>CM048841.1:64825353-65470565 GCA_026545765.1 Plantago major
TTGACACTACTAGACAAAAGTATAGTACAATGCATTTAATGCCCGGACAGAGATGTCTGAATAAAAGCAACGGCAGCTTCTGAGAAGAAGACAAAACCTGCTACAGTACTATACACAGATATCGATAGTTTGAATTTGAGCCTAACGGATACTATTCAAACGGCACTCAAATTCATCTATAAATATCAACACTTAGACTGCTTGAGAGAACACACAGAACCTTAGACACATCTTGAACTGCATACAAACGCTGAACGTCTTACTCTCTCAAAGAAACTTAGTTACTCACAAAGCTTTCTGTTGCGACCAAAGCTTTTGATCTTGAGTAACACTGAAGTTCTAAGTGTCCTGATCCTAAACAAGCAAAGCTATCTGTGAAGGAGTTGAATCAAAAGATCAACTATCTGAGATTCATTCTCTTGAACAGATATCATAAGACTTGGGTCAGTAAAATCGAACAAGATACCATACGCTGTAAAGTGTATTAAGTAACTTGATTCACAGAGCTATCTGAATAACTGAATAAGTTATTAAAGAAGCTCATCTGACAACTCAAACCAAAACCAACACCATAACTGGCGTGGAGTACATGAAGTACTTAGTTTGAAAAATCAGGGAATAACTCCAAGGTTACCGGAGTATAGGAAGTACTTGATTTGGGAAACTAAGGAATAACTCCAAGGTTATTGAGTATAGGAAGTACTTAGCTTGGGAAGCTAGGGAATAACTCAAAGGTTTCTGAGTATAGGAAGTACTTGGCTGTGAAAGCCGGGGAACAACTCAGGGGGAACATTTGGTTGGGAACCAATTGTTAAGAATCTTAGAATAGGTTTATTGTAAGGAGAACTCAATTATCTGTTCTAGTGAATTCTAGGTCTCTGATAGACCGAAGTGGATTTGTTGGAGGATTACGCCACCTCCAGATACCACTATACTTGCTGTGTTATTTACCTTTCTGTATTTACATTTCAGCAACACACACACACACATTAACTGTTTCTGCACTTATCTTTATTAAGTCTTCCGCGCTCTGATTCTAACTATCAGATATCTATTCAGATATCTGAGAAATAGTTTCTATCGACAAAAGTTTTAAAAGACTATTCACCCCCCCCCCCCCCTCTAGTCTTTTACTTTGCCATTATCTGGACCAACAAGGGGAACACTTGGTTGGGAACCTAGTGTATTTAGGAATCGAGAGAAGATATTTGTAAGTTTAACTCAATTAAGTCTTAGTGGATTCTAGGTCTGAGAAAGGCCGAAGTGGATTAGTTGAAGGATTACGCCACCTTCAGATACCACTATAAAGACTTGTGTTATTTACTTTCTGCAATTTATTACTTGCTTTATTTACTTTGCTAAGTATTTACACATATCTTGTTGAACACGTGCACTTACCACAAAAAGTCTTCCGCTCTCTGAAAATAAGTATCAGATATCTTCACAGATATCTGAGAAATTGTGTTTATCGACAGAAGTTTGAAAAAGACTATTCACCCCCCCCCCCCCCTCCCTCTAGTCTTTTACTTTGCCGTTATCTGGACCAACACTATATCGCAAATTTCATTGTCACATCAAGATCACAGAGAGAGCAAGAAGATCAACCAGACATGCGCCTGATATGTTTGGTTTTGGTAGAGTTGGTAAATCTTACCTAATTTCTTATGCTTTGAGCATAGCTGAAGATATGTGTTACCCTGAACCAATCAGTTACTCAGAAGCTGTATCAGGAAAAGAGAAACACCAGTGGTTAAATGGAGGGAGTATTAAAGAACAATACATGGAGCATTAAAGAGAAACACCAGTGGTTAAATGGAGGGAGTATTAAAGAGAAACACCAGTGGTTACATGATTTCTTAAAAATTGTGCAAAAAGCAAATAACAAGTTATCTTCAGAATGGAGGGAGTATTAAAGAAGAGCTTGAGTATTTACACAAGACCAATACATGAAGTATTGTCTCGGCACCTATGAATTCAAAGCTGGTGGGATGCAAATGGATATTCAAGAAGAAAGATGAGACTGCAATTGGTGGAACTGTGAGATTTAAAGCAAGACTGGGTTCTAAGGGGTTCACACAAAGAGAAGGAATAGATTATAATGAAATATTTTCTGCCGTTGTGAAACACACTTCAATCAGGATTTTGCTGTCAATTGTTACTCAGTTTGGTTTATATCTACAACAAATGGATGTGCAGACGGCTTTTCTTCATGGAAATCTTGAGGAAGACATATATATGAAGATACCTGATGGAGTTAAAGTGAATAGTGCTATCACTAAGGCTTGTTTACTGAAGAAATCTCTGTATGGTCTCAAGCAATCTCCCAGGCAATGGTATGAGATGTTTGATGAATTTGTTATCTCTGTGGGATTCATGAGGAGTTGTTATGATAGTTGCATCTATCAGAAAGGTGATCAAAACACATGTTATCTATATCTGCTACTCTATGTTGATGATATATTGATTGCTGGCAAATGCAACTCCAAGATTGATTAAGTAAAGACTGATCTAAATAAAGAATTTGAGATGAAAGATCTTGGTTATTCTAACAGAATCTTAGGCATGGATATTTGCATAAGCACTGATCAAAGAATCACTACACTTACTCAGATGAGCTATCTGACTAAATTGTTGCACAAATTCAAAATGCATGAGTCTAAGAAAGCATCTGTTCCTATCAGTCAAAGTGTTAAAGTTTCAGCTACTCAGTGTCCAAGTAATGAAGAAGAAATTCAGAGAATGGAGTCAATACCACATGCAAGTGCAGTTGGAAGCATAATGTACACAATGGTGTGTTGCAGGCATGATTTGGCTTATGCTATGAGTGTTATAAGCAGGTGATGTGACAATGAAATGTGTGATATTGCATGCTTTTAGACCCTCGTTTTTTGACTTAGATTCAATATGTGTATCGTTTTATGGTCAATTATCAACTTCATGTGTATTTTGTAGGTCATGATCGCATTTTTGAGGAATTGCACGATTTCAGGCGCTAAAACGACATAATTGTGTAAAATCGAGAAAGTTAAGCGAATATGCCGGATTGACCGTTGCACGGAGTTCGATGAGTCAAAACATGTCATGCGACCAACCAATGCAAAGATAATTGAAGATGCAACAACATTGTAGAAGACCACTTTTCGATGAAATGAAGCTACGAAGCCTGAAATCGAAGAACAATAAAGAACAGACAGATCTGCAGGAATCGCACTCTATGGCCCAGTGCGGACCGTAGAAGCCTCTCTGCGGCCCAGTGTGGACCGCAGTGGAGTGTCGGTTTGACTCTGGGCCTTTCTCCTGGCCTGTCAGGCTAGAGCCCGCTTTCCTAAACCTTCCTTAATGAAGAATGACGGCCAGAGCACGAAATTTCAAGTATAAATAAGACCTCAGGGGTCTCATAATTCTACACTGCTCATAAAGCAGCTCTCTTGAGAGAGAACCAGTCATCGGGGAAGTGAAACCCTAAAACCGCTGGCCGTTAGACATAAAGCAGCACGAAGACATTAGAGACTAAGCTTCTTCTTTTCCTTTTCTTCTTGTTTTCGATTTTTGTCAGTAGTATTACTATGAGTAGCTAACTTTCTCTTGTAAAGGCGAACCGCCGTAACTCTGCTTTTGCTACTTCTTTATATACCGTGATATTTTAACGGAATAGTTATTTGACGTAAATCGTGCTTATACAACTCTATACATCCTTCGTGTTGTGACGTTCTGCTGAGTGACACAGTAGTTTCATTGAACTGGGTAGGGGTACTCGTGCCGACTGCGCCTCCTGCACCATAGTATTATGCCATGCTTTCCTAAACCTTCCTTAATGAAGAATGGCGGCCAGAGCACGAAATTTCAAGTATAAATAAGACCTCAGGGGTCTCATAATTCTACACCGCTCATAAAGCAGCTCTCCTGAGAGAGAACCAGTCCTCGGGGAAGTGAAACCCTAAAACCGTAGGCCGTCAGGCACCTAGAAGGAGGAAACCCTAGAAGCAGCACGAAGACATCAGAGACTAAGCTTCTTCTTTTCCTTTTCTTCTTGTTTTCGATTTTTGTCAGTAGTATTACTATGAGTAGCTAGCTTTCTCTTGTAAAGGCGAACCGCCGTAACTCTGCTTTTGCTACTTCTTTATATACCGTGATATTTTAATGGAATAGTTATTTGACGTAAATCGTGCATATAAAACTCTATACATCCTTCGTGTTGTGATGTTCTGCTGAGTGACACAGTAGTTTCATTGAATTGAGTAGGGGTACTCGTGCCGACTGCGCCTCCTGCACCATAGTATTATGCCCTGCTGTCGTTAGAGGTAGTCGCGTAGGATTTTAGCTAGGAAGTTAGGAGTAGCATAGTAGATGGAGGTCGGGGATCCTTTACACCTTCCCAGCATTGATTTAATCTCAATTAATTAGGGTATTCTGTGATTCAATCAATCTATCTGCAATCATTCTATTTACTTTCTGCATATAATTTATATACGTTATTTGCTTGTCCTATACTAAGTGTCCGTGGAGAACGACACCCTAAGTCAGCTTTCCGCTATAAACTGTGTATTTGAGGACTTCCGACTTATAAATTTAATCTTGATTTTATTTAGGGATTACAGGTTTTACAACAAAAATGGAAATCTCTGAGTGCACATCAAAATTTGGTGCCGCTGCCGGGGACACTTGACCGCTCAAGCAAGTTTCGATCGTCCGAGATAAATTGAAATCTTTCTTTCGCTTTTAATTTATGCACTGTCTTTTAATTCGTATAGCATAAACCCAAAAAAATCATATATATCCTTTGGGAATCGATCTCCTCAGCAAAAAATCCAAAAATATTTTCTTTTTCGTATTAGTTTGTTTTCTTATTAAAATCCAAAAACATGTAACTTTAGATTTCTGTTTATTACTATCTTTTTAGTATTATCAATCCATATCTGCAAAGATTTGTCTGTTAGTCTTTATGCAAGATAGGAGAAGCGCGGGAACACCAGTAGTACCATTTAAAGACGACATAGATAATCTTGAAAAGCGAAAATTGCCTACTACCATCATGGAGTCATCTAGCAACATGAGTGGAGAGGAAAACAACAACGACAATCCATCTGGGAATGTCGCAACTTCTGAACTTGAGCAACTGCTTAAGATTCGACTGGATATCCAAGCTGAGAGAGAAGAGCTGGAATAGGAAAGTCTAAGGATAGCCGAGGAAAGATTAAGGTTAGATGAGAACTGAAGAAGTGATAACTACACAAGAGTAGAACTGGTGGATGAAGACGACAGACCCATGCGCGACTATGTTATGCCAAGGCTTACACCGCATGCCTCGAGCGTCTATCTGGGAGGATTGCGAGAGAATATGATCTGAAAGGAACTCATCTGAACCAACTACCACACTTCTACGGGAACCCAACTGAAGGAATTCTACGAAATAGTTGGAGGTATATCATTGAATGGGCTCACGAAATGTCAACTTAGAAGAAGGGTTTTCCCTAGCGGCCTTAAGGACAAGGCAAAGAACTGGCTTATCTCACTACAGCCAGACAACTTGACTACATGGGACGAGGTTTTCAACAAGTTTATGCTCAGATACTTCCCCTTGAAGAAGACATCCGACCTGAAGAGCCAGATCCAAAACTTCAACCAATTGGACGGAGAAACCTTTCAAGAAATGTGGAAAATATATAAGGATCTACTTGACAGATGCCCAATGCACTCTTATGCGCTGTTTGACAAAGTCAACAACTTTTACAAGGGAATTGACTCTATCAGCCAAGCACTCATCGATGGAGCATGTCACGGAAACCTGTTAGACGCACCCCCGAGAAGGATTTGGGAGGTGTGCGAGAACCTTAGTGAGAACTCTATGCAGAAAGGACGAGAAAGGAGGGTGGCTATTAAGGAAGTCAGAGCAATCAAGGAAACTCCTTGGAAACAGATTAATAGGAGAATTGAAGCCATATAAATGAGAATGGGAAGGAAGGAAGGTGTGAATGAAGAACCGGAGGAACCGATAGAACTTGAAGAGGCACACTACGTGCAAGAGTCAAGGAAATGGAGACCGAGAAACTAACCGGTAAACAGCTTTATCCCCCAACACCCTCTCTTATCATACCGTACTGGACCTAACTTGAACCCACCTGAAATACCACCTAGACCGCCCACTATGGCACCTGTTCCCACACCACCACCGAAGCCGTCTCAAAACCTGCTGAAACCCTCTTCCATGGAAGAAAGGATTTATACTATAATGAAGGAGATGGGAGATATCAGGAAATTTGTGAAGCAGCAAGGTGAGTTTACCGCAAGGACCAATTCATTTATCGCCAAGGCTGAGGATAACTTCAGAAGAACCGACAACACCTTGCGTGGAATGGAACTGAAGATTGGTCAAATCGCCTGTCACGCTCCTGACCTTGTTCACTTCATAAGCATGTTTAGTTATGTTTTAAAAATCATATCAAGCAAATTTTAATATTTTGATGTGTTATATACGTGGCCTTGTTTGAAAAAAAAAATTAACTTATATAACGTGACGTGATATATTTGCGCTATGTGAAATTTGATGTTAAATGAATTGGTATTACGTGAGTTTTTGAATTATAATAGTTATCGTTGTTTTATATAGTTTTGGGCCGACTTGTTACTAGTTTTAATTTTAACTATTTTATATCCAAACGAGGACCTATGAAAGAACGGACACCGTAATATGAACTGTATGAATTTATAGTATTTGTTTGGTGTACTTTTTGACTTTCGTATCGTATTTGTGAAAACCGAATTAAGCAGGATGGTGCAAATAATTTCATGATTAAAATAATGTTATTAGTTAAATTTGATATTCACCTCACGTCCACCGCCTTATTTTCCTTCGTTTCCACCGCCTCTAATTCAACACTTATCTTTTAGTTATTACTTAAGGTGCATGTTTGGTTCTGATCATCATCTATCTTCACGCAGCACACACTAGACACCACAATTTCACACACACCTATTCGATCACTCTCAAGCCAAGAAAGTAAATAGAATTATTGAAAGTACGAGGATAGAGAAGAAAAAATTAGAAAGCAGAAGTGAAGGAAGATATAAAATTCGACCCTTTAGTAGTCTTGGAGCTACAAGGGTACGTTGCGTATTTAGTGTTGCATCAATAATTTTCTCAGTTAATTCAAGTTATTTATATTTTACGGTCGGTATAAATATACGATATTTACAGATGTTTTATCGCTAAAAGATAGTACGATTAACGCTAGCGATACTTTTAGACGGTTGAACTGTAAGTGTTTTTAGTACCTCGTTATTTAGTATCTTTGTAAATAATTTCGGTAACTTGTTGTTTGACAAATATGTGTGACTTGATATGGTGCTAGCGTACGGGCTATGTATATGTGAATTATATTGTGGAATGTTGATATGAAAAGTGAAAATATGCCGTGGTGTGCTATATATGTGGAATGTTCCATTCTGAATACGAAGAAAAGCTTAAAGTGATTGGCTGACGATATGTGATCAATTGCTCCCATGTACGGATGGGATACGTGCAGTTGTTATCTGAAAAGATACTATTTTTTAATAAAGTATTAATCGTATATATTTATAAACATGATTATGTGAATTGCATTCATAAGAGATAAGAGGATTCTGTTATGGTGGCTGATGACCTTGAGTCATGTGTTTTCCATTATTCGGATATCCAAGACCGGTGGACTCGAATATCCATCACTGGATGGACTCTGTATGAAATATAGAATTCCAGGTACGGCTGGACACTATATGAAATATGAAATTCCAGGTACGGCTGGACTCTGTTGGGTTCACTGAACTCCTCTGTTATCGTGATCACGAATTACTCCTGGTCGTAACAGAGCCATAGTAGACAAAGAAAATGACTAAGTACGTGCATTATTATATAAATGTGAATGATGTCAAGTGTTTATAGTTGATCTGTTGGAATGAGAAATGAACTGATGTGATTTTGAAACTGTGAAATAGATGGATGTCATACGTTGATTGTGTTACAATGTGAATATATGTGGCTGAAAGTGATGTGCTTACCTGTTGTTAAATGGCTTGTTGCCGATTATTTTACTGGTTATTAAATGACTTGTTACTGATTATACTTATTGAGATCCGCAACTCATTCAAAATGCGATGATATTTTTATAGATGTTGAGGCAAAGGCAGGCCTTAGGGGAAAAGATGTTAAGACATGCATCAAGGGTCGGTCGGCTGGTTTCAAATCCTTCTCCCTCGGCTCGTCATCAGCATATCATTCATGAAAAGACTTTTGTTCTGTAAAAGCTAATTTACTGCATGTGAAAATGTATTTTTCGGGCATGCATATGTAAATGTGGTCAAAGTACTTCTGTTTAAAGCTTTCGCGCGTCTTAAATATATATTACTGTCGGTAATTATCTGTGAAGGTGATAGGGCGTCACATCGCCAAGGAAGTAGGGGAACTGAAACAGGACGAAGACAAGCTGCCGGGTCACACTGAGAAAGCCATGATGATCGTTGAAGCTGCCAAGATAACATGAATCGGAGGAGAAAACCGTACTGCATCTGAACGACGGAACCCCGTAGGGACGCAAGGTAAAAGCCTCAAACCTTCTCCTACAACATTCGGGTGTGACATAAACTCTCCTGTCGAAGAAGAAAGGTCAAACCAATCTTACCAAAGAAACCCAACCCCGGAGCTTTCAACATAAATGTTGTCATCAAAGGGAAAACAGCCACAGGAACCCTGGATCTAGGAGCCAGCATTAACATGATGCCACTCAACGTCTACAAGAAACTCAACTTAGTAGGAATGGTGGAAGCCAGAACCGGCATACTGGTCGCAAATGGCTCTACTACAAATGCCTGTGGCAAGATACATAATGTGATTACTGAACTGGAGGGGCTCGATATTCTTGTGGATTATTTCATCATGGACTGTGAAGACCCAGACAATGATACCATGCTTCTGGGAAGACCGTTTATGGCCACCACCAACACCATCATCAACGTGGCAAGAAGGGAGATTTTGATGAATATATCAAATCACCGGATAGTAATGGGAATTTCGAGCGAGACTTTGGAGGAAGCAAAGGTAGAAAGGATCAATTTTGCCACAGGAGACTGGTGGACGGACACTAAAGAAGAATTGGTGGTTCCTTTGGAAGATTTTCTAGCACCGACGAATCTGTTCAAGACATACTGGGAGACAGGAGAAGAATCGAATGAAAATACTCTTCCATCAATCCCCAACGAGTAATTTGGGTCGGAGGACGATAACTGGAAATACAGATCTACCGAGGGTGACGGTGAATGGGATAGTCTAAAGGAAACCAACGACTACTTAGAGTTCACTTTTCATATCAACGAGGATCCGGAGCTAGATGAGATCGAGGAAGAAGAAATGAAACGTTGGATAGAAGATTCGAGCTACGTAACAAAGGAATGGATGGACAAGTGCTTCAACGGAATCGAGGGTCTAAACCTTGACAAATAAGCCATCATGAAAATAGGGGTCGAGCTATCAGACCTAAAACAAGCGCTTCTTGGGAGGCAACCCAAGGTCACGTTTAATTTACGCACTTGCATTCACATTTAGTTTCGTTTCTTGTTTTTCAGGTTTTCCGCACCAAAAATCTTCTCGAAAAAACTTTTCAAAAAACTTTTTCATTTTCCTCATTTATAAGTTTAGAATTTTGTTTGCATTTCATAAAATAAAAAAAAGAAAACGAGTCGAAATTCTGCGACTCACTGCGCTCGAAGGAGCAGTGAGGCAGTAGCCTCACTGCGGTCACCAGTGGACCGCAGTGAGCTGTGCGCAGCTCACTCTCCTCCTTCTAAATCCCCAATTCGATTTTCTCCCTCCCCCAATTCATTTTTCTTCCAAACTCTTCACAAACTTCACATTTTGCACTTACCCATTGCATTCTTAGCTTACGCATATATATAAAACATCAAGTAAGTGATCTCTACTCTTGTACATCTCAATTTCATCTTCATTATCAAGTTTAAATCCTTAAACTCTTTGCCTGCACTTTCTTCGTGCTTCTTTGGTGCTTTGCAATTATATGCTTCATTTGATTGATATGTGTGTTAATTGTCGATGAGAATACATGCTTATTAGTAGAGCCTAACATGTTATCAGTTATCTTGGTGAAGATATGGCAATTTGTTAGAGAAATTGAGAGTTTTTGTTCGTGCTCACCAAGTGTTTGATGAAATGCCTCAAGGAAACAAATTCTCTTAATGACTTCTTTCTCTTTCGATCGCATACTCGTATGGTTTTTACTTGATGATTTATGATTAGGACACATACTTGCTAAGTCATATGCTCGTAGGATGATTCTTCATATGCATTATGCTCTCTTACTTTATACTTGACACCTTGTGAAAGTGAGTTTATGTGACTAGTTCTCATATTGTTTTAGAGAAGCTATTGATCTTGTTACAAGCCAAGACTTGATATGCATAATGTGCCAAACACTAGGTTTGGGGGAGACGAAACCCCATGGGATTTGCATGCTAGCCATAGAATTGCTTTAGCTCCAAACATGCTATCTCACACACTTTTTGAACCTAGGTACCATGAAGAAGACATAAGTGGGAGAATCAAGCAAGAAAATAGGAAGGCCCGGGAAGAGTGCTACTCGTCCTTCACTCTCGAAGGAAGCCCAAGTATGGTTGGAAGCAAACAAAAAACCGAGGGGTAGTCCCCGAAAGGAACATCCAAATCAATTTCCCCTCAAGAGAGAATTTTACTTGGATGCTCACGCCATTAGACTCACAAGGGTGGGGATCTTTCACCACTTGTCTTGATGGTTACAACCTCGACATAATCAGGGAATTCTATGCAAAATTATTTCAACTTGAATTAGACGACCTGGACGAGGTGAGCGAGCTGCCTCCTATCACCATAAGGGGAGTCGAGTTCACGTTTGGACCTCAGATTATCAACAACTTCTATGGGATACTGATGTGATAATGAAATGTGCGATATTGCATGCTTTTAGACCCTCGTTTTTTACCTTAGATTCAATATGCGTATCGTTTTATAGTCAAATACCAACTTCGTGTGTATTTTGTAGGTCACTATCGTATTTTTGAGGAATTGCACGATTTCATGCACGAAAACGACATAATTGTGCGAAATCGAGAAAGTTAAGCAAAATACGCCGGATTGACCGTTGCACGGAGTTCGAGGAGTCAAAACATATCATGCGACCAACCAATGCGAAGATAATTGAAGATGTAACAACATTGTAGAAGACCATTTTTTGTGGAAACGAAGTTACGAAGCCCGAAACCGAAGAACAAAGAAGAACAGACAGGAACCTGCAGAATCGCACTTTGCGGCCCCCAGGGGACCGCAGAAGCCTCTCTGCGGTCCACTAGGGACCGCAGTAAAGGGACTTATTTCTCCTGGGTCATTTTCATGGCCTGTCAGGCTAGAGCCTGCCTTCCTAAACCTTCCTTATTGATCAATGGCGGCCAGAGCTCGAGTTTTCAAGTATAAATAAGACCTTTGGGGTCTCATAATTCTACACCGCTCACACAGCAAGCTCTCGAAAGAGAGGACCAGTCCTCGGGGAAGTGAAACCCCAAAATCGCTGGCCGTCAGGCACCCAGAAGGAGGAAACCCGAGAAGCAGGATGAAGACATCAGAGACTAAGATTCTTCTTCTTCTTCTGTATCTTCCTGTTCTTTTCAATTTCTATCTAGTGTTACTATGAGTAGCTAATTTTCTCTTGTAAAGGCGAACCGCCATAACTCTGCTTTTGCTACTTCTTTATATACCGTGATATATTCATGAATTAGTTTTAAAATGTAATTTCGTATCTTTATTCGTCCGACTCTTTACGTGGGAAATCCTTACTAACTACGACTTGTTAACAGACTTTATATTATCCTGTGTGATTTGTCTGAAAATGTGACGAGATAGTGTGTTGAGTGACATAATACATTGTTGGTATAAGTGAAGGTGTTTGGATTAACTATGGCTTGATCCTTTTGGCATGTTTCGTTGCTGCCTATAGATGGCTAGTACTTTGTTTGCTTCTAAATAGTTGGGAGTAGCATAGCAGAGAGAGGTAGGGGATCCTTTACACCTTTCCACCATCGATTTCATCTCTTCAAATTAGGGTTTACTGCAATTCAATCAATCTGTCTGCAATCATTCTGTTTACTTTCTGCATACAATTTACATACATTATTTGCTTGTTCCTATGCTAAGTGTCCGTGGAGAACGACATTCCGAGTCAGCTTTCCGCTATAAACTGTGAATTTGAGGACTTCTAACTTATAAATTTAATATTTGATTGTATTTAGCGATTACAGGTTCACAACGAAAATCAAAATCTCTGAGTGCACATCAGATACCGAAGAGGAAGAAGAACCCGAAACTTATGGTGCCCCCACACTGTGACTTGAGCTACGGGGAAGTGAAAGATGAGATCCACCACTTGCTTTTGAGGAATGATTATGAGGAGGACGACTTACAAAGCGAGATACCGAAGACAACCCTCACCGACCGTGCCAGGTTTTGGGTGCAATTTGTGCGCTCAAACCTCAGACCCAGAAATCACGAACGTGGAGTTGATTAAGAGGAGACAATGTTGGTCTACTCAATAATGATGAGACATTACGTTGATATCGGGCAGATCATTATGGGAGAAATGCTCTCACTAAAAGGAAACCACTGGAGGAATCTCCCATTCCCAGGATTGATAACAGGAATATTTAAATAGCAGGGAGTGGAGATAAAGGAGGCAGGGAACGTGGCTTTGATTGAACTATTCTCTATAAAAGAGTCGAGCGGATGTTTATCAGACACCAAGAAGTAGTTCAGGAAGCAAGGAATAGGAGGAACGAGCAACGAGGAGCCTTTGATCTGGGCCAGATTCAAAATTTCTTAGACCAGTTCCAAACTAATTGGCAAGAAGAGATAAGGAAGCAAGAGGAAATTTACGCTAACTGCCAAAGAAGAGAATGTAATTCATACCTGAATTGCCTTCAAGCGCAACAAAGAACTTCCTTTATGGAGGCAAGCTATGCGAACTATCCTCAGCATACTTACCCACCTTGCTACCCTCAGCCACCGTTCCATCCGCCACCTGGCACAGGACCGAGCTAATACTATGGAAGCCAGGATGGTTTCTTTACTCCACCAGCGGATGATCCTCCATCATAGATGCATTTCTCCATGGAAGCACAACACTGAGAGGGGAGTATCTTTTCTTTTTTCTCTTTACTTTCCTAGTTTTTCTATCTGCTCTTAGCTAGGTTTGGGGGAGGAATTTAACTGCTACTTGCTGAATTACTCGGTCTATAATAACTTTTAAATACTCGCACTTAGTAGTTTGTAGTTTAATTTCTGCTTTAGTACTAGTTTCATTTTCATCTGTTACGTCTAAGGTCTTTTACTTTTTGAAAAAAGGTTTGATCTGTGGGATAGTACTAAGTGTAAACTATGACTAAGATGAGGGGCTGTGGATTTGTTTTCATGCTTCGCTGCTTGCTGAATATATGCTTTGACCAAAACCGACCCATGCTACTTTGGTGAGTGAGTTTACTTGCTACTCTAATTGAAGTCCTGTGTGCAACCGTGTGAACACTGCTTCCCTTGAGTCTTTATTGTCGGCAGCATGAATATGATTAGTAGTACTCACCTTTCTGAACCTCTTTTTTGTACCTTTCACTAACCCCACTGAAAGCTTTTTAAGCCCTGATGAAACTCCACCATATATTCTATACATGATTTACTTAAGCGGTGACAGCAACCTACCGCCAAGCTTGAACGAATAAACAAAGCAACGAGTTCCAAAGAATAGAGGAGAATCATTTTTTTATCATGATCGAGAATTGGTTTGGAGGAAAGTAGAGAAGAAAACCCTAACCCTAGTTCGAGAAATTGATTTGGGGGAGAAGTGGAAGATGAACATCATCGAAAGGTAAGTGCTAAAAATCACTAGCTCTTGCTCCATAAAAAAATACAAAAGAAAGTACCGAAAAAAGCAAAGGTACAAAAGTCCCGGAGTGGATCTATGATCCTCGTGATCACCGTTCTTGTGTTGGGCATGTTACAGATACTACCCACATACCGGCGTGTCTCTAAAAATCTACATGTCTGTGAGGGTTGATGGCATGTATACCAAACCAGCACGCACAAAAGTGCGGAATTCGCTAAAACAGACACTACCAAAAAATGTAGAGACTAAAAGAGGCCAATGATGGCCAACCAAAAGTATACGAGCCAGTAAAACGACTACAAAAAATAGTATGTCAAAAGAAAAAAGAAAAAAAATAAAGGAGCAAGTAGTCTATGTGTGAAGCAACCGATGAAGTAGTTACGATGATAAAGGAGAAGTTGATGATTTGTCATTGAGAGAGGACGAAGTCGAAGGAAGGAACTCGCTGTCCGAAAGGATAAGTCACCCCGAAATACCCTTTGTTCTGCCTTTCTTATCTTTTAATGATGCTTAGCCAAACACTCCTCTATAATATCCTACCTATTTTACGTACCAAGCCAACCTAAGTACTACTTTGATTTGTGCCTTGACTTTTGGGAGCAGGATTGCATAACGTTACCGCGAGTTACTAATTTTGAAGTACACCTAGAAGGACATTGGGTTACACTTGTAACCACTGGCTGTAGTGAGTATTGCTTACTTGTTATTTGCTTGCTGTGGAGTCATAAAGTTGGAGTTGAAACTAAGTGAGTCAGTAGAGTTTGAAATTCTAGAAACTAGCTGCTTGTCTATGTGGTGGCTTAGGCTTGTTGCTCATTTCATGGTCACTTCTTCATTATCGTTATTGCCTTGCTCAAGGATGAGCAAGAAACTGGTTTGGGGGTGTGATGTGACAATGAAATGTGCAATATTGCATGCTTTTAGACCCTCGTTTTTTTTGCCTTAGATTCAATATTTGCATCATTTTATGGTCAATTACCAACTTCGTGTGTATTTTGTAGGTCATGATCGCATTTTTGAGGAATTGCACGATTTCAGGCGCTAAAAGGACATAATTGTGCGAAATCGAGAAAGTTAAGCGAATACGCCGGATTGACCATTGCACGGAGTTCGAGGAATCAAAACATGTCATGCGACCAACCAATGCGACGATAATTGAAGATGCAACAACATTGTAGAAGACCACTTTTCGAGGAAACAACGTTACGAAGCTCGAAATCGAAGAACAAAGAAGAACAGACGGAACCTGTAGGAATCGCGCTCTGCGGCCCAGTGTGGACCGCCGAAGCCTCTCTGCAGTCCATTGTGCACCGCTGTGGAGTGGCGGTTTGACTCTGGGCCTTTTTCCTGGCCTGTAAGGCTAGAGCCCGCCTTCATAAACCTTCCTTAATGAAGAATGGCGGCCAAAGCACAAAATTTCAAGTATAAATAAGACCTCAGGGGTCTCATAATTCTACACCGCTCATAAAGCAGCTCTCCTGAGTGAGAACCAGTCCTCGGGGAAGTGAAACCCCAAAACCGCTGGCTGTCAGGCACCTCGAAGGAGGAAACCCTAGAAGCATCATGAAGACATCAGAGACTAAGCTTCTTCTTTTTCTTTTCTTCTTGTTTTCAATTTATGTCAGTGGTATTACTATGAGTAGCTAACTTTCTCTTATAAAGGCGAACCGCCGTAACTCTGCTTTTGTTGCTTCTTTATATACCGTGATATATTAATGGAATAGTTATTTAACGTAAATCTTGATTATACAACTCTATACATCCTTCGTGTTGTGATGTTATGCTGAGTGACACAGTAATTTCGTTGAACTAAGTAGGGGTACTCGTGCCGACTGCGCCGACTGCACCATAGTATTATGCCCTGCTGTCATTGGAGGTAATCGCGTAGGATTTTAGCTAGGAAGTTGGGAGTAGCATAGCAGAGGGAGGTCGGGGATCCTTTACACTTTCCCACCATCGATTTAATCTCAATTAATTAGGGTTTACTGTGATTCAATCAATCTGTCTGCAATCATTTTGTTTACTTTCTACATACAATTTATATACGTTATTTGCTTGTTCCTATCCTAAGTGTCCGTGGAGAACGACAATCCCGAGTCAGCTTTTCGCTATAAACTGTGGATTTGAGGACTTCCGACTTATAAATTTAATCTTGATTGTATTTAGGGATTACATGTTCTACAACGAAAATCGAAATCTCTGAGTGCACATCAGCAGGTTCATGAGCAATCCTGGATATACTCATTGGGAAGCAGTTAAAGGTGTGTTGAGATTCATAAAAGGAGCTGCAGATCATGGCTTGTACTTCAAGGTTGCGGAGAATACTTATCAACCATTAGTAGGGTATGTGGATGCAGGTTTTGCTGCTAATCCAGACACAAGGAGGTCTAATACAGATTATGTATTTAATTACTCTCTATGGAACAACAATCAGCTGGAAGAGCTCTCAACAATCTGTGGTGGCTCTATCTACTATTGAGGCAGAGTTTATTGGACTTACAGAAGCAATCAAGGAGGCTTTATGGCTTAAAGATTATTAAAGGAGCTTGGCTATAATCAAAGCTGTATTACTATTTTCTGTGATAATCTGAGTGCTATTCAGCTAGCAAAACATCAAGTGTATCATGAAAGGACTAAACACATTGATGTGAGGTTATATTACATCGGAGATGTCATTGCTGAAGGAAGTATAAAAGTGGAGAAGGTTCTCACTTCTGAGAACATGACAGATAGCTTGACAAAAGTTGTGCCTGATGCTAAGTTCCAGTTGTGTTCTTCATTGATGAAAGTTCAGAAGGGTTTGCTCCAACCTTAAGGAGTATCTTGGAGCTAATCAGAGAGGAATTCAATCTAAGGTGGAGATTTGTGGAGTAGATTGAATTGAAGATTGAGAAGATTAAAGAAGAAGAAGAAATCTGCAGTTGTTCTTGTTCTGTTCTATGTTTGAGGAACGAAAGCATAAAACGTAATAAGTGTGATAAAAGCTTGTTTCTACTTAAGTGTTGCATTTCTGGTTTCTGATTGACTGAGGCTTCGTGGCATGACGTCAAAAGGCGGCGATGAGTAGTCTAAATACTTGTGCGACTTTGTTTCCTTCACATTACGTTTTCTTCCTGTAACAGAAATAACCCTCTTCTTCTTCTTCTTCTTCTTCTTCTTCTTCAATTGTTCTTCAGTTTCTTTGCTTCTTTTCTCTGCAAGTTTCCTTGATTGGAGCTTGTTGTAATCGCCATTGTTGATCAATAAAGATTCTCTGATTGCTCCCGTGGATGTAGGCATTTGCCGAACCACGTAAACACTTCTGCCATTTATAGTTTTGTGCGCATTATTGTTTGATTAGAGTTCTTTGAATATTGATCGGAATCTGAGTATTGCTTGCTATCAATCGTAATTATACACAACAGATCAGCTAGTTAATTTAAGAAGCTGCGCGTTCACGTAATGAGTTTTTTATTAGTCAATGGTCAAAGAAGCTCATGGAGCTGAAAAGCTAGTGAGTCATATTCGTGAACTGCTCACGAACACTCTATTCATTTATGTCCATAGTCCAATTGGCTGAAATTTCTAGTTTTGACTCGCAAATGATTATGAAATAATAATATCAATTTTTTTTTTAAAAAAAGTAGTAGTAATAGAAAACAATGATAATAATAGTAATCACCGTATATTGTGCCTAGGATTTATTTACTTGAATCGAATTAATTTTCACGTGCATGGAATTATTAGTGTCACGAGTGATCAGCAAATTGAGACAAATTCTCATGTAAGAGTAGGATGCGTTTAAAATAGTCTAATAATGTAAGACTCTGATGTAGATAATTGATAAACAAGATACAAACAAAAATATGCAGATTCGGCATATATATCACTAAATTTGGATTTTTCGTAGCTGTGTTTCATGTTTTGAATTATTCAAAATTTTATAATAAGATTAATTTGGTCACTTTTGTCCGAGCATGGGCGGATTATTTGTTAAACTTTTCAAATTTCCTACCTCATATAATTTGTTGCTTGCTTGTCCACTTAAAACGGCAAAGATTCTCCTACTGTTATTCCAATAAGAAAAAAAAAAAAACTTGCTATCCTATTTTTGATAGTTTGATATATGTACGTACGGTATGAACCCATTACTCTAAAATCCCGAATTAATATTATTAAATCCTACTTTTCTACTTATCCATGTAAAAGTGTAAGGCTCTGTTATCTTCATCTGCAAACTCATTCAGTTCAGTTTAGTTCAGTTCAGTTCAGATCCATTCGATTCGATTCGATTCGATTGATTCGGATCGATTCGATGCGAGATGAAGAAAGTCTCCTAAGAGACGGTCTCTAAATAATTTATCTATAGACGGACATATATTGTCAAAAAAAAATCATCGATGTTATTAATCAAAACACTTATGTTCTCAACATTGGTGTTTTTTTATATTACAATAAGACTTATTTCGTTAACAATATAGACATTTTTATTAATAACATGGATGGTTTTATTGATAACATAGGCCGTCTATAGATAAGTTATTTAAAGACCGTCTCTTATTAGACTTTGTGATGTAAAAATGGGGTTGGAGATCTACCCTCAATCAAGCAAACCCCTTATTGCCAACGGTAGGCATAGAAGAATATGTAACTAGGCTCTGTTATTTTTATCTGAAAACTCATTTAATTCAGTTTAGTTCAGTTCAGTTTTGCTTAGTTCATTTTTATACTACAATTCTGTTAAGTTCAGTTCCGTTCAGTTCAGACGAAGAGAACAAAGCCTAACTAGGGATCTTCTATTGTCAGACATACTGCACCTTGCCAGACAACATAAAATTGATTATACACTATTAGATTTTTTTATCTAACGGTCCATAAAAATTGCGAAAGGTGATGAGGCTATCGCCTTTTGCCCTATTAGTTGCATTTTAGGGAAGATTGGGCAACTATTAGTTATCTCAATGCTATTGATTTTGTAAATTCTAAATTTGGAAAATAAACTATGGAACATCCACTATTTATTTTTGGTATGTTGACTTTATATGTAGGTTTTATTAAATCTCATATAAATTGATCTACAAAACTTCGAAAAGTATTTTGAACACATAATTGGACTCACCGCGACAAGACGAATCCATAGACATCAATCTTGAATATTATTATTTATGTGTTAAATTGAGTTTTATATTTCGTTAAGCCAAGAGTTAGTATATCGACACTACGAAAACTATAATGAAATGAAAGCTAACCCCGAGTGTAGTTCTCACAAGGACTTAACTAGGCTGAGTCTTGTTTAGAAGAATTATTTAATAGTGAAAAGAAGTAAAAAGGTCTTGTTTACCCTAGTTGTCACGAATCTTGGATAAACAAGAACTCGAATTTAATCAGTGAAATAACACAGTGATAAGCTCCTTGGCGATAATCCGTACTTGAATTACAAGAGAAAATGTTCGATTTCCAAATTAAAAAGGAGGAAATTGCCTTGAAAGGAGTTCTAGAACTCAAAAATCTCAAAAAGCAAGAAATATTTTGTAATAGGAAGAAAATATATATAAGGCGAAAAACGAGGAGTTTGCGTTCGAATAGGTATAGTATTAGTGTTGTTGCTAGGGGTCATGAGGGCAATGTTGTTTGGCGTAATTTTTTTTATGTCTTAGCAACTGAATTTGTTCGATATTATGAGTGGTAACATGTAGTAGTTGAAATGGATTGTTCTTTGGTTATTAAATCTCTTAACTCTGCAGATTTTTTGCTTTACCCACTTGTTTCACGTTTTTAAAGAAACTCAGACATTTGGTGGAGAATTTTATTTAATGAAGTTTTGCCAGGTTAGTATAATCATTTTTGCCTAAATTGAAGCTCAAATCGACAAATTATATGAATAATTAACTGAACACATACAAAGTCAAAATTCAACTAAAAATAAGGGCAAATTACATATGGACCCCCTGTTAGATTTCGTAAGTACAGCTAGGTACCCATTAGTGGAACAACAACATCCAAATCCAGTTAGATAAAAATCAATTACATATAAGTTCACGAATTTGACTTTTGGCGATTTAAAAGCTGGAAAGTCTATTTTTGCCCCTGTTCAATTATCAGCTTTTAGAAATTGCCAAACAGCCTTAACTTATCGTTGTCACGTGCATAGCACATGTGGAATTCTATGTAATTAAATCTGAACTTCTATATGCTTACATATAATTGAATTATGACCGTTATTTTTTAAAAAACTTGTCGTTTGGAAGTTAATTGGAGGCTATTTATACACCAAAACTTGCCATTTTATCACTTTATTTTAGATTTTTTCACTATAAGTGTATACGTGTTAATATATATTACGTTGGCCGAGTATCGAGCACTATGTAGTACATTTTATATATAAGTATTGTTTCTAAAAATCATTTTGTACAATAGCTTTTTCATGTATTTTGTTAAACAAATGTACATATTAGCATTTGAAAATCCTATTAGTATAGCATGTACTTAATTAAATAACAATAATAAAATAAATATTCTTTTAGAAAATAATTATTAATTTAAGGGCCCTTAATTTAATTTGGATGCTCGTGAGCAATCTTGAACATACATACACACGCTGAACGAAACATAAAAATGGTTCAAGATGTATTCCTTAAAAAAGTTTATAAAAGAGAAGTACCAAATAATTCAAATAATTATTATTGAAAATAAAAATTATTCCAGAATTACAAAGTTTTGGTCCAGATACCGACAAAGTAAAAGACGGGGGGGGGGGGGGGGGTGGGGTGGCGTTGAATAGTCTTTTTAAACTTTTGACGATAAAACAGTTTCTCAGATACTTGTGAAGGTATCTAATACTTAGTGTCAGAGAGCGGAAGTCTTTTCAGATAAGTGCACGTGCTCAGCAAGCTATAATGTGTGTAAGTACTCAGCAAGTAGTAGATAATACGGAAAGTAAGTGCAGTAAGTAAATAACACAAAGCGTTATAGTGGTATCTGAAGGTGGCGTAATCTTTCAACTAATCCACTCGCCCTTTCTCAGGACTTGAATCCACTAAGATAAGATGATGAGTCTCCCTTACAAAATCCTATCTCTTGATCCCTTTAACAATAGGTTCCCAACCAAGTGTTCCCCATGAGTTATTCCTTGGTTTTCTCAACCAAGTATTTCCTCTACTCAGTAACCTTTGAGCTATTCTTTAGTTTCCCAAACTAAATACTTCCTATGCTCAACGCCTGTTGGTGTTTGGTTAGGGTAGTTTGTCAGGTGAGCAGGCTCTTAATAACTTCTGCAGTTATGTAAGAGTGCTCAATAGAATCAATATTACTTAATACACTTTTCAATGTATGGTAACTTGTTCTTTACTGACCCAGGTCTTGATTATGTTCAAGAGAATGAAGCTCAAATATTGGTCTCAACTATATCTTCTGGATTCAACTCCTTCACAGTATGCAAGTCTTGTTAAGGATCAAGACACTTAGAACTTTCGTGCTACTTAGGATTCAAGAGCTTTAGTCGCAACAGAAAGCTAGAGAGTAAGTGGGCAGAAGGCTTGTATGCTTGAAAGTAAGATATGTTCAATGTAGTTCAAGGTGTAAGTGTGCCCTTGAAGCATTTTAAGTGGTGATATTTATAGTTGAAAATCATGCCGTTTGAATTAGTATCCGTTAGGCACAATGAAATTCAAACTAACGATATCTAAAGTTAGTACGACAGTGAGCTTTGTCTCTTTTTAGAGATTTCTTCTTTTGCTCAGACATCTCTGTCTGCGTAATTAATGCATTTTACCAACTTTTGTCCTGTAGTGTCAACGGAACAATGCAAGCTTTCTGAGGCTTTGCAAGTCCATTCTCAGTGACCTTTAGTGCATCAGAAACCTATTGAAGCGTTTGTCTCTCAGACACTTAGTTTCTTCAAGGTATCTGAGGACACATTTTTCCTTAGTCTTCAGCAATCTTGTGCAGTCTTCTGATCTTCAATAAAAGAGTTCTTCTACTGGATGCTTCATTCTCGGTCTTCTTTAAAGATATAAAAATTACATTCAGAGACCTAACATCCTATAAAAGATTTGCTAGAATAACATACTCAGTAAGTTTCCTCTTTTACAATGTTCAAGTGAACTAAGAGCACTAGTTACCTTTCTGAGCTACGATAAGTCATTATGGTTTACTGATCAAAATCTAAACAGATATTCCTAATAAATTTCCCCCTTTTGATCTATCACCTATGACTATCTTTAAAACCTAACATGAACTGGATGAGGAAACAATTCAACACTTAAACATTTATTATAATCTTTCATTTCTTTTTATTTAAGTGCAGAAAGTAAACATCAACCAAATCACATGGTGTGATATTTGCTGACAAGTCATCTTTTTATTAGAATAGGTATCTGAGAGTAGGTTCATCAGATAAATTACAAGTGAAAGCATAGATAACTTTTACAAGAATAAACTTTGAAGTACAATCAGCAAAAATAAAAAATACACAACTAAATAGGACAACAAGAAGTTCCAAGTGAACATCCTACTAGTTGGTCTTCAAGTCTTCATCTTGTCAGCTTCCATCATCTGGGTAAATGTAGTCACCATCTGTAGCTCTTGACTTGGGGTTTTGGTCTGGGCTTCTTTAGGGTACATCTTTCCTTTGCCCTTCCATTGTACACTCTTTGTACTTCCTTCCCCCTTAGTCATTGGAGACTGATCAAAAAGGTTTAGGAGGCTGGCATAAGAATCTGACAGAGTGTCAAAATTCTTTTGAAGGTTTATTTATGCTTCAGTGAGTTGCTGCATCTCCTTTCTGAGATCTCATTTTGCTTTTCAATTCCAGTTTCCTTGTTTGTCAGTTTGAAAACTTCAGCAACCACTGATTGTATCTGAGTTGATGCCAGTTGAGCAGTATATATGCCACCTGCATAGATTTGCTATCCAAATCCTTTACCATCCCAAGATCTCTATGCTTCAGAACCAGTGAAGAGGTTCTTTTCGATATGAGCTCAGTAAACTTGGTGAAATCTGATGGTATAGATTCATTAACCTCCTTGTCTTGATTTTCAAGTTCATTTATGAGTTTGAGCATAATCTTTGATCTATTCTCAAAGTTAGATGTATGCACATTAGGAACCTTTGGAAAGATGGTGGGAGCCAGGATATTCCTCTTGAGATGTGACACAATAGTTTGATTATCATGAACAGGATAACTGGTTAAGTCAGCAACCTCATGCTCCTCTTCATTGACTTCTTCCTCTATGTCTTCGTCTTCATCATCCTCCCATGTGTCTTCATTGCCTAGACCAGCAACCATTTCAGACATGGGTTTATTCAATTTTCCAGAAGAAGAGGGGGCAAATGCTATCTCAACATTCTTCTTCTTGATGTCAGCAACTTCTTCAGCATCCATTTCTTCGAGAAGTGTCTGCACATCAAGTTGTAGTTGTTTACTCAGCAAGGGCTTCTTCCTCCTTGCGAGACAACTCTTCAATCTTTTTCAGATTGGCTTCCTTCTCAGCAACCTTGGTTTCCGACTCAAGGCGCAAGTGTTCTTCTTCTTCCAACATTTGTTTAAGTTGGGCCACCCTTTGCTCAGCTTCTTGAAGTTTCTGAGCAGTGCCATCAACAACTTGTCCAACTTCTTCATTATGTTGTTTTGTTAGAGAAGGGTCAGACGATTTCTGAGGAGATGGAGGAGGAGAAATTTTCTTCTCAGTTTGCTTTTCAGCAGCCGAGGCAACATTTCTTCCAGAGATTCCTCCTGCACCAGGTGAGGGTGCATTGTCATCATCATCCTTCTTAGAATCATCTTTCTTATCAGAAGACTTGGGAGGAGACTTGGGTTTTTCTAGGTCATTTTCATCCATCTCCTCGTCAGATAGCAGATCTATCTCTTCTTTGATTGCCACAGGCTTGCTTTCCACTTCCTCTTGTTCAGTAGGTACTGAAGGAATTCTCAGTGGCAAGTGGGGTTAGAAGCGAGCTAGATCCTTGTGTTTCTATCTGCTTTCTGAAAGTCCTCTATGAGGGTTTCTGCGACTACATCTTTGAACAAAAAGTTCATCAAGGTTGCATGATCGTACTTTTCAGTAGGAAGCAAAGGCAGAGAGATATTCTGAAAGTGCACGATCCTTGAACAATTGTAGCAGATCATCATCAGATGTAACTACCCTTGTAGTTTGTTGTGAAGTACCCTCATTTTGAGGCTGAAAGAAAATGGAATTTTGATTAAGTATCAAAACTTGGTCAGATATCTGAGTCAAAAGTATGTCAGGTTTCTGAGTTACCTGTGTAACAACAACAGGCTCAGATAGTTGAACTTTTGAGGTGGAATGACCCTCATATATCTTTGTGTGAGGAGGAGACTTGGGAGTTTGGTCCTCAGCAACTTCCATTTCTTTCAGAACCTGAGAATTAAAAAGTGATTAACACTTGGAGAATTTTACAGAAATAAGCTATGAACATTAGGTATCTGAGTGAATAGATACCTCCACAGTAGGAGGCTCAGATATATGTTCAACAGAAACTTGTCCAGTTTCTGGCAGTCTTTCTGGTGATGTAGGCTTGGTGGCCTCATCGATTTCCATTGCTTGAGGGGACTTGGTGGTCTCTTCCTCAGCAACTTCTAATTTTTTTTTTTGAACCTGTGAGTAGAAAGTGTTAATTACTTAGAGAAATGATCAGAGAATAATTTGAACATTGCAGATATCTGAGTTGACTACCTTCTCAACAGAAAGCTCAGAAGCATGTTCTTTAGAGACTTGATGAGTCTTTGGTTAGTTCTTTGGTGACTTAGGCTTTTCAGCCTCACCACTTCTCTTCTCAATTGTGGCCTTTGAGAAACAAACATAAAGTTAGATACTATGTGATTTTAGCAGATATCTTAAAAGTGTGTGCCTTTGAAAACTAAGTTCACCTAGTTGCACAAGCTCAGTTTCCTTTGGTACTGAGGTTGTGGGAAACTCCTTTTCAGTCTCTGAGGCAAGCTTTGCAGATTCCTCTTGATCTCTTATTTCTTTTGCAGCCTGTAACAAAGATTAAACAATAAGATACAAGACACATAAACATAGATTTTTCACAAGTGAAGAGTTAAACCACTCACTAACCTGATCAATGTCAGGCTGATTGGTCTCTGGAACTTGTGGTAGCTCAATGTGTTGGTCTTGTTGTCCCTTGACAGCATCTCTGTTTAAAGTTTCAGGCACTTCAAGCGTATCCTGAGTTCTGGGTTCAGTTGCCTCCCATGATTGATCTCCCTAAGTCTCAACATCAGTTTGATCCCTCCCATATTGGAGTTGGGGAACATGTTCAATCACAAGATTTATCTCAATGACACCATCAGCTCCCTGGCGCATTTCAAAAGCTCCTACCAAGTAATCATCTCTTGGATCAGTAGAAGCCTGGGAAGCTTGTGGTTGTTGTGGTTGTGGTGATCTGGATCTTGATGGAGAAGGAAAATTTGTGATTGTCCTTTCCAGATCAGCAACAACATTCGATACTGATGCATTGACATTGTCATCAAGTACGTATGCATCACTCATCAGGGCATCATATATGTCTTTCAGTGTGGATGTCCCTTGTAGTATGTCTCCTCTGGACATGGTTACTTTCTCATCAACATGTGACGCAGGAACTTTGTCAGCAACCTCATTCCCTTCCAAGAATGGGTCAAAGTTCAAGTCCTTCTGCTTCTTCAGCAGTTAAAGCCTTTGAAGCATCTACCCTCTCGGCATCAAGAGTGGTACCTGCAGCACTATGGTGTGCTGCTTGAGTGGGGGCAGTGGTATCTACAACACTATGGTCAGATACCCTTGTGTTAGTATCCACCAGTGAGGTGGTCACTGTGGCACATGCCTTCTTTTTGCCTCCAGTTCTACGTTTCTTCTTTGGCACAACATCTGCCTCAGAAACGTCTTCTACTGGCTTCTTCTGGTTCTGCTTGAGCTCACAATTATATTTGCAAACAAGATCACTGTTTGCAGTTGCTTCCTTTCCTCCAAGTTGTATTCCAAGCTGTTCCAGAATGTAGCATATCTTCAAACCAAAGCTGATAGTCCGCTTAGGCTCAGCAAGGTCTCTTTGCACTATAGGCTCAAAGCCTTGAAGTTTGTCAACAAACCTCAGAAAGATATACTTCCCCCAGTTGAAGGGTATCTCTCTCTCTCTTCCAGAGTGTTGAGGAATGCAATCATTCCCCATCTTTCCATGCTTATCTGGTCAGCTCCTCCTTGGTTTGAGTCAAAGCACCTATGCAATACAAGGGCTATCAAGTCCCAAGGTTCGACAAGAAGTTTTCTTCTAACAATCTCATTGTCGAAGGTATCTGGAGTATCATCCTTGTCAGGATTCATATAGAGAGAGTAGAAGTGTTCAACTGTCTTGATCGAGGTATCTGGGTAGTAATCAGTACCTTGGGTAGGTAACCCAAAGAGATTACAGAAGGAATTTACATCAAGGTTTATGTCAATACCTTAGACCATCGATGTGATGCGCACTTCTTCAGTGCCATCTTCTTCAATGATGGTGGAATTGTTGCAAAATTCCAACACATCAATTTTGGATGTGTAAGTGGGTTTTGCGGAGCAAAACTGTTTAATCTTTACCTTTTCAAGTAAAGCAAGCCCACGACTAATATCTGCTTGGTTCTTTGCAGCACCGAGCAGATAATCATCAACAAGTACTCCTCCCCAGAGTACTTTGGATTTGGGATTCCACATATAGAAGTTGAAATCACCAACGACTCTTCGATTTTTCACAACAATCGCTGGAATTTTCTTTTCAGCAGTTCCAGATGTGGATACTTGGGATATCTTAGATCTAGCTCTTTTTGGTGTCATCACTTTAAATAGAGGAAGTAGAGAAGTAATATCGAAAGAGGTTAAGGTCGAATTCGATTAAGTAATTCTTTGCAGAAAAACTTAACATAAATTCGGACACTTTCAGAGAAGATTAGCAGAGAAAAGATGAAGGTTTTGCTATTTTTGTGCTAGGTAAAATGTGAGATTAGGCAAAAGTGTTTGTCTTTGCCAAAATCTCCTTTATATAGCAATACAAGCACTACAAGAAAAATGAACATTAGTGACCAAATATTAGGGAGAGAATACAGTTGGTGCGAAAAATTAGTTTCTGGAAGCGATAGATGCTCCCACAATAAATTGTAACTTATTTGGTAGCACCAAATCATCCATCACAATTGTTTGTCTCTGAAAGGAATAAATAATTTTTAAGTCGAGTAATATTCAACAGTTGGGAATGATTATCCATCCCAATTAATTTGCATATTATTAGAGACTGTTAGTTTGTCTCAATTAACTTCCTTGCTTATCCATTTAGCTGAATTATATTTTACATACATGATGTCCCTCTCAAAAGAGTTCTGAAAAGGGGAGATACATTAGATAACCGTGATGATTTATTTAATTACCTCAATATATATAATAGATATAATATATGATTCCCCTTGTGTATTAATTGGTGGTGTACATGCGGTATGGGAATGGGATGATAGATGGAAGAAATAAATTGTAGATCAAGGTAATGCTCTCCGTTCTCTTTAGCCCTGTTTTGTGTTACTCTGTTTTGTATCAATTACTCTCTTTTTATAATTCCTTCAGAATTATATACTAATTTGACTTTGTGTGGAAAAAGGGTATTATCATCATCTTAATTAGTATAATTGGTATGCATGGATGATAATCCGAACACTAATCGATCGAGCCCTGACCATTTAGGCCGGAGCAATTATTCATAGACAACTTTTTAGGTGATATGATGGCTCCACCGTACCAACACATGTACTTTTCCGCACACTTTGTCCTCACTCGTGCGCAAACCGTGAGACTTCCTAGGTGGCCATCCATTCTAGGATTGCTCTAGAGCAAGCACGCTAGAGTTCTAATAGATGGATTCCCGATAAGAAAGGTTCACCTTATTGGTATGTGTAGATTTCTCAACCCCTTTAATATATATGAAATTTAACTTGAAACTTTTTGGACGTTACAGATTATAAGAGTTTCTAGTCATATCTCTAACCCTTAGTTTGTACAAATTAGTGTTTTTTTTCTTTATGTTGAATTTTATCATAGGCATAGATACAGTTAATTTAGATACGATAGAATGATATTGTTCGGTTTCGGTATTAAATATTTGACACCCTGGTAAGTTGGGTACTCAGATCAATTTCCTCTTAAATTTTATGGTTGACTCGGATTTTGAATATAAGAAACCCTTTTAATTTCGGTACTCATATCATACTCCCCAGTCAGAAAGAAACTATCATGATTTGACTATTTCTGGTCAACCAACTTTTAATATAACCGCGAAATAATCTTAAACTAGAACAAGAAAATGTTTAATTAATGAATTCTAATTCAAACATACATGTCGAATCTCACGAAAAAGCCTTTCAAAAACTCTGTTACAAACATCATCACCCACCCGAGTTTTGAAATATTCCCTAAATTTACACTAACATTAAATGATTTCCTACATATATTATCACCTCGTTCCAAGCCCAATTTCATATGAGCCTGGTCACAAATTTTAATAGTATAAATAAAATAAAGAAAAGTTAGTGTAAATTATTTATCACCTCGTTCCAAGCCCAATTTAGAAAATGTAAGTTTGAATAAATAAAATAAGTGAAAGAGTGAATAAAGTAAGAAAGAGGGTGATTAAAGTTTGAGATAGGTATAAGAATTTTCCACTTTAAGTATAAAAGTTGATATTGAGATGGATCAAAAGGGAATAATGGAAGTTTAGATTTGGACTGAGGGGAGTATTGCCATTACCGATGTCAATAAGTTGGGTTGGTTCCTGATAGGAATTGGCAATGGGTTGAGACGGATCAGGAATTTTGAGCCCGATTGGTGTATCACATAGACCAAGCCAACGGGTCTATCCCTAGTACATGCATGACCCGATCTACCTTTGCCAGGGCTTATACGCGCTTACAGTAGTAGAAATAACACCACCACCTCCAACAACTATCACAATGTGTGGAAAATTCTCTCATTTGGTCATGTATGTTTACCATTCCACCCATTCGGTCATCTAACTTCAACATATGTCGCGATTAGGTCCTTTATATAAGTTGATACCCAAGTAGAATACATATGCGCGTTACACATGATTTTTTCATTAAAATTATATTTCTGACAAATATAAGTATTTAATGTAGATAAAGTATGTTTTATTTAATTATTGCAACGCGCTTTAAGGCGCTCGCATTTTCATATTTTTAAAATCTTTGCATTTTTTTGGCTTACACTCTCGCCTGCACTCTTACTCGCGCTCAAGGTGATCTAGCTTAAAACTCCATTAGTATTTGATTGCGAGAAATAATTATTTATGATTTGATGGGAAGGCGCCAATCGAAAATTGCATTTTCACTTGGCGGGCATTTAAATAAATTGAAAACATGTGGAAGGGATGGAGTATGTATATGGGAGCAAATTTTATCCCAAAACAAACTCTCTCATCAGTTTATATAGAGTTTCATCTAATCGTGCCTCACTCCAGTACTATTCTTCCCAAATTGAAGTAGTTTTCAATAACTCCTGAATCCTGACACACCCTCCATTGATCTTGTGTTACAGTACTTCGGTGAGTATCTCTACTTCTAAATGTGTGTCTTTATTCTACATTCATTTAATTGGTAACGCTAACATTCTTCTTTATTTTATAGGGGAAAGGAACAAAAGCCTATTATCTCCATGAGACCATGCCCTAGATTTCCAGATTGATGATTTATTTTGTTGGTTTGTTTATACATTGTGTACTAGTTGAATGGATGAAATCAGAAGCATACATCAACACTACTATTTGATAAGGTAATTTCCATTATCTTTCATGATCTGACATCCTTATTTTTCCCTATTCACATTAATTTCTTATGCTAATATATTGTTCTTAATCTTCAAATTCAGATCTCAATCAACCTTGAGTTGTTGTTCGAAAATATCTGATCTTCTTTCATGTTTCTAGCATTTATTGGAGGCAACCACTATTCAACACACTGCACCTGGAGGAATATACCAACATTAGTTGATTATGGTGACAATTTTTAGATCTGAAAAACAAAGAACCATACAATTATGGAAACGAAAACCGAAAACATGAACTATTTATCACAATAAATGGTCTGGAAATCGAATTTTATAGAGGTCTTCCAAATTATCAAAGAGACATAGTAAAATAATTTAATTGAGATGGATTGTCCATTTCAATAGATGATTTATTTGAGAGTGAATACTTCTTATTTGGGAGCGACAATCAGCAGAAGATGTAAATTGGCCCAAGGTCACCATGGCATATGAGACCAATAGTCTGTTGCAGATAATAACTATTAGAGATGGATCATCCCTCACTAATGCTTGGACATATGAGACGAAAACTCTCTCCCGGATAGGTAATATTAAAGACCGATAATCCATCACAAATAATTGGCACATGGGACGATTAATCACTCGCAAATAATTTGTATTAGAGAGCAACTCCTTATCCCTCGCTAAAGAGTATCTGAGACTTGATTTTTTGTCACCAAATAGTGAGAGCAAATATTGCTCTAAAATAATCTTTTGGGGACTGAAATGAGTTATTAGACATCAATTTATTTCTCTTAGATGCTCAATTTTCTTGTAGTGAAGTACACAGATACAGATGAATTTTGTATCTCGCAATCTACACAGGCATGGGCTTGAGAGACTCATCTGATCCGTTGAATTACAAGCGCCATTTTTCAGTGGTTGAGATTGATTTCTCAGCAATGATATCAATCAACACATGTAATTGTGCCCAATTAATGCTATTTGGCTAATAGCTATCCGAGTCATTTTTGACTCTCAGTAACCTGTAACTATGAGACAAACTGGTTTATGAGCTTATTAATTAAGCGTCCAGTGTTGTTTGAAAATTATAACAAGAATGGAAATATTTCAAAACACAAGAGATAGTTGACTTTTGACGGAGTGTACTATTGGTCAACTTCTCTTCTTTTGTGTTCCCCCTTACTTAGTGGCCTCATGTATCTGAATACCCGTTGCATATACTTCTTTAACCAACTTTTACACTTAGCCTTGATATCTGAGTTCCCGTCTCAGATATCTCCTTCATTCTTTAAGTGCCTTTATTTCTCAGAAAGCCTTATTCTTCTCTTATTGGCTTCTTGAGTTCCCGTCTTAATGATCAATTTAGCACCTTGGTAGTTCCATTAATCCAAGACTGTGTCTCAAACTTAGGAATCTACTTTCTTGTAGAGGCTTTGTGAAGATATCTGTAAGTTAGTCTTCTGTACCAATCTTGAGTGTCTCAATATTGCCTTTTTCAACATGATCTCTAATGAAGTGGTGTCTAACATCTATGTGGTTTGTTCTTGCATGAAACATAGGATTCTGAGTTATGGCAATAGCACTTGTGTTGTCACAGAAAATAGGAGTTTTCTCTTCATTGATCTCATAGTCTCTGAGTTGTTGTTGTATCCACAAGATTTGTGAAGCACAACACCCAGCAGCAATATACTCTGCTTCTGTGGTTGAGGTAGCAATTGAGTTTTGCTTCTTACTGAACCATAATATCAATCTAGTACCAAGGAATTGACACGTTCCTGAAGTACTTTTTCTATCAAGCATTGATCCAGCATAGTCAGCATCTGAATAGCCAACTAAACTCAAGCTACTCTCTTTTAGATACCACAATCCAACTTCCACTGTACCTTTCACATACCTTAGAATTTTTCGTAGCAGTATTATAGTGTTATTGCATTGGATTTGTCTGAAATCTTGCACATACACCAACTGCATATTGAATATCTGGTCTGCTTGTTGTAAGGTATAGTAGAGACCGAATTAATTTCCTATACTTGTGTTCTTGAACACTCTTATCAGATTCAGTATAGGTCATCTTGGTTCCAATGCTCATAGGTATCTTAGCATTCTTTTCAGAAGACTTTAGATTAAACTTGTTGAGCATATCTTTAGCATACTTTGTTTGACTAATGAAAATTCCATCATTGAGTTGCTTGACTTGCAACCCTAGAAAGTAATTCAATTCTCCCACCATGGTCATGTCAAATTTACTTGTCATGAGCTCAGCGAAGTCTTCACAAAGTTGCTTGTCCTTATATCCAAAGATTATGTCATCAACATAAACTTGTACTAAGAGTAGTTTCCCATCATGGTTCAGTGTAAAGAGAGTTTTGTCAACTTCTCCTTTCTTGAATCCACTTCCCAACAAGTACTTGGCCAATGTGTCATACCATGCTCTTGGAGCTTGTTTAAGTCCATATAGAGCTTTCTGAAGCTTATAGACCATCTTGCTTTCTGAGAAAACTTCAAAACCAGGTGGTTGCTCAACATAGACTTCCTCAACAAGTTCACCATTTAGAAATGCACTCTTGACATCCATTTGGTAAACTTTAAAGTCATTATGAGCTGCAAAGGTTAGAAATAGTCTGATTGCATCCAATCTTGCAACTAGAGTAAATGACTCATCAAAATCTAGTCCTTCAGTCTGGGTGAATCCCTTGGCAACCAACCTTGCTTTGTTTCTAGTTATTTCATCAGATTCATTCATCTTGTTTCTGAAAACCCACCTAGTTCCTATGACAGATATTCCATCAATATAAGGAACTAGTTTCGAGACTTTGTTTCTCTTAAATTGATCCAATTCTTCTTGCATTGCTAAGATCCAATCTTGGTCTTTTAATGCTTCTTCAATGGTCTTTGGTTCAATGTATGAGATGAAACATCCATAGAGAGAATTTGCATTTTCAGCAATACCTCTCCTAGTTCTTACCCCTTGGTTTAAAGGACCTATCACATCCTTTGCAGGATGATCTCTTATCCATTTAATGTTGGGTTTATAACTAGTAGGATCATTATCATTATGATTCATTTATGTATCACTATAATCATGATAAGATACTTGATCAGTATCTAAGATATCTGGTACATGTGATGTGCTTGGGATATCTGACACTTGTTCAGTGTCTTGGGTATCTGAGACAGGATTCTCAGCAACCTCCTGCTCAGAAACCTTTTCATAATGAAGATTCTCAGTGACTTTATCCATTTCTGGATTTCTCATAGGAAACTCTTCATCATGCCTTAGAGTCATCTGGTTGTTACTTGGCAAAGATTGCCTTTCTTCGTCAGACTCATCCTCTAAGCGAATGACAGAATTATTTCCTTGTGGAGATTCTTGTTCAGAATCTTTGATCATAAGTTCTTTGAACCTATCTGAGAGTTATCATTCAAGTGTACTTTCTTGTTTCCTTCATAGAATACTACATGGACAGATTCTTCAATCTTTTGTGTCATTTTGTTGTAGATTCTGTAAGCTTTGCTATTCATTGAATAACCAAGAAATACTCCTTCATATGACTTTTGTTGAAATGTTCTTAGATATTCTTTACCATTGTTAAGAACAAAACATCTACAACCAAACACCCTTAAATCTTTGATACTAGGGGGTATACCAATCAATAACTCATAGGGAGTCTTGTCATGGTGTTTATTGATCAAACATCTATTCTGAGTGTAGCATGATGTATTTACAGCTTCAACCCAATAGATTTCACTTATTTCAGTGTCAGCCAGCATTGTTCTTGCTGCTTCTTTTAGAGTCCTATATATTCTTCCTTTCAGCAACACCATTTTATTGAGGTGTCCTTACTGAAGATAGTTGATGTTGTATACCTTTGCAAGTACAAAACTCTTTTATGTACTGGTTTACAAACTTAGTACCATGGTTTGTTCTGATCACAGATACCTTGTCATTTTTCATGACTTCAAGCATATTCAACAAGCTTGGTATCTCGACCCTTGCGTCAGATTTCTGTTTGAGATAAACAACCCAAGTAAATCTTGAGTAGTCATCTACAACAACCAGACCATACTTCTTTCCTGCATAATTAGTTACTGAGGACTCAAAGAGATCCATATGTAACAGTTGCAGTGGCCTCACACTAGAATGTCTAGTCTTATACTTGAAAGATGTTTTGGCTTGTTTCCCTAATTAGGATGCAGAACATACACCATCTTTTTTGTATGCCATTTTAGGTAATCCAATAACCAATTCTTTCTTGGCTAGCTTATTCAGAGTTTTGAAATTCAAGTGACTCATCGTTTTGTACCATAGCCAATTTTCTTCAGTGTAGCCAGATTGACTCACCATGAGGCATTCTTCTATTGTGGCAGATGCCCAGTCAGCAACATAAAGACTTCCTTTCTGCCTAGCAACCAAGACTACCTGCTTTGACTCATTGTCAATCAACTTGCAGAATTTAAATGTGATCTTCACTGAGAACCCCTTGTCAACAAATTGACTCATGCTGAGAAGATTATATTTCAATCCCTCTACATGTAGTACTCCAGTGATTGTAAGGGCTCCCAACTTCAGATCTCCAAATCCTAAGGTTGGCTTCACTTCTCCTCCAGCAAACCTGATATCTGATCCTGTATCGCATACTCAGTAGTTAGACAAATTTGCTTTGTCTCCTGTCATGTGCTTCCCACATCCACTGTCAAAGTGCCACGTTGGATTCTTCTTTAGAGTGTTCTGCACAAAACAGGAAACATGGAGTTAGGTTCACATTCCAACAATGGAACCATCTAGACTAAAGTATCTCCCAGTAGGAATCCACTTTTGAATGAATTTCTTAGGGACATTCTTTCGTCTGATAGGAACATAAGGAGGAATTCTAGGTAAATGACTAATATCATTATTATCAAGAACTATTTTCCTTTTTTGGTGTGTTCCTTGGTGCTCCTCGTGGTGCTTTCAGATACCTGTCAGGTTGCTGAGTTTGCTTTTCAGCGAACTTAGCCTTCCTTATCAGATTTCTTCTAGCCCTAGCATTCAGATTGCTTGTGGTTTGTTCTTTCTTCCACTTTTGATGATTGCTGTGAGCAACCCTAGCTTGCATCCATTCGTTCTTGCACTAGTTTGTAATCATGAGCAAGTTGCTTCCCGATGGCTTTATAGCTAATGCCATTTCGAGCACCTGATGCTGACTGAGATCTTCTCTCAGCAGCCTTACTAGTTTCTACGTCATTTTTCTTTCCAGAAAACGTAACATTAGAGAATTTTCCAGCTCCAGCAATCTTCCCTTTCCGATAGACGTAGCACTGTGGGTTGTTACAATTTCCAGTGTGTTGTTCCTTTACAACAACTTTTCCAACAGATTTCTTTGGGACTTGTTTTTCCCTCAAAGGTTTGGTCGCAACTGCCTTTCCTTTGTCAGCAACCTTAGCTTTCTGACCAATGCTATAGGTTGTTTAGGAACCACCTTGCTCACTACTAACAAATGTTTTCCTCCCATCATTGTTGTTCAGAACGACAGAGTTATTTGTCTGAGTGTCCAGCCCAAGTCCTCCCTTTTCTGAGGTATCTCTTAAATAAGAGTGTACTTCAGTGAGAGTGTCACAAGCTTTGGCATATGATTGGAAGGATAATTCTTTCCTTTTGAGTTCTTCATTATCAGAAATAAGACCTTCACACTTCTTTTGAAGTATGTCTATTGCATCTTCGTGTAACTTTCCTGTCTCAACTATCTGTGCCTTTAGAAATGCATTCTCAGCATCCTTTGTCTCAGATAGCTTCTGCAGTTGTCAGCACTCCTTTTCAAGAGATTTCTTTTCAGCTTCAAGAATTTTAGTTCTTGCTTGGACAACCATAAATTCTCTTTCATAAGGATCAAGTTCATTTCTAAGGTGTTCTAGATCTTTGATTCCTTCCTCATCACTCTCATAATTTATAAATCGAGAAATAGTGGTTACCTCAGTAGCCATTAGGCATGGCTCGATGTTGGAGCAATCTGGATAGATTTCCTCAGCAACCCCGCACATTTCTTTCTTCTTTTGACCAAAGTCAACTAATTCATGAGTGATGCCACACAACTCTGGTGATGGAAGTTTAGAATCATCTGAGTCTTCATCCTCAGACTCTGAGTCAAGATCAAGAGCATCCCGTTGGATTTGAATCTTCTTCCTTTCTTCTGTGAGCATAGCTCTCTGACCTCTCTTGAAGTTTCTCCTATCTTTCTTGTCACCTGTCTTTAGCTTGTTACAAGCTGGGAAGACTCTTTTAAAGTGACCAGGTTTCTGACAATAGAAACGGATATCGTTTCCGATTTCTGCTCCCTCAGTACTCGATGCTTGCTGAGCAGGCTTGTTCAGCGAGCTAGTCAATTGCATACTTTTGTACTGGTGATAGTTGGGACCTAGATGCTTTTTCAGCTTCTCTTTGGTCCTTCTCCTTTCAATCTCCTGACTGACGTATTTTCTCATATGCTTTATAGCAACAGCATTTTCCTCAGTCACCTCTTTGGTATCCTTCTTTTCAGAAGTACCTTGAGTTACTAGAGCAACATTATGCGATGTTTCAGCAGCCATATGTCCTCTTTGCTTTGTCTCATAATTGACAGTTGCCAAGTGTGAGAAAAGCTCCACTGGAGTGATGTTAGGCATTCTTTGGTTGAAATAGAAATACTGAGTGTGCTCCCAGTTTTGATTTGAACTTCTCACGATAGTCTTAACCTTTTCTCTCACTTTCACCAAGAGCAGCCATTTCACTCATCAATGTAGTAAACCTGAAGTCAAGTTCTTCAAGAGTCTCAGTAGGACCTTGTTTAAAGCTTTGGAATTTGAACTTCAAAACTTTGAACTTGTTTTCCTTGGTTTTCGGTCTTAGCCTGATTTCTTCAATCGGTGACCAGGCTTCTTTCGCGTTCGCACATGATTTACCTTGTATGTGATGCAGGTAGAGCGATACGTATGATGATGTTTCTTGCTTGACCATCTAGCCTGTTTCTCTTGGAATCCTCAGATGTCCAAAGTTGTCTGGGCTTTGGTTCATAGGCAATTTCACCGGTTGGTCTTACACTCGTGGTTGTACCAGATGAAGTGAAGGAACCAGCAACATCTGTGCCAGTAGGTTCCTTGTCTCGACCATTAGAAACTTCAATGACTTGCTTCTCTCGTTGAATGACAATGGGGCCATTCTTTATAATCATTTTATCACTGATAGCTTCCAGGTGAAACATCATATTGTTCTTCCATTTTACATAGTTCTTTGACTTGAGAACGGGAGCGTCGCTTAAAGACATCTTGCAATAAACACACTAAACAAACAAATCAAGTGCAGTTGGTAAGCGGTTAGTGGGCAGTTATCTAGGATCTAGGTTTAGTGCAGAAGGCTTGGGAACCTCCTGCTCTTATACCACTTGTTGGTCCAGATAACGACAAAATAAAAGACTTGGGGGGAGGGGTGAATAGTCTTTTTAAACTTTTGACGATAAAATAGTTTCTCAGATACTTGTGAAGGTATCTGATACTTAGTGTTAGAGAGCGGAAGTCTTTTCAGATAAGTGCACATACTCAGCAAGCTATAATGTGTGTAAGTACTCAGCAAGTAGTAGATAATATAGAAAGTAAGTGCAGTAAGTAAATAACACAAATCTTTATAGTGGTATCTGAAGGTGGCGTAATCCTTCAACTAATCCACTCGCCCTTTCTCAGGACTTGAATCCACTAAGATAAGATGATGAGTTTCCCTTACAAAATCCTATCTCTTGATCCCTTTAACAATAGGTTCCCAACCAAGTGTTCCCCCTGAGTTATTCCCTGGTTTTTCCTAGATTACAAAGTAATAAATAAATTGTATATATATAGATATATACACATATAGAGATATATATGTATACATATATGTATATACGAAATATATATATATATATATATATATATATATATATATATATATATATATATATATATATTTGGTTGAAAAAACAAGGGAATAACTAGGATCTAGTGTGTGTGTGATTAGAAAATGTTAGAAAATAACTAAGGCCTGTTTGGTTTGTCTATAATTTAAAGTTGGTCAACAAAAAATTAACATTTTTGACCTGGATGTAATTGTTACACTAATGGGTACCCAGATGAGACAACGATATCTAACAGGCGTATATGTAATTTTCCCTAAAAATAAACATATAGGTGAATCACTTAGTGTGACTAATGAACACTAATTGGTGAAGTTAGAAATTTCAGAGTTATATTATTACAGAGTTAGTATTCCACAAAAGGATGGGTCATTTTATATTTTGTAGTGAGGCTGCGATGAAAAAACTTTTCAGATGAACACTCAATACTTTTGGTTAACTGCATACGAAAAAGCATGATAAAATATCACAAAAATAAGTTTTTTTTTAATTTGAAACAGTAATTTTTTTATCAATAACCACTCAAGAATAGAGCGAGCATATAAGATACTCCCACAAAAATAAAAAATAAAATCAATACAATTTTACTATTCAAAAGCTCCAAGAACCCTAGTTTCGATCTTTGGACAATTGGAGCTCGGTTTCTCATCGTGTAATCGTATACGTTACACGAATTCGTATTTGAAGGTTAGAAATTCATTAATCCTTTATATTCATCTAACAATTTGCTTACTTGTGATTGTTTATGATTGTTATTGTGATTTCCATCAATTTTCTATGACAATGATTTCATATGCCAATTGCATGATTATGAGTAGCTAATTCATTAGTGAATACGGTAGTTACATAGAAATCACGTTTTAGGATTTAAGCCATGGAAATCGTTCATACAACTTAAGGCAGTTCAAAATATTCATAAAACATGTTTAATTCAATTCACATAGTATAATATTTTCAAGTCGTTAGGTACAGAATTATATGTCTGATAAGCAGATAATTTCTCTAGTTCAAAACTTTCAAAAACGAACTAGTTATGATCGCATTTACGATTTTTGGACAAATAACACGTTTAATAGTTCATCACTGTCGTGCTCCTTACTTCTCCATTAATAGTTCATATCAATTTTTTCTGCTTTTAGTTGTTTAATTTAGTATATTGCAAACAAATCATATTTTACTCTGCAAAATTTCACGCTATTCACTCGGCTACATTACCGTTGCTTATTTAACTCCTTCGTGAACGAGTCTGTCGTTAAGTTAGTATCTTCCTATAACATTGCTTTAGTTAGTTGTTTTGAGTATTAATTTGAGCATATCAATTTTGGGAGGTGGGTTGGGGGGTTACGATACGATGCGCCATTAACTCTGGAGGTCCAAATTGTAAAGCTCTAGGCTCTTGGATAAAGTGTAGAGGATGAGTGACTAGTAAGTCCACATGTGTTCTTACTTGTTCACCTTAAGACCTAAGAAGTGAGTTTATTTATTATAGTTTAGGGGTGACAGATGTCACTGTCTAAATCCGGTGTCCACTGCTGAGTGGTCCGAGCGTACGGAATCATGCTTCTTGGACCTTCGCGGGTCGGACATGGAGGCCTGTCCTTCTTAATGTTGGCTTTTGTAACTGAGGGGTATTGTATCGGAAGTGTATGAGACTGGAGTTAAACAGAACAAATAAGGACTGCTGCGGTGAGAGATTGCTCTCAGTCCTTAAGACAAATTTGCCCCGCTTAGATGCCAATGGTTGCATATAGCAAAATGTCTCCCAAGAGTACAGAGCAGGTGAATTTGCGAACTGGCACTTGAACTCGCAAATTCAAGAGGACTACTGCAATATGGAAAGACAAGCTCACTACAAAAAAACTGGTCTGTGCGACAGATAGATCTGTCGCTACAGACCAGCGATCCGTCGCCCCAGCTCTAGTGACGGATGGGGCAACGGATAATAATTCCCTCGCCCCGCTGGAGCTGTAGCGACGGATAGATAATCCGTCGCCCAATTTGCAACGGATTGGGCGACGGATTATCTAATTAGACTTTTTTTTCCTTTTTTTTAAAATTCGATTATTGTCGAGGATAGATTATCCGTCGCCAATATAGAGACGGATAGAATCTATCCGTCCCTACATGTAGCGATGGATAGATTCTATCTGTCGCCCACTGTAGTGACGGATAGAATCTGTCCGTCGCTACATGGATTATTGGAATTAGTGACGGAATTTGAAATTCCGTCACTAATTCGGTCACTAAATGTAGCGACGGGTAAATTATCCGTCGCTACATTATTGGTGTGAATCAGTGACGGAATCTCAAATTCCGTCACAAAATATTTTTTTAAAATTTTTTTTAATTATATTAATCCCTGTTTTTCGTATTTCACCTATTTAATCAATATAATGCTCGATAATAAATCAAGAATACGAAAAATATTTCAATAAATGATAAATCATTCATAAGTTAACAAACCGAAGATCCAAATAAGTCTTAATTATCCGAACAAGTCTAAATATAATATATCCGAACGTACATAGTCTAAAGTAACAACAAACATAACTAGCTACCAGACGGGGGTGAGTGCTGGCCGAACTGGGACATGAAAGCCTCCATCTGTAACCGAAGACGCTCGTTCTCCTTCGTTCGTTCTCTGTCGCGCCGCTCCATCTCTTCTGTTAGCCGTGCGACATGTTCTGAAACCTGTGACTGCACCATATCCGAGACCTAGGCCTGTGTGAAAACCTGATGTCTAGACTGCTGGGATGATGATGAGGAGTAGTTAGGACTAGCCAAGCTCAAACCGAGGCTCCCGAGTCCATATATTCGTCCTTTGTTGTCCGGTTTGTTCACCTCTAAGAAGATTTTGTCAACTTGTTTAGTTGACAGCACCTCACCCGTCTCTTCCTCCTGCCTCACTACCTGAGCATCAATCTCAGCCTGAAATCGTAAATAGCAGATATCATGATCAATTACTGTTTTTCAAAAATAACTTGTAGTAGTGTACAAATATGAACTTTAACCAACATAAACATCTCGCAATAGATTCGGCCCTGGAGTCAGTCCATGCCTTTTTGAAGATGTCATACTTGGATTTCACCTCCCCTCGGACATCTGAACAACATATATAGTCAACCATTTATCATCTCACAAGTAATAGAGCGAGACACAATACATACACGTAATGCTAGATTGAAAAAAAAAACATATATATACTTACCGATTTATAATAATCAGTGACAGTAGATCGCCTCCCAAGGTGGTGAACGGCCTTTCCTGCTGTCTCAGGCTGAGATGCCCAGTTCTGTTTGTTGATGTAGGCATTATTCTCGACATCAGTTGTTTGCCGGAACAATAGAAATACTACGCTAACCATTAAGATCGCCCAAAAGAAGCCTAGTAGGCATCCCAAAGGGCCCACTCCTCTGCATCAACTAGTGGAGGCATTGGGCCTTTTCAATCCCGAATGCCTTCCAAGTATGGACCATATCCCTGTATAATTTAGACCCCACGGTCTCGTAAACACGCCATATCTGGGGGATCAATCTGCTGGGAATGAAGTACTCCTACATTCCCAATTTCATACAACATCCAATGTCAATATATATATAACGTCACCATGTTACATCAATTTAATAAGATACAACAACATAACATAAATGGTGACTAACATATTACCCAAACAAAGTGGCTAACATACCACTCACATATAGTGGCTAACATACCACTCACATTGTCCTAAATTTTACTAACTCAATAGTGACTAACATATCACCCAAATAAAGTGGCTAACATACCACTCACATATAGTGGCTAACATACCACTCATATTAAAACAACGATTATAATAACAAATAAAGGAATGTCATATTTTAACTTACCCGCAACTCATCAAAGTACTCGGCCCTCATATGGTTCGAAATGTGAGACCAACACTCACCACCCTTCCCCGGTGACTCTCTCCTGCTCCGAATGATGTCACCGAGTTTATTATGGACCTCCCGAGGCCATAAACTGTTGTCAATGTATAAGATACAAGAAACAAATATTAATTACTTTAGTACAACAATTTATACTTGTCAACTATCATAAGTTATGTTTTACATATTTAAGAAGAATGTATAATACTTACTTGGCAGGACCCAAACAAAAAATCACCGGCAACTCGTCCCACGTAACATTGGGATTCTGTGCATCCCACTCGAGGTAGGGACAATCGTCCTTCTCCTCCTGTCTGAGCCCAGGCTAACTGGTAGAGCCCCTGCTGCTATCACCTGCTGGTGGGATCTCAGGAATCCGAGACCTGCTGCTCTGTCTACCAGAGCCCTCACCCCCTCTGACCATGTCCCTGCCCCAGGACTATCACTGCGGGGGGGGGGGGGGGGGGGGGGTGCGTGTTCTCTGTCACGGCATCTGCAAAAACATGTAACAAATAAAATAAAATGTGTTAGTACGAGTTATAATACAGAACAAATTATAATAACACATGTAACCATTTTTCATGCAAAACAGAAATACTCAAGTGTTATCAACTACTAACTAGTTATAATACACATAATATATGTTTGGTTTCATATATCAACTAATGATTACTAGTTATACAAGCCTAAAGACAAAACGGATAAAACTCATCATTCTCTTGCAGCCCCCTCCTCACCACTTGTGACGCTCCCTACTACAGAACTTGCATTCCAACAGATCTACATCCTCCTCCCAATACACCATGCGCATGTTCCGACAACCAAAAAAGTACTCAATAGGCGGCCCCAAACCCGGCCTCTCCCTCCATTGGAGGTATGCCATGGACGGTGCTTCCTCACCATGATGAATCCATACATGATACTCAGGCATGAATCCATTACGTCTCAAGTGCTCGAATACCGCTGTAGGAGTCATAAATTGCTTGTTTCTGCAGGTTTCCAATGTGCAAGGACACTTTATCAACACCCCATTTGCACAAGCCGGACATCCCATGGCAAACGCGATGAAACATTTAACCCCTTTTACAAAACTCCTACAAACTCTGCCATTTACCGCCGTACGATCGTACATCCATGAACGGTCGGAATTCATTAGATACTTTTGTAACCTGACACGTTCCAATTGATTAGATCGTATTTAATTGATTAGATCGATTCCAATTCTGCCGAGATTGTCGAGGTTAATTGTTAATTATTATATGTTCCTTATAATTTCATGATTAATTATTAAGTGTTCGATATGTTACAAAATTTCCCATGTATTTTAACCATTTCAACCACTTACTACTACGAGTTATAAATTATAAATTACACGTTAATATAATCAACAAATGGTCTCAAAACACTTAACTAAATCCTCGTAATCTAGTACATATACGAATTTATCAAATCAAAACTACTTAACATTATACTAATTAACAATCTAAGTGATAGCAATCTCAAGTTAATTAACTAAATCTTAACATTATACTAATTAACTAGTAATATTAATTTGATATATATACTTAACATTAAACTAGTCGAAATTAACAAAATTCCCAAATTTGTCAAAAAATTAGGGTTTCAAAACACTAATCGTAATACATATACAAAAACATCAAACATGAAAATCAAGCTTAATCAATCAAACATCAAACATGAAAATCAAGCTTAATCAATCAAACATCAAACACTAAATCAATTTCACAACAAAATCAATCAATTAACAACCCCAAGCTTAACCCACTACTTCATATAACATATACTAGCTACCATAATTATTTACAAACATACAATTGATCCAAATTATCAAAAATTCCAAATTTAGAATAGTTAGGGTTTAGTCTAATACCTTCAAATTGCGAGAAAAATAGCCGAAGAAGGATGAAATTGATCGAACATCCAAGCTCCTTGTCCCACGAGCTTCGAATTGACACCAAGATTGGCCGGAATGGTGGAGTTTTGGCCGGAAAGTGGAGAAGAACGAATGAGGCGAAGAGAGGAGGAAGATGGGAAGCAGAAGTGAAAATGGTGAAAATGGGGGCTGCTCCCCGTTTTTCACCATTTTCTAGCGACGGATCGCTATCCGTCGGTCCTAATTTCTTTTTTATTTTTTTTACATTAGCGATGGATAATTTATCCATCGCTATTTTTTATTTTTAAATTAAATTTTAAATAATTTACGACGGATAATCTATCCGTCGTAATTTTTTGAATTTTTTTAAACTAAAATTAAAATTCAACACATTAGCGACGATAAAATTATTCGTCGCTAACAGAGGGACGGATAAAATTATCCGTTGCCCCTTTCCGTCGTTTTTTCCCTCATTTCTTGTAGTGGCTTAAGAGAAGAAAGAAGGAGAGGATTTCGAATTGTGTGTAAAATTCGATCCTGGGGCGGGGGGGGGGGGGGTATTTATAGTGTTCAAGAGTTGAGTTTGAGAGACATGACTATTCGCGAACAGGTCCTTAAAGAGTTGCTTCTCTTCTAACAGATACACTTGTTCGAACAGTCACAACACAAGCGAATGGACTGCACCATTTCGCCAAAGCCCATACCGAACAGACACCTCTGTTGGGCTAGCCTCTTCATTTCAGACTATTCTTTTGGGCCTAACCAAACTTAGTAAGTTTCTGGCCCAAAAAGGAGAATATCCAACTCAAGACCGCGACCCGCGAACCCACGGACCCTACGACCCGAGACCCGGGCCCGGCTCCTGACGGAGCCAGGCGGGCGCCCTTGGGTCAAGCCATGCAGCCATTTAGCTCCTCCCCCCTTCCAAAACCATGGGTGCCCCTTGGGTCCCAACCCTTTAACCAAGTCTTGGATTTTTATCTAGTTCCTTCTTTCCCAATTTTAGCCATGTGGGACTTCTCCCATTCCAACTCTTGGCATTCCAATATTAATGCCTCAACCAACACACTTTGAGCTTCAATTACTCTTTCACCTTTCAATGAATTTTAGTAATTCTTTCTCAAGTGTCTTCTACTACTATAGTAGAATATACATATTTAAAGAAACTTAATTTCCAACGTGAGGGGCCCCTCTTGGTTGAGTAGCAAAGTCATGGACTAGCCTCTTTGGAAGACTAAAATTCCAACAATCGCCCACATGAAAGAGAATTGACGCTCACAGCACATCGGAGTGCTCCAGCCTCGACTTTCCAGCGGAAAACTTATTGCATCGGAAGAGATAGCTTTTCTCCTTGAATCTTTCCCTAGTAGACTATCATCGGATTTACTTGCCAACCGGTGAACGCGATGTCTTGAACCAGTCGGCGTTTTGTATAAACCAAGACAATGATAACTATACACTTTGACACCCTTGGAAGAGATACCCCTTATTGTTTCGTTCCAGATTTGTCTGTCCGTTAAAGGCCTTGGACACCCTTGGATTCTTAAGTGTTTCAGTAGACGCGGCCAAACTTCATACACTTAAATAGGTGATCTCCTTGTAAGAGCATCCTGCCACTGATGCTCCGCTCGAAAACTCTAGACGATCATTAAGAGTTCGATGACTCATCCTCCGCCCGATACGACAGCAGCACTTAATGTCTATCACGGGAACGGCTTTATGGAGTATAACTCCTAAGTGCTCTTACCTCGAAGTACAAAACTTCACAAGGCGCTTAACTGGTCCTTTACAACTTCGTTTTCCACATTGAACCAAATTCTTGGGATCTCCAGTCAGTATGGTTGGGTTGCCGCTGTAAATTTCCTTTAATCTGTGGGACTTAGGTCCATTCCCCTAGACAGGTACATTACTTGATCTTTCGGTATTGCTTTTGTGAGCGGATCCGCAATGTTATCCTTTGATTTCACATAATCAATAGTGATAACCCCCATAGAGATGAATTGCCTAATGGTCTTATTTCTACGACGTATGTGTATAGACTTGCCATTGTACATACTATTACGTGCCCTTCCTAGAGCCGATTGATTGCCACAGTGAATCGTCACTGCAGGCATAGGCTTATCCCAGCAAGGGATATCCTCTAAAAATTCTCGAAGCCATTCTGCTTCTTCCCCAGCTTTATCCAAAGCTATAAATTCTGATTCCATCGTGGATCGGGCGATGCAGGTTTGTTTAGAGGATCTCCATGAAACAGCCCCACCACCAATGGTAAACAAGTAACCACTTGTGGACTTGGTGTTTGCACTATCAGATATCCAGTTTGCATCAATGTATCCTTCCAATACTGCTGGGTATCTTCCATAGTGTAATCCATAATTTATTGTGTATTTCAGATACTGCAATAAATGATATAGTGCCTTCCAATGGTCACTTCCTGGATTACGCGTGAACCTAGCCAATTTATTGACTGCATGTGCAATATCAGGACGACTACAGTTCATTAGGTACATCAGACTACCTAATACTCGTGCATATTGCACTTGGTCCATAGGATCTCCTTCATGTTTGTCTAAATAGAGATTCCTATTCATGGGTACCTTTTCAAATGGGAAGTCAAATGCGCCATATCTCTTTAGAACTTCTTCAACGTAGTGAGATTGCGATAACTCCAGACCGTCGGAAAACTTAGAAATCTTAATTCCTAAGATCACATCCGCCACATCCATGTCTTTCATGTCGAATTGTTGTTTCAACATCTTCTTGGTTTCAAAGATCAATTCCAAACTACTTCCCGAAATGAGCATGTCATCTACGTATAAGCAGATCATTACAAACGAATCAGAGTTCCCTTTTACATAGATACATTTATCACATTCATTAATGGAGAAGCCCTTTGACACTAACGTGTTGTCAAACTTTTCGTGCCACTGCTTAGGAGCTTGCTTAACTCCGTACAGTGACTTGACAAGATGACAGACTTTCTTCTCTTGTCCTGGAACTACAAACCCTTCAGGTTGTTCCATGTAAATTTCTTCATCTAACTCTCCATTTAGGAAAGCTGTTTTAACATCCATTTGATGTATCTCAAGGCCACGCAGAGCAGCAATAGCTATGAATACTCTAATGGAAGTTAGCCTTGACACTGGTGAGTAAGTGTCGAAGTAATCAAGACCCTCCTTTTGTTTGTAGCCCTTTACTACAAGACGAGCCTTATACTTGTCAATGGTTCCATCAGCTTTATACTTGCGCTTATCCATTTACAACCCAAAGGTTTACTTCTCGGAGGAAGATCAACTACTTCCCAAGTGTGGTTATGCATGATGGAATCCATTTCAGCTTCTATAGCTTCTTTCCAGAGTGATGCCTCTGGAGTCGACAATGCCTCCTGGATTGTCCTTGGTTCATTTTCCACCAAATAGGTAATAAAGTCTGGGCCAAAGTTTTTCTCAATCCTTGCCCTTTTACTTCTTCTTGGTTCAACATCAGGAATCTCCACGTTCTCTTGATGTGAATTCTCAGGTTTTTCCTTTGAACTACTTGGTTCAGGAATCTCCTCACTCGGACCATTTTCTATTGGTTCAAGAATTTCCTTATTAACAATTGGTTCAGGATTTTCTTCACTCGTTCCAATTGCATTTTCATAATTTCTCTTACGAGTGATTATTTCCTTCTTAGGAAAGACTTTTTCAAAGAAGTGTGCATTTCTTGACTCGATAACAGTACCCTCATGGATATCAGGTATCAGTGATTTATGCACTAAGAAGCGATAGGCACTGCTGTTACTAGCATACCCAATGAATATGCAGTCAACAGTCTTAGGTCCTATTTTAACGTGCTTTGGTTTAGGTATTTCTACTTTAGCCAAGCACCCCCACACTTTCAAGTATTTGTAAGTGGGCTTGTAACCTTTCCATAGTTCATATGGAGTTCTGTCACCATTTTTCCGAGCTATTCTGTTAAGAATTTTAGTGGCCGTGAGAATAGCTCCCCCCCCCCCCCCATAAATTCTGAGGTAGTCCAGAATTTAACAACATGGCATTCATTATCTTCTTAAGAGTTCGATTCTTACGTTCAGCAATGCCATTTGACTGAGGAGAATAAGGAGCAGTCGTTTGATGAATAATGCCAAACTCAGCACAATATTCTTCGAAAGGAGCTCCATATTCACCACCTCTGTCACTTCGAATTGCTTTAATTCGAGTACTTAGTTGATTTTCAACTTCTGTTTTGTAATGTTTAAATGCTGCTAAGGCTTCATCCTTACTTCTTAGCAAGTAAACATAACAATATCTCGTGCTATCATCAATAAAAGTAATGAAGTACTTTTTCCCTCCTCTAGTTTGCACGAACTTTAGATCACATAAGTCGTTGTGAATTAATTCTAGAGGAGTTGTGGTTCTATTTACTGAATGAAATGGTGTCTTAGTGAGCTTTGCCTCCACACAAACCTCGCACTTAGTTTGAGGATTGCAGTCGAAGGACGGCCATAGTTTCAATTTTACTAATTTCTGAATAGCGTTGTAGTTTGCATGTCCTAGCCTATTATGCCATAAATTAGAGAACTCAAACAAGTAGGTAGAATGCTTCATTTCATTGTTCTCAAAGGACCTAAGTACAGTCATTACAGACATCTTAAAGAGTCCATCACACATGTAGCCCTTTCCTACAAACAAACTATTCTTAGTAATTACAAACTGTTTAGCCTCGAACGTCATCTTGAAACCAGCTTTAACCAGCAGCGGTCCGGACACCAGGTTCTTGCGAATGTCTGGTACATGCATCACTTCATTCAGAACAAGCTTCTTCCCCAAGGTCAACTTTAGAACCACCTTTCCAACTCCTTTTACTTCCGAAGTAGCATCATTCCCCATGAACAATTTCTTGCCACTGACTGGAGTGTAGGTAGAGAAGACACCTTTGTCTGAGCATATGTGGCGGGTTGTACCAGTATCAAGCCACCACTGCTTTGGGTTTTCAACCAGATTGGCTTCTAAGACAACAGCAGCGTAGGAGACCTCCATGTCATCCTTAGCAGGTCCAGCCTTGTCTTCCACAACATTTGCTTGAGACTGCTTCTTCTGAGAGCGGCAATCTGCTTTCATATGCCCACGTTTACCACAGTTGAAGCACTTGCCTTTGATTTTCCGTGGCTTTCCTGGCTTCCCTTGAGACTTAACGTCCCCCGCATTCGACTTGCATTTCTTGTTTGAACTCCCTTTGGCATCCACCAGTGTGCCTTGGCTTCCATGGCTGCTTTCCCTTGCCTAGAGCCTTCCGATTATCTTCCTGAATCTGCAACTTTATAACCAGATCCTCGAGTCCCATTTCTTTGGTCTTTAGTTTGAGATAACTCATAAACTCATTCCACGAAAGAGGTAGTTTCTCAATCAAAGAAGCCACCAGAAATGACTCGTTAGGCTTCATGCCTTCTTGTTCTAACTCGTGGAGAATCATTTGAAACTCCAGAACTTGACTCGTGACAGACTTAGAATTATTCATTTTGAAGTTTAGAAATTTCCCCACGATGAACTTTTTAGTACCAAAGATCCTGAATGTACTTTCTCATCGATTTCTCCCACAAGTCTCTTGCGGTACTGACAGAGCAATAGGCAGAATAAAGTGCATTAGAAAGACAATTCAGAATATAATTCTTACAAAGGAAGTCGTTGTGCACCCATGTATCATAAGCCAGTTGCCTCTTCTTATTGTCATCCAGTATGGCTTGTGTTGCTTCCGTAGCCATGGCATTTTGATCAACCTCTTTCAAGACTGGAGTTTCTGGAGTAGAGCAGTGCAAAAACCCGGCCAGCCCAATGGTAGTGAGATAAAACAGCATTTTCTGCTTCCATTGCTTGAAGTTGGTTCCTGTGAACTTTTCTGGTTTCTCCCCATGAGCAGCAGAGTTGACGTTGAGCAGTTGAGCAGCCTGCTCGATTTTGAGACATTTTCGATACTTGCAAATTTGTCTTAAGTTGTGTAACTGAGGGGTACTGTATCGGAAGTGTATGAGACTGGAGTTAAACAGAACAAATAAGGACTGCTGCGGTGAGAGATGGCTCTCGGTCCTTAAGACAAATTTGCCCCGCTTAGATGCCAACGGTTGCAAATAGCAAAATGTCTCCCAATATTACACAGCAGGTGAATTTGCGAACTGGCACTCGAACTCGCAAATTCGAGAGGACTACTGCAATATGGAAAGTCAGGCTTAAGAAAAGAAGAGAAGAAAGAAGGAGAGGATTTCGAATTGTGTGTAAAATTCGATCCTGGGGGGACCTATTTATAGTTTTCAAGAGTTGAGTCTGAGAGACATGACTATTCGCGAACAGGTCCTTGAAGAGTTGCTTCTCTTCTAACAGATACACTTGTTCGAACAGTCACAACACAAGCGAATGGACTGCACCATTTCGCCAAAGCCCATACCGAACAGACACCTCTGTTGGGCTAGCCTTTTCATTTTAGACTATTCTTTTGGGCCTACCCAAACTTAGTAAGTTTCTGGTCCAAAAAGGATAATATCCAACTCAAGACCGTGAACCTGACGCCCGGCTCTGGCATGAGCCAAAGCAAGGCTGGGTCAAGCCATGGAGCCATCTAGCTCCTCCCCCCTTCCAAAACCATGGGTGCCGCTTGGGGCCCAACCCTTTAACCAAGTCTTGAATTTTTATCTAGTTCATTCTTTCCCAATTTTAGCCATGTGGGACTTCTCCCATTCCAACTCTTGGCATTCCAATATTAATGCTTCAACCAACACACTTTGAGCTTCAATTACGCTTTCACCTTTCATTGAATTTTAGTAATTCTTTCTCAAGTGTCTACTACTATAGTAGATTATACACATTTAAAGAAACTTAATTTCCAACGTGTGGGGCCCCTCTTAGTTGAGTAGCAAAGTCATGGACTAGCCTCTTTGGAAGACTAAAATTCCAACACTTAAGAAGATGATTCCCAAGCTTTTGCTATGCATAGTTGGTCGGATTGAAGGTGCCTCTGAGATGGCTTCTCGGACGAGCCTCTCGATGGCACAACATCTGAGTTGTGTCCCTTAGTTCATGGTAGTTCGCCTTAGTTAGTAGGGACAGATTTAAACTCAACAAGAGAACAAGAGTGAAAAACGCAAATGCTAGTGAACGTATAAAACAAAGAAGATAAGTTATGGAAAACAAGTTAATGTGGGGCAAAAGTGATATGATAGGGTTGAATTGAAGCCGGTCATCCAGGTCCACGTCAGGCACCGTTTTAGAAGGCGCAGTTATTCATTTTTCCAACGGTTTTATAACTCCGATACCATAAATGCTTAATCCAAAGGCAGGCAGATTCAGTCAGCCTTGCCGATTAACTTCATTTTATCGACATACATACTATACTATATATATATATATATATAAAATAAATACTGTATGTATAGTATGTATTATTGTATCAAGCTCTTCTCAGTTCTCATTGATTATATATACTACTACATATTTGCTTTGGAACATCCCTTCCATTCACATTTGCCATTAATTATCAACAAAACAAAACAAAGCAATATTTCATCATCTCTACTCTAGTCTACACCTTTAGTTTCTTTCTTTCTTTCCTTCCATTAAATCATTATCATCACAAGGAAGAAGAACAAATTGTGATTGAAACAACATAAGTAGTGAAACTTACAAATGGAGTTGAAGAACATGGTTACTCTTGTTTCTCGTACTGGAAGACAATTGCAGCGTTACAATTTTCATGGTCACCGCCAAGTCGTCGGGTAATTTTATTCCTCCCTCTCTTTTCTATTTTTGTTTTTCACTTTCAATCAGACATGAGAATGAATTTCTAATTAAGCTCAAGTTTAGGGCCAGTAACTGCACAATTTATTCAACTCGATCAATTGAAAATTGTTCTCTTTTGAGTTTGAGAAATACTAGCATATTTTGCTCTGAAATAGGACCATGCAACAAATTAGTTGCTTGACTTGCTTCTTCTATTTCACCATGGTAATGTGCATTAATTTAATTAACGGGAGATCGATCTCAATAGTATGTTTTCATTCTTATCATAATTAAGCTATGTGTGAGTGGTGATGGATTAATGGCAACACAGCAGGATATTAGCAGCATATACAGGAACAGATGCTTTTCTATTTTTGTCTTCCTGTCCTCTGCTGTTTTGTATTTTTCCTGATTACAATGATTAGTTTTTAGTAAACACAATTATCACAATACTGACCCATTCAATTATAAAGAGTTTCCACGAATTTCCTGCTTCTTTTTCTCAGTTGACTTAATCAGGGAACTAATACATATCCCTATCATTGGTCCATTTACGCGTGGAACATGATGCTATCTCTCAATGTTGAGTCTTTTAAACTACTTTAGAAATTTCTACCAAGTTACTTAGTCATTTCGAAATTCCCTTTCCATTCGTGTTTTTTTTTTTTTTTTTTTTTTTTTTTTTGGCTTTTTCCGATTTTGTTTTCCATTGACCTTACTAGTAAATGTGGCACACGATTATCACCAAATTATTACCTAGGCCAGATTTACGAACTCTGTGTGTAATGTTGTATCTAGGGAATGTGAGCAATGCATATGATTTGAGTGATGTTTAATAATCTCCAAGGCAATGACTCTTGTGATTACCAGAACTACCGAAAGGTTACTCTTGCGTAAAATTTTAAAATTGGTTTTCCTTAGTATTTTCGAAATAATTGCCCTGATTTACTCGTGTAGAATTTGAAGTAACTAATGGGCTAGTGAAGATATCCTTGTAACAGTATTCTTGTTGATTACCTGTGCAATGCAGATGTATCCCTTACAGATACAAGTGTGGTACCCCTGGGAAACCACTGGTAGCAGAGGACGAAATCGAAGTTCTTGTTATCACTGCTCAGAGGAAAGGAAAAGGAATGCTGTTTCCGAAGGTTCTATTATGTCTTCAATCCTTCTATTACCGCGGTTCCAGATTTATAATCCCTATAAGGCTACTAGATTAAGCATTGTGCTGAAGTTATGTTAATATGTTACTCAGGGCGGTTGGGAAAAAGATGAAAGCATCGAAACTGCAGCATTGCGTGAGACTGTGGAGGAAGCTGGAGTTGTCGGCAATGTTGAGGTTTGTTCCTAACCAAGTAATCTGCATTTTTATATATAAGGCCTAAATTATGTATGCTTAAGCCTTAAGTCATGGTGATGGAACTTTGCAGCATAAACTTGGGAAATGGAGTTTCATGAACAAAAGCAATGACACCTGCTATGAGGGGCATATGTTTCCCTTGCTTGTCACGGAACAGCTCGAATTCTGGCCTGAGAAAGACGTCCGTCAAAGAATATGGGTATGCTTTTACAACCCCTTCCAAACAAATTAACTTGGTTAGTCTAGTGAAGTTGCTGATGACATTCTAAATTTCTGGCAGTTAAGCGTAACAGAAGCTAGAAATGCGTGCCAATACTGGTGGATGAAGGAAGCTCTAGAGCTATTAATAAACCGCCTGACAGAAGATAGTGAGCCAAAAGAGGACCAGGACAGGAAGTGCAACTTGTAGTAGTAAATAATGCTTATCGACTTGGTTTTAACAGAATCATATCGCCCGTCTATATATGTACTTACCTCGTGCTGGAAAGGCCGGCCAGGTATGGTAGCTATTGACCTCAGTTTGGGTAGATAATGCAAGTCGCCAGATTTGCAGGTCTTGTACTTAGTTGTTTGGGATCGAGTCAGTAGTTACTGATTTCTGATGATTTGTGAAGCAGTATTCCTAATTTTTCCTCATCAGATGTGATTAATGTCGTATCTCCAAGTCTCCAACTATGTAAGAATCGATCTTTCATGATGATAATCTGGAACTGAAGTAAAGAATCGTCGCTCGTCTATATCATGAAATCAGAGGTATAGAGATTGTTCTGTTACATTAAACTGGTTTAATGTAAATGTTCTAACAACTTGCTGTACTTTTCTTATGAGGAATTACTAAATATCTTAGATGTGATTTTGTTGCATTCTAGATAGTTATTTAAAGAAATAACCCATAGATCAATCAGGCTATTACATACGGGTAAAAATCATTTTTGATACTCTAGTGTGAGACATTTCTGATTTTGATATTTTACAATAGTCGTGTCCAATTTAGGTATTATTTATCAATAACTATTTACAATTAAGGTACTAATTGTAAATTAGATGGTGGGTGTGCAAATCAGTACCAAGTTACAATTAATCTAACTCCAATTTCACGTGAATTCGATCAATTGAAAGTCGATTGAAATAAAATTGATGAAAAAGCCTACAAAAAAGAATCTGCCGAGGAAGAATCTGATGCTTGTGAGTGGGACGAAGTCTACGATATCTTACGAACGGTCAATTTTCTATTTATATCTTTCGGCGTTTGATATCCGCTTGCATGTGAATACGATGGTGCACCTCATAAATCTAATTAGTACCTAAATTGTACATAGTTATTGATAATTAGTACCTAAATTGAACGCGACCACTCTAGAGTACCAAAATCGAAAATTTTACACACTGGAGTACCAAAAATGGAATTTACCCCCAAAGCCCCCTAGTAGGCTAGTACTTATTGTTGTGTCTAAACATCAATAAACTGACTTTTCGAATATGCAAAGTTTTATTCAACATGTACCAGGGGAGAAGCCAGGATTTTTAAGTACCTAGGACCCAATTTTAAATTTATAATATATTTTCTAAAATTTGCAAATTTATTTTCCAGATCGATTAAATATTAAGGAAGCCATAATTAATTTAGCCAAATTATAATTAAATAAGTTCAATGAACAACATTTAACATAACAAAAATTATATTGGGTAGGACTCATTCTCAATTTACTTTGAAAAACACCAATGTAACCTCTCTTTTTTTATTTATTTTTTAACAATATACATATATAAATTTTTGTTTTTTTAAATAAGGGTGGGGATGGGTGGGGCTCCAAGCACTTCTTCCCTTCGCCCCTGACATGAACCAATAATTGAGCATTAGAAATGCCCTATTTAAAATTTTAAATCACCTGGAGTTGATCACATACGAAATGCCCCTATTAAAATCACCTGGAGTTGATCACATACGAAATGCCTTACCAAAGTACGGAGTCTCGAGTTCATTAACTACTTAGTTACTAATTCATTTTAATTTTGGTTTAATTAATCTTTATTGTTATTAATGGAATATGTCATAATTACATTACAATTATGTAGGAAGAACATTAGCTTGAAATCTTAACAGTTTCGGCGAGGGTAAAAGTCGTGTTAGGTTGGACTAGATCGTCTAATCTCCAAGCGTATGTAAAGGGAAAGTAAAAGAAGGGGCTAGGCCTTTTTTTTTTTTTTTCTTTTTTTTTGTCCGGTTTACCTTGGACAAACCTATTGGTGACTCAACAATAGTTTGAGGCTCGGACCTCTTCAGGATAAGTAGTTGAGATGTAATCAAATGGCGTACCTTGAAGGAGGAAATGAGCCTAATTATTTATAGATGTTGGTAACCTTTGTAATATTCGGAATTTAATCAAGCGGAGTAGGTAGGACCATAGTGATTTATTTATACTTAACATTTTTAATTAACGGTCCTCGTGTAAATGCCATTTGAAGGAGCGTGGATATGAGAGATGATAGTACGGAACTCTGCATAAATTTCCCTCTTTTTAGTTTTGAGGAGGCCCTTAGGGACAGTTAGGGTTCATGATTTGAGTTGCCACAGTGCAAGTTACTAATGGTGAGATCCTTACAAGCAACCTATGTGCTGGCATGGAGGCTGGAGAGTTGATAATATGATAATTTATAAAATAAGGTATATATTACTCCCTCCATTTCAGAAAAAGTGTTACATTTTATTGTTATTATGCGTTTCGTGACAATAATTTACTCTTAAACGATATTAATAAATAAATTATTAAAATTATATAATGAAAATTTAGTAATTAAATTTTAATTATATGATTTTATTAAATTATTTACTATTATCGTTTATGAGTAATTTGTGGTCAAATTCGAAGACAGTTGACCGGTCAAAGTCAAAATGTAACACTTTCTCTGAAATGGATGGAGTACTTTTTAATAAAATAGTAACAGTGGATCCCTCAAATTGATTTTTGAAGTTGAAAGTTGGATAAAATAAAGTTAGTGAGTTTACTTTGAGTATATTTAATATTAAAGTTGAGTGAGTGGTTAAAAAAAAGAAATAAAAAATTTTGTTTAGGACACTTAAAATGATAAAATAGGAAGCTATTTCCGGACGGAGGAAATAGTAATTATTTGCATAAAATGAGATGAAAATTATAGTGGGAATTGAATTAGTAATCGTTGCAAATTTGGTGTTAGTGCGATGGTACAGTTGGTGATCCTTGTCCAGACTCCACAAAGTTTGTTAGCAAAAAAGCTAGCTTCGCTTCTCTTATCACTAGGAAAAGCTAATTAAGCTCCAAATAAACTTACTGTACTAATCAAAAGAAGCAATTGAAAGGAGGTTAGAGCACTTTTTTCCATGAGCCTCACCACAGACTTGATACTTCAAAGTTGCTACAATATAATGTTACTTGTGTCATCATTTATACTTGTACATGTGCTTTTACGTATAGTATTTCTAATAACGGAAAGTCTTTAACTATATTATCCTAAAAAACAATCAGAAGGTTACATTATTTTCTCTAACATAACGATCCGAATCGAATCGAATGAATCTGAATCGAATCGAATCGAAATTAGTGAGTTTTCAAATGAAAAGAACATATCCTAAATCCTTACATAAATAAGTAATTAAGACCACTATTAGATGCATTTGGCCATCACAATCCAATATTTGATGAGGTTCCTCCATCACCTCAAACTTTCAACACAATTTGGATGATAGGTCGGGCCGACCTATCATCCAAATTGTGTTGAAAGTTTGAGGCGATGGAGGAAACTCGTCAAACATGAGAGTAACGGAAATTGATCATAGCACCATCCACCTAAATATTAATTGAATTTCCCGGTAAATAACAAAATTTGACACTAGCTCGTGGTACAAATTATGAAATTATAATGTCTCACAAAACAAGGTCCAATCTCAAAGTCGAGAGAAACTGCACTAGCTAGGTTGGATTCAAGAATGTTACTACCGTTTGTGAAATATGTTCACCAGTACATAGGTGGACGAGCTCACAAGATCCCATTAGTAACACCCACCCCAAAAAAGGATCCATCTCCACAAATTTAATTTAATTTTAATTAGTTCCTCTTTTTCTTTTAGAAAGGCCTTTTTGCATGCCCCCAATTCGCCTTTGCTTCATATTATTATCCTTTATAATTAAGGTCATACTCATATCATATATATATATCCGCTTCACAAGTAGTCTATTCATAACCATATCTTTCACAACTTCATCACTAGTCACATTACAGAGTTATACCAATTAAACATGGCCAAAAATGCTACAACCAACATCCTCTTTACATTCTCCCTTCAACTCTTCTTCTCCTACTTGTTCGAATTCGCGTATTCTCAGGACAGGTTCCTGTATGGTGGATGCTCACAGATAAAATACACACCAGACTCATCCTATGAGACAAACCTCAACTCCCTACTAAGTTCACTCGTCAACTCAGCAACCTACTCATCCTACAACAAGTTCACAATCATGGGCTCAAGCCCACAAGATGTTGTTTACGGCCTCTACCAATGCCGAGCAGACCTTTCCATGCCCGACTGTGCCACCTGTGTTGCACGTGCTGTCACCCACCTAGGCCCACTCTGCTCCCAGACATGCGGAGGCGCAGTGCAGCTAGAAGGATGCTTTGTAAAGTACGACAATGCCACATTTATCGGTGTGGAGGATAAGACGGTGGTGATGAAGAAATGTGGCCCGTCAGATGGTTTTAATACAGATGCGATGAGCAGACGTGATGGAATGCTCGATGGGCTGAATGGAGGGAGTGGGCCATACCGGGTTGGTGGGTCACAGGATGTGCAGGGGATGGCGCAGTGTGTTGGGGATTTGAATAATGGCCAGTGTCAAGATTGTTTGACCGAGGCGATTAGGAGGTTGAAGGCGGAGTGTGGTGGTGCTGTGTTTGGTGACATGTTTTTGGGGAAGTGTTATGCTAGGTATTCGACTAGTGGGGCTCACGTTTACGCCCCCAGTAGCCATGGTAAGAGATTAATGATTATCTTTTTACCTTATACTTTGTTAGATTAATTTCACACGTCTCTAGCTATAATTCAAACATTTCTACGAAATTTCATGTATTATTTAATCGATTCATATTAATATGAAATTGTCGCAAACAAGCACCTAGTGAATTATTTTTGGTATGCTATCTAAAATTGCGTTCACTAGCATGCAGTTAGCTAGTGTAACATAAGAAGATTTTGTGTAGTACAACACTTTCCAATTTCATAACGTAAAAACTTGAATGATATTACCACGACTCTAGTAGAGGCGTAAACGTAAGCCCCATTTGGAAGCCATGGTAAGATCAAATAAGTTTTTACGTTCTGCTTTATTAGATTAATTCCACAAATCTGTACAATACATACACTTATTGTCTATGATGGAGTACTTATTCAAGCCTCATTTAATCAATTCACAATAATCTAAGGATTATGGCAAACTCTGCATCATTCTTGTTTAATTTGCATTAACATCCCTCTTTGACATGCATAACATTCAAACTCGAGACATCATTTACACGAATCAAGCCTGAGAATGAGTGTAATGCAGGTTCATCTCACACTGAGTCTGAGAAGACATTTGCAATCATCATAGGGTTACTAGCAGGAGTTGCACTGCTTATCATCTTCCTGACCTTCATGAAGAGAATATTTGGTGGGCATGGTAAGACAGACAGACAGGGAGATCCAATTGTTTGCCTTTCAATTTATCTTTAACATGTCAGACATATTATGCATCCAACTTTTAAAGATTAATTGGAGACTTTTGCTTTTTGCAGGCAAATAGAAAAAAGTTAAAGGCCAAAGATTGAGCGCCTAATTGCCAGCTTCTTTATGATAGCCCTTTTCATTCAATTCCATTGTGACTTCAATATGCATGATTTCCATCTTTTCTCTGAAACACAAGTTACTTTGGAGTTCTGTACCAAAAAAGCAGACTTAGCAGGGAAGGGAAATGGAGGCAATAATCAAGATTCCACACATGATGCATTTTCCACTTTAACAAAGTTGTTGTCTAATTGATGAATTAATTGCCTAGCTCCCTTCTTCTTTATTACAGCAAAGTGTACATTATTATGTTACTTTCGTGGCTAGCTTTTGATCCTAATCTGTATGTTAATTCATTTCTTACTCATGTGTTCTAGGCTTTAATTAATTTGGACATGATATTATTTTAACTTTTAAGTTGAAATTGTATTTTGCTCAAGCAGTTGTAACTTTGATATATAATGCATGGTCATTCATTATTTCCGTTCAAGACTTCAAGTGTTTCACTCGTGACTGCAGGAATTGTAATTGTCTTGACTACGTTTTTAGGTACTTCTTTCTCATTTTGCTTGGGCTAATACCCGTGGCGTATAGTTGACTTTTGATAATAAATAGAAAGGGGGTGTTAAAATAAATTAATCGAGAAAATAAGGTAGTTAAATTTATGTGAATAACGTTGATCATGGTGTCGGTCGGTAGTCCTTCTTCATTCAATATTATATCATTGAATGTTTATTTATGTTAACTATAGAAAATGTAAAAGTAGGGTCCTAACCGTACTCAACCTGTTAATTAGTAACAGACACATATTATTTTTTAAACTTTTACATGCAAGAGGTTCGATCACAGGTGAGCCCATGTAATATAATTAGATTATGTACGGTCACCCCACAACACAAAAAAAAAAAAAAAAAATCATACAAACTTAATTTCACATATTACGGTTGTTTTTTTCCAACCCACCGGTTCCCAACAACCCCGCGGTGGTATGTGTCACCCCACCAAAGGCAAAAAAATAATTATTCTACAAATATAATTTCACATGGTACGGTTGTCCCCCCCCCCTAACCGGCCCATCATGGAGATCAAGAAAGTACAGAGAAGATCGAAGACATTTTCTCCGCCTAGAGAGTATAAGCTGATCCCCCCTCCCCCGGCTCGTTATGGAGATCAAGAAGAAAGTAGAGAGTATCGAATTGAGTTTCCCCACCTAGATAGTATCAGATCCCAGGTCCGTTATGGATCAAGAAAGTAAAGCGAAGATCGAAGAGAGTTTCCCCGCCTAGAGAGTATATGCAGACCCCCCCCCCCCCACCCCCGGGCGCCGGAGAAAAATGTATTTTTTACCAACTTAATCATAAAATGTTACGCTCGGGTCTTGTAACAAAGGTGTGGAACGGGTTCGAGTATATGCTAGACCGGACCTGAACATCATTATTTCGCACGGGGTTGAATTCGGGTTGGATAGAACCAGTCCTTCCGGACAGAGACCGTAGAGAAGAGAACCCTTATACCTCATCCAACCGATCGAATCTTATACATAAAGAAAAGGAACTTGAAAGTCTTCACGCGTAAAATGTTGTTGATAAACATGTAAAGATCAACACACCACCAATTAGCTCATGTGTATCTCTTCTATATCCTGGAACTGAAAAAAGCATGTCTAGTAACATATATACCACTATAACAATATATGCTAAAACGATCTTGGTGCCAAACCAACATCATCATAAGAAGACCGATAATATATGTGCTAAAATGTTGACCTCACGTTTAACTTGGCAAAGCTTAATTCTCCATCGAATACCTGAATTTCTTTGAAAAGTGAAATAAAGGGGCAAAGCTAAAATTTATCGATTTAAGAGATATAATCACCAAAGAACAATCCCTTTCAATTACTACATGTTGCCACTCAAAATCTCGAACAAATTTTGTTCTTAATTTGGCTGACCAACCTTCAGCATTTTCAGCAACCATAAGACATAAAAAAAAATCACCAAGCAATAACATTGCCCTCATGATCCCTAGAAACAACACTAATACGTCCCCCTATTCGGACTCTGCTCAACCGTATCAACATTTCACGTAGGATGGCTGGAATTTGAATGAATCTGGTGGATTTAGCCCATCAACTTTATATATTACAATATATTCAATGTAGTATAATAATTCAAAAAGTTTCACTAAATTTGTAATTCAATTTAAATCTCATCCGTTGATCTTACTAATTCAATTTCAATCTGGTACGTACATGTGTCATTGTTTCAATAGAAGGTGCAGGGTTCGAATCCCATTGACATAAGTTTCTCCCTTTTATTTATTTCAATATTTCTCTTTTTTTTTTCAACCACAGATTCATTGGTTTATATAAAACCCTTATTAACACACGTAGTGTGTTACGTAAATGCTGGTATTTATTTATATATATAAGTGCACAACTATTTAGAGTTGTGCAATTGAGTACTTAATTTAAGTTAAATTGAACTGATTTGTGATACATATGTAAATTAGACTTTAATTACAAAAAACTAATATGTTTTATTCATTCTAATTCTAAGCCCTAACGCAACTCCAACAAAATCAATTCATCATTAAAAAAACTCAATTTGTCTTCTCTAATTAAATTTCAAGCCGTAAATCAACCCCAACAGAATCAATTCATCATTTAAAAATCTCAATATGTCATCTCCAATAAATTCAAAACCCTAATCGAACTCCCAACAAAATCAATTCATCATTAAAGAAAAAAAAAACAACGATAACCAATATTTCTTCTCCATCTTCTTTAATCAAATTGGAACAGATCAATTTGCACTATCCAAAATCTTAATTCAACAAAAAATGACAATTCGTTATCAGAAACAATGATTGCAATTACCTTCATATACTTTAATTATTATTTGTAATTAAATACCACAATGACAGGCTTATGTTATAGTTATATTATATAAGAACACCCAACTAATAATTTGAGCGCTAAACCATTAGGCTCACGTTTAACCTGGTAAAACATCATGGAACAAAATTCTCGCCCCCCTATTCGGACTTTGCTCAACCGTAGAATCAATATTTATATTGAAAATCTAAATATCTATTAATTTCTTGTTAAATAGATGGGTGGAGTATTAAATATTTAATAAATGCTCTATTTTTTAAATTCCATTATTTCATTTTATCTTCTTTAATAGTATATATTTTATTTTAGTGAATAAAATAATTTATTTAATTAATAATAATAATCTAGATTGGTGTCTATAGATTCGTCTTGTCACGGTAAATTCAAATATATGTTCACAATATTTTTCGGAGTTTTGTAGAATGAATTTATATTAGATTTAATAAAAACTATATATGCAGCCAACATATCAAACATAAATAGTGGAAGATATACTGGTTGAAAATGCAACTAATTCCACAAAATTTCACGTAGATTGAATTTATTTAATAAATACTCTATTTTTAAATATCCATTAATTCATTTTATCTTATTTAATAAATTTATATTTCTATTTTAATGAATAAAATGATTTCTTGAAATAATACTATTCAAGATTGGTGTCTATGGATTCGTCTTGTCACGACGAATTCAAATATATGTTCAAAATATTTTTCGAATTTTTGTAGATAAAGTTATATGAGATTTAATAAAAAATATATATGTAAACAACATACCAAAAATAACATTCAAATATATACTAGCTAAAATGTAACTAATTCCACAAAATTCCACGTAGGACTGAATGAATCTGATGAGGTTTAGACCATTGTGCTTTACATAATATATATATGGATGGATGGATGGATTAGGTTTTAATATGCTAAATGCACTCGGTCCTCATGGTCGGTTGCCTCTAGATCAAAGTACTGTTCGGCCTAATAAACCCATTTACGCACTTGGGAAATTCGAGGTGAATTCCCCTAGGACCCCGATTCTCATCCCTATCGTATCCTCTCCCCAGATTAGTCGGACGAACTTGATACTCTCCATCCAACTCGCTTCCCTCACCATACCTAGCACTCTTGGTTTGTTGTTTGATCGGTTCGCGGAACGGATCTTAGTATTCTCCAAACCTTAAGTCTCCCTTCTTTCATGTGCCTCTCTCTGTTACTTCAGCATCCACTCCTTCCCAAAACGCCTCGAAGTTTCGATCAAAGTTTCCTCCTACTATCTCCTTGTCACTTTCCGATTCTCAGAATAGTTCCAGTTGCCCTTTAGCCTTCTTCCGTGCAATCCTCATCACTCCAGCTTCCCATGGGCCAATTTTAGGCCTTCTACCTTCTCTTCGCCTTTCCCCCGTTCAGATCTGGATCAAATTCACCCAGTCCCTTCCTTGGAAGTTTCCCTACCATTGACGTCTCTCCCCTTTAAAACCCTTCCGCATATACACGAATCCGTGAGGACCCTTGCATGTCTGGAATAGCATTAAGCTCCATATTGGGATCGACCTCATGCGTAGGAAGCACGTTGTCGAGCTGGTTGGCGCGTGTGGTTGACGCGTTATCGTGCAGTGTTTCGGCCGCTTCCTGCCCTCCCTTGCTTGCCTTGAATATCCCTTCCAGCAGTGCCTTTATCAGAGTACTAATAATCCCACGACCAGGCTTTGAGGCCAAGTGATGGAATCCATGTTTGAGATTCATGAACTAACAAGTAAAGAAGAATGAATTTAGCAAAACTAACCCATAAAAGCCGAATTACGAAGAACTTGTGGCGCCGGATCACGTCTAACACAAGGTTAGCACTAACAGAAAGTAAATCTCAACATAGGAATACCTAAATCGGTAAACAAGCTTTCACACGGGAACACGTCTTTCAACATAAACAACATATCATTCTTTGTCATGCTAATCAAGACATAATTTAATTGGTAAAAATGAAATTGAAAGAGATTTATTAGAGATTCTGGAGATCTTCTACACTATTATGCCAACACAAAAGATGACGGTTGCTCAAATCCTAGGCCTGATACTATTGTGATGGGCCGCTTGGCCGGTTCCCATCGGTTTGCTTGTGTGAATTTCGCAAAATTATGTAATACGGACCTCAAATGTTTGATTGACTTTATGCTTTTTAGATGTGAGCAATGGATTTCACAAATGTTATCTTACACTTTTCGTCTGAACATAACTGAACTGAACTAATTTGAACTGAACTGAATGGAATTGAAATGAACTTAAATTGTAGTATGAAAAACAACTAAGCAGAACTGAAATTAATGAGTTTCTGATGGAAATAATATAGGCTAAATATGTTTTCCAATTCATAACATGTCATCATTTCATATGGTTTTACATCTGTTTGTAAAGTGCGTGCTGGTCTACTCTTTGTTGAAAAGGGAAGAATGATTGCGCATATTCTCCATTTCGTAATTATCTCAAGCTTTACACATATATAGTACTGCTGCATATTCAAAGACTTCATGGTGGAAGAAAACCAGTTCACGCATGGATAGATCGATGAGGTCCATGAACAAAGTTGTGGCAACCTACAACTTTACTTTTACAAAGTAACTTTGTAATCCAAATATTGTTTAATAAGATCTTAAAGATAGGGAATATTTCACCAATTCAAACCTACTTTACAACTTTGCCTTTACAAGTTAGCTAATTTTGGATTGATATAGGATAATATTGGGCATAATGTGTTTTTAGTGTGATATCTTAAATCATCTTTAACAGTTATATTAGAGCTCCCAAATTGGGTATCAATGCTACATAAGAGTTATTATAAGTCATAACGCCCCGAGTCCATCACAGTTTTTTATAAACTGCAATGCAAGTAATATGTTGGCTCACAAACCAACCCATGTCACTTACGGTATATTTTAATTCCACTCATGCTTCCACATCGAGAAAATAATCAGTGGATCATCTATTATAAGATTGTTTCAGAACTACTACGCTTAACTCTAAAATTATTATAGGTGAATTTCTGATAGTAAAAGTGCATATTGTTATTACGGATAACATTTTCAATTCTTTTAATTAACATCTCTTGAACTTTGGGCAATACAAATCTTAGCTGTAAAGTCCATACTGGAGCTATACATCTCATTTTGGAGTTTCACTGCTCCTACTCAGAGTTGTTACAATTGTCACGTTGGTGACCAAAGTAACAGATAATATCACATATTTATCACATATTGATTAACATCGAAAAATGATATGGTACTCCCACCATCCTTATAATAATATAGTATTAATTTACCATTTTGAATGTCTCATTTATAATGTAGCGCCCTGATTTTGAAAAGACGAATTAAAGAAAATAAAAATCACGCTAGCACTACAAGAAAACATGAAATTAGAGACGGATTTTATCCGTCTCTAATTAGCGACGAATCGGCACTAATTAGAGACGGATAAATCCGTCTCTAGCTGTAAAAATTAAAAAAAAAAGGGAAATTTCAATTTAGAGACGGATAACTTTATCCGTATCTAAATTAGAGACGGATAAATCTATCCGTCTCTAAATCTATCCGAAACCCTAATTTAACCCTCCTTCCTCCTCCCACCATCTCCATTTCTCCTCCTACCATTCCCACCATCTCCATTTCACCTCCCACCACCACACCCATCCACCACCACCATCCACCTCCCTGCCACCACCACCACCATCCACCTCCCCACCACCACCACCCTTCCACCACCACCACCATTTTTATTGAATTGTAACAGAAGCGGTAGAGGACGGAGGTAGGGCAGACGTGGAGGAGAATGACGGCGTCGCCAGGGCATTGGCGGTGAGGGTTTCGGGAGTGAAGCGAGGGGAGGAGGAGCGGATTAGATCGGCGGGAGGTTGTTTTCCGGCGAGGCGTGATGCATTTTCACCAGATCTGCCCACCTGTTAGATATTTTGTTAGAAATATCTGTTTAGATTTTGATTAGCAACATGATGACTTATTTTAGTCTCAGAAAGGTGATTAGTACTCTTGGTTCACTTGAACATTGTAAAAGAGGAAACCCACTAAGTATGATAGTCTAGCTAATCTTGTATAGAATGTTAGGTCTCAAAATGTAATTTTTATTTTATGTAAGAGAAGACCAAGAAGAAGACATCCAAGCAGAAAGCTCAACGACATTGAAGACTTGAAGAAAACTGCACAAGATTGCTGAATCTGATTGTTCAGATATCTTAGCCAGATATCTTAAAGACACGAATAGTTTCAAACAAACTATGTCACAAGAGATATCTGAGAAATAAGATACATATCTGAAAACAAGGAAAGTGTCCACAGATATCTATTCTCAGATACCTTGAGCTTTAACCACGTTTCTGAAAGAGAAATATATATTGCAAACAAAGTTGTTTCAATAAATACAAGTGATATCTGAAGAATGAAGATAAGGACGTGCAAAGAATCAGACAACACTAGTCTCTGATACAAAGCATAGTTCCGTTGACACTGCAGGACAAAAGTATAGTACAATGCATTTAATGCACGGACAGAGATGTCTGAATAAAAGCAACGGCAACTTCTGAGAAGAAGACAAAACTCACATAAGATTATACACAGATATCGATAGTTTGAATTTGAGCCTAACGGATACTATTCAAACGGCACTCAAATTCATCTATAAATATCAACACTTAGACTGATTGAGAAGACACCTTAGACACACGACATAACTTGAAAACGATGAACGTCTTTCTCTCTCAAAGCAACTTACTTACTCACAAAGCTTTTTGTTGCGACCAAAGCTTTTGATCTTGAGTAAACACTGAATTTCTAAGTGTCCTGATCCTAAACAAGCAAAGCTATCTGTGAAGGAGTTGAATCAAAAGATCAACTATCTGAGATTCATTCTCTTGAACAGATATCATAAGACTTGGGTCAGTAAAATCGAACAAGATACCATACGCTGTAAAGTGTATTAAGAAGGATTGTCCTGCCCTCAACAAACTAAGGACAGGCGACAAGAAAGATAGAAGAATCTTCAGAAGAAGCCAGAAAGCTTTGTTAACTGAAGAAAGAAAGAAAATCCAAATTCAACTGGATGCTCTAGACGTTGAGACAGATTCTGAAGATGACAATTCAGATGATTCAACCCTACCATCACCAGAATTATGTGGAGTTACTCATGATATAATCGACTTCGGCCTCAAGAAGAATGAAATGTGTGGAGTTGCTGAAATTGACGGACCAGACATCTCCAACATAGAAAAGCATCTTATGGTGATGAGGTAACATACTTCTTGCTACACTTATGAAAGTGATGAAGAGGAAATAAAAAATCTAGAAAATCTCAGGAAAGAACTTGACATCTATGAAAGAGAATTTCTAATGATCCGAGCTAGAGCCGAAAACCTTGAAGAAGAAAAGAATTCTCTTGAAAAGGAAAATTCTCAATTAGTTAAAGAATCTGAGAGAAAGGATGCTGAAAATGCATTTCTCAAAGCTCAGATATCTGAGACTAAAAAGTCACATGAAGAAGCAATGGCTGAGTTACGAAAGAATTATGAAAATCTTCTTTCTGAAAACAAGGAACTCAAGAAGAAAGAACTATCTTTTCAATCTTATGCCAAAGCTAGTGACACTCTTACTGAAGTACAATCTTACTTAAGAGATCCTTCAGAAAAGAAAGGACTTGGGCTGAATACAGATGATTGTTCTATCACTCTGAATAAGAGTAAGGAGAAAAGAACATTTGTAAGTACTCAGCAAGACGGTTCCCATGCAATCTATAGTATCGGTGAAAAGACAAAGATTGTTGACAAAGGAAAGGCAGTTGCGACTAACCTTTGTGGGAAAAACAAGTCAAAAACAAAACTGTTGGGTACGTCTCTGAAAAGAAACACAACACTGAAAAGTGTAAGCACCCACAGTGCTATGTCTCTCAAAAAGGTAGAATCAGAGCCGGCAAATTCTCCCATGTCACTTTTTCTGGAAAGAAATTGGATCAACCAGAGACTAGCAAAGCTGCTGAGAAAAGATCTCAGATAGCTTCAAGTGCTCGAAACGGTATTGGCTACAAAGGCATCGGAAAACAACTTGCTCATGAGTACAAGCAGGAGCAAGAACGATGGTGAAAGCTAGAATTGCTCAAAGCAATTATCAAGTGGAAGTTAAATCAAGCCATTGAAAATCAATGCCGTGGTTAGAAGAAATGCAAGGAAGGCTAAGTTTGAAAAGCAAACTGAAACCCGACAGTATCTGAAAGCATCATATGGAGCACCTAGGAGCACACCAAGGAAGAAAATAATTCTTACTAATGATAACATTCATTCAAATAGAATTCCTCCTTACGTTCTGCTGGGACAAAGCATGTTTCAAAGAAATTCACTCAAAAATAGATTCCTACTGGAAGAACTTTTAATTCTGACGGTTCCATCAAAGATATGAGAACCTAATCTCCTGTTTCCTGTTATGTGCAGAATGCTTCCTGGACTAAAGCACAATGGCTATTTGATAGTGGATGCGGAAAGCACATGACAGGAGACAAAGCAAATCTGGTTGATTACAAAGCTTGCAACACAGGACCAGATATCAGATTTGCTGGAGGAGTATTAAATCCCTCTCTGGGATTTGGCAACGTCAAATTAGGGACTTTAACAATCACTGACGTATTACATGTTAAGGATTTGAAATATAATCTATTTAGCATGAGCTAGTTTGCAGACAAGGGTTTTACTATAAAATTCAAAGCTAAATACTGCAAACTAATTGACAATGAATCAAAGCAGACAGTCTTAGTTGGTCGGCGGAAAGGCAGTCTTTATGTTGCTGATTGGGCATATGACACAACTGAAGAATGTCTCATGGTGAGTCAATCTGGTCACACAGAAGAGCACTGGTTATGGCACAAAAGAATGAGTCACTTGAACTTCAAAACCCTGAATAGACTTGCCAAGAAAGAGTTAGTGGTTGGTCTTCCCAGAACATCTTTCAGAAAGGATGGTATCTGTTCTGCCTGTCAGATGGGGAAACAATCTAAGATCTCTTTCAAGTGCAAAATCAGACACTCTAGTGTTGGACCACTGCAACTTTTACACATGGATCTATTTGAATCATCTGTAACTAGTTATGCAGGAAAGAAGTATGGTTTGGTTGTTGTAGATGACTTCTCAAGATTCACTTGGGTTGTCTTTCTGAAACACAAATCTGATGCCAGGGTGGAGATACCAAACTTGCTGAAAAAGCTTGAAGTCATGAAAAATGACAAGGTATCTGCAATCAGAACAGACCATGGTACTGAGTTTGTCAACCAGTACATAAAGGAGTTTTGTACCTGCAAAGGTATACAACACCAACTTTCCTCTGTAAGAACACCTCAACAAAATGGTGTTGCAGAAAGGAAAAACAGAACCCTTAAAGAAGCTGCAAGGACAATGCTAGCTGACACTGAAATAAGTGAAATTTATTGGGTTGAAGCTGTAAACACAGCTTGCTACACTCAGAACAGATGTTTGATAAACAAACACCATGACAGGACCCCCTATGAAATCTTGGTTGGTAGACCCCCTAATATCAAACATCTGAGAGTATTTGGTTGTAGATGTTTTGTTCTAAACAATGGGAAAGATTATCTGAGAACATTTCAACCAAAGGCAGATGAAGGTGTTTTTCTTGGCTATTCCACAAACAGCAATGCTTATAGAGTTTACAACAAAGAACAAAGAAAATTGAAGAATCAGTTCATGTTGTATTCTATGAAGGAAATAAGAAAACACCTCCTATTGATGAACTCTCAGAAAGGTTCAAAGAACTATTTCTGAGGGATCCTAAAGAAGAATCCTCAGAAAGGAAAAACATCATTATGGAAAGTGAGGATGACGCTGACGTAGAAAAGCTTGAAAAGCCTAGTAACAACAAGATGACTCACAAACATGATGAGGAATTTCCTATGAGTTTTCCAGAAATGGAACAGGTTACTGAGAACCTTCATCATGAAGAGGTATCTGAAAATAAGAATGCTGAAATGCATGTCTCAGATATCTATAACACTGAAAAAGTGTCAGATATCCATGACATCTCCCATATGTCAGATATCTCAGATACTAAAAAAGTATCAAATCAAAATCTTAGTGATTCACATTCAGATCACCTGGATATTGATCCTACTAGCACTAAACCTATGATGAAATGGATCAAAGATCATCCTACAAAGGATATAATTGGACCGATTAATCAGGGTGTTAGGACTAGGAGAGCAATAGCTGAAAATGCTAACTCTGTCTTTGGATGTTTCATCTCGAATATTGAACCTAAAAATATTGAAGAAGCATTAGGAGACCAAGACTGGATCTCTGCAATGCAAGAAGAGTTGGATCAATTTGAGAGAAACAAAGTCTGGAAACTAGTTCCATTTATAGAAGGAATATCTGTGATTGGAACTAAATGGGTTTTCAGAAACAAGATGAATGAGTCTGGTGAAATAACCAGAAACAAAGCAAGATGGTTGCCAAGGGATTTACTCAGACTGAAGGCTTAGATTTTGACAAGTCATATGCACCAGTTGCCATATTGGATGCAATAAGACTCTTTCTAGCCTTTGCAGCTCATAAAGATTTCAAAGTTTATCAGATGGATGTCAAAAGTGCATTCCTAAACGGTGAACTTGCAGAAGAAGTTTATGTTGAGCAACCACCTGGCTTTGAAGTTTCCTCAGAAAGTAGAATGGTCTATAAACTACAAAAAGCTCTGTATGGACTGAAACAGGCTCCAAGAGCATGGTATGACACTTTGGCCAAATACCTTTTGAAAAGTGGTTTCAAGAAAGGTGAAGTTGATAAAACTTTATTTACCTTAAATCATGATGGGAAACTACTCTTAGTTCAAGTATATGTTGATGACATCATATTTGGATCTAAGGACAAGCAACTTTGTAATGACTTTGCAAATCTCATGAAAAGCAAGTTTGAGATGAGCATGATGGGAGAAATGAATTATTTCCTAGGATTGCAAGTCAAGCAAATCAATGATGGAATATTCATTAGTCAAACAAAGTATGCAAAAGATATGCTCACAAAATTCAATCTTAAGCCTTCTGAAAAGAATGCTAAGATACCTATGAGCATTGGAACCAAAATGACCTATACTGAATCAGATAAGAGTGTTGAAGAACATAAGTATAGGAAATTGATAGGTTCACTACTTTACCTCACTGAAAGTAGACCTGATATTCAATATGCCGTTGGAGTATGTGCTAGATTTCAGACAAATCCAATGCAAACACACTACAACATTGCTTTGAAAATATTAAGGTATGTAAAGGGTACAGTAGATGTAGGATTGTGGTATCCTAAAGAAAGTGGATTGAGTTTAGCTGGGTACTTTATCGATTATCTTTGGATCATTGCTTGATAGGAAAAGCACCTCAGGAACTTGTCAATTTCTGGGTACTAGACTTATCTCATGGTTTAGCAAGAAGCAAAACTCAATTGCAACTTCTACCACAGAGGCTGAATATATTGCTGCTGGTTGTTGTGCAACACAAATTCTGTGGATACAACAACAACTTAAAGACTATGGACTCGATGAGAAGAAAACTCCCATTTTCTGTGACAACACAAGTGCTATTACATTACGTAATCCTAAATTTCATGCCAGAACAAAGCACATTGATGTTAGACATCACCTCATCAGAGACCATGTTGAAAAAGGCAATATAGAGATACTCAAGATTGGCACTGAAGACCAACTTGCAGATATCTTCACTAAGCCACTACAAGAAAGTAGATTCTTAGCCTTAAGACATAGTCTTGGACTAATGGAACTACCAATGAACTGAAAAGTTCATATATCTGGAACGGCATCCAGAGAAGAGGTATCTCGAACGGTATCCGTAAAAGAGAAAGAGAAATGGAACGGTATCCGTAAGTCAAAAGGCTAAAGAGCAAAAAGATAGCTTAAGATCTGTGAGACAGGAACTCAGATATCTGAATCACTCTATAAACGGGGAACACAAAAGAGAATAGTATAACTATCTGCAGTCAACTACTCTCTTGAAACTCGCATTATTTCTATCTTGATGAAAAACTTGGAAAAATCCTAAGTATAAGACAGATTAAGATGCTAGAAAGGTCCTTGGTCATACAGAATTGTGATTCAGATAGCAAGTCGCCAAAATTCATTAAATGGGCACAATTACACTTGCTGATTGTGATCATTGCTGGAGAAGCAATGGTGACCCTTGATGAAGTTAAGCGATTGATCTGTACGGTGGAAATTAATTCACAGTAAATAGTGGACTGTTGAAATTCAGACATGGCCCACTAAGCATTTAATGCCGAACTAGCTTTTGCTCACGCTTGCAAATCACAGATACGCATACACAAAAATCAATTTGTATGTATTTGTCTGTTGGGATTCAACTGCTATATATATAGGATTTTGGCAAATGAAATCACTTTTGCCTAATCCGAAATTTCATCTTGCACAAGAATAGCAAATCCTTCTCTTGATTCTCTGCAAACCCTCTACAATTTCTGCAAATCAAGATCAAGTTTTTCTGAAAAGAATCACTGAATCAAATCTCTTTCAAACACCAATTTCAAATCCCTACACTATATAAAGAGATGGCCTCCAAGAACACTTCAACACAGAAATCTCAATCCTCCACTGGTACTGCTGAAAAGCAAGCACCAGAGTTGGTTATTGTTAACAATCGACTGGTAGGAGTCTTTAATCCTGACCATTGGCTTCAAGTCACAGAATGATTTGGGGTGGTGCCATGGTTGCGGAATACCTCACTGCTGCAATAGAAAACCAAACTGATAGAAAATTGATTCTTGACATGCTTAAAAAGGCACAAATCAAGGGTTTTCTATCTGCTCACCCAAGTGGAATTTCATCACTCGATGTGTTGGAATTTTACAACAACCTGTGATTATTTCTGTGTATCCGAAATAGTGTCTATCAAAACCTCACCCAAGGAAAGGAAATCCTTCCGACTTAACAACTTTCAGAAAGTTGTTTGAGGTTCAAAATCTTGAAAGGATTTTGAAATAAACACCAAGGATGACGAACTCCTTGAAGGTGTTAAAGAACTTTCTGATGGGCGTGTGATCTTGAAAATCGATACACCCACCGAGTTCAAGCTTGTCGACATCCGAACCGGACATCCGTTGGTTCACCGATGTACCGCTTGCATTCTTCACAGATGCTTTGATGGTCTACAAGGAGGTCTTGACGGATAAGCCAAGAACGATGGATCATGATGTTCTTGCTGAATCAACAAGACAAAAGGCTGGAAAACCCTTTTAACTGGGGAAAGTATGCCTTCATGAAATTCGTCAAGAAGATTCAAGGCTTCGAGCCTAAGATTGTCAAAGGACTAGCTGAGCCAAAGGCCACAGTAGGTTATGGTCTGAAGATATGCTACTTGCTGGAAAAGCTTGGCATTGAGCTCGAGAGACGCAATTGAAATAGCCAACAAGAATTTACTCTACAAGTATGAGTATACAAATCGAAAAAAGGTTACCGGGTCTCGTAAAGGTCCTAAGAATAAAAATCAAAAAGATATCTGAAGAAAAGGTTGCGACCAAGAAGCCCAGAACTTCAAGAAAGAAGTCTGCTGGCAAATCAGAAGACACACCCAAAGAGGTTGTCAATTCTCAGATATCTGCAGGCATTGCCGATGAACTGATAATGGCAGATGAACTCATCAATGCTGCAAAAGAGTTATCAACTACTGAACAAGTAGACTCAGCAAGAGAAAGTGCTTTCAGAGATGTTGCGACTAATGCAGAAAGCCTTGCTGATGAACTCATAAATGCTGCCAAGAGTGGTGAAAAGCACCAAGCCCCATCTGCAGAAACCGCAGGAGTTATGGACCAATCAGTTCCCAATGTTGATGAGAGCTCTGACAATGAAGATGATGAACTAGTCATCTCTCAATTCCTAGAAAGAACAAAGAGGGCTAAGGTTGCTGAAAAAGTAACTGGTGATAAGGTATCTGAAGAAGGACCTACACCACAGGTTGCTGAGACTATAGCAAAGGTTGTTGGTGCAAACACATCATCAGGGAATGATTCTCTTGAACAACTTCACAAAGCCCTGATGAGTGGTATTTTAGTGTTGGCAGATGCTGATGGAAATGCCACATCTAAAAATCTGGAAGAACTTTCTACTGATCAATCTTCTGCTTCCAGACAACCACAACAACCACAAACACAACAACCACAACAGCCACAAGTGGTTGATGAAATGGTAAATGAACTCCATTTTGAATTACCAGCAATACAATATGCTGAAGAAAATCCTGCAAATGAGCAGGTTCCCCAACTCACTGAGAGGGATCAAACTGAGACATCTACTCAGAATGATCAACCAGGGGAGGCAACTGAGTTGCACACTCAGGAAAGGTGTGAAGTACCAGAAACTTCAAACAAAGAAACTGCACTAGGACAAGACGACCAATGTATAGAAAGGTTACAAGTTCCAGAGACCAATCAACCTGAAACTGCTCGGGTAAATGACTGGTTTAACTCTTACCTTGTGAAAAAATTTTATACTTATAAATCTTGTTATCTTATAAGAATTTCTTTGTTACAGGCTGAGTTAGAAACGCAGAAACAAGAGGAAGCTGAGAAGCTTACCTCAGATACTGAAAAAGAGGTTCCTTCAACCTCAACTCTTGAGAAATCTGAGCCTGTGCCACAGGTAAATGTTTCTTAAAGAGAACTAACTTTTCAGTAAAAATGTTTGTATGCTCATTCATGATACATGTTTCTAACAGGCTCCAACTGAGATGGAAGAAGATAAGGCAGAAATGCCAAAGACAAACCCAGAAACCAACAAGGTTTCTGAAGAACACATCACTGAGCCTTCAAACTTGAAGGTATATGACAATCAAGTGACAAATATTATTCATCCTGGGTTATCTTTTATCTCTTCTAATATTCAATACTTTCTACTTACAGGCTATTTCAGAAGTAGAAATGCAAGGGGATAAAGTTGCGACTTCCCCTGCATCAATGGAAATTGATGAAGCCCCTAAGGTTACATCACTCGAAAGAACACCAGAAACTGCACAAGTTTCTGAGAAAAATGAATCTGAGCTTCCTGTTGAGGAAGTTCAAGAAAGAAAGGTTGATGAGGACCAGACTTCCAAGTCTCCACCTCACAACAAGATATCTGAGACACCAATCGTCTCAGTAGAACAAGTATCTGAGCCTGATGTTCTTACTCAGGCTCAAACAGATGCAAAGCAGGTTCCCATTGAAGTAACAAGGGACCTACTTCACTTCTTCAAAGCTCACACCCTGCCAAAGCATATTCAATGCTTCAAGAAATGGCAGAAGTTAAGGTGCTCTGATCTCTCTGAAATATTGAGAATCACTGATCAACCAACCAGACGAGCACGAGCTCTTGACACGGAAACATATGTCCAAGCAATGTTCCTATGTAACAATATCTGATTCGACTCTACTACATAAGGACTTTTCCAGAGAAGTGGCGCATAGTTTGATACATGCCTTTGAACAGGCAGATGGTCAGACAAGATTACAGATGGCATTCAAGCCAGTCCTGCCCCAGACTCTGCAGTTTATACCTTCTGAACAAGAATAAGTTAATGGGCAGAAGATCACTATCCCGGAAGTGATCAATCTTGTATCTGAAGATGATGAGGAGGAAGAAATGAATGAAAATTACTTTGATGAACCTCCCACTGACCATCACCAAAAGGATGATAATGACAAAAAGGATGATGATGATGCCCCTGCACCAGGGACCGGAGGAATTTCACAGAGAAACAATGCCTTAGCTGCTGAAAAGCAAACTGAGAAGACTTCACAGAAATCTACTCATCCATCTTCTAACCAACACGCAGTTACTACTGAGCAAGTAGTTGAGCTTTCTGAAGAAACCAATCAGAAAATCTTAAACACTCGAACCAGATCTGCTCAACTCAGACAACTGTTGGAAGAAGAACAACAGCTCCATCTTCAACTGGAAGATCAAATAGCTAAATCCAGAGATAAGATTGATCAACTACAAAATCTAAACTTAGAAGAAATGATTGCTTACTCTGAGGTTAAAGAGCTACGGGATGCTGTGCAAGAGATCACCAAAGAACTCGATACTGAAGAAGTATCTGAAATCAAGCATGATGCTAAGGCTGCATCATCTTCGAAAGAAGTACATCCTCCTCCCAAGGAAAGAAACCAATCTCTGAGATGGTTGCTAGACTCGATACGATCGATGAAAATGTCCAAGAGGATGAAGATCACTGGGCTAATCACTCAGACGATGAAGAAGACAAGACTTTGGCAGAACACCGCAATGAACATTTAGCGGTTTCTCACTTGAAAAGGAAGTTGATTGCTCCTACAATATTCAGCAAACTGCCAAACGTCCACTCCCATGAATACATGAACAGGTACCAAGTACTGGCTACTCTGAACAAGGAGATGTCTTCACAAAACAAGGAAGTAATTGCCTCCGTCCCCTCTGAAATGAGAAAGTTCACTGAGCTCATCACTCAGAGAACAACTAGCATAGTCATTGCTCAGAAAGATCTGGGAATGATAAGGGACGACGATGCGTCTTTAGCTGAAAAAGCTTTTCAAGAGGCAAGTTACACTGCTGGAAAAGCAGATGCCATCCTAGGCCCATTAGCAGAGCTCACTGATAAGGACAATGGACTTATCAAGCAAAATCAGGAGCTCAAAGCCGAACTTCAGAAGTTGGTCACTGCCTATAATTATCTACAAGGGCACTTTGACTCTCTCTCAGATTCCTTTATGAGACTGAGTCAGCCAACAATGACTAAGGGGGAAAGAAAGTACAAATCTGGACCTCAAAGTCAGGGGGAATGGGAAGAAGGAGATGAAAACAAGAAGAAATCTGGAGCTGGTGCGGCTCAGAAAGGAAGAAGAAAAACTTCCCAGCCACCACTCAGAATCAATGAACCCTCCTCAAGCCAAGCTGCTTTGCAAATAGTAGCTGCTTCCCAGAAACCCACTGAAGGAACCAAAATGGTAACAAGGGCCATGGCACAGAAACCTCCAAGGAGTACCAAGGCTCCAAGGAGAAGACAAGTTAGAGGGATTGATGAATCTTCTGAAGAAGAAGAAGAAGGTCAAATCAAGTCCCTGGGCAATGAAGAAGGCTGTGAAACTCTCACAAGATCTAATCTTGATGATGATGAAGAGACTGATGAAGATGAAGCTCCTCTTCACAGAAAAAGGAAAATTGAAAGCCTAACTGAGCCCATAGCTGCAAAGCCTTTGGCAGCTAAAACTCCCTCTGAAAATACCAAGTCTATCCAGGGCGGTGGTTCTTAAAGCAACAACCCCAAAGAGAATTCAAGACAGAAAAGAAACAGACTGAGAGCTGAGCAAAGACAAAGTCAACTTCCACTCAGGCCAGAAGAAGCCAAAATTGAGTATGTGAAGTATGATAATGATTCCTCTGTCTACAGGTGCATCAATCAGAAAAATGGCTATTGGACTCTAGAACTTAAGCATCTATTGGTAAATTCAAGATTTCCAGAACCAATCCATAAACAACTCATGGCATGGAGAAAGAATAAACCTACCTTGATCAACACCAATCACATCAAAGCATGGTTGGATTTTGAAGTTGTCAAGAGAACTGAAGCCATGAAGAAGGACCTCTCTGATGAATGTCCATATGGAAAGCCAGATGATGTGCATAGAATTCTGAATATCACAGGAACAGGCACAAGAGCAAGACTCGCTGTGGAACCCTATGAGTCGTTCTATCTGACAGAAGATCAATACAAGGGTGACATCAGATATCTGAAGATTATCTACGAATACTTCAAGCTTTCAGATATCAGAATAGAGCATGCCTGGAAGTGGGGAAAGTACCTATGGGTCAAGCATTTTGCCAAGAAAAATCCTACCAAAACCTACAAAGAGGTCTGTGGATTTGCCGGAGACACAGAGATGCTTGTCAGAACTCTTCTCTATGATTATTCTGATGACATCAAAAGGTTTGGAGATAGGAAATTTGCAAACTGATCCATAGAAATCTTGAAGACTTGAAGATTGAAGACTTGAAGACTAGTTCTTTAGGATGTTTACTTGGAGCTTGGTTACTCTGTTGTCCTAATTTACTATGTAGTTTTGTATTTTTTTGTTGTGAGCTTAATTGTATCATGTATTAAAGTTATCTGTAATCTTTAGTTGCGACTTATCTGAAGAACTTACTCTCAGATAGTATTCTATAAAAGATAACTTGTCAGCAAAGATCACACCTTGTGATTTGGTTGATGTCTACTTTCTGCACTTAATTATATGAATTGAAAGATCTTAAGAAATGATTAAGTGGTGGATTGTTTCCTCATCCAGATTTGTAATAGGGAAGATAGTCATCGTTGACTGATCAAAATGGGGGAAATTTGTTAGATATTTTGTTAGAAATATCTGTTTAGATTTTGATTAGCAACATGATGACTTATCTTAGTCTCAGAAAGGTGATTAGTACTCTTGGTTCACTTGAACATTGTAAAAGAGGAAACCCACTAAGTATGATAGTCTAGCTAATCTTGTATAGGATGTTAGGTCTCAAAATGTAATTTTTATTTTATGTAAGAGAAGACCAACAAGAAGACATCCAAGCAGAAAGCTCAACGACATTGAAGACTTGAAGAAAACTGCACAAGATTGCTGAATCTGATTGTTCAGATATCTTAGCCATATATCTTAAAGACACGAATAGTTTCAAACAAACTGTCACAAGAGATATCTGAGAAATAAGATACATATCTGAAAACAAGAAAGTGTCCACAGATATCTATTCTCAGATACCTTGAGCTTTAACCACATTTCTGAAAGAGAAATATATATTGCAAACAAAGTTGTTTCAATAAATACAAGTGATATCTGAAGAATGAAGATAAGGACGTGCAAAGAATCAGACAACACTAGTCTCTGATACAAAGCATAGTTCCGTTGACACTACAAGACAAAAGTATAGTACAATGCATTTAATGCACGGACAGAGATGTCTGAATAAAAGCAACGGCAACTTCTGAGAAGAAGACAAAACCTGCTACAGTACTATACACAGATATCGATAGTATGAATTTGAGCCTAACGGATACTATTCAAACGGCACTCAAATTCATCTATAAATATCAACACTTAGACTGATTGAGAAGACACCTTAGACACACGACATAACTTGAAAACGCTGAACGTCTTTCTCTCTCAAAGCAACTTACTTACTCACAAAGCTTTCTGTTGCGACCAAAGCTTTTGATCTTGAGTAAACACTGAAGTTCTAAGTGTCCTGATCCTAAACAAGCAAAGCTATCTGTGAAGGAGTTGAATCAAAAGATCAACTATCTGAGATTCATTCTCTTGAACAGATATCATAAGACTTAGTCAAGAAAATCGAACAAGATACCATACGCTGTAAAGTGTATTAAGTAACTTAGTTCACAGAGCTATCTGATTAACTGAAAAGTTATTAAGACGCTCATCTGACAACTCAAACCAAAACCAACACCATAACTGGCGTGGAGTCTGTGAAGTACTTAGTTTGAAAAATCAGGGAATAACTCCAAGGTTACCGGAGTATAGGAAGTACTTGATTTGGGAAACTAAGGAATAACTCCAAGGTTATTGAGTATAGGAAGTACTTAGCTTGGGAAGCTAGGGAATAACTCAAAGGTTTCTGAGTATAGGAAGTACTTGGCTGTGAATGCCGGGGAACAACTCAGGGGGAACATTTGGTTGGGAACCAATTGTTAAGAATCTTAGAATAGGATTATTGTAAGGAGAACTCAATTATCTGTTTTAGTGAATTCTAGGTCTCTGATAGACCGAAGTGGATTAGTTGGAGGATTACGCCATCTCCAGATACCACTATACTTGCTGTGTCATTTACGTTTCTGTATTTATACTTCAGCAAACACACACACACACTTATTAACTGTTTCTGCACTTATCTTTATTAAGTCTTCCGCACTCTGACTCTAAGTATCAGATATCTATTCAGATATCTGAGAAATAGTTGTTATCGACAAAAGTTTTAAAAGACTATTCACCCCCCCCCCCCCTCTAGTCTTTTACCTTGCCGTTATCTGGACCAACACCACCACGCACCTCCCTTCCACCACCACGCCACACACCACCACCAGATCCACCACCATCCACCCACTGTCCATCACCACCATCACCGCCTCCCACCACCACCATCCACACTGCCCTCCCATCACCATCACTACACTGTCCACCGCCTCCCACCACCACCACCACCATCGACCAGATCCACCACCGCCTCCCTCCGTCCAAAATCGCGCGTTATTTATATTTTATTTTTTTTGTCTTTTGTCTTATTAATTTTGTATAATTAACAGAATATTGTATTTGTATTATTGAATATTGTGTTGACGTTGTCGATTTATTCGTGTATATTCGTGTATTGACGTTGTTGATTTATTGTATATTCGTGTATTGACGTTGTCGATTTATTGTCGATCCGTATAAAATTATCGATTTATTGTATATCCGTATAAAATTCTCGATGTATAAAATTCTGCAAATTTTTTTTAAAAAAAAATACATATTTAGCGACGGATAAACTATCTGTCGCCAAAATTACAGATTTTTCTAAAAAAAAAAATAAAAAATTTAGAGACAGATAGTTATCCATCTCTAAAAGTCAACGACTTATTAGAGACGGATAATTCCGTCTCTAACTAGAGACGTATACTTTATCCGTCTCTTAATCCTTAGAGACGCCAAGTTTGGAGACGGACCTGTTATCCGTCTCTAAGGTGTTAGAGACGGATCGACATTGATTTAGAGACGGATAATTCCGTCTCTAAATCCTGTTTTTTTTGTAGTGTAGTTCATGAGTTAGAAAATTCGACTAACTTGAATTATAAAATTTTAAAACGTTACAAGACGCCTTGCACATCAAATGACTTCGCATGAAAATTCTTGAAAATAATTCTTGAACTTGTAAAATATGCACCGGAACTATAAATAGCTAAATTCTTACAACATTACAAAGTCTTTGAAATCATGAAATTTGAATATATTAAGGATCTTTCTGATACTGATCACTCCTCCGGCAACACTTGCCATTCCGATCAGCTCGGCTTCAAGTACCTAAAATTGATAGTTTTAACAAGGGTCAGTCGTGACCACTTAACTGAGTAAATTCCATGCACATGCCATGACTTAAGGTTCTATCTTCATGTATTTTAAATTTTTTAATCTTGCTTAATGCAATGGAACTTAAGACTTGACTTTTAATACTTGAATTTTAACTTGAACTTCTTGAAAAACATTCTTAAGCTTTACTCTTAAACATGACTTGAAAATTAACTTAATCGTGAGCTCACTTGGCATCGTAAGGTACATCCCAGCCGATGGTGACCGCTTAACATGGATATCCACGATTTGCTAGTTGCCTAGCCGATGGTAACCGCTTAACTTGAATAGTCACGATTTGCTAGTTGCCTAGCCGATGGTGACCGCTTAACATGAATAGCCACAATTTGCTAGTTGCCTAGTCGATGGTGACCGCTTAACTTGGTTGGCCACGATTTGCTAGGGAGACCTTACTAGTCCATTCTTGACATGACTTGAAATCTTTCTTTGCTTAGAGTCTTATTAACGTGAATGCATGCTATTAGACTCAACTCATAAATGCATAGACTAATGTGTATGCATAACATAAATATCATAAGTGCACACCTCCGATCGGCATAACAATATATCATCTCAATGACAATCAATATAATTTAGTACAATACCATAACATGTGATATGTAGCAGGTGAATAACAAAGACAATCCAAGATATTAGTATATATGAAAACCTAGTACCAATACCATAGTAGTAACAGTAACACCATTAGTACCTCAGCTAGCAATTCGAAGGACTAACACAAAATTGCAGCACACCAGATACAAGCATGCATGTGAAACAAAATTAACAATCAGAATGACTATGAGTACTCAAAGTCTCAAACTAAAGATCATGTGAAGCCGGTTAGCTTAATATTAAAGGAAGTAATGGAATATGGTGTACTGAAAACACTGATGACAAGGATAATGGATTGTGGTGTTAGAGTGTGCTGAGGACATTTGGATATAACACTCAGAATTAATGATGTGTGGTGTGGTGTAGCGAAAAATACTGGAATAACACTGAAGACGCATGACAGTTAGAAGTCGAATCTAACTTGGTTTTCTTTTGCTTAGTGATCAAGAATTCGTTTCTTATTAGGAGTAGAATTCGAATCTTGCTAGGAAAAGGAATGTATGCTGATTTCTCTAGTATATATACACATGTAGGTACTAGAATAAATCGATGAGAACATAGAGAGAATACATTGAGATTTCTTGAGAGAAACACGGTGAGGAATAGAGAACGGAGCTCGATATAGCTTGATAGGTTTGGTTGATTCCTTGTAAACTGCGTTTTGGTTCTTGGTTAATAGAAATCTTGGTTATCCCGTGGACGTAGACAATTGTCGAACCACGTTAAATCTTATGTTTGTGTTTATTTTCTTGCGTTTGTTTGTTGGTTGGTTTGGAGTTTATTGGATTGAATTGGGTTGATTTGATTAACAATTGGCGCCGTCTGTGGGAAGAGAATTAACTGGTATCTATTCATCAATGGCGTCTCCAATGTTCGACCTCAAACCATTGGAAGGAAAGACAGACTTTGGTCTGTGGAAGAGAAGGATGAAAGCTCTGTTAATGCAGCAGGGTGTGATCGATGCACTGACAGAGGAGTTTTATAAAACCATGTCTGATGCTGATAAAACGTCGATAAAAAACAAGGCGTACTGTTCTTTGTTATTAGCTTTGGGAGATAATGCCCTTATTGAAATTGGTGATCTTTCATCGGCAAAAGCAATATGGGAGAAGCTAGAAGAATTGTACAACGACAAGTCTGATGCAAATAAAATCTATGCCAAGCAACGACTATTTGCATTCAAGATGGTTGAAGGAAAATCAATCATGAGTCAGTTGGATTTGTTCAAGAAGATGGTTGCACACCATGACAATCTGGAAATTGATGAGAAGAACAGGATGAGGAGCCAAGACAAGGCAATTATCTTGTTGAATTCACTCCCTATGTCTCTTGTTCCATTCAAGGATGCTTTGGTGTATGGGAGGACAGAAGCATTGACAGTGGAGGCTATTGAATCTACATTAAGATCAAGGGAGCAGGATCAGGATGGTGTTCCACCAACACTCAGTACTGGTGAAAGCCTTATGGTGAAACAATATCACAAGTTTCCACCAAAGAAGAAGCAATATCCAGATCAAAGGAAAGCTCAGTATAACAAGGATGGCCCTGAAACAAGGAAGTGTTAATATTGCAAGAAGCAAGGATACTTGAAGAAGGATTGTATGAGTCTAAAGGCGCAGAAAGGAAAGGGTGTGGCGACAACACCAAATACTAATTATGGCACAGACATTACAAACCAATCAAAGGCTTATCATACTGCGGAAGATCTTGTTACTGAGGTACTTTCAGTCACTCAAACTAGTCAATCAACTGAATGGGTTATGGATTCAAGCTGTTCGTTTCATATGACACCTATTGGAGAATGGTTTTCAACTTTTGAGCATAGAAACTGTGGATCAGTTGTTCTTGGTGATGATAGACCATGCATAATAAAGGGTATGGGAACAGTGAGAATTGAGATGTTTGATGGAGTGGTAAGGGATTTGCTTAATGTGAGATATGTACCACACTTGAAGAGAAACTTGATATCTTTAGGATTGATGGATACTAAGGGTTACAAGTATTCAAGTGAGAATGGTGCCCTTCAGATCAAGAAGGGTGATAAGGTGGTTATTGATGAGATAATATTCTAACGTCTCATTTGGTCCTTTTTAGCGGTCTTTGTGAGTCTTTGTCTTTAGTTTTATAGTCTTTTTAGTTCGTTTTTACGCTTTGGTGTTTTATTTACGTTTTGCAGGAATCGATGTCTTTTGAGCTAAATGAGGACAAGCTGCTTAGCATGGCTCGCTTGAGAGAGGATTGATCACTTGTAGATTTTATGAGCTTGAGTCGAAATTGCAATAAGGCTCACTTGTGAGATTTTAAGTAATGAAACCTCTGTTTTGAAGATTGAAGCTCGCCGCGGCGAAATTATGCGAGGGCTATATATTCTTCTATTAAGAAGGCTCGCCGCGGCGAGCTATTCCTTCCGCCGCGGCGAGAAGCGCAGGATCAGAGTTTTGCTTTCCTTATTAGATTAGATTTTTGATTCTTTCTTTCATACTTTCTTTTAACCTATTTCTTAGGAAAAAAGCTCCTAGACATTATCCTAGAGATTGAACTACATTGGAGCTTGGTTTTATCTTTGATTGAAGGATTGATATCGAATTCCTGGTTATTTTGGTAATTCTCTATTGTTTATCTCTTTACAATTCGTTCTTGCTCTTGTTTGTCGAATTGTATGAGCTTGCATGCAATTATCATTATGTTTATGTTTAGCATAAGCAATATCTTGAATTCTTTGATCCTTGCTTCCATAATGAGTAGCTAAACCACTCCGAACATGGTAGTTATGTGACAGTTATGCATATTCGCTTCTAGGGTTTAGATTCGTTCATATAGGTTCGTCTATCTTTAAATCTTCGTAAAACCTTCAATCCAATAAGCTAGATTAAGACTTTCAAAATCATTTCAGGTTAAGGATCGTGGATTGAGGACCCATGATTTCTCCAGTATAATATATTCAAATAATGATTGGTTGAATTGGATTGACTGATTTCTGTACACCGACTGTGTGACAATATGAACGTATCCCTAGAGCGAATTTGTATTGATTGATCGTAACTACTGTGTTCTTTCTATCCCATTGAAATCAACTACATTGCATTTTATGTTTTCTAGTTATTAGAAGTACTCAAATCAAACTGTTTCTACAAGTAATTGTTTGCTTTCAACCCGTGTGGTAGCCTAATTGATTCCTTAGCGAACGATCTCGTGGTTAGCATAGTCTGTTTATAACGACTGCTTCCTACTTGTTTTCCTAAGTAGTAATTTGAGCACATCAAATTTGACGCCGCTGCCGGAGAATCAATTCCTACTGTAGCGCTTGATCGCAAATTTTTACTTGTTTTACAACTTACCTGAAGTTTAGTGCACTAACAGAAACTAAGGATATTTCGAGGTTTCGTGTTGTGTAGTTCTAACAACAGGTTTATCAGAAGGAGGCTCCGATGGCCCAGCTAACCTATGGAGCCTACATGCAACCCGGCGAGGTTAAGACCGGGAAGGCGGCGATCGTACTATTTAATGAGGCGAGGAATTTGGAACTCAAAGCTCACCACTTCCATAATCTGTTGGTCCAGATAACGGCAAAGTAAAAGACTAGAGGGGGGCTGAATAGTCTTTTAAAACTTTTGTCGATAAAAACTATATCTCAGATATCTGTGTAGATATCTGATACTTAGATTCAGAGCGTGGAAGACTTAAGATAGATAAGTGCAGAAACAGTTGAAGTGTGTGTGTGTTCTTTGAAATGTAAGTCTGAAAAGTAAATAACACGGCAAGTATAGTGGTATCGGAGGTGGCGTAATCCTCCAACTAATCCACTTGGTCTTCCAAAGACCTAGAATTCACTAGAATAGATAATTGAGGTCACCTTACAAAATCCTATTCTAAGATTCCTTAAACAAATGGTTCCCAACCAAATGTTCCCCTGAGTTGTTCCCGGCTTTCACCAAGTACTTCTGCTCGAAACCTTTTTGAGCTATTCCCTAGCTTCCCAAGCTAAGTACTTCCTGTGCTCAATAACCTTGGAGTTATTCCTTAGTTTCTCAAACTAAGTACTTCCTGTACTCCACGCCAGTGATGGTGTTGGTTTTGGTTTAAGTTGTCAGATGAGCTTCTTTAATAACTTTTCAGTTAATCAGATAGCTCTGTGAATCAAGTATACTTAATATACTTTGCAATGTATGGTATCTTGTTCTTTTTACTAACCCAAGTCTATGATAATTGTTCAAGAGAATGAATCTCAGATACTTGATCTTTCGATTCAACTCTTTCACAAATAGCAGTGCTTGTTTAGGATCAGGACACTTAGAACTTTAGTACTACTTAAGATCGAGCTTTGGTCGCAATGTAAGCTTTGAGGATAAGTAGTTTGCTTGAGAGAATATGTTCGTAAATGTTGTTCAAGAAGTTACGTGTCTCTAAGGATCGTGTCTTTCAAGCGATCTAAGTGTTGATATTTATAGATGAATTTGAATGCCGTTGAATAGTATCCGTTGAAGCTTAAATCAAATTCAAACTATTGATATCTGTGTATAATCTATGTGAGTTTGTCTTCTTCTTCAGAAGGTACCGTTGCTTTTGTTCAGACATCTATGTCCGTGCATTAAATGCATTGTACTATACTTTTTGTCCTGTAGTGCCAACGGAACTATGCTTTGTATTAGAGACTTAACTTTATCAGTTTTCTCTGAGTTTTAGCACATCCTTACCTTTAACTTCAGATACCACTTTTATTGAAACAACTTTGTTTGCAATATATATTTCTTTATCAGAAATGTGGTTTAAAGCTCAAGGTATCTGAGTGTAGATATCTATGGACACTTTCCTTGTTTTCCAGATGGACCTCTTGACTTCTCAGATATCTCTTGTGACATGATTTGTTTAGCAATCATTCGCGTCTTCAAGAAATCTGGCCAAGGTATCTGCAAAACTATTTCAGTAATCTTGTGCAGTTTCTTCAAATCTTCAATGTCGCTGAACTTGTTCTGCTTAGATGTCTTCTTCTTGGTCTTCTCTTCATAAAATAAAAATTACATTTTGAGACCTAACATCCTATACAAGATTAGCTAGACTATCATACTTAGTGGGTTTCCTCTTTTACAATGTTCAAGTGAACCAAGAGTACTAATCACCTTTCTGAGACTAAGATAAGTCATCATGTTGCTGATCAAAATCTAAACAGATATTTCTAACAAAATATCTAACAAATTTCCCCCTTTTTGATCAGTCAACGATGACTATCTGACCTATTACAAATCTGGATGAGTGAACAATCCAACACTTAATCATTTCTTAAGATTTTTCAATTCATTCAATTAAGTGCAGAAAGTAAACATCAACCAAATCACAAGGTGTGATCTTTGCTGACAAGTTATCTTTTATAGAATACTATCTGAGAGTAAGTTCTTCAGATAAGTTACAAAGAAAGATTACAGATAACTTCAATACATAAAACAAGTTTAGCTCAGTCAGCAAAAATACAACAAAAAAATAGTAAATTAGGACAACAGGAGTAGCCAAGCTCCAAGTAAACATCCTAATAGACTAGTCTTCAAGTCTTCAACTCTTCAAGTCTTCAACAGTAGTTCTATGGATCAGTCTGCAAATTTCCTATCTCCAAACCTTTTGATGTCATCAGAATAATCATAGAGAAGTGTTCTGACGAGCATCTCAGTGTCTCTGGCAAATCCACAGACCTCTTTGTAGGTTTTGGTAGGATTTTCTTGACAAAATGTTTGACCAGATACTTTCCCCACTTCCGTGCATGCTCTATTCTGATATCTGAAAGCTTGAAGTATTCGTAGATAATCCTCAGATATCTGACGTCACCCTTGTATTGATCTTCAGTTAGATAGAACGACTCATAGGGTTCCACAGCGAGTCTTGCTCTTGTGCCTATTCCTGTGATATTCAGAATTCTGTGCACATCATCTGGCTTTCCATATGGACATTCATCAGAGAGGTCCTTTCTCATGGCTTCAGTGTTTTCTTGACAACTTCAAAATCCAACCAGGCTTTTATGTGATTGGTGTTGATCAAGGTTGGCTTATCTTTTCTCCATGCCATAAGTTGTTTATGGATTGGTTCTGGAAATCTTGAATTTACCAGTAGATGCTTAAGTTCCAGAATCCAATAGCCATTTTTCTGATTAATGCACTGAGCGATGAGGAATCATTGTCATTCTTCACATACTCTATTTTAGCTTCTTCTGGCCTGAGTGGAAGTTGACTTTGTCTTTGCTCAGCTCTCAGTCTGTTCCTTCTCTGTCTTGAATTCTCTTTGGGGTTGTTGCTTGAAGAACCACCCTGGATAGACTTGGTATTTCCAGAGGGTGTTTTAGCTGCTAGGGGCTTTGCAGCTATGGGCTCAGTTAGGCTTTCAATTTTTCTTTTTCTGTGAAGAGGAGCTTCATCTTTATCAGTTTCCTCATCATCATCAAGATTAAATCTTGTGAGAGTTTTACAGCCTTCTTCATTGCCCAGGGACTTGATTTGGCCTTCTTCTTTTTCTTCAGAAGATTCATTAATCCCTTTAACCTGTCTTCTCCTTGGAGCCTTGGTACTCCTTGGAGGTTTCTGTGCCAAGGCCCTTGTTATCATTGTAATTCCTTCAGTAGGTTTCTGGGAAGCAGCTACTATTTGCAAAGCAGCTTGGCTTGAGGAGGGTTCATTGATTCTGAGGGGTGGCTGGGAAGTTTTCATGTTTCTTCTTCCTCTCTGAGCACTTTGACTCAGATTTCTTCTTGTTTTCTTCTCCTTCTTCCCATTCCCCCTGACTTTGAGGTCCAGATTTGTATACTCTTTCCCCCTTAGTCATTGTTGGCTGACTCAGTCTCATAAAAGAAACTGAGAGAGAGTCAAAATGCCCTTGTAAATAATTGTAGGCAGTGACCAACTTCTGAAGTTCGGCTTTGAGCTCCTGATTTTGCTTGATAAGTCCATTGTCCTTATCAGTGAGCTCTGCCAATGGGCTTAGGATGGCATCTGCTTTTCGGTGATCTAACTTGCCTCTTGGAAAGCTTTTTCAGCTAAAGACGCATCATCGTCCCTTATCATTCCCAGATCTTTCTGAGCAATGACTATGCTAGTTGTTCTCAGAGTGACGAGCTCAGTGAACTTTTTCATTTCAGAGGGGACGGAGGCAATTACTTCCTTGTTCTGTGAAGACATCTCCTTTTTCAGATGAGCCAGTACTTGGTATCTGTTCATGTATTCATGGGAGTGGACATTTGGCAGTTTGCTGAAAGTTTCAGGAGCAACCAGTTTCCTTTTCAAGTGTAAAACCGCTAGATGTTCATTGCGGTGCTCTGCCAAAGTCTTGTCTTCTTCATCATCTGAGTAATCAGCCCAGTGATCTTCATCCTCTTGGACATTCTCATCGATTGTGTCGAGTCCAAAGAACCATCTCGTAGATTTGGTTTCTTCCTTTTTGGGAGGAGGATGGTACTTCTTTTGAAGATGATGCGACCTTAGCATCATGCTTAATTTGAATACTTCTTGATGTCGAGTTCTTTGGTGATGGCATTTACAAAGATCCCGTAGCTCTTTAACCTCGAGTAAGCAATCATCTCTTGCAGATATTGATCTTGTAGTTGGTCAAGCTTGTCTCTGGATTTAGCAATCTGGTCTTCCATTGAAGATGGGTATTGTTCTTCTTCCAACAGGTTATGCGAGTTGAGCGATTCTAGATTGAGTATTCAACAATTTACGGCGATTTCCTCGAATCCTCAACTACTTGTTCAAGAATAACCTTTTGTTGGGAAGATGGATGAGTTGACTTTTGAGGAGATGGAAGCGGAGATTTCGTGCTTTCCTCTCGGTTTGCTTTTCAGGATTGAGGCATGATTTCTTTGTGAAATTCCTCCGGTCCACAGTGCGAGGCATCATCATCATCCTTTTATGCATGTCATCCTTTTGGTGATGGTTAGTGGGAGGTTCATTGAAGTCGTTTTCGTTTATCTCTTCCTCCTCATAATCTTGGATACAAGATTGATCACTTGAGAATAGTGATCTTACGCCCATTAACCTCTTCTTGTTGGAAGGTATAAATTGCGATGCAGGCGTAATGGCTTGAATGCCATCTGTAATCTTGTCGACCATCTGCTGTTCAAAGGCTTGTATCAAGCATCGCCACTTCTCGGAGAAATCCTTATGCAATAGAGTTATGGCGTATCTTTGTTCGGTAGGAACATTGCATGGATATCGTTTCAAGTCAAGAGCTCGTGCTCAAATGCGGTTGATCTATGATTCTCAATATTTCGAGAGATCGAGCACCTTAACCTTTGCCATTTCTTGAAGCATTGAATATGCTTTGGCGGGTTTGAGCTTTGAAGAAGGAAGTAGGTCCCTTTTCTCATCATTGGGAGCTGCTTTGCACTCGTTTGAGCTCGAAAGAAAGAGTTTTGAGTGAGCTTCAAAACTTTTGTAGATATCTGAGTAGAAGTGTAGTTTAGTTTAGAGTTACCGAGTAAGTACTTTGCTCGAGACTTGTGCTACTGAGACAATTGGTGTCTCAGATATCTTGTTGTGAGGTGGAGACTTGTAAGTCTGGTCCTCATCAACCTTTCTTTCTTGAACCTGAGAATTAAGATTAATACAATACTTAGGAAATTATTTGAAAGAATTTGTGCAAAAGTGCTTTAATGAGTTCTAAGTTTTGGACTTACTTCCTCAATAGGAAGCTCAGAGTCATTTTCTCAGAAACTTTCTCAGTTTCTGGTATTCTTTCATGTGATGTTGCCTTGGGAGCTTCATCAATTTCCATTGATGCAGGGGATGTCGCAACTTTTTCCCTTTGCATTTCTACTTCTGAATGAGCCTGTAAGTAGAAAGTATTGAATATTTTAGATGAAGTTTAAGATAACCCATGATGAAGTATACTTATCACTGATTTTTCATGTACCTTCATACTAGAAGGCTCAATGATGTGTTCTTCAGAAACCTTGTCGGTCTCTGGGTTCATCTCTGGCATTTCTGCCTTATCTTCCTCTTTCTCAGTTGGAGACTGTTAGAAACATTTACTTTAAATGATTAAGCACATAGACAAATGACTGAAAAGGGTTATCTTAAGAATAAATTATCACCTGTGGTACAGGCTCAGATTTCTTAAGAGGCGAGGTTGGGGTAACCTCCTACACAGTTTCTGAGGCAAGCTTTCCAGCTTCCTCTTGTTTCTGTGTTTCTAACTCAGCCTGTAATAAATAATTTTTATATAAGTAACAAGATATACAAGCATAAAAATTTTCACAATGTAGGAGTTAAACCATTCAGCTACCTGAGCATTGTCAGGCTGATTGGTCTCTGGAACTTGTGACCCTTTTATACTTTGGTCTTCTTGTTCCATCTGACTTCTTTGTTTGAAGTTTTAGGTACTTCACAGCTTTCCTGAGTGTGCAACTCAGTTGCCTCCCCTGGTTGATCATACTGAGTGGATGTCTCAGTTTGATCCCTCTTGTCGAGTTGGGGAACCTGCTCTTTTGCAGGATTTTCTTCAGCGTGTTGTAATGCTGGTAATTCGAAATGGAGTTCATTTACCATTTCATCAACCACTTGTGGCTGTTGTGGTTGTTGTGTTTGTGGTTGTTGTGGTTATGCAGGCGGAGGATCGGTCAGTAGAGTGTTCTTCCAGATTTTTAGATGTGGCATTTCCATCAGCATCTGCCAGCACTAAATTACCACTCATCAGGGCTTCTTGAAGTTGTGCGTAGAAAACGTTCCCTGATGACGTGTTTGCACCAACAACCTTTGCTATAGGTGCTTGTTGACAACTTTGAGGTGTAGGTTCTTCTTGAAACCTTATCACGATTCTTTATTCGATAACCTTAGCCCTCTTTGTTCTTTCTAGGACTTGAGAGATGACTAGTTCATCATCTTCATCGTCAGAGCTCTCATCAGCATTGGGAACTGATTGGTCCATAACTCTTGCGATTTCTGCAGATGGGGCTTGGTGCTTTTCACCTGTTTTGGCAGCATTAATAAGTTCATCAGCAAGGCATTCTGCATTAGTCGCAACATTTCTGAACGCACTTTCTCTTGCTGAGTCTACTTGTTGAAGAGTTGATGACTCTTTTGCGGCATTGATGAGTTGATCGCCTTTATCGGTTCATCGACAAGGCGCCAGATATCGAGAATCGACAACCTCAATAGGTGTGTCTTGATTTGCCAGACTTCTTTCTTGAAGTTACGGGCTTCTTGGTATGACCTTTTCTTGAATACCTTTTGGACTTTCTTCTTAGAACCTTTCTGAGACCCAGTAACCTTTTTCATCAAGTTTGTATACTCATATTTGTAGAGTAGGTTACTGTTGGCTATTTCAGCCGTCTCTCTGAGCTCAATGCCAAGCTTCTCCAGCAAGTAGCATATCTTCAGACCATAGCCTACTGTGGCCTTTGGCTCAGCTAGTCCTTTGGCGATCTTAGGCTCGAAGCCTTGAATCTTCTTCACAAACTTCATGAAGGCGTACTTTCCCCAGTTAAAAGGGTTTTCCAGCCTTTTGTCTTGTTGATTCAGCAAGAACATCATGGTCCATCGTTCTTGGCTTATCTGGTCAGCACCTCCTTGTAGACCATCAAAGCATCTGTGAAGAATGCAAGCCAGTACATCCCAGTGAACCATCAGATGTCTGGTTCGGATGTCAGCAAGCTTGAACTCAGTGGGTGTATCTGATTTTTCAAGATCACACACGTCACTGTACAATTGTTTAACACCTTCAAGGAGATCATCATCCTTGGTGTTTATTTCAAAATCCTTTCCAAGATTTTGAAACTCAAACAACTTCTGAAGTTGTTAAGTCGGAAGGATTTCCTTTCCTTGGGTGAGGTTTTGTGAACACTATTGCAAGGTGCCTTGAAACACAGAAATTATCACAGGTTGTTGTAGAATTCCAACACATCGGTGATGAAATTCCACTTGGGCGGATAGAAAACCCTTGATTTGTGCCTTTTCAAGCATGTCAAGAATCGACTTTACGGCTTGGTTCTCTATTCAGACCATGAGGTATTCCTCACCAAGGCACCACCCAAATCATTACGTGATTTGAAGTCCAATGGTCGATTAAAATCTCCTACCAGTCGGTTGTTCACAATAACCAACTCTGGTGTTTGCTTTTCAGCAGTACCAGTGGAGGATTGAGATTTCTGTGTGGAAGAATTCTTTGGGGCCATCTCTTTATATAGTGTAGGGAATTTGGATTGGTGTTTGAAAGAGATTTGATTCAGTAATTCTTTGCAGAAAAACTTAATCTTGATTTGCAGAGATTGTAGAAGGTTTGCAGAGAATCAAGAGAAGGTTTTGCTATTTTTGTGTAAGTCGGAATTTTGGATTAGGCGAAAGTGATTTCTTTTCCCAAAATCCTATATATATAGCAATAGAATCTCAACAGACAAATACATACAAATTGATTTTGTGTGTACGTATCTGTGATTTGCAAGCAGGCGTGAGCAAAAGCTAGTTCGGCATTAAATGCAAAGTGGGCTTTGTCGGAATTTTTACAGTCCACTATTTACTGTGAATTAATTTCCACCGTATAGATCAAACGCTTAATTTCATCAAGGGTCACCATTGCTTCTTCAGCAATGATCACAATCAATAAGTGTAATTGTGCCCATTTAATGAATTTTGGCTATTAGTTATCTGAATCACGTTTTTGTATGACCAAGAACACTGTTTGCATCTGAATCCGTCTTATACTTAGGATTTTTCCAAGTTTTTCATCAAGATAGAAATAATGCAAATTTCAAGAGAGTAGTTGACTGCAGATAGTTGTACTATTCTCCTTTGTGTTCCCCGTTTATAGAGTGATTCAGATATCTGAGTTCCCGTCTCAGAGATCTTAAGCTATCTTTTTGCTCTTTAGCCTTTTTATACGGATACCGTTCAGTTTCTCTTTTCTCTTCTCTGGATGCCCGTTCACTACCTCTTCTCTGGATGCCGTTCAGTTCTGAACTTTTCAGGTTCATTGGTAGTTCCATTAGTCCAAGACTATGTCTTAAGGCTAAGAATCTACTTTCTTGTAGTGGCTTAGTGAAGATATCGCAAGTTGGTCTTGATGCCAATCTTGAGTATCTCTATATTGCCTTTTCAACATGGTCTCGATGAAGTGATGTCTAACATCAATATGCTTTGTTACGGCATGAAATTTAGGATTACGTGTGTCATAATAGCACTTGTGTTGACACAGAAAATGGGAGTTTTCTCTTCATCGAGTCCATAGTCTTTAAGTTGTTGTTGTATCCACAGAATTTGTGTTGCACAACAACCAGCAATATATTCAGCCTCTGTGGTAGAAGTTGCAATTGAGTTCTGCTTCTTGCTAAACCACGAGATAAGTCTAGTACCCAGAAACTGACAAGTTCCTGAGGTGCTTTTCCTATCAAGCAGTGATCCAGCATAATCAGCGTCTGTGTACCTAGCTAAACTCAATCCGCTTTCTTTAGGATACCACAATCCTACATCTACTGTACCTTTCACATACCTTAATATTTTCATAGCAATGTTGTAGTGTGTTTGCATCGGATTTGTCTGAAATCTAGCACACACTCCAACGGCGTATTGAATATCAGGTCTACTTGCAGTGAGGTAAAGTAGTGAACCTATCAATTTCCTATACTTATGTTCTTCAACACTCTTATCTGATTCAGTATAGGTCATTTTGGTTCCAATGCTCATAGGTATCTTAGCATTCTTTTCAGAAGGCTTAAGATTGAATTTTCTGAGCATATCTTTTGCATACTTTGTTTGACTAATGAATATTCCATCATTGAGTTGCTTGACTTGCAATCCTAGAAAATAATTCATTTCTCCCATCATGCTCATCTCAAACTTACTTTTCATGAGATTTGCAAAGTCATTACAAAGTTGCTTGTCCTTTGATCCAAATATGATGTCATCAACATATACTTGAACTAAGAGTAGTTTTCCATCATGATTTAAGGTAAATAAAGTTTTATCAACTTCACCTTTCTTGAAACCATTTTCCAGAAGGTATTTGGCCAAAGTGTCATACCATGCTCTTGGAGCCTGTTTGATCCATCTGAGCTTTACGTAGTTTATAGACCATTCTACTTTCTGAGGAAACTTCAAAGCCAGGTGGTTGCTCAACATAAACTTCTTCTGCAAGTTCACCGTTCAAGAATGCACTTTTGACATCCATCTGATAAACTTTAAAATCTTTATGAGCTGCAAAGGCTAGAAAGAGTCTTATTGCATCCAATCTGGCAACTGGTGCATATGACTCATCAAAATCTAAGCCTTCAGTCTGGGTAAATCCCTTGGCAACCAATCTTGTTTTGTGTCTGGTTATTTCACCAGATTCATTCATAAAGGAGTTTTGTGTCTGGTTATTTCACCAGATTCAATCAACCAGTATATAAAGGAGTTTTTTACCTGCAAAGGTATACAACACCAACTTTCCTCTGTAAGAACACCTCAACAAAATGGTGTTGCAGAAAAGAAAAACAAAACCCTTAAAGAAGCTGCAAGGACGATGCTAGCTGACACTGAAATAAGTGAAGTTTATTGGGTTGAAGCTGTAAACACAACCTGCTATACTCAGAACAGATGTTTGATAAACAAACACCATGACAAGACCCCTTATGAAATCTTGGTTGGTAGACCCCCTAATATCAAACATCTGAGAGTATTTGGTTGTAGATGTTTTGTTCTAAACAATGGAAAAGATTATCTGAAAACATTTCAACCAAAGGCAGATGAAGGTGTATTTCTTGGTTATTCCACGATTAGCAAAGCCTACAGAATTTACAACAAAAGAACAAAGAAAATTGAAGAATCAGTTCATGTTGTATTATATGAAGGAAGTAAGAAAACACCTCCTAATGATGAACTCTCAGAAAGGTTCAAAGAACTAATGTTGAGGGATTCTGAAGAAGAGTCCTCAGAAAGGAGAAACATCATTACGGAAAGTGAGGATGACTCTGACGTAGAAAAGCTTGATATGCCTAGTAACAACAAGATGACTCACAAACATGATGAAGAAATTCCTATGAAACTTCCAGAAATGGAAACTGAAGATATTCTTCATGAAGCTATCTCTGGAAACAATCTCTCTGAAAGACATGTTCCATATAGCTCAAACACTGAACAAGTGTCAGACATTAATTGCCCTTCTAAGGAGCAAAATGTCTTAGATACTGAAAAAGTATCAAATCAAAATCCCAGTGATTCACATTCAAATCATTTGGATATTGATCCTACTAGCACCAAACCTATGATGAGATGGATCAAGGATCATCCTGCAAACGATGTGATTGGACCAATTAATCAAGGTGTTAGGACTAGGAGAGCAATAGCTGAAAATGCTAATTCTCTCTTTTGATGTTTCATCTCAAATATTGAACCTAAAAATATAGAAGAAGCATTAGGAGACCAAGACTGGATCTCTGCAATGCAAGAAGAGTTGGATCAATTTGAGAGAAACAAAGTCTGGAAACTAGTTCCATTTGTAGAAGGAATATCTGTGATTGGAACTAAGTGGGTTTTCAGAAACAAGATGAATGAATCTGGTGAAATAACTAGAAATAAAGCAAGATTGGTTGCCAAGGGATTTACCCAGACTGAGGGCTTAGATTTTGATGAGTCATATGCACCAGTTGCCAGATTGGATGCAATAAGACTCTTTCTAGCCTTTGCAGCTCATAAAGATTTTAAAGTTTATCAGATGGATGTCAAAAGTGCATTCTTGAACGGTGAACTTGCAGAAGAAGTTTATGTTGAGCAACCACCTTGCTTTGAAGTTTCCTCAGAAAGTAGAATGGTCTATAAACTACAGAAAGCTCTGTATGGACTGAAACAGGCTCCAAGAGCATGGTATGACACCAAATACCTTCTGGAAAGTGGTTTCAAGAAAGGTAAAGTTGATAAAACTTTATTTACCTTAAATCATGATGGGAAACTATTCTTAGTTCAAGTATATGTTGATGACATCATATTTGGATCTAAGGACAAGCAACTTTGTAATGACTTTGCAAATCTCATGAAAAGTAAGTTTGAGATGAGCATGATGGGAGAAATGATTTATTTTCTAGGATTGCAAGTCAAGCAACTCAATAATGGAATATTCATTAGTCAAACAAAGTATGCAAAAGATATGCTCACAAAATTCAATCTTAAGCCTTCTAAAAAGAATGCTAAGATACCTATGAGCATTGGAACCAAAATGACCTATACTGACTCAGACAAGAGTGTTGAAGAACATAAGTATAGGAAATTGATAGGTTCACTACTTTACCTCACTGCAAGTAGACCTGATATTCAATACGTTGAGTGTGTGCTAGATTTCGGACAAATCGATGCAAACACACTACAACATTGCTATGAAAATATTAAGGTATGTAAAATGTCGATAGATGTAGGATTGTGGTATCCTAAAGAAAGCGGATTGAGTTTAGTGGTACTCAATTTACCGATTATCTTGGATCAACGCTTGATAGGAAAAGCACCTCAGAACTTGTATGGGTTTACTAGACTTATCTCGTGGTTTAGCAAGAAGCAAAACTCAATTGCAACTTCTACCACGGAGGTGAATATATTGTCTTTGGTTGTTGTGCAACACAAATTATGTGGATACAAAAACAACTTAAAGACTATGGACTCGATGAAGAGAAAACTCCCATTTTCTTTGACAACACAAGTGCTATTGCAATTACACAGAATCCTAAATTTCATGCCAGAACAAAGCATATTGATGTTAGACATCACTTCATCAGAGACCATGTTGAAAAAGGCAATATAGAGATACTCAAGATTGGCACTGAAGACCAACTTGCAGATATCTTCACTAAGCCACTACAAGAAAGTAGATTCTTAGCCTTAAGACATAGTCTTGGACTAATGGAACTACCAATGAACTGAAAAAATTCAGAAATCTGGAACGGGCATCCAGAGAAGAGGTATCTGGAACGGGCATCCAGAGAAGAGGTATCTGGAACGGGCATCCAGAGAAGAGAGAAACTGAACAGGTATCCGAGTAAAAAAGGCTAAAGAGCAAAAAGACAGCTTAAGATCTCTGTGACGGGAACTCAGATATCTGAATCACTCTATAAACGGGGAACACAAAGGAGAATAGTACAACTATCTGCAGTCAACTACTCTCTTGAAATTTGCATTATTTCTATCTTGATGAAAAACTTGGAAGAATCCTAAGTATAAGACAGATTCAGATGCAAACAGTGTTCTTGGTCATACAAAAACGTGATTCAGATAGCTAATAGCCAAAATTCATTAAATGGGCACAATTACACTTGTTGATTGTGATCATTGCTGAAGAAGCAATGGTGACCCTTGATGAAATTAAGCGTTTGATCTATACAGTGGAAATTAATTCACAGTAAATAGTGGACTGTAAAAATTCTGACAAAACCCACTCTGCATTTAATGCCGAACTAGCTTTTGCTCACGCCTGCTTGCAAGTCACAGATACGTACACACAAAATCAATTTTTATGTATTTGTCTGTTGAGATTCTATTGCTATATATATATAGGATTTTGGGAAAAGAAATCACTTTCGCCTAATCCAAAATTCCGACTACACAAAAATAGCAAAACCTTCTCTTGATTCTCTGCAAACCTTCTACAATCTCTGCAAATCAAGATTAAGTTTTTCTGCAAAGAATTACTGAATCAAATCTCTTTCAAACACCAATCCAAATTCCCTACACTATATAAAGAGATGGCCCCAAAGAATTCTTCCACGTAATTCTCAATCCTCCACCGTATGCTTGAAAAGCAAACACCAGAGTTGGTTATTGTGAACAACCGACTGGTAGGAGATTTTAATCCTGACCATTGGACTTCAAATCACAGAATGATTTGGGGTGGTGCCTTGGTGAGAATACCTCATGGTCAATAGAGAGAACCGTCGAAAAGTCGATTCTTGACATGCTTGAAAAGGCACAAATCAAGGGTTTTCTATCCGCTGCAAGTGGAATTTCATCACTCGATGTGTTGGAATTCTACAACAACTCGGATAATTTCTGTGTTTCAAGGCACCGCAATAGTGTCATCAAAACCTCGATCGAAGGAAATCCTACGGACTTAACAACTTTCGTAAGTTGTTTGAGTTTCAAAATCTTGGAAAGGATTTTGAAATAAACACCAAGGATGATGATCTCCTTGAAGGTGTTAAACAATTGTACAGTGACGTGTGTGATCTTGAAAAATCAGATACACCCACTGAGTACAAGCTTGCTGACATCCGAACCAGACATCTGATGGTTCACTGGGACGTATTGGCTTGCATTCTTCACAGATGCTTTGATGGTCTACAAGGAGGTCTTGACGGATAAGCCAAGAACGATGGATCATGATGTTCTTCTGAATCAACAAGACAAAAGGTGAAAAACCCTTTAATCGGGAAAGTACGCCTTCATGAAGTTTGTGAAGAAGATTCAAGGCTTCGAGCCTAAGATCGCCAAAGGACTAGCTGAGCCAAAGGCCACAGTAGGCTATGGTCTGAAGATATGCTACTTGCAGGAGAAGCTTGGCATTGAGCTCAGAGAGACGGCTGAAATAGCCAATAGTAACCTACTCTACAAATATGAGTATACAAACTTGATGAAAAAGGTTACTGGGTCTCAAAAAGGTTTTAAGAAGCGAAAGTCTGAAAAGGTATCTGAAGAAAAGGTTGCGACCAAGAAGCCCAGAACTTCAAGAAAGAAGTCTGATGGCAAATCAGAAGACACACCCATTGAGGTTGTCGATTCTCAGATATCTGCAGGCCTTGCCGATGAACTGATAAAGGCAGATCAACTCATCAATACTGCAAAAGAGTTATCAACTACTGAACAAGTAGACTCAGCAAGAGAAAGTGCTTTCAGAAATGTGAAGACTATTACAGAAAGACTTGCTGATGAACTCATATATGCTGCCAAAAGTGGTGAAAAACACCAAGCCCTATCTGCAGAAACCGCAGGAATTATGGACCAATCAGTTCCCAGTGCTGATGAGAGCTCTGACGATGAAGATGATGAACTAATCATCTCTCAAGTCCTAGAAAGAACAAAGAGGGCTAAGGTTCTCAGCGATGGCGAATCGTGATAAGGTTTCTGAAGAAGAACCTACACCTCAGGTTGCTGAACAAGCACCTATAGCAAAGGTTGTTGGTGCAAACACATCATCAGGGAATGTTTCTTAAGCACAACTTCAAAAAGCCCTGATGAGTGGTAATTTAGTGCTGGCAGATGCTGATGGAAATGCCAAATCTAAAAATCTGGAAGAACACTCTACTGACCGATCTTCTGCTTCCAGACAACCACAACAACCAAAACATCCACAAGTGGTTGATGAAATGGTAAATGAACTCCATTTCGAATTACCAGCAATGCAGTATGCTGAAGAAAATCCTGCAAAAGAGCAGGTTCCCCAACTCAATGAGAGGGATCAAACTGAGACATCTACTCAGAATGATCAACCAGGGGAGGCAACTGAGTTGCACACTCAGGAAAGGTGTGAAGTACCTAAAACTTCAAACAAAGAAGTTGTACTGAAACAAGAAGACCAAAGTATAAAAGGGTCACAAGTTCCAGAGACCAATCAGCCTGACAATGCTCAGGTAGCTGAATGGTTTAACTCCTACCTTGTGAAAAATTTTATGCTTGTATATCTTGTTACTTATATAAAAATTCTTTGTTACAGGCTAAGTTAGAAACACAGAAACAAGAGGAAGCTGGAAAGCTTGCCTCAGAAACTGAGAAGGAGGTTACTGACCTCGCCTCTTAAGAAATCGAGCACATTACCACGGTGATAATTGATTCTTAAGATAACACTTTTCAGTCATTTGTCTATGTGCTTAATCATTTAAAGTAAATGTTTCTAACAGGCTCCAACTGAGAAAGAGGAAGATAAGGCAGAAATGTCAGAGACAAACCCAGAGACCGACAAGGTTTCTGAAGAACACATCATTGAGCCTTCTAGCATGAAGGTACATGAAAAATCAGTGATAAGTATTCTTCATCATGGGTTATCTTAAACTTCTTCTAAAATATTCAATACTTTCTACTTACAGGCTCATTCAGAAGTAGAAATGCAAAGGGAAAAAGTTGCGACATCCCCTGCATCAATGGAAATTGATGAAGCTCCCAAGGCAACATCACATGAAAGAATACCAGAAACTGAGAAAGTTTCTGAGAAAAATGACTCTGAGCTTCCTATTGAGGAAGTAAGTCCAAAACTCAGAACTCATTAAAGCATTTTTGCACAAATTCTTTCAAATAATTTCCTAAGTATTGTATTAATCTTAATTCTCAGGTTCAAGAAAGAAAGGTTGATGAGGACCAGACTTACAAGTCTCCACCTCACAACAAGATATCTGAGACACCAATTGTCTCAGTAGCACAAGTCTCTGAGCCTGAAGTACTTACTCAGGTAACTCAGAAACTAAACTACACTTCTACTCAGATATCTACAAAAGTTTTGAAGCTCACTCAAAACTCTTTCTTTCAGGCTCAAACAAGTGCAAAGCAGGCTCCCAATGATGAGAAAAGGGACCTACTTCCCTTCTTCAAAGCTCAAACCCTGCCAAAGCATATTCAATGCTTCAAGAAATGGCAAAGGTTAAGGTGCTCTGATCTCTCTGAAATATTGAGAATCACAGATCAACCAACCAGACGAGCACGAGCTCTTGACTTGGAGACGTATATCCATGCAATGTTCACTACCGAACAGTACACAGTTGTGACTCTATTGCATAAGGATTTCTCCAGAGAAGTAGCGCACAGTTTGATACAAGCCTTTGAACAGGCAGATGGTCAGACAAGATTACAGATGGCATTCAAGCCAGTTCTGCCCCAGACTCTGCAATTTATACCTTCTGAACAAGAAGAGGTTAATGGGCAGAAGATCACTATTCCTGAAGTGATCAATCTTGTATCTGAAGATGATGAGGAGGAAGAGATAAACGAAAACGACTTCAATGAACCTCCCACTAACCATCACCAAAAGGATGACACAGACAAAAAGGATGATGATGATGCCCCTGCACCAGGGACCGGAGGAATTTCACAAAGAAATCATGCCTCAACTGCTGAAAAGCAAACTGAGAGGAAAGCACAGAAATCTCCGTCTCCATCCCCCTTAGTCATTGTTGGCTGACTCAGTCTCATAAAAGAATCTGAGAGAGAGTTAAAATGCCCTTGCAAATAATTGTAGGCAGTGACCAACTTCTGAAGTTCGGCTTTGAGCTCCTGATTTTGCTTGATAAGTCCATTGTCCTTATCAGTGAGCTCTGCCAATGGGCCTAGGATGGCATCTGCTTTTCCAGCAGTGTAACTTGCCTCTTGGAAAGCTTTTTCAGCTAAAGACGCATCATCGTCCCTTATCATTCCCAGATCTTTCTGAGCAATGACTATGCTAGTTGTTCTCTGAGTGACGAGCTCAGTGAACTTTTTATTTCAGAGGGGACGGAGGCAATTACTTCCTTGTTCTGTGAAGACATCTCCTTTTTCAGATGAGCCAGTACTTGGTATCTGTTCGTATTCATGGGAGTGGACATTTGGCAGTTTGCTGAAAGTTTCAGGAGCAATCAGTTTCCTTTTCAAGTGTGAAACCGCTAGATGTTCATTGCGGTGCTCTGCCAAAGTCTTGTCTTCTTCATCATCTGAGTAATCAGCCCAGTGATCTTCATCCTCTTGGACATTCTCATCGATTGTGTCGAGTCCAGCAACCATCTCAGAGATTGGTTTCTTCCCTTTTTGGGAGGAGGATGGTACTTCTTTTGAAGATGATGCAGCCTTAGCATCATGCTTAATTTCAGATACTTCTTCAGTATCGAGTTCTTTGGTGATGGCATTTACAGCATCCTGTAGCTCTTTAACCTCAGAGTAAGCAATCATCTCTTGCAGATATTGATCTTGTAGTTGGTCAAGCTTGTCTCTGGATTTAGCTATCTGGTACAAATCTGGACCTCAAAGTCAGGGGGAATGGGAAGAAGGAGAAGAAAACAAGAAGAAATCTGGAGCTTGTGCGGCTCAGAGAGGAAGAAGAAACATGAAAACTTCCTAGCCACCACTCAGAATCAATGAACCCTCCTCAAGCCAAGCTGCTTTGCAAATAGTAGCTGCTTCCCAGAAACCTACTGAAGGAACTACAATGATAACAAGGGCCATGGCACAGAAACCTCCAAGGAGTACCAAGGCTCCAAGGAGAAGACAGGTTAAAGGGATTAATGAATCTTCCAAGAAAAGAAGAAGGCCAAATCAAGTCCCCGGCAATGAAGAAGGTCAGAAACTCTCACAAGATTTAATCTTGATGATGATGAGGAAACCGATAAAGATGAAGCTCCTCTTCACAGAAAAAGGAAAATTGAAAGCCTAACTGAGCCCATAGCTGCAAAGCCCCTAGCAGCTAAAACACCCTCTGGAAATACCAAGTCTATCCAGGGTGGTTCTTCAAGCAACAACCCCAAAGAGAATTCAAGACAGAAAAGGAACAGACTGAGAGCTGAGCAAAGACAAAGTCAACTTCCACTCAGGTCAGAAGAAGCCAAAATAGAGTATGTGAAGAATGACAATGATTCCTCTGTCTACAGGTGCATCAATCAGAAAAATGGCTATTGGATTCTGGAACTTAAGCATCTACTGGTAAATTCAAGATTTCCAGAACCAATCCATAAACAACTTATGGCATGGAGAAAAGATAAGCCAACCTTGATCAACACCAATCACATTAAAGCCTGGTTGGATTTTGAAGTTGTCAAGAGAACTGAAGCCATGAGAAAGGACCTCTCTGATGAATGTCCATATGGAAAGCCAGATGATGTGCACAGAATTCTGAATATCACAGGAACAGGCACAAGAGCAAGACTTGCTGTGGAACCCTATGAGTCGTTCTATCTAACTGAAGATCAATACAAGGGTGACATCAGATATCTGAGGATTATCTACGAATACTTCAAGCTTTCAGATATCAGAATAGAGCGGAAAGTATTTGTGGGTCAAACATTTTGTCAAGAAGAATCCTACCAAAACCTACAAAGAGGTCTGTGGATTTGCCAGAGACACTGAGATGCTCGTCAGAACACTTCTCTATGATTATTCTGATGACATCAAAAGGTTTGGAGATAGGAAATTTGCAGACTGATCCATAGAAATACTGTTGAAGACTTGAAGAGATTGAAGACTTGAAGACTAGTATATTAAGATGTTTACTTGGAGCTTGGCTACTCCTGTTGTCCTAATTTACTATTTTTTTTTTATGTATTTTTGCTGACTAAGCTAAACTTGTTTTATGTATTGAAGTTATCTGTAATCTTTCTTTGTAACTTATCTGAAGAACTTACTCTCAGATAGTATTCTACAAAAGATAACTTGTCAGCAAAGATCACACCTTGTGATTTGGTTGATGTTTTACTTTCTGCACTTAATTGAATGAATTAAAAAATCTTAAGAAATGATTAAGTGTTGGATTGTTCACTCATCCAGATTTGTAATAGGTCAGATAGTCATCGTTGACCGATCAAAAAGGGGGAAATTTGTTAGGAAATTTGTTAGATATTTTGTTAGAAATATCTGTTTAGATTTTGATCAGCAACATGATGACTTATCTTAGTCTCAGAAAGGTGATTAGTACTCTTGGTTCACTTGAACATTGTAAAAGAGGTAAGTATGATAATCTAGCTAATCTTGTATAGGATGATAGGTCTCAAAATGTAATTTTTATTTTATGAAGAGAAGACCAAGAAGAAGACATCCAAGCAGAACAAGTTCAACGACATTAAAAATTTGAAGACTGCACAAGATTACTGAAACAGTTTTACAAATACCTTGGCCAGATATCTTGAAGACACGAATAGTTTTAAACAAACTGTGTCACAAGAGATATCTGAGAAATAAAAGGTCTATCTGAAAACAAGGAAAGTGTCCACAGATATCTATTCTCAGATACCTTGAGCTTTAACCACATTTCTGAAGAAGAAATATATATATTGCAAACAAAGTTGTTTCAATAAAAGTGGTATCTGAAGTTAAAGATAAGAACGTGCAAAGAATCAGAGAAATCTGATCAAGGTTGTCTCGACATAAAGCATAGTTCCGTTGGCACTACAGACAAAAGTATAGTACAATGCATTAAATGCATGGACAGAGATGTACAACGAAGCAACGGTAGCTTCGAAGAAGAAGACAAACTCACATAAAGATTATACATGATATCAATAGTTTGAATTTGATTTATTTAACGGATACTATTCAAACGGCACTCAAATTCATCTATAAATATCAACACTTAGATCGCTTGAGAAGATACACTACACAACTCAAGAACTTACTGAACACATATCTTAATCTTCAAGCAAACTACTTACTCTCAAAGCTTTACATGACCAAAGCTCACGATCTTAAGTAGTACTAAAGTTCTAAGTGTCACGATCCTAAACAAGCAAACCTATCCGTGAAAGAGTTGAATTGAAAGATCAAGTATCCGAGATTCATTCTCTAGAACATTTATCTAAGACTTGGGTCAAGAAAAGAACAAGATACCATACATTGAAAAGTGTATTAAGTATACTTGATTCACAGAGCTATCTCGATTAACGAAAAGTTATTAAAGAAGCTCATCCGACAACTCAAACCAAAACTAACACCATCATTTGGCGTGGAGTATGTGAAGTACTTAGTTTGAGAAACTAAGGAATAACTCCAAGGTTATTGAGCACAGAAGTACTTAGCTTGGGAAGCTGGGAATAGCTCAAAAGGTTTCGAGCACAGAAGTACTTGGTTTGAAAGCCGTGGAACAACTCAGGGAGAACATTTGGTTGGGAACCATTTGTTTCAGGAATCTTAGAATAGGATTTTTGTAAGGTGACCTCAATTATCTATTCTAGTGAATTCTAGGTCTTTGGAAGACCGAAGTGGATTAGTTGGAGGATTACGCCACCTCCAGATACCACTATACTTGCTGTGTTATTTACTTTTCTGTACTTACATTTCAGCAACACACGCACACACACACTTTAACTGTTTCTGCACTTATCTATCTTAAGTCTTCCGCGCTCTGAATCCAAGTATCAGATATCTACACAGATATCTGAGAAATAGTTTTTATCGACAAAAGTTTTAAAAGACTATTCACCCCCCCCCCCCCCCTAGTCTTTTACTTTGCCGTTATCTGGACCAACAAGGGTTGATGGCACGTACACCAAACTGACACGCACAAAAGTGCGGACTTCGGTAAAACAGACACTACCAAAAAGTGAGACTAAAAGAGTCCATAGTGGCCAAATTGATTAGAATTTAATTCATATGATGCAAATATGTGGTTTATGGAAGTTGGTTATATATCTTGGCAAGCTGCTATACGCAAGGAAAAAGTCCCTTCTGACTTAACTGATTGAGTACATTGCATGAGGTATTTGAGGCAACTTTGTGACGAAAGTCACGTTCCTTTTCTCTTATTGTTCTTGAGTGTTTAACTGGACACTTTCAGAGTGTGAGAGAGAATAGTGTAGGATTTCCTTGCGAGGGATTGGAGAGTTAGGCTTAAGTGCTATTTATTTGAGAAACTCTCTTTCAGGATTTTTTGTGCACTATTTCTATCAAGGTTGGTTGAGCGCAAACCTTCTACATCTTGTGAATTTAGCGCTTACAGTGGTAGAGTTCGTTCACTTGGAAGATTGACTCGTTTGTGTGTTATTATGTGTCGTAGTTTAGAGACTAGTGTATTAGGGTTGTGTGTTTGCTCGAGGACGAGCAAAGGTTCGATTTGGGGATTTTGATGAGACAATATTCTAACGTCTCATTTGGTCCTTTTTAGCGGTCTTTGTGAGTCTTTGTCTTTAGTTTTATAGTCTTTTTAGTTGGTTTTTACACTTTGGTGTTTTATTTACGTTTTGCAGGAATCGATGTCTTTTGAGCTAAATGAGGACAAGCTGCTTAGCATGGCTCACCATGGCGAGGGATTCAGTCCGCCGCGGCGAGATTTTACGAGCTTGGAGTTGGATATTGCAAGAAGGCTCGCCAGGCAAATCAGTCCTGGCCGTAGATTTTGTAATGAAACCTCATGTTTTGAAGATTGAAGCTTCACTTGTGAGCATTTTGCTCGCCGTGGCGAAATTATGCGAGGGCTATATATTCTTCGATTAAGAAGGCTCGCCGCGGCGAGCTATTCCTTCCGCCGCGGTGAGAAGTGCAGGATCAGAGTTTTGCTTTCCTTATTAGATTAGATTTTTTATTCTTTCTTTCATACTTTCTTTTAACCTAGTTCTTAGAAAAAAAGCTCCTAGACATTATCCTGGAGATTGAACTACATTGGAGCTTGGTTTTATCTTTGATTGAAGGATTGATATCGAATTCCTGGTTATTTTGGTAATTCTCTATTGTTTATCTCTTTACAATTCGTTCTTGTTCTTGTTTGTCGAATTGTATGAGCTTGCATGCAATTATCAGTATGTTTATGTTTAGCATGAGCAATATCTTGAATTCTTTGATCCTTGCTTCCATCATGAGTAGCTAAACCACTCCGAACATGGTAGTTATGTGACGGTTATGCATATTCGCTTCTAGGGTTTAGATTCGTTCATATAGGTTCGTCTATCTTTAAATCTTCGTAAAACCTTCAATCCAATAAGCTAGATTAAGACTTTCAAAATCGTTTCCGGATAAGGATCGTGGATTGACGACCCATGATTTCTCCAGTATAATATATTCAAATAATGATTGGTTGAATTGGATTGACTGATTTATGTACACCGACCGTGTGACAATATGAACGTATCCCTAGAGCGAATTAGTATAGCTTGATCGTAACTACTGTGTTCTTTCTATCCCATTGAAATCAACTACATTGCATTTTCTGTTTTCTAGTTATTAGAAGTACTCAAATTCAAACAAATCAAACTGTTTCTAAAAGTAATTGTTTGCTTTCAACCCGTGTGGTAGCCTAATTGATTCCTTAGTGAACGATCTCGTGGTTAGCATAGTCTGTTTATAACGACTGCTTCCTACTTATTTTCCTAAGTAGTAATTTGAGCACATCAGTTATGCAGGCTCTTAAAAGGAGAGAATTGTATTATCTACAAGGTGAAACTGTAACTGGTGAAGTTTCCAATGTACAGTGTTCTGGGAACACCCGACAGTGTTCGGACAACACCGTTCTATGGCATAGAAGACTAGCACATGTTGGAGAGAAAGGTCTTATGGATTTATCTAAGAAGGGACTCTTAGGTGGAGACAAGATACATAAGATGGAACTTTGTGAGCTCTGTGTGTTAGGGAAGTCCAAGAAGAACAGTTATGGTGTTGGCAAACGCACCACACAGAACATACTTGAGTATGTGCATGAAGATTTATGGGGACCGGCGAGAACCACCACTAGGAATGGAGGTAGATATTTTATGTCCATCATTGATGATCTGTCAAGGAAAGTGTGGGTGTTTGTATTGAAGTCCAAGGATGAGACTTTCATGAAATTCAAGGAATGGCTTGTGGAGATGGAGAATCAAACGAACAAGAAGCTCAAGGTGATCAGAACTGATAATGGGCTGGAATTCTTGTCTAATGAATTCAATACCTTCTGTGTTGGGAAGGGCATCTTGAGACACAAGTCAGTCCCTGGAAATTCACAGCAGAATGGGGTAGTTGAAAGGATGAATAGAACAATCCTAGAAAGAGTGAGGTGCATGCTTCTTGGATCAGCTATTGGTTTCAAGACACCTGAAGAAGTTTGGAAAGGTACTCATTCAGACTACTCATATCTCAAAGTATTTGGATGCTTAGCTTATGCTCGTGTTAAGCAAGATAAGTTGGAGGTTAATGCATTAAAGTGCTTGTTTCTTGGTTATCCAAAGGGAGTTAAGGGATATAAATTCTGGTGCTTAGAACCAGGGGTAAATAGATGCATCATCAGCAGGGATATGACTTTCCATGAAAATGTGATGCCATTATTGAGGAATACTGACAGTGTTGAGAGAACACTCAGTCAAGTGGATCCTGTCGAAGATGGTGTGTCAGGAACACTGAATATGGAGCAGACAGACACTGGTGTGGTGATAACACCAGTTTTCGCAGACCATGGTGTTCTGACAACACCACATGCTGAATCTCAGGGAAATACTGACATACATGTTCAGGTGGAGCGTGAATCGAATAATCAGGTGGAGAGGCATGTGATCAGAAGAAGGACAGGAATAGAGCTCAATAATCCAGATGATGTTGTGGATTATCAACTCATCAGAGATAGAGAACCAAGAGTTAGAACCTCTACTGCTGATTCAGATATGGTGTATTTTGCACTGAATATTGCCAAGGATATTGATTGTTATGAGCCTGAGAACTATCAAAGAGCTATAAGTTGCTCAGAGAAGAATAGTTGGTGCATTACTATACAGCAAGAACTCTTGTCACTTGAAAAGAATCATACATGGTATATTGTAGCTATACCTAAAGGAAAGAAGCTTGTCAGTTGTAAGTGGATCTTTAAGAAGAAACTTGGAGATGATGGTGAGCAAAAGGTGAAATACAAAGCCAGACTAGTTGCTAGAGGTTTCACACAAAGAGAGGGTATTGACTACAATGAGATCTTTTCTCCAGTGGTGAAGCATAACTCAATCAGGATCTTGATTGCTATGGTAGCTAAATTTAAGCTACACTTACATCAGATGGATGTTACTACTGCATTCTTGCATGGGAAGCTAGATGAAGAGATTTACATGAGGATACCTGAGGGTATTGAGGTAGATGACAAGGAGCACAAGGCTTGTTTATTGTTGAGATCACTATATGGTCTTAAACAGAGTCCAAGGCAATGGTATAGAAGATTTGACAAGTTTATGTTGAGTCACAAGTTCAGGCGGTGTGACTACGACACCTGTGTTTACTTCTATGTTGAGAATGTCGAAGACATGATATATTTGCTTATTTATGTGGATGACATGCTTATAGCAAGCAAGCATATGAAAGGAATCACTCATGTGAAGAATTTCTTGAAGTTAGAATTTGAGATGAAAGACTTGGGAATAGCTAAGAGGATACTGGGCATTGATATTATTCATGGAAGTGATGGAAAGATCATTATGAATCAAAGTGCTTAACATGCACAAATCCAAGCATGCTGCAACACCTCTGGGGTCTCAGTTCAAGTTATCTAAGAAGTCTTGTCCTATACTGATGAAGAGAAGAGGTGTATGGAGAACACACCGTATGCTAATGCTATAGGGTCGATTATGTATTCCATGGTATGTTGCATGCCGGATTTGGCTCATGCAATGAGCTCAGTAAGCAGGTATATGGATAATCCTGGCAAGGACCATTGGGAGGCAGTTAAGTGGCTGCTCAGGTATATTGGTGGTTCGATTAGACTGGGATTGGTGTTTCAGCAACACCAGACGCGGAATGATGCACTGATTGGGTATGTCGACTCGGATTATGCTGCAAACTTAGATACAAGGAAGTCTTTAACTGGATATGTATTCACATTATTTGGTACAGCAGTAAGTTGCAAGTCTACTCATTAACCTGTGGTTGCATTATCAACTACAGAGGAAGAATTTATGGCCATGACGGAAGCTGTGAAAGAAGCTATTTGGCTCAAGGGAATTCTGGGCCAGTTCGGTGTGCTGCAAACACCGGTGACTATATTCTGTGATAGTCTAAGTGCAATTCATTTGTCAAAACATCAAGCTTACTATGACAGGTCCAAACACATTGATATAAAGTTTCACTTTGTCAGAGATGAAGTTGAGAAGGGTACTATCAAGATTGAGAAGATCAGCACAGATGTTAATCCGACGGATGGATTTACTAAGTCAATTTCTGTGATGAAGTTTGGATCGTGTCTAAGTTCTATCAAGTTGATGGAAGGAAGGGTTGTTTCCTAACTCTAGAGACATGAATGGTGTGGTATACTGTGGTTACATTAATATGAAGCTAAGGTGGAGAATTGTGAAGCCGGTTAGCTTAATATTAAAGGAAGTAATGGAACATGGTGTACTGAAAACACTGATGACAGGGATAATGGATGTGTGGTGTTAGAGTGTGTTGAGGACACTTGGATATAACACTGAGAATTAATGCTGTGTGGTGTGGTGTAGCGAAAAACACTGGAATAACACTGAAGACACATGACAGTTAGAAGTCGAATCTAACTTGGTTTTCTTTTGCTTAGTGATCAAGAATTCGTTTCTTATTAGGAGTAGAATTCGAATCTTGCTAGGAAAAGGAATGTATGTTGATTTCTCTAGTATATATACACATGTAGGTACTAGAATAAATCGATGAGAACATAGAGAGAATACATTGAGATTTCTTGAGAGAAACACGGTGAGGAATATAGAACGGAGCTCGATATAGCTTGATAGGTTTGGTTGATTCCTTGTAAACTGCGTTTTGGTTCTTGGTTAATAGAAATCTTGGTTATCCCGTGGACGTAGACAATTGTCGAACCACGTTAAGTCTTGTGTTTGTGTTTATTTTCTTGCATTTGTTTGTTGGTTGGTTTGGAGTTTATTGGATTGAATTGGGTTGATTTGATTAACACACTAGCATACAATGACTTCAACTAAATGTAAATGAATAAGTAATATATAATTTAATTGGGGAATTTTCACAAAGCACCCTTTTAAAATGGTCACTGAACATTTAGGTCCCTAATCTTTGAAAAATTACACTGAAGGACAACTTTTTATTTTTTTTTACTTTTGGTAAAAAGGTTATATTTACCTCTTTCCTTTTCAATTAAACCATTTATTTTTAAATGCAAATTTCATTTAATTACATATTTGACTCACACCTTTCAAAATCTATTAATTCAACCCAAAAATTTTATCCTACTTAACTCGAATTATTTTTCTTTCTTTATTAGACTAATATTTTTTTTAAATAATAAGGAGCTTCCATAGATTTCCATTGGAGCTCCGGTAATCGAGCTCTAGGAAGCTCCAAATCGAAGCTTCCATAGAATCTTTAGTTTTCATTCTAACAATAATTTAAATCTTTTATTTTGGGGTTTAGTTAAGGACTAAAAAAGTCAGAAATATGAATAAAGAAAATTTTGGTGGTTCATATATTAAAATTAAAAGTTTTGAGGTTATTGTAATAAGATGAAATATTAAATTGAAAATAAAAGGAGAAATGAAACGGTAAAATTGTAATATCAATAATGAGGGTTGACTTTTGTCCTTCATTGTAATTATTTTTATTTCATAAGTCACATTTTGTCCTTCAATGTAATTTTCAAACATCAAGGACCTAAACGTTTAGTGACCATCTTAAAAGGGTGTCAAACGAAAATCGCCCTAATTTAATTTAAACTACTTGGGCATGGAAGTATGTTGCGGTAAATAATTGATCATCCAAGTTTAAGTTCCAATCTAACATGCTAATTTCTAATCATCTTGAGTAGTCTTTCACCGCAACAATAACATGATTGATGGAAACATTTAATGATAAATACAGAACAACAAACATGACTATGACATGCATGAGGTGAATTAACCATAAGGGAACTTGCAAAGATCACATATGATGTGTACCAAGAGATTTTGATTTCGTTGTAAAGACTGTAATCTCTAACTACAATTAAAAGATTAATAAATTTATAATTGTCAGAAGCTCACTAACACACAGTTTATAGCGGTAAGTTAACTCGAGATGTCGTTCTCTCGGGAATAACACTCGATTGAAATAGAATATTAAATGGTTGATTTTCAATATAAAATAAATAACAGATTTTTGGTATTTTTGAATAAGTAAAATAAACACGTAAGCAGGAAAATAATTTTAAAGAGAATTGACGAACTAAGAACTTATAGAGAAAAGCATGTAAGCGTTAACCTTCATTTTGATAAACGGTTTATATCAGAAATAACAGATAGCAATAGTTACAGCTGAAGAGTCACACAAGTCACATATCTTATACCAAGGCGCAGTCAGTACAGATACCCCATGTAGACTATCGTCTAGCTCAAAGTTGTCACCAGTGGCCAGCTCAACAACAAACCTCAGGCTGAATATCAACTTATGGACACAGCTGATACCTCCTAATCTAGTGCAATGAATACTCATGTCTCGCGAAAACATAAACAAACAAAGCAACTTTCCTCAAACAGCACAGGTATGAACTACAATCGCATAACCAACATTGATGCTAAAACTATTCCACCATATATAAACCAAATAATCAAAGATCCCGACTAACCCTTACTTGTAAGTGAATTAGCCTGACATAACTGAAAGTAAATAAACTGTAAACTGAATTGAAATCATGTTTGAAACAACTAAACCGTAAGAAGATGGCGAGTGTCGACCCTCAGATTCCCCTTCTTCGATTTCCTCTTGATGTAGTAGATCTTGATGCTACTCCGGATGTCTTGAAGTCTTCTTGATTGCTTGCTGACGGCTAGGGTTTTGGGGTTTCACTTCCCCGAGGACTGGTTCTCTCTCAGGAGAGCTGCTTTGGTGCTACGGAACCCTAATGTTCCATTCTACTATTCGGACCCTTCCGCTCCGCTCTCTCTTCATTATGAGACCCCAATGGTCTTATTTATAGTTGAAATCCCGAGCTTCAACCGCCATTGGTGTATAAGGAAGGTTTAGGAAGAGGCCCTTTCGACGGGCCGTAAAATGACTCAAACAGAAAACAATTACTTGATCATGTTCACAAGCATCACTGATGCCCTTTCTGCGGTCCCCTGGGCATCGCCAAGTGCGATTCCTCCAGCTTCGAATATATTTCCTTTGTTCTTCAATTTTGGGCGTCGTAACTTCGTTTCCTCGAAAAGTTGTAGAATCTTCAATTTCTTCGCATTGGTTAGTCGCATGACATGTTTTGACTCCTCGAACTCTGTGCAACGGTCAATCCAGCGTATTTGCTTAACTTTCTCGATTTCGCACAATTATGCTGTTTTCTTGCCTGAAATCGTGCAATTCCTCAAAAACGCGATCATGACCTACAAAAAATACACGAAGTTGGTAATTGACCATAAAACGATACAAATATTGAATCTAAGGCAAAAAAACAAGGGTCTAAAAGCATGCTATATCGCACATTTCGTTGTCACATCACACCCCCAAACCAGTTTCTTGCTCATCCTTGAGCAAGGCACAACCGATAAAAAGTGACAGTGAAATGATGCCAAACTTAGTACACCAATTAAAAATTTTCACAAGGATGATTTTTCACATTCAACCACATTTAGTAACTAAGTCAGAAATCGAAGATCATGAAACCAACAGACAAAGACGAACATCGATCTGCATCGTCGGGTTCTCAAGTAACAAGATCAATGATGTGCACTCAGGGATTTTGTTTTCCGTTATAGAACCTGTAATCCCTAAATATAATCAAGATTAAATTTATAAGTCGGAAGTCCTCAGATCCACAGTTTATAGCGGAAAGTTGACTCGGGATGTCGTTCTCCACGGACACTTAGCATAGGAACAAGCAAATAACGTTGTAATTGAATGCAGAAGGTAAATAGATTAATCTCAGACAGAATAATTAAATCCCAGTAAACCCTAAATTGCTTTGTTGTAAATCAATGATGGAAAGGCTTAAAGGTTCCCCAACCTCCCTCTGCTATGCTACTCCCAACTACTTAGAATCAAACAACGTACTTGCCATCAACAAGTAGCAAGGAAATATGCCAAAAGATCAAGTCGTGGTTAATCCAGACATCCTTACTAAACCAACAATGTGTTGTGTCACTCAACACACTATCTCGTCACGTTTTCAGACAAATCACAAAGGATAAAGTATAATCCATTACCAAGTCGTAGTTAGTAAGGATTTCCCACATAAAGAGTCGGACGAATAAAGAACAAGCACGAATTACGTTTTAAAACTAATTCATTAATATATCACGGTATATAAAGAAGTAGCAAAAGCAGAGCTACGGCGGTTCGCCTTTACAAAAGAAAGTTAGCTACTCATAGTAACAAAGAACAAAAATTGAAAACTAAAGAAGAAAGGAAGAAGAAGCTTAGTCTCTGATGTCTTCATGCTGCTGCTTCTAGGGTTTCCTCCTTCTGAGTGCCTAACGGCGAGCAGTTTGGGGTTTCACTTCCCCGAGTAATGGTTCTCTCTCCAGGAGAGCTGCTTTGTGAGCTGTGTGAATTCTGAGACCCCTGAGGTCTTATTTATAGGTGAAATTTCGACCTCCAAACTGCCATTCTTTAATAAGGAAGGTTTAGGAAGGCGGGCCTCAGCTGACCAATGTAATGACCAGAGAAATCAAGAGTCCATCATGCTGTGGACCGTGATGACCCTACCGATCCCCCAGTGGCCGCCTAGTGCAATTGCTGGAGATTCGAATCTATTTTCTTCGTTCTTCAATTTCGCTTCGTAACTTCGTTTTCTCGAAAAGTGGTCTTCTACAAAGTTGTTCCATCTTCAATTATCTTCGCATCGGTTGGTCGCATGACATGTTTTGACTCCTTGAACTCTGTGCAATGGTCAATCCGGCGTATTTGCTTCCTTGTCCCAATTTGGCACAATTATGCCGTTTTGGTGCCTGAAATCGTGCAAATCCTCAAAACCGCGATCATGACCTACATAAAACACGCAAAGTTGGTAATTGACCATAAAACGATACAAATATTGCATTTAGGGCAAAAAACGAGGGTATAAAAGTATGTTATATCGCACATTTCATTGTCACATCAATCAACCATAATTCACATAAGAACCTTACGACATGCGACTCATGCTTCCCTTCAAAACGTAATTCACCGTATACACAGACTTCTGAGGCAATCAGATATTAGGCTTCCATGCTCCTTATGAATACTACCTTGTCAAAAGTTCATCCCTTCTTCTCCACCTTCTCAAAATAATAAAGTCTGATGCTCCTCTCTCTCTTTTTACATACTATTTTTTGCGGTCGTTTTGACCCGTATATTTTTTGTTAGCCATCATTGGGCGCTTTTAATCTCTCCATTTTTTGGTAGTGTGTATTTTACCGAATTTCGAACTTTTCTGCGTGCTAGTTAGGCATACATGCCATCAACCCTCACGGACATGTAGTGAAATTGTATGGATTGGGACTTAGTACCAAATACAGATATTGTAAAAACGTATTGTAACAACACTCAAAACCAATATATGAAAACTATCTTAGAGTTTAAACAGCGGAATGTAAAGAACACAAGACACAAATAATTTCTAGCAGATTATAAATAATCTGCCGAGCCACAGGCGAAATATCCACTATAAAGAATAACGGATTTACAAAAAAGATATCTAGACAATATTCCTATGATCTAGAATATCAAACACTAAGCACTTTGAATCGGACCACCAATTCGACGCTAGATCTCTCATAAACAAAGAGAGAGATGACTAACTAAAAGCTTAGTAAAAGAGATGCAAAACAAGCTGTTAGAGAATATCTATCTTACGCGTAAAAGCTTGTTATGAATCTAAGAACCTATCGACTAGTATATATAGTTGTGAATATTAATCCAACTAGTACAATAGTTCTATCTTGATTGAAAGTCTTGATTAAGTCGAATCTCCATGTTCTTCTCCTAGTTCTTCTCAGTCTTCCATGCATCCAGAATCTTTGTAGGAATACAAGTTTGAATCGAACTTTTTCTCTTGAGAATTTAGAGAGAGAAAGTAGTGAGAGAAGAAGCACAGTTGTAAATGATGATTTGTGATTATTTCTGCTGATTTCTAGCATATATATATATATATACCGACTCGTATCATAGACAGTCCGACCCAACTTATTGTCCTTGGTTGGAATGTTTTTGGCAAGTAATTTTTTATTGGGTTAATATGTAATATATCTCTATCCATCCAGAGTGTGTTTCTTAGGAAACTTACTCCTAATTTAAAGGGACACAATCAAGGGTCACAGAGGCCAAATCGTATGCAGGGTATCGAATGTCAAGAGAACAATGGTGAGCTTTCACGGTGACTGATATCGTCCACACTGCTCCAAATATCAACAGTTTGAATTCTTTTACAAAACAAGTACTTGTAGTTGAGTGAACTCTTGAAACAATAGAATTAGGCAATCAATCTCTTTCAAAAAAGAAAGAACATAGTGAGATAGCCATAGCATGACAATTGAGAAACAGTGAAAAGTTAAGTATCACAACCACCATACATTATTCCATCACAGAGTAGAGTGTGTACGTTATTATCAACAATCAACAACAAGTAAACACGTCCGTCTAAATTAATTAAGAGAGAGTGGAGAGATTTAGATTAGAGCTTGCTAGAAATACTGATATTTCGGACTTTAGAAGGCTTTGGACTTGTATCCTTAGGTACAACAACCGTAAGCACACCGTTTTCAACCTGAGCCTTGATCTGCTCCACCTTCACATTCTCCGGCAACTCTATCTCCCTCGAGAAATCCCCTTTTCCGAAAGACCTCCTCTCTGCCACGTGCCAAACCATGTCTTTCTCTAATTTCTCATATTCTTCTTTCTCCTTTTCACCTCTGATCGCCAGTATATTCCCATCTTCAACCTGTACTTTTATGTCCTCCTTGCTATACCCTGTAATTAATTAATTAATTAATTCAATCAATCAAATTCACTCAGATAAATTTCAATTCATTTCGTTTTTAATTACTGGAGATAGATGAGGATTAATTAGTGAAGTAGCATTTGTATTACCTGGAACGTTGATTTTGAATATGTGGGAATTTGGGGATTCCACCCAGTCGAGGAGTGCCGTTGATCCTGGAGATGCACGGTATACTGCTGGGCTGTATAAAAATCGCCCAAATGGATTGCCGAACAGAGCCATACTATTACTATCTCTGCTTGCTTTATCTTTCCTGTTTTCTTACTCTCTTCGTTTTCTTAATGGTGATGCCTACTGGAGTCTGATTTTTTTATGTAATAAGGCATACATTTTTTTAATGATGGACCCATCCCGTTAATTTGGGCCACTTTTAACATTTTTCACTTAATCGTCTGCAACTTTTACTATAATTAATTTTAAATTGCAAACGTAAAATTTTTAATATATGATAATGCAATGTTCAATTAAATTATTATTACATTTGAAGTTTCGTAATTAAAGTTGATTTAAAATTAATTCGTAATTAGAGTTGGAGATAGTTGTTTAAAAAAAGTTAAAATTGGCCCAAATTAGCGGATTAGAGTGTGTATTTTTGTTTTCATATGACTATGACTTGATGAGGAGAATCTAGAACTTCTGGAAGATTCTAGCTCTGTTTGGAGAAGCATGAGGATTATCCAAAGTGGCTGTCTCCCTCCCCTGGAAAAGGACTCTTATAGCCCGTTTGAATTGGAAATAGCAAATTAATTGGGCCGTAGTCCAAATCTGGAGCATGGTGAACTTGTCTTCAATATGTGATATTGTTAGCTGGGCACTTTACTTTTGAACACGCAAAATAAAGAAATCAAAATTATCATATATATAGTGTGTGGAAGTAATTAAGTTGATTAATCAGTCCAAATTAAAACAAATTAGGGAAGACAGAGAATAGAAAGCAGAAATCATTAGAGTTGAATATCTTGCCCTTATTTGCCCTACACTTCCTCTAAAACAACATCTATATACATAAAATAAAATAATAAAAAAAACCTATGTTACCAATCATTTTTTCTATGTTCTCAGCCATATATCACATGTTACCACGCAATTCATATATGTTCTCATCAAAATATTATAAGAACGTGACATGTAGAAAAATTTGATGTTAACAAAAAACAATTCCATATTCTCAGTCATGTAGGCTAAGTGGTAGAGAATATGGATTACACTGCGGAAAAAAAAAAAAAAAAAAAAAAAAAGATGTTCATATACGTAAACATAGTGAATATTGCTGAGAACATAGAGTATATTGGTGAGAAGATAGTGCATATACGTAAGATCATAGGAAAATACAGTAAAGACAAAAACTCAAGGTAATATTGTAAAAAACAGAGCATAAAATGACTGTCAGGTTATAAATGAAAACATAGTACATATTCCAGAGAACATGGGCAATATTGTTGAGAACATAGCCATATACTAAAGAATTTAAAAACGTTGTATACCTTATTTTTTTTCATATCTGAGTTGATGATTGAGGTCGGATTTTGAACGAAAAAATTGATCAATTCATATGCAAACACAATTACGCCTCAGACAACAAAATAATCGCAAAAAAAAAAAGAACTCGAACAAAACCCTATAACACAAAAAACTGAAAAACAAACGAAATCACACAACGATAACTATAACAAAACACTTACAAACAAGTTTCTAACAGATTTGAGTAGGAGAGCAGTAAGATCTCACTCTAAAGAGCAGTTGAATAAGAGAAAATGGGAGAGAACAGTGACATGTGAAGAAACTGTCTAAAACGAAAGAAAGAAAAGAGCCTTATAAACCTGACCCGCGATGAAAATGGTACTGACCCGGATCCGCGAGAGGATCCTCGAAAATAGGTTAAATACACATGTTTAATGGTAAATTACAAAACAGTCCCGTTTCTAGATAAATTAACTAAAGACCGTTTCTTATGAGAGTTTGTGTAAATTAGACCCTATTATATATTCATCCCCGAAATTGTATCTATTAATACAAAGTTCAAATCCTGATTTTTTAGTTGATCAAACATATTTCAAAGTGAAAATAAAATTAACTGGACTAACTAGTAATTTACAAGTTTCATTTTATTAAATACGTACTTAACTCAAATATTTATAGCTCACAATAATAAGTCAAAATCTTTTTAAATAGCCCCCAAAACTTTATAACTAACATAAATAACCCATAAAAAAAGGCAAAACCTGCTCTGTTTGTGGTGGTGGTGGTGTGTTTAGGAAGAAGGTTGAAAATGGAGGGTTGGAATTTTAAAAGGTAAAACTTTTGGGGATTTATTTATAAAAATTTAAAAATGTTGGGCTTATTTTACAATAAAATAAAATAAATGTAATTATTAAATTATAAAGAAAAGATAAAATAAGTGAAAAAGTTCGACTTTTGGGTTTGGATGTAATTTGCAAATTCTGCCTTTTTAAAAGTTAGGTTGATCTGCAATATTTGCCAATCCTGGGACAAATTTGAAGTGGGGGCCTATTTAAGGGGAAGTGGGTGTAATTTTCCCTTGTCAAAACTATTTACATACTATAAATAATTCTTTTTTTTCCTTCAAAATTTAAGGGGTTGAACAACCCACTATGCCCATTACTGACTTCGCCCCGAACACAAGTATCAGATAAAGGATATAAAGGAGGAAATAACACACAAAATGGGGAAGACTTCAGAAGAACCATGGATATTTTGTTAGTATAACTTTAGTTTGTAATTAGAAAACACATGGCACCTTTAAACTTAGTAGTTAAGTAGTACTCTTAGTCTGTATGATGTTTTTAGCATGTATATTATAAAAGAGGGATTTTACTGAATGATAGTTTAGTATCGTGTATAAGTGTTAGGTTTTCAAGAGCATGTAATCTTATTGATCGAAGTCCTGCTAAAGGCTATCACTGGAGATCAAATGCTGAAGAGTTGCGACAAAAAAAAAAAAAAAAAAAAAAAAAAAGACTACAAGTTGTTAAAGACTCAGACTAGATGTATACGCCTGTTGAGAGAGAAGACTTTTTCTCATCATGGAAACATCTCATTGACATATTTAGCTAAGTGAAATTCTATATGACAGAGTAGGTTAACTAATTCACTCACTGGAGAAACTACCCACTGAAGGATACAATTGCAAAAAAGCAATGTAAACAGTCATGAGACAAAGATAAGGCAAGTACTTTTTGCTAAATTACAAAATTGAAACTAACTACCAAAAATTAAGAATGCTAGGGAATCAAGACAAAAGTTGTGTACCTCCATTAGTACAATGTAGCTCAAAGTTTCAAAATAATATCAAACGGATACATTTTCAAACGAAACTACTCTACACTATAAATAGGAACACTTTGAGCTTGAGAAAGGCACGGAATTTCACTGAACTCACACTAGTTATTGTGATCAAATTTTCTCAAGTCCCTCTAAGTTCATAAGTTCCTAACAAGACTTAGGTTTTTCAAGTTACTTATGAAGAAGTAGAACTTGCTTTAAGTTGCGACTTACAAGTGTTTTTTCTTCTGAACAAGAGCAATTCTTGTTCTTCAAAAACAATATACCAAGTCTTTGAAACATAAGAATTTTGATTGAGTTTCTTGATCACTTAAGCAAACTGAAATTGAAAGTGCAAGTGTTGAGTCAGTGTTTTTACAACACCAACTGGCTGCACTTTATATTGCAATTGACTCCTTCTAGTTTATGTTTTGCCATTATTCACTTAAATTGGATTCCACAGTTTTTGGGTTGTTATTGTGCAGGTTCGAATTTAGTTAAGAATATCATGAAGAAAGGAAAGAGATCAAGGAAGAAGGAAAGCGTGTGAAGGAAGCTTAAATATGGAAAGCATATTGCAAGGAGGAAATACTTTCCTTATTGAAGAAGAGAGTTTAGGAAAGATCTTTTGGAAAATTTTCCTGTTTAATTCAAGTCAAGATCTGAAGCAAGAATATAGAAACTTACCTTCTGGCATTGAGCATTGTAAGGCTATATATAAAGTCGGAAGTTAGTTCATTCAAGTACGTGAGTCTAGAGCAGCAGTCGTAGTGTATTCATAACACATCACGCATTTGATAGTTTTCTAAGCTTCGTCTAGTCTTTTACTCGATTAGGATTGTTAATTCAATTCAACTTCTTTGTGGTTTGTTCACAGCTTAATCACTTTGGTTAAGTTGTGAATTGTTTTTGTATTTCATTATAGTGGATTCTTTTTCCTTGAGACTCGGTGGGTTATTATATATTAACCCACTAGAAAACATACTTGGTGTTTTTATTTTTCGCTGTGTTCTTGATTTGCTCTTTAGATTAGTTTTAGTGTTAGTGGATTAACTATTGTAGTTAATACACTGTTTATTACAGTATATCGAAGACACTTTTCAATAGTGTTCTTTGGTGTATTGAATACACTTGCTTACATAGTACCAAATCCCGGTCCATACATTTTTAGAAACGTAGTTATCAATAAGTGATCACTGTCTTGTCAAAATCATGTATACTCAAACAACCAAACATGTGTGTTAAGAAAGAAGTGATGGACTACTTAACTTAGGAAGTTAAGGAAAACCCCTTAGAGGAACATGAATATTAAAGCTCAAGGTTACTAAGTTGAGAACTTAGGGGATAAATGGATTTAACTAAGGATAAAACTTTGTAAGGAACGTCAATTTTATGTCATTAGTGAATTCAAGTCCTGAAAAATGGCAAAGTGGATTAGTTAAATGATTACGCCACCTTGAGATACCACTATAAATAAGTATTATTTACTTTCAGCAACTTAACTGTCTGTATGTTTAAAGTACTTTTCAATCTGCTCACTGAACACACACTCAACACTTAATTTCGAAAGCAAGATGACATGTCAGTTTTTTTTACACCCAAAGTGCATTGTCAAAATGCATGCCCCTCGTATTTCGAAACAACCTTTGTCGAAGCATTTACAAATGCAACCCGATCAAAGATGCGGGGACAAAGTGCAATTTTGTAGGCTAAAACCCTACCAAACATGTGCAAATATCGGGTTAACCTCCATTTCGGATGTAATAGACTGCTACGAAGCAGCCCCTTAATTGTAAAATAAAATGTACACTTTTGATTTTTGTGACTTGGATCAATACAACCCATTTACAGTTTGTCAACAAGCACGTTGATCCACGAGCTGAAAAAACAAAGTTGGCCCAATAACGACCAGAAACACCGGCCTATAGGAATATACTTTTCTTAACTCAGCACACTAACCAGTAACCAGAAGAAGTTAACTTCCAATTCCAAATTCACACCTGCCCTTGAAACAAGCAATCGTCTTCTCTCTAACTTCCTTCTCAAATCCCAATTCAGATCGAAAAAACTCAAACACATCAATGGCGTTGGAATGGGTGGTTCTCGGCTACGCCGCCGCTGCTGAAGCGATCATGATCCTCCTCCTCACCTTGCCCGGTCTCCACCCTCTCCGCAAGGGTTTGCTCACCGTCACTCACAGTCTCCTCAAACCTCTCCTCTCTGTGGTTCCCTTTTGCCTCTTCCTCTTAATGGATATCTACTGGAAGTACGAGAATCGTCCTACCTGCGAGTCCGACTCCTGCTCCCCTTCCGAGCATCTCCGCCACCAGAAATCGATCATGAAGTCTCAGCGCAACGCTCTCCTTATTGCCTCTGCTTTGATCTTCTACTGGATCCTCTACTCCGTTACTGGACTCATTGTCAAGATCGAGCAGCTCAACAAGCGTGTCGAGAGGTTGAAGGCTCAGGATTGATGATTTCCTATCTGTGAGCGACTATTTTTCGGATCTCAGATCCTATGCTTGCTACTTTTGTTGTTTGTATTGATTGTTCTTACTACTTTCTATGGATGATGACTCTAGAGCTGTGTTTTGATAATAATCAGAATGTGGTTAATTTTGCTGGATTTCTGTATCCTAGCTTCTAATCTGCTTTATCGCCTATGCTTTTCTCTTTAGGTTTTTCGTTGATAATTATATCGCATTACAATTAGATTGCAATGTTAACAAGTTATTGCTTCCAGAAAATGTGAGTATGCGGATTGGTTTATCTTATATTCAATATTTCTTAATCATTTGTTGTGTAGGATAAAGTGTTTCAGTTGTGTTCTATGGATTTTGAATGCTGCTAGTATGTACAACTGGACATTATATCGCAGTACTATTTGATCGCAATGTTAACGAGTTATTGCTTCCAGAAAATGTGAGTATGTGGATTGGCTTATCTTATACTCCCTCCATTTCAGAGAAATTGTTACATTTTGACTTTGACCGGTCAACTGTCTTCGAGTTTGACCACAAATTACTCATAAACGATAATAGTAAATAATTTAATAAAATCATATAATAAAAATTTAATTACTAAATTTTCATTATATAATTTTAATAATTTATTTATTAATATCGTTTAAGAGTAAATTGTGGTCAAACGCGGAGACAGTTGACCGCAGAATAGTAAAATGTAACACTTTTTTTTAAATGGAGGGAGTATTGCATATTTCTTAATCATTAGTGTGTAGGATACAAGTGTTTCAGTTGTTTTCTATGGATTCTGAATGCTGCTTGTCTGTATAACTGGACATTTGTGGTTAAGTAATAGGTTCTGGCTGGTCTTCTTGCTTGTTTTATGACTACCCAGTCTCAGTTAGAATAGGTAGAGCATTGTTAAGGCACCAGGAAGTCATGAGGCCTGTAAGAAAAATGTGCCTCGTGATACCAAGGATGTGTTATCTAGTGATGAATTAGGCCTGAGTGTTGTTCGGTTCAGTTATTCCGAATGTGATGTAGCAAAGTCTAGATCAGATACATTATATAAAGATCACATTATTGTATGATCAAACTCCATGTTGTGAGATATCCACAGCCAAGTAAGGATCACAACATATCATTGTCTCTTGTATTGTACTCATGTAAGACTACTATCCACATATGTTTCGAAGTTTCTTTGTGTAGCTAATATATAGAACTGAATGTTTTCTTCTGGATACAACTCAAAGAAGCATCATGTATGTATTTATACAGTTGCAAAATAAGTATATGTTTAGTTGCTATGTTTTATGCATATTTGTAGTTGTAGGTGCTGCCGTGACACTTGAGACGGGCCTGCAGTGATTTAATCTAATTTTCTTATCGCATTACATGTGCTCCAGAATCTTTTTGTATGGGCTTGGATATACTTCAACAGACTACGGTTGTGTTTTAATGGACTGCACCTGGAACTAACCCATCACTACAGGGATCTTGCCTATCATGCACCAGTTCTCCATATGACACTAAATCAATTAAACCTCACGTAGCCCTCTGTGTTTATATGAGGATCTTACGCATTTACTAATTTTTACTGAGTCTGAGTTGTGACTCTGTTGTTTGCAACATACTAAGGGATTTTCCACCTCTTCTCTAGCCTAAAATACTACTAATTTGAATTGTTGAAAGGATGTGATACTGGAACACGATTTCTTCTGTTTCTGGTTCTGGCTAAGTGCGTTTATTTTTGCTGCCTCTGATGCAGTGGAAGGTTGGAAGTCTTTTATATCTATCAACTTGTTCTTGTCATGGGAAAAGGTTATTCATTTTTTGTGATCCTAGTAATTAGAAGTTCTGAAAGCTGGGTAAAACCATATTCACTTGTGAATATATGTGGCGAAGTGATCAGTTTTTTGTATGCTGCTCATGATGTACTTGGTGTCAACTTTTTGTATATGTGGTTGTTCATGCCCTGTAATTCTGTGTTGTATGAAGAGTTCTGCCCTCTTTCAATTTGACTGTCAACATTCATATGAAAGTCTCTGTAGTGAAGAATCTTGAGTAGGTAGGGTACTATATCCTTGTAGATGCATGGATTCATAACATTATGTCTTCTACATATGTATGGAGCAATGTATATTCATGAGCATGAGTAGATTGAGGTTCTGGGGTTCTAGAAATCACTCATGTCTAATGATGATGAAATGTAATTTTGCCTTGGATGTAAAAGGGAAACTCAAGAGCATTCCTTATGCTCGTGTAAAATTACTCCATTCAAGTAAATTTTTTTTTTTTTTTTTTGCCGTTTCAAAAAAAAAAAAAAAAAAAAAAAATTGCCTTGCCTGTATTGTGTTAGATTGTTCGAAGTTTTACTAAAGCAGTGTTGGTTTTGATTTTGATCTTGCAAGTATTCTGAAAATAGCATTATGCATGATGGGGCATCACCTCGGACCTCCGTTGAAAACAACACTCTGTGAAATGAATTACTGCGATTCAAGATCCCACTTTCGCTTGCCATGGACTAATGTTGATATATTTGTCCGAAAGCTGAAACATAATTTTCGCTCAGGCAAGTATATGGCCTTTAATATTACTTTCTCCTCCGTCCCGTTCCATGTTTCCCATTTTGACTTTTTACAGTCAACCGTCTCCAACTTTGATTACGAATTAATCTTAATTCATAAATGTAAATTTTTTAATAAAATTATATTAAGAAACTTCACTCCCTAAAGTTTCATAATATAATTTAATTGAACATTTTACATTTTTCGTTGAAGATCGATTCGTAGTTAAAGTTGAAAATGTTTGACCGAGAAAAGTTAAAATGGAAAACACGGGACGGGACGGAAGAAGTTATAGAGTTGGGAGTATGGAAAACCAGTAACCCAATCAAAATAGAAATAATAATAACACAAATGCTAAGGCGCAACATAAAGATAAAACGTGCTTAGAGACTAAAATTAGTAGTATTATATTCTAAAATCTAAATCCTTTACCTTTACAGCTTACCAAGAGACGAGAAGAATTGACAATTTATAGAAATAATTATTAGAACCTGATGATCGGAGTTTTCTATGAATTTCGAATTGTTTAATTACCCAAGAAACTGTATCACTCTCCTTTATCTGTTGATAATGGATCTATCAGTATCAGGTTTGTTGAAATGTTCTTGTTATATAGTATCTGTTGTTCAATTCCTTGTATCTTAATGGTATTATGGACTTGCCAGCCGTTTGTCTTCTCATAGCTCTAGCCGAATCTTGATTCTTTTTTATATGTATGTTTTCTCTATTTAAGACATTGATTGAAACAAGACCAATCCTCAATTTCAACTATGGATGAGCTAGATGGAGAAGCAACTACACACTCCGAGATAAAATTCTTCTTCGATTCAGCCCCTCCTCTAACGGATGGTCCAGAAATCAAAAAAAAATTAGATGAATTTATGCAAAGAAATCGTTCGCGTAAGTTATCTCACTTCTTGCTAGCTCCAACTTGTACCGCGGTGTGGAATTGAATTCATTTATTGTAGTAGTTCCCCAATATACAGGAATCGGAAGCACCAATACTAAGGTAGTATGTGTGACATCCGGTGGTACAGCTGTTCCATTGGAACAGCAATGTGTACGTTACATTGACAATTTCGCCTCAGGTCATAGAGGAGCAGCATCTACAGAGTATACTACATACTGAGTTTGTGGTTATTTTAAGTTTATTGGATTTTGAAAACTGTTTGATGATTTGATTCTTCTAAGAAAAGACTATACGAATTTAAGTTATAGATTCTAGTAAGTTATAGAGTCAGGAGACCATTTTAGTAACATGGCAAAGATCAATTATGAAACTGTAGGTACTTTCTGAAGGCTGGATATGCTGTAGTATATCTTTATCGTGGGTAAGTAATTTACAACGACTTGCATCTTTATTGTTTACAATCAAGTTGTATATCGATCGTGGTCTTTCGTTCATCAAGAATTACAGCATTTGAATTTGTGAGCAGTGGTAGCTGCCAGCCATACTGCAGCACACTTCCAGAGGATCCATTGCTTGAATGTTTTGAAGTTGATAGCCAATCGAACATTACAGGTAAATGGTCTCTCCTTATATTTAGCAATTTCTGTATTTTGATTGTATTGCATAAACATACCCTCAATGTAGTTCCTGGATTAACTGCTTATCTGATTATTTTGATCACAATTCAGTTCTCCCATCTCATGCTGAAACAGTGAAAAGAGCTATAGGCGAAAATCATTCTGTAAGGATCATGCTTGTATTGAACAATTTCTCTTAAACTGTGATTGTTCGACTTTCATGACATCTCAATTTCTGCAGACTGTTGTTAGAGGCACTTTGTTGAAGCTTCCTTTCACAACAATCTTTGAGTATCTTCAGGTTATGTACTCTTAATATTGCAGTGCTACCGAAAACGCTATGTTCCTGTAAAACTCTTTTTTAAAATTCTAAAAATCGCAGGATCACATCACATCATGAGACTGTTCTAGTTACCGAATTAGAGTACCTTTTCAAGATATTTAAAAACTGAGCTCATGTGACTTCAATCCTTTCTGATATCACCATTATGTTGTGTTGGGCAGATTTTGCAGTTGATTGCAGTATCAATGAGGGATCTGGGGTCAAATGCTATGTTTTTTCTTGCAGCAGCAGTTTCCGATTTCTATGTTCCTTGGGATAGCATGGTAACAAACCTATTTATTCGCCTGCATTTGAGTACTTGAATGAAATGAGGAGACGAGGGAATAGAAAATGAAAAGTGTAACTCGTGTTGTGATGCTTCAGGCCAAACGAGTTTCAGTCCCTGAGATCAATTAGTTCGCGTACCTGTTGCTGAAATAGCAAAATGCTCCTTCAAATATTTTACAAATCTAGTTTATACCTCATGATGTTTAGTCCATTCCTAGCATATTTAGCTCCACTTTGTTCTGTCAATAGTATCTACTATAGAGAAAATACTGAAAGATGTTTGTAAATTTCTTCCATTTTTCCTTGTCTACCTGAATATATTCTCAATGCAGGCAGTTCACAAAATTCAATCCGGCTCTGGTTCCCTGGATATGCGACTTGATCAGGTTCCGAAGATGCTTTCAGTTCTGAGGAAAGACTGGGCACCTCAGGCCTTCTGCATTTCTTTTAAGGTTAAAGACAGATTAATGAAAGGCCACATTTATATTTACCATTTTATATTCCATGAAATCCTTGAAATTTATGCTTCCTTTATCTGCATACGAAATAGCTGGAGACAGATACGAAAATTCTTCTACAAAAGGCGGATATGGCGCTTAGAAAGTATGATATGCATATGGTTATAGCTAACGAGCTGGTCACCCGCAAAGAGGAAGTTATAGTTGTGACGAAGGATGAAAAGATCACAGTTCGACGGGACAAGACTCAGTCGGGTGCAGAAGTAGAACGCCCACTGGTTGAACTCATTGTGAACAGGCATTCTGCTTACATAAGTTCTGATTCATGACTTGAAAATCTATCTGGATTTGGATTGAATAAAGTCACACCAGAGTATTTTTATAAGTCTCTATATTGTTATTATGCATACATAATTGTACCAATATGTCCGACCCCGCATTGATTGATTAAGGTGACTTACGCGTATATCACTTCGTGTCTATTCAGGGTCTGAAGTTCACCATAACCATGGTCCGACTCCCTGTCACCACCTTAGAAGCCAAAAGGACTAAAACCAGACTTACGTAATGGGTCGGTCCTACCCCCATAATCCATGTCTCGGTCCTCTTCACAACTGAAGAACTGATTACCAATTTAACTACCAATAGAATTAAGTCCGACCTCCGTAAAGGTCCGATCCCTTTGTTCCAGTGGCCCATCTCTCAACACGTCATTGACATTGGCGTGACCTAAACGTGCCACCCATCTCGGAACCACGTGTCATCATCTTGCCACGCCGACCAACCTCCAACGTGTTATAGGTGTGTCCCCTGGAGCTCACCACTATAAATAGGAGGCATTTACTCCTCATAATGAAGTACTTCGCAATATTCCACTCTCTAAGTTTATAGGTCCGAGCCACAAATTGATTAACCTACTAAACTAGTTGAATCTTAATTCGGTTTGTCTTAGGCAAACCGGCCCAAAAGGATCTAACCCCTTCCCTTTTTACTACAAGTGAATACCCAAGTTAAAGCCTTACGGGCCATTACCTAGCGTCAGACCTACTTCACTGTTGAAGGACCATTTCACATTATTACCTTAGCTACTGGAGGACTTATACTTGACTTTGACTGTGACTATAGACTTATCCGTTTTTGTGCCACATCTAGCAGAATATTATGTCGACTTGTAATAACCCCTCGTAATTGAACTAAACAAAAAGCTATGCCGAACTGTAAATTGAATAATCAATACTCATCAATTTCATTAGTAACATCCTCCTAAACTACTTTACACGTAGAACTAAGGAAAATTATTAAAATATTAATTTATTAATGGCACTACATTGATAAAATTGTGAGTGAAATAAGTAATAGAGATTGAGTTCACTTATGATAAAGTAATAAATATAAATAATGAAGAATTGGTAATTAGGATTTAAAAAATTTAATTTACGGGTTAGAAACTTTATAATAGAATATCAATGAAGAAAATTTAGGAATCTATTAACACAAAGTCTCCAGATATGCGATCTATACATAACTTATCCAGAGATCATCTATATTATCAATTAAATTCTTCATATTATTAATAAAAACGTCTACATGTTTATTTTGTACATGAAAACAAACAACAATGTTGACAATATAGATATTTTGATTCATAACATTAATAATTTTTTAATTTTTTGATAACATATGTATGTCGTTAGATAAGCTAAATAGATACTCCCTCCGTTCCGCAGAACTTCATACATTTGACATTTTTAACCGTCCCACATAAATTTATACATTACTAAAAAAATGAAACTACCCATCACCAAACAACTAATAAACAATTTCAACTTTATACTCAAATTACAACTTTTACCACTAAACGTACATTTTTTACCACATTTTCAATATTATATTATCACTTTAAATTTTCACATAAAACTGCACGCTAACACACTAATGTATGAAGTTCTCCGAAACGGAGGAAGCACCATATCATGTTCTTATGAAACTTACCCATTTATAAGGGAAGATAGCATGCCGGTACTTGGGCCCAAAAAATAGTTCAACTAAAGACCCATGAATTTGACCCTGACTTTGTGTGTGATTGTACCATTTTGCCCTTGCTGTTCATCTTCCCCTTCATTGTTCACTCCACTGCCCCGCCTCCCACCTCCACCACTCCACTGCCTCCACCACCCACCGCTCCACTGCCCCGCCATCCACCTCCGCTGCCCCGCCTCCCATCTCCACCGGTCCACTGCCCCGCCTTCCCACCGCACTCCACCTCGCCTCCACTGCCCCGCCTTCCCACCGCACCTCCACCTCGCCTCCACTGCCCCGCCTTCAATCAAAACTCCACTGCCATCATCCACAGTAGCAGATCTCAAAACAAGATGAGGGTATATTTGTTAAAGTATAAATGGCATGGAAGGGTTTGATGTTGAAGGGTCTGTTAGTAGAATAAAATTGTTGACTTGGATCTATTTTTGTGATGTGAATTTTGAGAGGATCATGGCACAAATTAACAATTTATAAATGGACAGGAGTAAATAATGAAACAAAAGACAATAACAGGACATATCTTAAGTGGGCCTGGCGGCTATGGGCCACATGTTGAAAATCCGGTATAATGACATAAATTGGGCCATCCCATACTAAATCTAAAGAATGGGTTGGCAGTGGCACGGCACCTAAAAGCGTTTGGTACATGATTGACCATCACCTTCGTTAGCCCTCTATAGTGGTCACTGGTCACGTCCTCCTAAATGCACAGGTATTTTGGCACAAAGTCTCTGCAATTTTGTGACGGATTCAACCGGGAAATGATTTTCTGGTATGCGCTATATAATCTATGACCAATCCCATTTAGCTATTTTTCGAGCGCTTGACTAATTTCAGTACTATGTCGCACTATACTAACATTAGTACATTAGTTAAAACTTAACAAATTGCACAATTAACAATTAAAAAATAATTTATAAAATTTTTAATAATTCAAATACTTAGAATACTACTCATTTAGAACTTTTATGTAATTACTTTAATAAATTAAAAATTAATAAATAATAATCTTCACCTCAAACCACAAACAACACCACCACCATCTCCGGTCACCACTACCATTTCCGGCCACCGCCTTCATTATAGTTAATGAAAGTTTCCCAATTCATTTCCACTACTCCCATAATGGCATTTAATGTGCCGGTGTGCTCAACCTCCCAATGTTGCCAACCCCTACCACCAGCTCCGGCCACCCACCGCCATTTCCAATTACAGATCTAAATCTGGGTACAATGCTGCAACAATATGAATGAATGTTGCCGCGTCAACAATTATGGTTACATTTCTCCCGTCTCAGAATGCTACAGCGATATGAATGATGTTGCAGCGTCTTATGTTTCTCACTGTGGCGCAATGCGGTATGAATGATGTTGCAACGTCACAATTTAGTGTTATGTTTCCCACAAGTTTAAGGATCAATACTAGCATAAATCTTGCTCGATATTTCACACCATAAAACTACGATTAAGAATCTTTGATCTTTGATTTTGAATTGAATTGAATTTGGAATTCGGAATTGCAATTTTTAAAATATATAAATTTTGATAATTAGAGTTAGCTAGAGACCAATGTAATATGAAAATTTTCAAAATTATGCAATGTACATTTCATTAATTTACAACAAATATACTCATATCGATGCATTAAATACCCTAATAGTATATTACTTTTCATTCATTTCTCTAGAAAAAAATTATGAAATGTATTTATATGCATCTAATAGTTACATAAATACTTTTTCGTGACCAAAGGACCCGTAAATCCACGTATTTGACTTGGTACATTAGATTAATTACAGAAATTATGCAATCACGTTACTTGATTTTCACATATTGCAGGAATTGTGCAATCATGCAATGATTTGCAATTTATGGTGCATGGTTTCGGGTTGTATAGAAGTGTTAAAATTATTATATGTATTTGATCAGTTGGGGTACTTAATTTTTTGGATAGTATATACTCCCTCCGTTCCAAATTTTTTTTTCCATTTTGACTTGGACCAGTCAATTGTCTTCGACTTTGACCACAAATTACTCTTAAAATATAATAGTAAATCATTTAATAAAACCATATAATGAAAAATTAATTATTAAAATTTCATTATATGATTTTATTAAATTATTTACTACTATAGTTTAAGAGTAATTTGTGGTCAAAATCGAAGAAAGTTGACCGCAAAATAGTAAATTGGAAAGATTTCTTTGAAATGGAGGGAGTAATTGATTTAGTTATGAGGTAGTGCATGATTTCTATTGTGGACAAATAATAATTTCTCCTGTACTTCATTTACTTAAGATGTATTCCTTCATCTCAAACAAGCTTTATCGTTTTTTTTGGTCAAACAGCTAGAACTTTGACCACTAATGAATCTTAAATTAAATTGGTAAATTTTAATCAAATTATATAATGAAAATTTAGGACATACATATTTACAACCCCATCAACGAAACAAATTTGAGCGTACCGGATCCAATCACTCACCGTTAAAATTATACAATTGAGTTTTCATACATAAAAGCACGGAATCCATGTGTGATATCGTGAAATTTAACGAACGATATGTGAAATTGAAAATGTATTGTGACAAATACGCTATTGATTCATTTAGCTTAAAATTGGCCTACATGCTTGGACATGTTTAAGCATGCCTAATTATTGTCTAAGCCCCTAGATTCATTCATATATGCGAACGATCTCTAATTCTCCAAATCAATTTATACCGGACCAATGGTTACAATTAATGACTGCATCACCATGATGGATCGACTCAATTCTACAAATTAGTTGGACATGTTTAATGTTTCTTGTGACCATCTAGACATAACAACTTGAACCACTCTAGTATGTTAGGTCGGTTAGCCTGATTCACTTTATATAAGCTTAATCCATGTCAACAAGTGAAATGTATCAATAAACCTAAACGGTAGCTACCGAATTGTATAATTCGAGCAATCCAATGAAATAATTAGAACAGTCAAATAATCACTACAAAAAAAAAAAAAGGGTTTAGGGACGGATAAACCCCCACCGATTCGTCCATAATCCGTTAGGGACGGATAGAGACGCCCGTCCTTAAAACAGGCGTCTCTAACCAAATAGGGACGGATATTTTATCCGTATCCGTCTCTAATGGTCAAAGACCAGTACAGACGGATATTTGACCATTAGGGACGGATAAATCCGTCTCTAAATTTAGGGACGGAAACGGATATTATCCGTCCCTAAACGCATTTTTTTTAATTTTTTTTATTTTCATGCTTTTCAAATTTCACCTGTTTTACACTCAATATAGTCGTAGATAATATACCCGAAAGTGATAAAATTGCATTAATTAAAATAGAGATTCGATAAAATATCCGAACAGAAGACTAAATATCCGAACAAGATGAGATAGTGTGAAAGTATGTAGCTAGAACAACATAAGTACATGAGCATCTAAGAACCGGGAGGAGGCGGTGGTTGTTGGTTCGCACCGAACATCTGTTGTGCCATCTCATCCATCCGACGAGTGATATGAGCTTGATTCTCTAGAAGTAGATCGATCGTTTGCTTAAGAGGATTCATCAGCTCATTCACCTGCTCTTGTGTGTAGAAATTTCCACGTGATGAGGATGCCTGAGACACGGAGAAGCTACCACCCGACAATGCAGGGCCCAAACTACGATCCCATACACTCGACCCTTAGCGTCCATCGGGTTAACTTGGAAGAATATATGGTCTTGCTCTCGAATTGTGAGCTCATGACCGTCGATCATCCTCTCCTCCATGATCCGTTCCACCTCAATCTGCAATAGTGTAGTGCATACGAAATGAGATACAGTTTTAGGAAGATACGCTCGATATATAATATACACAAATGCAAATGTGAACCTTAACAAAGAAACATACCCCAATTAGCTCGGCCCTAGGATCAGTCCAGATGCCATTCTTCATTTTTGGCTTCTTGAAGTGATGAAGAGCAGTAGTGGGCTCCCCGGCATGGAGCTGAAGAACATGCAAACAAGTAGTAAGTTGTTAGAAATGAAAGCAAAAAACATATGTACAAATCATATTGCAAGTCATAAATAACATATATACTAACCGATATCTGGCGGTCTGTAACAACAGCCCGCGACCCATAATGATGCCTGGAGCTGCCTGTACCATCTCGCACCTCAGTCAACCGGTTCGCTCTGTTCTTCGCCGCCGTGTCCCTGACAAAGGGATCTCTCCAGTACTCCTGCCAAAGTGCCCACTCATCATCCCCCATGAACTGCGGCTTTACTCCAGCGGCTTTCATGTTGCTAACCATCCTCTTATAGCACTATGATCCAACAGTCTCGAAAACAGGCCACAGTTGGGGAATCAGGGCATTGGGAATGAAGTAGTACTTCTACAACATTTCCATAAGAAGTAGAAATCCCAAATAGGTTAATGAAAGTAGGAATTTAAAGATAAACACAAGTACAGTGGCTAACATACCACTCAATCAACACAACAAGTCAAAGAACAGTGACTAATATATCACCCAATTACAGTGGCTAATATACCACTCAAATTGTCCTAAAATTTACTAACACAATGGTGACTAACATATCATTCAAGTACAGTGGCTAACATACCACGAAATCAGCACAACAAGTTCAGTAATGGTGACTAACATATCACCCAAGTACAGTGGCTAACATACCACTCAATAAGCACAACAAGTCAAAGAACAGTGACTAATATATCATCCAATTACAGTGGCTAACATACCACTCAAATTGTCCTAAAATTTACTAACACAATGGTGACTAACATATCACCCAAGTACAGTGGCTAACATACCACAAAATCAGCACAACAAGTTCAGTAATGGTGACTAACATATCACCCAAGTACAGTGGCTAACATACCACTCAATCAGCACAACAAGTCAAAGAACAATGACTAATATATCACCCAACTACAGTGGCTAACATTTAAGCTTACCCGCGTCTCATCAAAATAATGGTGCTTCATCCGGTCCGGGAGCGTAGACCACTTCTCGCCTCCTTCACCCGGCTTCTCCCTCCGGAGCCTTATAATCTTACCAAGATTTTCGCTTGCACCCTATGGCCAAAGCCTGTTATAAATGAGACAGACATGAAACAAACATTATTAGTAAATTAATGTAACATTTACTAATTATCTGAAGTTATGTTCTACAAATGCATAATACTTACTTCTTCCCATTCGGGAACAACACCGGCTTCCCATTCCAAGTAGCACCGGGTGTCAGAACGGTGTAGGGACACCCATCAGAAGATAAGTCACCAAACATGGGTGACGTCCCCATGCTCGAGCCAGTGGGAGTCTCAGGAACTCGTGTGTACTCCTTGATGTCATAACCTTAGAAGGCTACCCACATCACCGCCTGCATCAGACCACCACTAGTAGCACTAAACACCGGAGGACGGTATGTGGACCTCTTCTGCCGCGGCATCTGCAAAAGCATACAACAAGTGTTAGTAAGAAAGACGAGATGAATTGGCAGGTAAAACATATACAATAGACATGTAATAAAGCATATATAACAAGTTGTAGTAAGAAAGATAGATGAATTGGCATGCATGTAAAACATATAAATTTAACACGTCAAGAAGACTAAAAAGTCGAGTTAATCAAGAACCACCAGTATACACATACCCTCGTCCTCGTACCAGCTGGAGTAGGATCATACCAGTCAACATCAAACAGAAAGGTTCTTTTCAAAGGCAAACCGGAATATTCAAGCCGCACGATTCGCTTCAGCTTCCCGTAGAAATCATACAAATCAGATAGATCTTGCCCACTAACACGTACCCCTGAATTGCTTGTGGCCATGCTCGTGTTAGATTCAACCGTGTGGAACCTAAGGCCATTGACTATGTACGATGAGAATGTGGAGACCTTTCTGTCTAGTCCCTCGGCTAGAGCTACTAAGTAAGGAGATGTGATGCTGTTGACAGGATCTCGGACATACTCCTTGAACCAAGGTGGAAATTCTGTTTCCAACTTCGCTTCAAGTTGTGACTCAATCTCATCATCTGCCAATATTGGATTCTTCTCCAGACAACGCTCTTTGAACTCCCTATGGACACGATTGGTATGCATGATTAGTTAACTAGTAGTTAGATATTCAAATTCATGAAGCCCCTAGTAAGAAAGCTACTCACCCAGCAAATTTCACCCTAAATTCATCAACTTCAGTATAGTTCGAGAGGACATAATACTGGGCTGCCAACATTTCCCTATCATTCAGCCATGATGTATTTTTCTTCCCCATAGGTCTCCCTGAGACCCTAAAAACAGAAATAGCATCATCATCATCCTCTTGAACTTCGAATGTGTCTGCGTTTTGAGACGGCCTAGATGCCTTTGTGGGAACGTGGTCTCCAAAGTAATAGGAGCAGAAGGTTCCAGCTTCCTCTCGCACGTATGCATTGGCCATCGATCCCTCAGGCCTACCTTTGTTGCTGACATACCTCTTCAATTTTCCCAAGTACCTGCAATGCATATACTTTTGGGTAATATAATGTGACTTTGGAAAATTCATACATTTGAAGTGAATGATTGTCTTCATATATTACACACCTCTCGAATGGATACATCCATCGATACTGAACCGGTCCAGCAAGCCTCGCTTCGTGTGGGAGGTGGACTGGCAAGTGCTCCATAGAATCAAAGAAGCTCGGTGGGAAGATACGCTCGAGCTTGCACAGAATCAATGGTATGTTGCTTTCAAGGTTTGCTAACACTTGATCATCAACCACCCTTGTGCATAAATTCTTGAAAAATAAGCTCAGCTCGGTGAGAGCGATCCATACAGGTTTAGGTAGCAGTTCTCGAAATGCAACCGGGAGAAGCCGCTCCATAAACACATGACAATCGTGGCTCTTCATTCCATACATCTTCGTCTTCTTCAAATCCACACACCGGCCCAACTTTGAGGCATAATTGTCGGGGAACTTCAATCCCCTAACCCAATCAAACAGTTTGTTCCTAGATTCAGTATCAATCGTGTAGCATGCCTTGGGCCACTGCCCCTTCTCATTCTGCGTTGTCAACTCAGGCCTTTTACACCATGTATCCAACTCGGCTCTAGATTTAACGTGATCCTTTGTCTTTCCGGGAATGTTACAAATCGTATTGAAGCAGTTCTCGAACACATTCTTTTCAATGTGCATGAAATCCAACATGTGACGTATAAGAAGACTGCTCCAATAAGGAAAGTCCCAGAAGATGCTTCTCTTCTTCCATCCACATTTGTTCTCAATTTTCTTGTTATGCTTCTCCCACCCAAGTTCAATCACTTTCATAAGACCCAACCTATCAATCTCCGCAAGTATCTGTGCACCAGTAAGTTGTCTCGGAGGGCCTTTATTCTCTACTTTGTTTTTCAAGAATTGAGTCTTGTTCTTCCTAAACGGATGGTTCCTTGGTAGAAACCTATGATGACAGTCAAACCAAGATTCTTTCCCGCTCTCCTTCAGTCTGAATTCATCAGTGTCCTCCAAACAATGTGGACAAGCATGAAAATCCACAATTTTCCTTCCAGATAGCATGGAGTACGCAGGAAAATCACTCACGGTCCACAGTAGTGCTGCTCTGAAGGTAAAGTTCTTCTTCGTTGACACATCATATGCAGGGATACCATTTTCCCACAACTCAATCAGCTCCTTGATTAAGGGCTGCAAGAACACATCCAGCTTTTGTCCTAGATCAGCTGGCCCGGGCACCAACGCAGTCAAGAACATGAACGGTTCCTTCATGCACTCACCGGGGGGCAGGTTATACGGTGTCAGCATGACTGGCCAACAAGAGTACTTCCGGTCACTTCCAAACGGGTTAAAACCATCCGTACAAAGCCCCAAACGTACATTTCTAGACTCTGCTGCAAACTCCGGATATGTCTTGTCGAACTCTTTCCATGACGGTGAGTTTGATGGGTGCTCCATTCTACCCACTGTATCCGCCTCCCTTACTCTCACCTTGTGCCACCGCATTTTATCAGCACAAGCACTTGAAGCGTACAACCTCTTCAAACGAGGTGCTATAGGGAAGTACCACATTTTCTTATGTGGGAGATTTTTCTTCTGGCGTTTCTTTGAAGCCCCCTCCTTGTAACGCTTATAGCGGTCCTTACCACAAAACTTGCACTTCTGTAGATCTACATCCTCCCCCCAATAGATCATGCACATATCCGGACAACAGTCTATGGTTACCATAGGCAACCCCAACCCCCGCATCTTTTTCTTCGCTCGGTAAAAGTTGGTGGGTACTAGGTTTGGTTCAGGGCAACAGTTGTACGGTGTTATTGAAGCTCACTTCAGATTGGCCACCCTCGGCCTTACAACTCATTAGCCGAGACAACAAAGACAACTCAGTGTGCTTCTGACACCCCGGCCAGATTGGCTTCTTTGATGATTCCAACAAGTCAAAGAACACCTGATCCTCGGGATTCGATGGCTCCTCCACATCCCGATCGGTGTCCATGAACTCTGGACCCGCAACATCATACACCATTTGCTCAATCCTCTCATGATCAGGATTAGCATCAGATGTAGACGTATTTTCAGTACTACCCATCACATTTTGCTTCCTTCTTTTACGCTTAGGAATACTCCCATAGTCCATGAACGGTATTGATTCCTCACCATGATAACACCATACCTCATACTCAGCTACGAACCCCTTACGTTTCAAGTGCTCGACTACCGTTCTAGGAGGCAAAAATTGTCTATTCCTACATTTGTTCGCATTGCAAGGGCACTTCATCATCCCTCGACTCAAACAAGTAGTCTGTGTAAGTGCAAAAGCAATGAAGGCTTCAACCCCTTCCACAAAACTAGATTCAATTCTGCCATTAACAGTGCGACGGTACATCCATGAACGATCGGGATTCATAATTCAACAATTAACCTGCGTCTCAATTTATTAGATTTATAACATTTATACCATTACGTATTTAGTTTCATTACAATTACAATTACATTTTTAATTATGATATGTTAACAATTGGTAATGAATTACATGCATTTTACGATTACAATTCAATTTTCTATTAGTTAAACTTCCAATATCTATTAACATTACAAATTGTAGATGAAAATATTATTGATTGTTTTTATGTTAATACTCCAAAATTATATTAAAATCACCAAAATCACCAAATTGTCTCCAAATACACAATTAAATCTTCATAATCCTAGTACGTATACGAAAATAGCTAAGTAAATACCCTACATACTTACAATCATACTAACATCATACTAGCAATCCAATTTCACAATAAATATATCAATTGCACATCTCAAAGCTAACCCAATACGTAATATAAGCTAAATTATCCACTACATACTTCCTATAAACATACAATTGATCAAACTAGTCGAAATTAATAAAATCCCCAAATTTTAAAAAGTAAGGGTTTTAGCCAAAATACCTTCAATTTCGGGAAAAATAGCGGATGAAAGTTGAAATTGATGCACAAGCCGAGCTCCTTGTCCGGCGAACTTCGAAACGAGTCCAAGATTGGCCGGAATCGTCGAGATTTGGCTGAAAATGAAAAGGGGCGAATTTGAGAAGAGAGGAAGAAAGAAAGAAAGTAGAAGGAAAATGAGGAAGAAAGGGCAAGGCTGCCCGCTGTATTGGCTTTTTAGGGACGGATAGCTATCCGTCCCTAAATAAGTCCCTATTTAGGGACGGATAGCTATCCGTCCCTAAAAACAATTAATTTTTTTTAGTCAACTGTTTTAGGGACGGATAAAAAATCCGTCCCTATTTAAGGACGGATTAGGGACGGATAGGCCTATCCGTCCCTAATCCATCCCTAAAGTCACCGATTCGTCCCTAAATCCGATTATTCTTGTAGTGAATTTCAAGTCAAGTGAGAGGAGTAACCTCAATTGGTAACTCCAATAGGTTGGAGGGAACAAGAAAACAAGTCGACCAAGTCAAGGGGACTAAAGAGATCATGGAGCTAGGATATGTTTTCCCAAAGAAAATCCCACATCTCCAACCATCTCCGAAAAATAAGATTCGTTAAAATGATCTGTTGACAATTCGTCAACTATCTCAATAGGGGGAGAATGGTAGAGACTTTAGAGTTACTACAATTATTATATAATGCTTGAACTATAATTTAGCTATTATCATCGTCGTCTTCTCCTAAGTTGTCATCTAAAGAATGAAACTAGTATCGATAAAAACAAAGCTCTGTTCGTTTGAGTTCGATTGAGCCTATATTATAGCTTGACAAAACTTTCGAGGCGAGTTCAACTAGTGAAAAGTTAGGCCCGAAAGTTCGCTGAGCCGCTCATTTATCAACAATAATCTTGGATTGCTCAGTCGGTGGCAAGAAAGATGGAGAAGAAGATGAAGTTATGCGACAGTTTCTGGGTTCTGTATAAAAATGGCAATTTGGCCTGCCCTGTCCGGTCAATGCCCGTTTGACTAAACCTGGTAGAACTGAACATAAATTTAGGCCCTCGGGCCTCCGGTATATATAGGTCTTAAAATTAATATATATGTTATATTATATATTTTTAACTATTTAAATGATTGTGAATTATCTATTTTTTAGTTAGGTATTGGTGAATTATGTTAGATACTACATGAAATATTAAAATATAATAAATAGAAATAATTATCTTCAAATCTTGAAATGAATAAAACCAAAATGGTTTTGACTTCTAGAAATAACTAAAGTTGAAGAGTTAATATTAAGTTAACTAGAAAAAAAAAACTAAAAAATTAAAATTCAAAAAAAACATTTTGCATTGATTCATGAAAATTATTTAAGACATGTTGGTATTAGTTGTTAAAAATTGTTATACTCAGGTTCAACATAAAGGAGAAATTATAGCACAACATTTAATTTCATAAAGTGGAGGGAGCAATGCATTAATGCTTGTTATTTATTTACAAGACATACAATGCGGCAGCAATACGTTTATACAATGATGATGCGAAAGTAGCTGTATTTATTATTTAGAGTATCAAACGGATGCATCAACATTGAGTTAAAATGTTGTAGCGAGAATCATCATGTTTACTTGAGATTGTCAATGAATTATGCTGCGTCATAATAGTAATATTGCTGCAGCGTTGCTAACTGAGTTTCTTCACATACGTGATTTTTTTACAGTGTCCGGCCATGACTACTTAAACATAGTGGATGTCGGATTCGGGTGGATGATACATCATCTAAACTAGTCAATTTTTTATAGTGGATGTTGAATTTCAGTGGTTGTCGGATTTCAGTAGTGCCTAAGGTTGTCGTCAGATTCCGGTGTGCCTGAGGTGGTCTCCGAATTCCGGTGTTCCTGAGGTGGTCGCCGGATTCCGGTGTGCCTAGGCCGGATTCCGGTGCTGGCTGCCGGATTCAGGTCAATGGAGGAGATAGAATATATTTTTTTATAATGAATTGAAGTAATTGATTTACTATAATCAAATAACATTTAATAATAAAAGATGTTTATTTTATTATATTGCGACATAGCGCAACGCTATTATGCGACAGTGCGATGCCCCATCGCATAAATAATAACTAAATGGACGAGATTGAATCAAGAATTAATCTTTAAAGAAGTGTACTATTGTTAGTACAATGCGACAGTACTAAAATTAGCCATGCCCATTTTTCGATGAGGTTATATTAACAAGACACCATAAAAGAAAAATGAGACACATTAAACGTGACAGAGGAAATATTACTTAAACTCTTACAGTGAAACCGTGTCACATGTTGATTTGTCCCAATAAAATTTAAAAAAAACACTTATTCAGTTGTTTGTTCATTTTACAACTAGAAATGGTTCGCTGCGCTAAGTAGATTACATGACCATCTTTTACTATCTAAAATCAAACTACCCAAAAGTTGTTAACACACCAAATCAATTGGATTTTGACAAATTCAATTGATTTTGACCTACTATACATGTAACGTCCCAAAGTTTCAGAATAAGTTTCAGTGAGTTTAAAGGGATTGAAAACACTACTCGTACCAATAAGGTGCACCTTTCTTTTTGAGCATACATAAAAACTTCTGAGGAAAGCGTGCTTGCTCTTGAGAAATCTTATGATGAGTGACCAACTTGGGAAATCTCCAGGTGTGTGCACGAGTGAGGGCCAAATGCATGGGAAAGAACTTGTTTTAGTACAGTGGGGTTAGCATATCACCTGGAAAGCTGCCCATGGTAGTAGGGCCAGCCCAAAGGGTCGGGTCTCGATTCAAAGGGGATGGGGCCTTACAATGAAAAGAAAAATAAAAATATTTATCAACAAACTATCATACGACAACTTCCATGCAACATCTGTTTCTTATTTCTTAACTTTCACTTTCACTCCATACATGTAGATAAATTTAATAAAATATGACTAACTGAGATTTTGAATTTTTGAAATATATGAATTTGGTTTTGCTCTTTGATTTTTGCACGTGTAACATGGACAAATATACTAGTATGGTTAAAAAATAAATATTAGCCTTATTATATTATTTAATACACATGTATTAACACAATAATTAAATATTTTTTAACAAAGGTAGCTTTTTTTTTCCAAGTAATTGTTCAACTACAATGTCTCAAGTACCAGATTATCCACACAAAAACCAACAGACAAAATACTAAATAGAAGTGTAATCTAGAATGGATTACAATCTCTCTGCAAGCTATTGTGGCTAAGACATCTACCTACAAATATTTGCACAACCCCATACAAGAGCAACACAACCCCATGCAAGAGCAGCTTGCAATCTCCTGAAAAAATACGCTGATTTCTTTCACACCAAATAACATATATAGATTAGTTTTGTAAACAGAACCTTGAAGACACGATTCGTTGCGGATTTACCTTTCACAGACTGGCAAATTACCGGAACCACATAATCCCAGGCACCAGTGAATCGAAAATTCCCCAGCCAACATAGTAAAGCCTGTCAAATTGTCTTCACATGAGCGCAATAAAAGAGTAAGTGATTCAATGTCTCGTCCTCATCCAAACAAAACACACAAACAAGATCAACTATAACACCAAACTTAAGCAAACGATCCTTAGCTGCAAGTCTTTTCCATAAGGCTAACCATAATATAAACTTAGCCCGAGGAGTTGCTGCATTATTCAATACTAGTTCCTTCCAACCCATTCGAACTTCGGGAGGACGTAACAAACCATGGACTTTGGATGTAGTGAACCGAGATGAATTTAATTGTTGTTGCCATAAAGGAGTCATGTCAACCAACTCCCTACACTTCAAAACTTTCTTGATCAATAGGTATAACACATTTGCAGGTATTGCCATAGTCATGACAAACTGCTCTTCAATATAGTAGGCACGGATCCAATGAATCCAAAGCTTGTCAACTTTCATATCGAAGGCCCACAACAGTTTTAATATACGAGTTCTATTCCATTGGGTAAGAAGCATCAAGTTCCACCCCCCTAATCTAGGCCGGCAAATATTATCCCAAACAACTAGAGCTTTCTTACAATCATTAACATTCCCAAACCAGTTGAACTTTCTACATATAGGCTCAACGGCCCTAAGTAGCTTTTTAGGGAAAAGAAAGAGTTGCCTCAAATCATTTTGGATAGCATTAAGAACATTATGTATTACCCGTAATCTACCACCAAAACTTAAAAGTTAAAACCTTAGAAGTCCAATGCATAACCTTAACAATCATATTTTCCATATAAGGTTGAAACTGAGTAGGAGACAACTGTTTAGTATTAAGAGTGACACCTAATAAATACTTTAAAGGAAGCACCCCTTCATGCAAATGAACAAAAATAACAATCTCAACCCTCCAAGAAGGACTAACCCCTGAGAAATAAATCTGACTCTTCTGTAGATTAGCTACAAGGCCAGAGGTATTACTAAACTATCAAACTTCACCATCAAAGCTCCCACAGAGGCTTGAGAACCCTTAGCAACAAATAATAAGTCATCTGCAAAGCTAAGATGGGTGATTTTCAGCAAAGCACATTTTGGATGATATGCAAAACGTGGATGGTCGTGCAAGCTATGCATAATCCTGTTCAAATATTTCACAAAAAGCACAAAGAGAAAGGGTGATATAGCCTCCAAGTAACACATTGATCTGGAAAGCCAAAACGACGAAGTAACTACTCAGTAAACTCCCACTAGATAGAGGCATGCGCCTTCTGAAGATCCATCTTTATCATGCATCTAGGAGAGAAGTTTTTCAACCATACTCCCTGATGATTTTAGTGCAAGAGTGGTGTTTTCAATTAATTAATAATGTTACAAGTTACAACGGGTTCAAATGTAATTCTACTTTCAAATTATTCGTATTTTTATTAAAAACTTCAAAATATTATTAAATTATTTTTATTAACTTCCAAAGTGTTAGTATTTAATACTCCATCCGTCCGACAACAAATGATAAATTTGTCTTTTCAGCATCTTCTTAAGTCGACTTTAACCATAAATTACTCTTAAGTTATATGCAAAATATATTTTAATAAAAATTTATTTTAAAAGTTAAGTGCACTTTCATATATCTTATTAGATAGTATCTTTTAAATAATGTAAAAATAATCTGCGATCAAAATTAACATTTTAAAAAGTCTAATGTGATATACTAGTGATTACTGATTAGTAGTATTAATTAATTTTCATATTTGATGTTGAGTAATTGAGAAATCCAGCTCGTGGGAGTGCGAATGATTTAGTCAACAAGATCTGATCTTCTCTAGTTCTCTTATCTACCTGTATTTATTCACTTTTTCACATATACTACTATAGTATTCATTTTAGTATATCTTTTTATGCGTGCACTGAAATTACATCTTCCAAAGTACCCTACACAGAAAAGCGAAATATTATCATATTACTACTTGATAAAAATTCAGTGATTGTTGTGTTGATAATAATTGGCACTTTTCCTAATTCCACCGCACCGCATGAAAAGAATGGATTATAAAGCTAGCTAAAGCATAGTAACAGTTTGCAAATAGTATTATATTACTACTATTATTATATATATTCTCCGTCATCACATGTTATGGTTATTGATTAATGCTGCAGCCTCCATATGGTGCATATATTCACTACATTTTAGTTGGCCGAAATATATTAAATTATTTTCACACGAAGATTCGATTCCACTGTCGGTTACAATATTTAGTGGAGTTGTTTTTGGTTGGCAAATTCATATTTACCTAAACAAGATCACAAAGTCTCACGACATACGTTTTTTGCCGCTCTTTTTTTCTTTCCGTAAAATATTTCTCTACTTTGTTGCAATTAACTACTTCTGCATTTTCGACCTCATTTAATAATTTTTACTCAAACTAAAAATAGTAGATGATGTAAATGATTGGATCTTGGCCTTATCGGAGCGAACTAGGACCAATAAGCCTAGTCAAGATGTCTTCGACTTGCCAATTAATGCATACGGTAGGGTATACGTCTAGATCTACTACACAAAGTTTTTTTGATGTAATAGTAGATTCCATTCCACACAACACTTTATATTGAATCGGATGGTGATTCATGACTTTGATACCCAGGTGATTGTTTAGAAATGGCAACCAAATAGAGATCAACGACCTCTAGTGTATAAGCCAGTTGAATAAACCCTAGAAACTAGCATTGTCGATAAGTAATACATTATAGAGTTTAATTAATATATTGATTAAATAATAAATGTGTACGCCGTGATTATAATATCATCCCATAATGTTGAAGTTAGTATCAAGTAAAAAAATATATATATTTTTAAATGTTTGCTTATTGCGAATAGATATAACTAGTTAGGTTTTTTGGAATGAAATTAATACTATAATTTGTAAATGTAGACTCGCTTTTATAATACAACTTTGTGAGGGACTGTATATATAATATACGAGATCCACATTATATGTTTAATTATTATGTGTTTAATATACCTTTATTGTCTTTGGATCAATGCTCTGTTCTCTTCAACTGCAATTTTCTGAACTGAACTGAACTGAACTGAAGAAATTATTTTGTAATAATAATAACAATTATATGATGGTATATATGATCACAATTAAAAAAACATATTATTTTTGTCATCTTTCTCACACTTTGTCCTACTCTTTTTCTGTCACTTTACCTTTTTATTTATTATTGTATAACAAACTTTAAAACCAACTGCATGGAAAACAATATGAGAATGATAACTCGATTAAAACGAATTTTAATCATCGTACAAACTGTCTTTATCTATTTTTTTTTGAATCGGTGAAATTTATTACAACTTGAAAACGTTTACAAGAGCATGGACAATGTTCGGCAAATAAAATAATTAAAAGCTTAACCAAAATCACTAGTCCATAAACCATGCACAAGCTCGTGCCAACAACTTTACATCAACACTATTTCTTGTCCAAAACCTCTAGCCTTGTCCCATTTTTCAAACTGCTTCTTCAACTTTCATGTGAACCAGATTGTATGGTACTCTCAGGTTCCTGTAATTTCTTATCTTAACTCACATTTTACGGTAGAAAAGAAGGGTAATTCAAATTGTAACTATGTTTTTTATTTCATTGATCTACTAAAAGTCGTATTAAAAAAAAGAAAGAAAAAAGTTGAAAATAACTCAATTGGATAAATTTTCTTATTTTCCTCGTATAAAAGATCGGGTGTGTAAATAAATGATAAAATCATAATAATAATAATAATAATAATAATAATAATAATAATAATAATAATAATACTACTACTAACAACAACAACAACAACAACAACAATAACAACAACAACAACAACAATAATAATAATAATAATTTAATGAACTGAACTGAACTGAATGAGTTTTCAGTTGAAGAGAACAGAGCCTAAGTGCATTAGTAACCATATTATATTTGCATGCAAGTTAAAGATGTGCAGGTTGGTTGACATAGGATCATAGTCAACCTCATTTGGGTTATATATAGTCCAGTACTCTCTAGTTGATTATTTGTTATGGGTTTAGACCATTTTCATCGATCCGTTGCAAGTCTCTGCAACTGTCACGTAAATATTCACTTATGCAACTCTTTACTCCAACAGTTGAGACCAAAATTCATTTTCTTTTGCCATTTATTTCAAACTTACTTTTCACTTTCTTTTTCTCATACTTCATTCTTCATTTCATTGAAATGTTATTAATTAATTATAATAACATCAAATTAATTTAAAAAATTACATTACTTGAGCGGTCGTGGAGGAGCGGTTGCTCCCCACAACTCAAGAAGTCCCCCAGCGACGACTTCTTGAGTTACATTTTTTGGGCTGGGCCCCAACCACTTTTTTATTTTATTTTCAATTTTTTTATTTTGAATTTTAAAAAATATAAAAATTATACCGACGTTCATATTTTTTCGAGATCTACAAATAAAGATCAGTGAAGATATATTTTCTCACACATCACAATTCATCTTTTTTATTAGTGATTTATGTTGTTCAGTTTTGTTGTTCGATTTAATAAAAAACACCATTTTCAACTCCAAATCTTCTATAAATTTAAATATACATATATAACTATAAACAAAAATATCTTTTTTTAAAAATAAAAAAAAATAAAAAATTTGCCACGACCGCAGTCGCGACCGCCACCACAGTGGAGGTGAGGTGGTCGTGGCGCACGGTCGCGCGGCGGCACGACCAAAAATTAGTCACCATAGTGTATGGTCTTATCCTTCTAATGATTTTGGGTAGAGAGAACATGTAGTCCGCTTAATTTCACTGTTTTTTAATTTATTTTCTTTTCAGTAGTAGCATACATAATTATGTGATGTTGATTTGATCTATCGGATACACAATATTTAAAAGGTGTTATTTTTTAAATAGGATTTGACAAACCAACTAAGTAATAAAATCCCATAAATTTATATATTCTGACTCTCATTTGTTGACAAATGTTGGAGTAATAACAAACTCATCACAGAGAAACGGAAAAGGAGTTTAATTTTCTGTTTGAAGGAGGTGTTATTGCCCCTCATGTCTTTTCCAAAACCAAATCAATTGAAGAATTATATAGGAGTAACAAAAAGAAATTATAACAATCCACAAAATGGACATAGATTTATGAAGAAAACAGAATTAAATATATCCAGTGCCAGAAAAACAAAAATGAAAAGAAAACGTAATCTATTATATAATACTAAAATATGAATTTTTCTTTTGCAAGTGGCGGTTGCGATACCAAAAATTTGATTTTCCATTTATATCCTTAATATAGCGGTTTACTAAAAGAAAGGAGTTTTATTCTTCATCTTTCAAGAAACCATCCCTTCTCAAGTGATCTCCCACATAATACATGTATCTTCTCAACTAACTGCATGTTCCCACGCAGTACATTCCACAAAGTAATTTATTTATTTCCCCGTAATTATGATTTCTACATCATATATGGAGAGGCTTCCAGTTTCGCGGCACTAGAAGAGTAGGGGCACGGACAAAGAAATATAATTTCATGGCTAAAATATTGTACACATATATTAACAATCAATAAATGATATATGCGGTAGGTACTTTTAATTTATGTATATATCAGATGAACATGCATGTCAAAGTTATTATTATTAATAAAATAATGAGAAAGCGGGACCCAGAAAGGTAACATGGTGGAAAGTACACCCCCACCGAAAATTAATTAAAAAAAGTAAATGCCCTCAAAATGCCAACGGACCAATCCCAATATCCTTCTTTTATTTTATCTCTGCTCTTTCCAAAACACTTCACCCTCCTTTTTCTTTTCTTCTTCTTCTTGTTGAGCTCTTTCTTACTCTCTCTCTAAAAATGGCAAATAATTAGAAGAGAGAAAAGAAAACAATCCTCATAATAATATCTCAAACTAGTCTCCACCATGTCAATTCCATTTCCCATCCAATAACAATAAACCCCATTTCCTCAACAACCCACATTGTTGTGTTTCTTGTCTCTCTGCTCTGTTTCCCTTTCCAATTCAACAAAAAAGGCACAAATATGCTGCAAACCATCATCTTCCTCCTCCTCCTCTCCGCCGCCGTAACGGCCGACCTTGCCTCCGACCGCGCCGCCCTGGTCTCATTCCGTTCCGCCGTGGGTGGGCGAGTCCTTTTCTGGGACCTGAACAACCCAACCCCCTGCAACTGGACTGGAGTGGTCTGCTCATCGGATAGGTCCTCTGTAATCGAGCTTCATTTCCCAGGAATGGGACTTTCCGGTGTAATTCCGCCCAATTCCCTTTCCAATCTCACAAACCTCACCACTCTCAGTCTCCGTTACAACTCCCTCACCGGTCAGATTCCACCTGACCTATTCTCCTCTCTCGTTAATCTCCATAACCTCTATTTACAGCACAACACTTTCTCCGGTCAGATTCCCGAAACCCTATTCTCTCTCACTTCGCTTGTTCGTCTCAATTTGGCGGATAACAATTTCTCCGGTCCGATTTCTGCTGGTTTTAACAATTTAACTCGGTTAGGTACGCTTTACTTGCAACGGAATCAGTTCTCCGGTACATTACCGGATCTCGATTTGTCCAGTGTAACTCAGTTTAATATTTCGATGAATAACCTTACTGGTCCTATTCCTAGTGGTTTGTCTAGGAGGAGTAGTGATTCGTTTTTAGGCAATTCGCTTTGTGGCCGACCGCTTGCTTCGTGTGATGGTACTGGTGGAGGTGGTGGTCATAGAAGGAGGTTATCTGGAGGAGCTATTGCGGGGATTGTAATCGGTTGTATTGTCGGGTTGTTGTTAATTTTGTTGCTCGTGTTTTGCTTGTGTAGGTTCTGTTGTGCCAAGAAAGGGCGTAAATCGGATAATGAGGTTGGGAGTAAGAGAGTTGATACGAGGGAGGTTGAGATTCCGAGTGAGAGTAAGGACCGTGGGGGGGATCATGGGAGTAGCTTTGCGGCTGCGGTTGGAGCCAAGGAGAAAGGGGTGGATAGTGGTAGCAATGTGATGAATGCTGGTGGTAAGAAGGGGTTGGTGTTCTTTGGAAATACTGGGTGGAAGTTCGATTTGGATGATCTTTTGAGGGCTTCCGCGGAGGTTCTGGGGAAGGGGTCGTTTGGAACCGCGTATAAGGCAGTCTTGGAGAGTGGGATGGCTGTTGCGGTGAAGAGGTTGAGGGATGTTACTATGGGAGAGAGAGAGTTTAGGGCCAAAATGGAAGAGATTGGGAAATTTGATCATGAGAACTTGGTGCCTTTGAGGGGTTATTACTATAACAAGGAGGAGATGCTGCTTGTGTATGATTATCTGCCTTTGGGAAGCTTGTCTGCTTTGTTACATGGTGAGCATTTTCCCGAGTTTCTTCATATTATTATGCTTACTGCATTGTGTTTGGTTGTTGGGTTAATTGAATTGATTATTACTTTAAGCATGAATTCGATTGTTCTTAATGTAGTGGCCTATATGCCATGAGCATTGTCTTGAGTTTCTTCAAATTATTATGTTTTTTGCATTGTGTTTGGTTGTTGAATTTATTTGAATTCATACCAACGGTTGTTAGCTCAGTGGCAAGGAACTTGAGTTCACTTAAGCAAGGGTTCGAGCCTTGCGGATGTAAAAAACACCGCTGGGAGAGCCGCCCCTCAAAAAGGGCCCGACAGTGCTCGGTTGGATTAGTTGCATGTAGCGGATACCAACGAGAAATCGATTTTTTTTTTTATTGAATTCATTCTTTGTGTAAGCATGAATTGGATTGTTCTTAATGTAGTGGCCTATGTGTCATAAGCATTTTCCTGATCTGTGATATGATTATGCTGTCATTTGTGTCTGCATTGTGTTTGATTGTTGGATTGATTAAATTAGTTCTTTGTTAAGTATGGATATGATGAAATTCGAAGATTATTAGTTCATAAAGAACAATAAGCTGGCTCCACAATGGCTAATGGTTTGACCCCTAAAGGTCATCTCCATTTGACATTTTGCTTTTCGTCATGTGATTTTTCCTTTGCATCTTTGATGATGACTTGTGGAATCTGTACTAGTTGAGCTAAGTACAGATTATGCATCTTGAGACTTGAGTGATTACTTCTAATGTAGTTGCTGGCAAAGCACATGCCTAGGTAGGAACTAGTTGTTAGTAGTACAGATTGAACTTGTTTTGCAAAGGCTTTTTCCAACGGCTTTTCTTCTTCTTAAATGTTTGTTTGCTTCCTTTTGTTATTTTAAAATATGGGATTAACAGACTGGAAAGATTTGTCTTTGGTGAATATCATCTTCTTAGTTTTTCCTGGGGCAGCCCTACCTCAAGTGTCATGTTATGTCACGGTTCAAATTATTGGCGTAATCTTGTCACATATGGCGAAATTACAATTGAAGCCAAGATAAATATTTTACTTTAGATTGTTGAAAAAATGGTAAAATGTGCAATAGTTCTGGGGTTAAAATTAAGCACTCCATGTTTCATCTTGTTATTCAAATTGTGCTGCAGGAAACAAGGGAGCGGGCAGAACACCATTAAACTGGGAAACAAGGGCCGCGATCGCCCTTGGAGCTGCCCGTGGAATCTCATACCTTCACTCCCAAGGCTCCACTATATCCCATGGGAGCATAAAGTCATCAAACATCCTCCTCACCAAATCGTACGAAGCTCGTGTCTCTGACTGCGGTCTTGCCCAACTATCTGGGCCCACTGCCACTCCCAACCGTGTTGCAGGCTACCGTGCTCCAGAAGTGACCGATCCTCGTAAAATCTCACAAAAAGCAGATGTGTACAGTTTCGGGGTCTTGCTATTGGAATTGCTAACAGGCAAGGCTCCAACCCATTCCGTGACAAATGAAGAAGGCGTGGATCTTCCCAGATGGGTCCAGTCTGTGGTCCGGGAAGAGTGGACAGCAGAAGTGTTCGACCTTGAACTCCTTCGGTACCAAAATGTTGAAGAGGATATGGTCCGTCTATTGCAGCTGGCAGTTGATTGCACCCAGCAGTACCCCGATAAGCGTCCTTCGATGACGGAGGTTGTTAGCCAGATTGACGAGCTCTGTCGTCCGAGTACACAGGGTGATATTGTCGACGTGGATTCGCCACAGACGTAAAAGAAAGATAAGATGAGAGATCCTCCAGTTGTGGTGTTCTCGTTGGGGTGGCTTAATTGTTTGTTCATTCTTGAAGTTCTTTGATTGAGAAGTGAGAATCAAGTATTCATTTTTCACATTTTCATCTTGATTTTCTTTGTAATTTTTTTTTAAAAAATCATTCTGATAGGAAGTTACTTTTCTTTTTCTTATTTTGGGGAGAATTGGTTAATATTGTTGGTGATTGATTATCTGAACTGTAAGATAGCTGTCAATTATATTCTTGGTGAGCTGGTGGTGTTTTAATACGTTTGTTTGGTTTGGAATTTGTCTTGCTTAGGAGGTTATAATATAGTAATAGTGGCAATTAGTTAGTTAGTTAAGACTGAGTTATAATAGTTAGGTCAAGGCTCTCTTTAATGTGAATAATAATTAATGTATTGGAGAACGTGTAACCAACCAAGTAATAACAATTGGGCAATATCAGTATGGCCCCCACCATGTTACGTTATTCCATTTTCATATGGCTAGTCTTCGTCCATCCCTTTCACCCCATTGTAGGCTTCCGTCGTGCCAAGGTCGGGTGTACGGGTATGATAAGATCGGTAAAAACAAGGCAAAAGAAATAGTAACTGGACCGGGATTTGGTATAAATTAGCTTAAACTACGACTTGGTGTGTTAAGAACATAAAGCCCTAAATAGAAACTTACCCTAAACACGGAGATTAACAGCAGAATAAAACAAGACAACGAGATAAGTTTCTAACATATTATATTTCTATAATCCACCGAGCCTCAGGGCGAAAAATATCCACTATACGTATGTTGATAATGAATACAAAGAACTACTCTAGATCTATTCTTGCAAATATCTCTAGATGCAAAACAACTAAGCAATCGTAAAGAGTTACCTCTATCAATCACCTATCAATCGCTGAATCACACAGGGAAAATTAGATCGAAAAAGCTTAGAAAACGTTGACAGCATCCAAAAACGTCCAAAGCACATCTGATTTGTCATGATCTTCATAGCTTGCAATTTGAGTCCTAATCGACTTCTACTCCTTGTTCTAAGTAATATCTTCTTTCTTGAATATATCCAAGATCTTCCGATCTCCTTGTAATATCCAATCTCGTTCAACCTAAATATATCTGCACAAAACTAACTAAAATCGTGGAACCAATTAGGAAAGGAAATAAAGTGAATAAAGGCAAAACCTAATCATAAATCATGTAACAATGTTTTTCCCCAATGAGTCTTCAAACTGGTGTTCTCGGGACACCAGATTAAAACACTGAAAATTGTTTTGCATATCAGTGTGTATCTTGCGTGTTTTAGGCACACCAAGAACTAACACTATAGAAAATACTCACATTTACATTCTCCCCCTTTTTGCCTTTCTTCACAAAATCTAAACCAAAAGAGTTAGTGCAGATAAACATATACTAAACTCCCCCTCGAAATAAGAAAGATTTCTCCCCCTTAATCGAAGAATGTGCTTAGATATAAAATATAAGTTAAACACATAGAATTCAAAAACTACAGACTAGCATACTCCAACATACTAAAGACCAGAAACATGAAACCAAACATCATTGATATAAAAAGGTTAGATAGCACAACTCATCACTCTCCCCCTTTTTGTGAGGAAGGCAAAACCATCATACCGTTGTTTCTCTTAAAGTTTGATGTTAAAAGACATCCTTATATTCGAACAATTCAAGATGCAGACATACTCACTTTGCTATAAAATCCATGCACACATTAGTTTTTGAATAAAGACAAAACATAATGTCAACTAGCTGGTGTTATGGCAACACCAGTATCGCAGCTAGCCAGTGTCTCGAGAACACCAGTCTCTCAACACTTACATTCTCCCCCTTTTTGTCTTTCTTCACAAAACATACCTGAACAACTTGTTAGCAACATATGAACATGCATGAACTAAACAAACTCCCCCTCAAACATAGCAGGGAGTAAAAAAGCAAAAGCAAGTAAACTAAGCAATTAAGAATTATGTTCAGAAAAGTACACTAAGTACTTAAGGATCAATCTATCATGTTAAGATTTTTCTTTGTTGTTCATATGCCAACTCATCTCCCCCTTTTTGTGAAGAAAGATACTTCGCAAACTTAGCTTCAATGGTTACGGGTGTTGGGAAATTTGTTGGGAAATTTCTTGAGAAATTTGTTAGGAAATTTGTTAGATATTTTGTTAGAAATATCTGTTTAGATTTTGATCAGCAACATGATGACTTATCTTAGTCTCAGAAAGGTGATTAGTACTCTTGGTTCACTTGAACATTGTAAAAGAGGAAACTCACTAAGTATGATAGTCTAGCTAATCTTGTATAAGATGTTAGGTCTCAAAATGTAATTTTTATTTTATGAAGAGAAGACCAAGAAGAAGACATTTAAGCAGAACAACCTCAACGACATTGAAGACTTGAAGAAACTGCGCAAGATTATTGAAACTGTTGTTCAGATACCTTAGCCAGATATCTTAAAGACACGAACAGTTTTAAATAGACCGTGTCACAAGAGATATCTGAGAAATAAAAGGCCTATCTGAAAACAAGGAAAGTGTCCACAGATATCTATTCTCAGATACCTTGAGCATTAACCACATTTCTGAAAAAGAATTATATATTGCAAACAAAGTTGTTTCAATAAATAAGTGGTATATGAAGATTGAAGATAAGGACGTGCAAAGAATCAGATAACACTAGTCTCTGATACAAAGCATAGTACCGTTGACACTACAGGACAAAAAGTATAGTACAATGCATTTAATGCACGGACAGAGATGTCTGAATAAAAGCAACGGCAATTTTCAAGAAGAAGACAAAACTCACATAAGATTATACACAGATATCAATAGTTTGAATTTGAGCTAACGGATACTATTCAAACGGCACTCAAATTCATCTATAAATATCAACACTTAGATCGCTTGAGAAGATACCTTAGACACACCTTGAATCGCATAAAACGTCAACATCTTACTCTCTCAAAGCAACTTACTTACAAAGCTTTACATTGACCAAAGCATTTGATCTTGAGTAACACTGAAGTTCTAAGTGTCCTGATCCTAAACAAGCATAGCTATCTGTGAAAGAGTTGAAACGAAAGATCAAGTATCTGAGATTCATTCTCTTGAACATTTATCTAAGACTTGGGTCAGTAAAAAGAACAAGATACCATACATTGAAAAGTGTATTAAGTATACTTGATTCACAGAGCTATCTGAATAACTGAATAAGTTATTAAAGAAGCTCATCTGACAACTCAAACCAAAACCAACACCATAACTGGCGTGGAGTACAGGAAGTACTTAGTTTGAAAAATCAGGGAATAACTCCAAGGTTACCGGAGTATAGGAAGTACTTGATTTGGGAAACTAAGGAATAACTCCAAGGTTATTGAGTATAGGAAGTACTTAGCTTGGGAAGCTAGGGAATAACTCAAAGGTTTCTGAGTACAGGAAGTACTTGGCTGTGAAAGCCGGGGAACAACTCAGGGGGAACATTTGGTTGGGAACCAATTGTTTAAGAATCTTAGAATAGGATTATTGTAAGGTGAACTCAATTATCTGTTCTAGTGAATTCTAGGTCTCTGATAGACCGAAGTGGATTAGTTGGAGGATTACGCCACCTCCAGATACCACTATACTTGCTGTGTTATTTACCTTTCTGTATTTATATTTCAGCAACACACACACACACACACACATTTTAACTGTTTCTGCACTTATCTTTATTAAGTCTTCCGCGCTCTGATTCTAAGTATCAGATATCTATTCAGATATCTGAGAAATAGTTTTTATCGACAAAAGTTTTAAAAGACTATTCACCCCCCCCCCCTCTAGTCTTTTACTTTGCCGTTATCTGGACCAACAAGTGGTATCAGAGCGGGAGGTTCACAAGCCTTCTGCACTGAACCTAAATCCCCAGATAGGTGAAGGAACTTAGAAACAGAGCGCGGAAAAATAACATGATGCTCCACCTTTGAGGACTATTTAATTTGTGTGTTAAGTGTGCAGGTATGTCTCTGAGTGATGCACCCATTCTCAAACCAGAGAATTACGAGAAATGGAAAAATAACATGATGCTCCACCTTGAACCATAAGTGACGAAATGATCGAAGTGATAAAGAATGGCCCAATAGTCATTCAACAACTCAAACAAGTCATGGAGGTTTCTAATGGTAGCGACAGAGATCAAAGCGAAGGATCTTCACAAACCGATGCGTCAACAAGCGGGAGATCTACTAGTCAAGTTATTTACGAACCAAAGCCCAGAGAACTCTGGACATCGGAAGATGCCAAGAGAAATCGTCTGGATGGTCAAGCTCGTAATATCATCATCAGATCGACACCGGAGCATATACAGTGTAAACTGTGGGGTGCTAAAACGGCGAAAGTTGCCTGGCAACTGATTGAAGAAATCATGGCGAATCGAAAACCAAAGAAAACAAGTTCGAAGTTCTCAAGTTGAAATTTCAAAATTTCAAACAAGGACCCACTGAAACTCTGGAAGAACTTGATTTCAGATTTACCACTCTCATGAGTGACATGGCAGCTCTTGGGGAAAGCAACAGATACTCCCAGTCAGAAAAGATTAAGACCATTGTCAGAAGTCTTAACCACAACTGGGAGCATACCAAATTCTTTTATTTTAACCAAGGAATGCCAAATATCACTCCAGTGGAACTTTTCTCTCATCTTGCTACTGTTGATTATGAGACAACTCAAAGAGAACAAACAACTGAAAAGTTGCAAAACGTTGCTCTAATCACTCAAGGAACTTCTGAAAAGAAGAAAAGCAAGGAAGAAACTGAGGATGCTCTTGCTGCAAAGCAAATGAGCAAATATATCAGTTGAGAAATTGAAAGAAGAAAAGCCAAAGAGAAACTGAAAAAGCATCTAGCTCAAACTATCACCAAGACAAAATATGCAAAGCTCATTGAACAAGCCATTCGAAAGCATCATGTCTTGAGGAAGGTAAATTGAAACGATATCTGCTTTCTATTGTCGAAACCCGCCACTTCAAGAAGGATTGTCACGCCTCAACAAACTAAGGACGGTGACAAGAAAGAGAGGAGAATCTTGAAGAAGCCGTAAAGCTTTGTTAATCAAGAAAGAAAGAAAATCCAAACTCAATGGATGCTCTAGACATTGAGATGATTCAAGATGACAATTCAGATGACTCAACCTTACCATCACCGAATTATGTGGAGTTACTCATGATATAATCGACTTCGCCTCAAGAAGAATGAAATGTGTGGAGTTCTTTGAAATTGACGGTCCGACATCTCCAACATAGAAAAGCATCTTATGGCTGATGAGGTAACACATACTTCTTGTTATACTTATGAAAGTGATGAAGAGGAAATAAAAATCTAGAAAATCTCGGAAAGAACTTGATATCTATGAAAGAGAATTTCTAATGATCCGAGCTAGAGTCGAAACCTTGAAGAAGAAAAGAATTCTCTTGCAAAGGAAAATTCTCAATTAGTTAAAGTATCCGAGAGAAAGGATCTGAAAATGCATTTCTCAAAGCTCGGATATCCGAGACCGAAAAGTCACATAAAGAAGCAATGGTCAATGAATTAAAAGAAATATGAAGATCTTCTTTCCGAGAACAAGGAACTCAAGAAGAAAGAATTATCTTTTCAATCTTATGCCAAAGCTAGTGACACTCTTCTCAAGTACAATCTTACTTAAGAGATCCTTGAACGAAAGGACTTAATTTGAATACACAGTGATTGTTCTATCACTCTGAATAAGAGTAAGGAGAGAAGAACATTTGTAAGTACTCAGCAAGACGGTTCCCATGCAATCTATAACATCGGTGAGAAGACAAAGATTGTTGACAAAGGAAAGGCAGTTGCGACTAAACCTTTGTGGGAAAAACAAGTCAAAAACAAAACTGTTGGGCACGTCTCTGAAAAGAAACACAACACTGAAAAGTGTAAACACCCACAGTGCTATGTCTCTCAAAAAGGTAGAATTGCAGGAGCTGGCAAATTCTCCCATGTCACTTTTTCTGGAAAGAAATTGGACCAACCAGAGACTAGCAAAGCTGCTGAGAAAAGATCTCAGATAGCTTCAAGTGCTCGAAACGGTATTGGCTACAAAGGCATCGAAAACAACTTGCTCATGAGTACAAGCAGGAGCAAGAACGATGGCTGAAAGATAGAATTGCTCAAAGCAATTATCAGAAGTGGAAGTTAAATCAAGCCACTGAAAATCTGAATGCCAGGGCTAGAAGAAATCTGGCAAGGAAGGCTAAGTTTGCTGAAAAGCAAACTCAGAAACCTGACAGGTATCTGAAAGCATCATATGGAGCACCTAGGAACACACCAAGGAAGAAAATAATTCTTACTAATGATAACATTCATTCAAATAGAATTCCTCCTTACGTTCCTGTCAGACAAAAGCATATTTCAAAGAAATTCATTCAAAAATGGATTCCTACCGAAGAACTTTTAATTGACGGTTCCATCAAAGATATGAGAACCTAATCTCCTGCTTCTGTTGTGCGAGAATGCCTCCCGGACTAAAGCACAATGGCTATTTGATAGTGGATGCGAAAGCACATGACAGAGACAAAGCAACTGTTGATTACAAAGCTTGCAACACGTGACCGGATATCAGATTTGTTGGAGGAGAATTAAATCCCTCTCTGGGATTTGGCAACGTCAAATTAGGGACTTTAACAATCACTGACGTATTACATGTTAAGGATTTGAAATATAATCTATTTAGCATGAGCCAGTTTGCAGACAAGGGTTTTACTATAAAATTCAAAGCTAAATACTGCAAACTAATTGACAATGAGTCAAAGCAGACAGTCTTAGTTGGTCGGCGGAAAGGCAGTCTTTATGTTGCCGATTGGGCATCTGCCACAACTGAAGAATGTCTCATGGTGAGTCAATCCGGTCACACAGAAGAGCACTGGTTATGGCACAAAAGAATGAGTCACTTGAACTTCAATACTCTGAACAGACTTGTTAAGAAAGAGTTAGTGGTTGGCCTTCCCAGAACATCTTTCAGGAAGGATGGTATCTGTTCTGCCTGTCAGATGGGGAAACAATCTAAGATCTCTTTCAAGTCCAAAATCAGACACTCTAGTGTTAGACCTCTACAACTTTTACACATGGATCTTTTTGAATCATCTGTAACTAGTTATGCAGGAAAGAAGTATGGTCTAGTTGTTGTAGATGACTTCTCAAGATTCACTTGGGTTGTCTTTCTGAAACACAAATCTGATGCCAGGGTGGAGATACCAAACTTGCTGAAAAAGCTTGAAGTCATGAAAAATGACAAGGTATCTGCAAACTGAGTTTGTCAACCAGTACATAAAGGAGTTTTGTACCTGCAAAGGTATACAACACCAACTTTCCTCTGTAAGAACACCTCAACAAAATGGTGTTGCAGAAAGGAAAAACAGAACCCTTAAGGAAGTTGCAAGGACAATGCTAGCAGACACTGAAATAAGTGAAATTTATTGGGTTGAAGCTGTAAACACAGCTTGCTACACTCAAAACAGATGCTTGATAAACAAACACCATGACAAGACCCCCTATGAAATCTTGGTTGGTAGACCCCCTAATATCAAACATCTGAGAGTATTTGGTTGTAGATGTTTTGTTCTAAACAATGGGAAAGATTATCTGAGAACATTTCAACCAAAGGCAGATGAAGGTGTATTTCTTGGTTATTCCACAAACAAAGAAAGCTACAGAGTTTACAACAAAAGAACAAAGAAAATTGAAGAATCAATTCATGTTGTATTCTATGAAGGAAATAAGAAAACACCTCCTATTGATGAAATCTCAGAAATGTTCAAAGAACTATTACTGAGGGATCCTAAAGAAGAATCCTCAGAAAGGAGAAACATCATTATGGAAAGTGAGGATGACTCTGACGTAGAAAAGCTTGAAATGCCTAGTAACAACAAGATGACTCACAGACATGATGAAGAATTTCCTATGAGTCTTCCAGAAATGGAAAAGGTTACTGAGAACCTTCATCATGAAGAGGTATCTGAAAATAAGACTGCTGAAATGCAAGTTCCAGATATCTCTAACACTGAAAAAGTGTCAGATATCCATGACATTTCCCATATGTCAGATATCTCAGATACTGAAAAAGTATCAAATCAAAATCTTAGTGATTCACATACAAATCACTTGGATATTGATCCGACTAGCACTAAACCTATGATGAGATGGATCAAAGATCATCCTGCAAAGGATGTAATTGGACCAATTAATCAAGGTGTTAGGACTAGGAGAGCAATAGCTGAAAATGCTAATTCTCTTTTTGGATGTTTCATCTCAAATATTGAACCTAAAAATATAGAAGAAGCACTAGGAGACCAAGACTGGATCTCTGCAATGCAAGAAGAGTTGGATCAATTTGAGAGAAACAAAGTCTGGAAACTAGTTCCATTTATAGAAGGAATATCTGTGATTGGAACTAAATGGGTTTTCAGAAACAAGATGAATGAATCTGGTGAAATAACCAGAAACAAAGCAAGATTGGTTGCCAAGAGATTTACCCAGACTGAAGGATTAGACTTTGACGAGTCATATGCACCAGTTGCCAGATTGGATGCAATAAGACTCTTTCTAGCCTTTGCAGCTCATAAAGATTTCAAAGTTTATCAGATGGATGTCAAAAGTGCATTCTTAAACGGTGAACTTGCAGAAGAAGTTTATCTTGAGCAACCACCTGGCTTTGAAGTTTCCTCAGAAAGTAAAATGGTCTATAAACTACAGAAAGCTCTGTATGGACTAAAACAGGCTCCAAGAGCATGGTATGACACTTTGGCCAAATACCTTCTGGAAAGTGGTTTCAAGAAAGGTGAAGTTGATAAAACTTTATTTACCTTAAATCATGACGGGAAACTACTCTTAGTTCAAGTATATGTTGATGACATCATATTTGGATCTAAGGACAAGCGTCTTTGTAATGACTTTGCAAATCTCATGAAAAGCAAGTTTGAGATGAGCATGATGGGAGAAATGAATTATTTCATAGGATTGCAAGTCAAGCAACTCAATGATGGAATATTCATTAGTCAAACAAAGCATGCGAAAGATATGCTCACAAAATTCAATCTTAAGCCTTCTGAAAAGAATGCTAAGATACCTATGAGCATTGGAACCAAAATGACCTATACTGAATCAGATAAAAGTGTTGAAGAACATAAGTATAGGAAATTGATAGGTTCACTACTTTACCTCACTGCAAGTAGACCTGATATTCAATATGCCGTTGGAGTATGTGCTAGATTTCAGACAAATCCAATGCAAACACACTACAACATTGCTATGAAAATATTAAGGTATGTAAAGGGTACAGTAGATGTAGGATTGTGGTATCCTAAAGAAAGTGGATTGAGTTTAGCTGGGTACTCAGACGCTGATTATGCTGGATCACTGCTTGATAGGAAAAGCACCTCAGGAACTTGCTAGTTTCTAGGTACTAGACTTATCTCATGGTTTAGCAAGAAGCAAAACTCAATTGCAACTTCTACCACAGAGGCTGAATATATTGCTGCTGGTTGTTGTGCAACACAAATTCTGTGGATACAACAACAACTTAAAGACTATGGACTCGATGAGAAGAAAACTCCCATTTTCTGTGACAACACAAGTGCTATTGCGATTACACAGAATCCTAAATTTCATGCCAGAACAAAGCACATTGATGTTAGACATCACTTCATCAGAGACCATGTTGAAAAGGGCAATATAGAGATATTCAAGATTGGCACTGAAGACCAACTTGCAGATATCTTCACTAAGCCACTACAAGAAAGTAGATTCTTAGCCTTAAGACATAGTCTTGGACTAATGGAACTACCAATGAACTGAAAAAGTTCAGGTATCTGGAACGGGCATCCAGAGAAGAGGTATCTGGAATGGGTATCCAAAGAAGAGAAAAGAGAAATCTGGAACAAGTATCCAGAAGTCAAAAGGGCTAAAAAGCAAAAAGATAGCTTAAGATCTCTGAGACGGGAACTCAGATATCTGAATCAATCTGCAAACGGAGAACACAAAGGAGAATAGTACAACTATCTGCAGTCAACTACTCTCTTGAAATTCGCATTGTTTCTATCTTGATGAAAAACTTGGAAAAATCCTAAGTATAAGACAGATTCAGATGCAAACAGTGTTCTTGGTCATACAAAGACGCGATTCAGATAGCTAATAGCCAAAATTCATTAAATGGGCACAATTACACTTGTTGATTGTGATCATTGCTGAAGAAGCAATGGTGATCCTTGATGAAATTAAGCGATTGATCTGTACGGTGGAAATTAATTCACAGTAAATAGTGGACTGTTGAAATTCAGACATGGGCCACTAAGCATTTAATGCCAAACTAGCTTTTGCTCACGCCTGCTTGCAAATCACAGATACGTACACACAAAATCAATTTGTATGTATTTGTCTGTTGGGATTCAACTGCTATATATATATGATTTTGGCATAGGAAATCACTTTTGCCTAATCCGAAAACTCATCTTGCACAAAAATAGCAAATCCTTCTCTTGATTCTCTGCAAAACCTTCTACAATCTCTGCAAATCAAGATTAAGTTTTTCTGCAAAGAATTACTAAATCAAATCTCTTTTCAAACACCAATTTCAAATCCCTACACTATATAAAGAGATGGCCCCTAAAAGTTCAACCACACTGAAATCTCAATCCTCCACTGGTACTGCTGAAAAGCAAACACCAGAGTTGGTTATTGTGAACAACCGACTGGTAGGAGATTTTAATCCTGACCATTGGACTTCAAATCATAGAATGATTTGGGGTGGTGCCATGGTTGAGGAATACCTCACGGCTGCAATAGAGAACCAAGCGATGAAGTCGATTCTTGACATGCTTGAAAAGGCACAAATCAAGGGTTTTCTATCTGCTCGCCGAAGTGGAATTTCATCACTCGATGTGTTGGAATTCTACAACAACTCTAGGATAATTTCCCGTGTTTCTGAAGGCACTGCAATAGTGTCTGTCAAAACCTCAGTCCAAGGAAAGGAAATCCTTCTGGACTTAACAACTTTCTGTAAGTTGTTTGAGTTTCAAAATCTTGGAAAGGATTTTGAAATAAACACCAAGGATGATGAACTCCTTGAAGGTGTTAAAGAACTTTACAGTGACGTGTGTGATCTTGAAAAATCAGATACACCCACTGAGTTCAAGCTTGCTGACATCCGAACCAGACATCTAATGGTTCACTGGGATGTACTGGCTTGCATTCTTCACAGATGCTTTGATGGTCTACAAGGAGGTGCTGACCAGATAAGCCAAGAACGGTGGATGATGATGTTCTTGCTGAATCAACAAGACAAAAGGCTGGAAAACCCTTTTAACTGGGGAAAGTACGCCTTTCTGAAGTTTGAGCTCAGAGAGACGGCCGAAATAGCCAACAGTAACCTACTCTACAAATATGAGTATACAAACTTGATGAAAAAGGTTACTGGGTCTCAGAAAGGTTCTAAGAAGCGAAAGTCTGAAAAGGTATCTGAAGAAAAGGTTGCGACCAAGAAGCCCAGAACTTCAAGAAAGAAGTCTGCTGGCAAATCAGAAGACACACCTAAAGAGGTTGTCGATTCTCAGATATCTGCAGGCATTGCCGATGAACTAATAAAGGCAGATGAAATCATCAATGCTGAAAAAGAGTTATCAACTACTGAACAAGTAGACTCAGCAAGAGAAAGTGCTTTCAGAAATGTTGCGACTAATGCAGAAAGCCTTGCTGATGAACTCATAAATGCTGCCAAAAGTGGTGAAAAACACCCAGCCCCATCTGCAGAAACTGCAGGAATAATGGACCAATCGGCCCTAATGCCGATGAGAGCTCGACAATGAAGATGATGAATGGTCATCTCTCAAGTCCTAGAAAGAACAAAGAGGGCTAAGGTTATCAAATAAAGAATGGCGGTGATAAGGTATCTGAAGAAGAACCTACATCACAGGTTGCTGAGCCTATAGCAAAGGTTGTTGGTGCAAACACATCATCAGGGAATGTTTCTCTTGCACAACTTCAAAAAGCCCTGATGAGTGGTATTTTAGTGCTGGCAGATGCTGATGGAAATGCCACATCTAAAAATCTGGAAGAACATTCTACTGATCAATCTTCTGCTTCCAGAAAACCACAACAACCACAATCACAACAACCACAACAACCACAAGTGGTTGATGAAATGGTAAATGAACTCCATTTCGAATTACCAGCAATACAGTATGCTGAAGAAAATCCTGCAAATGAGCAGGTTCCCCAACTCAACGAGAGGGATCAAACTGAGATATCTCCTCAGAATGATCAACCAGGGGAGGCAACTGAGTTGCATACTCAGGAAAGGTGTGAAGTACCAGAAACTTCAAGTAAAGAAACTACACTGGGACAAGAAGACCAAAGTATAGAAAGGTCACAAGTTCCAGAGACCAATCAGCCTGAAATTGCTCAGGTAGATGACTGGTTTAACTCTTATCTTGTGAACATTTTTATACATCTTTTCTCATAAAAATTTCTTTGTTACAGGCTGAGTTAGAAATGCAGAAACAAGAGGAAGCTGAGAAGCTTGCCTCAGATACTGAAAAAGAGGTCAATTCAACCTCAACTCTTGAGAAATCTGAGCCTGTGCCACAGGTAAATGATTCTTAAAGAGAACTAATTTTTTAGTAAAAATGTTTATGTGCTCATTCATGTTAAATGTTTCTAACAGGCTCCAACTGAGAAGGAAGAAGATAAGGCAGAAATGCCAGAGACAAATCCAGAGACCAACAAGGTTTCTGAAGAATACATCACTGAGCCTTCAAACTTGAAGGTATATGACAATCAAGTGACAAGTATTCTTCATCTTGGGTTATCTTTTATCTCTTCTAATATTCAATACTTTCTACTTACATGCTATTTCAGAAGTAGAAATGCAAGGGGATAAAGTTGCGACTTCCCCTGCATCAATGGAAATTGATGAAGCCCCCAAAGCAACATCACTCGAAAGAACACCAGAAACTGCACAAGTTTCTGAGAAAAATGAATCTGAGCTTCCTTTTGAGGAAGTAAGTAGCACATATCAGAATTCATTAAAAGCATGTTTTTGCATAGATTCTTTCAAACTATTTCCTAAGTATTGTATTTCTCTCAGGTTCAAGAAAGAAAGGTTGCTGAGGACCAGACTTCAAAGTCTCCACCTCACAACAAGATATCTGAGACACCAATTGTCTCAGTAGTCCAAGTCCATGAGCCTGAAGTACTTACTCAGGTAATCCAGAAACTAAACTACACTACCACTCAGATATCTACCAAAGTTTTGAAACTCATTCAAAACTCTTTCTTTCAGGCTCAAACAGGTGCAAAGCAGGTTCCCGATGATGATAAAAGGGACCTACTTCCCTTCTTCAAGGCTCAAACCCTGCCAAAGCACATTCAATGCTTCAGAAAATGGCAGAGGTTAAGGTGCTCTGATCTCTCTGAAATATTGAGAATCACTGATCAACCAACCAGACGAGCACGAGCTCTTGACCTGGAAACATATGTCCAAGCAATGTTCCCTACAGAACAATACACAGTTGCGACTCTACTGCAGAAGGACTTTTCCAGAAAAGTGGTGCACAGTTTGAGACAGGCCTTTGAACAGGCAGATGGTCAGATAAGATTACAGATGGTCTTCCAGCCAGTCCTGCCCCAGACGCTGCAATTCATACCTTCTGAACAAGAAGAAGTTAATGGGCAGAAGATCACTATCCCGGACGTAATTAATCTTGTATCTGAAGATGATGAGGAGGAAGAGATAAACGAAAATGACTTCGAACCTCCCACTGACCATCACCACCAGGGACCGGAGGAATTTCACGAAGAAATCCTACCTCATCTGCTGAAAAGCAAACTGAGAGGCAAACACAGAAATCTCCGCCTCCATCTCCTCAAAAGTCGAATCATCCATCTTCCCAACAACACAATGTCACAACACAAGTAGTTGAGGATTCTGAGGATATTGCACAAAAGATGTTAAATACTCAATCCAGATCTACTCAACTCAGACAACTGTTGGAAGAAGAACAACAGCTCCATCTTCAACTGGAAGACCAGATAGCTAGATCCAGAGATAAGCTAGATCAACTACAAGATCAATATCTGCAAGAGATGATTGCTTACTCTGAGGTCAAAGAGCTACAGGATGTTGTAACTGCACTCAACAAAGAACTCGATACTGAAGAAGTATCTGAAGTCAAGCATGATGCTAAGGCTGCATCATCTTCAAAAGAAGTACCATCCTCCTCCTAGAAAGGAAAGAAACCAATCTCTGAGATGGTTGCTGGACTCGATACAATCGATGAAAATGTCCAAGAGGATGAAGATCACTGGGCTGATTACTCAGATGATGAAGAAGACAAGACTTTGGCAGAACACCGCAATGAACATTTAGCGGTTTCTCACTTGAAAAGGAAGCTGATTGCTCCTACAATATTCAGCAAACTGCCAAACGTCCCATGAATACATGAACAGGTGTCAAGTACTGACACAACTTAAAAAGGAGATATCTTCACAGAACAAGGAAGTAATTGCCTCCGTCCCCTCTGAAATGAGGAAGTTCACTGAGCTCATCACTCAGAGAACCACTAGCATAGCCATTGCTCAGAAAGATCTGGGAATGATAAGGGATGATGATGCGTCTTTAGCTGAAAAAGCTTTCCAAGAGGCAAGTTACACTGCTGGAAAAGCAGATGCCATCCTAGGCCCATTGGCAGAGCTCACTGATAAGGACAATGGACTTATCAAGCAAAATCAGGAGCTCAAAGCCGAACTTCAGATGTTGGTCACTGCCTATAATTATTTACAAGGGCACTTCAACTCTCTCTCTCAGATTCCTTTATGAGATTGAGTCAGCCAACAATGACCAAGGGGAAAAGAATGTACAAATCTGGACCTCAAAGTCAGGGGGAATGGGAAGAAGGAGAAGCAAACAAAAAGAGATCTGGAGCTGGTGCGGCTCAGAAAGGAAGAAGAAAAACTTCCTAGCCACCACTCAGAATCAATGAACCCTCCTCAAGCCAAGCTGCTTTGCAAATAGTAGCTGCTTCCCAGAAACCTACTGAAGGAACCAAAATTATAACAAAGGCCATGGCACAGAAACCTCCAAGGAGTACCAAGGCTCCAAGGAGAAGACAAGTTAAAGGGATTGATAAATCTTCTGAAGAAGAAGAAGAAGGTCAAATCAAGTCCCTGGGCAATGAAGAAGGCTGTAAAACTCTCACAAGATCTAATCTTGATGATGATGAGGAAACTGATGAAGATGAAGCTCCTCTTCACAGAAAAAGGAAAATTGAAAGCCTAACTGAGCCCATAGCTGCAAAGCCCCTAGCAGCTAAAACACCCTCTGGAAATACCAAGTCTATCCAGGATGGTGGTTCTTCAAGCAACAACCCCAAAGAGAATTCAAGACAAAGAAGGAACAGACTGAGAGCTGAGCAAAGACAAAGTCAACTTCCACTGTGCCGAAGAAGCCAAAATAGAGTATGTGAAGTATGACAATGATTCCTCCGCTCACGGGTGCATCAATCGGAAAAAATGGCTATTGGATTACGAACTTAAGCATCTATTGGTAAATTCAAGATTTCCGAACCAATCCATAAACAACTTATGGCATGGAGAAAAGATAAGCCAACCTTGATCAACACCAATCACATCAAAGCTGGTTGATTTTGAAGTTGTCAAGAGAATCAAGCCATGAGAAAGGACCTCTCGATGATTGTCCATATGGAAAGCCGATGATGTGCATGCATCAACATCACAGAACAGCACAAGAGCAAGACTCGCTGTAGAACCCTATGAATCGTTCTATCTAACTGAAGATCAATACAAGGGTGACATCAGATATCTGAAGATTATCTACGAATACTTCAAGCTTTCAGATATCAGAATAGAGCATGCCTGGAAGTGGGGAAAGTACCTATGGGTCAAACATTTTGTCAAGAAAAATCCTACCAAAACCTACAAAGAGGTCTGTGGATTTGCCAGAGACACAGAGATGCTCGTCAGAACTCTTCTCTATGATTATTCTGATGACATCAAAAGGTTTGGAGATAGGAAATTTGCAGACTGATCCATAGAAACACTGTTGAAGACTTGAAGAGTTGAAGACTTGAAGACTAGTTCTTTAGGATGTTTACTTGGAGCTTGGTTACTCCTGTTGTCCTAATTTACTATGTATTTTTGCTGACTGAGCTTAAATGTTTTATGTATTGAAGTTATCTGTAATCTTTCATTGTAATTTATCTGAAGAACTTACTCTCAGATAGTATTCTATAAAAGATAACTTGTCAGCAAAGATCACACCTTGTGATTTGGTTGATGTCTACTTTCTGCACTTAATTAAATAATTTGAAGATCTTAAGAAAAGATTAAGTGTTGGATTGTTCACTCATCCAGATTTGTAATACGTAAGATAGTCATCGTTGACTGGTCAAAAAGGGGGAAATTTGTTGGGAAATTTGTTGGGAAATTTCTTGAGAAATTTGTTAGGAAATTTGTTAGATATTTTGTTAGAAATATCTGTTTAGATTTTGATCAGCAACATGATGACTTATCTTAGTCTCACAAAGGTGATTAGTACTCTTGGTTCACTTGAACATTGTAAAAGAGGAAACTCACTAAGTATGATAGTCTAGCTAATCTTGTATAGGATGTTAGGTCTCAAAATGTAATTTTTATTTTATGAAGAGAAGACCAAGAAGAAGACATCCAAGCAGAACAAGCTCAACGACATTGAAGACTTGAAGAAACTGCGCAAGATTACTGAAATTGTTGTTCAGATACCTTAGCAAGATATCTTAAAGACACGAACAGTTTTAAACAGACTGTGTCACAAGAGATATCTGAGAAATAAAAGGCCTATCTGAAAACAAGGAAAGTGTCCACATATATCTATTCTCAGATACCTTGAGCATTAACCACATTTCTGAAAAAGAATTATATATTGCAAACAAAGTTGTTTCAATAAATAAGTGGTATCTGAAGATTGAAGATAAGGACGTGCAAAGAATCAGATAACACTAGTCTCTGATATAAAGCATAGTTCCGTTGACACTACAGGACAAAAAGTATAGTACAATGCATTTAATGCACGGACAGAGATGTCTGAATAAAAGCAACGGCAGCTTCTGAAGAAGAATACAAAACCTGCTACAGTACTATACACAGATATCAATAGTTTGAATTTGAGCCTAACGGATACTATTTAAACGGCACTCAAATTCATCTATAAATATCAACACTTAGACTGCTTGAGAAGATACCTTAGACACACCTTGAACTGCATAAAACGTTTGAACATCTTACTCTCTCAAAGCAACTTACTTACTCACAAAGCTTTACATTGCGACAAAGCATTTGATCTTGAGTAACATCGAAGTTCTAAGTGTCACGATCCTAAACAAGCATAGCTATCTGTGAAAGAGTTGAAACGAAAGATCAAGTATCCGAGATTCATTCTCTTGAACATTTATCTAAGACTTGGTCAAGAAAAGAACAAGATACCATACATTGAAAAGTGTATTAAGTATACTTGATTCACGAGCTATCTCAATAACTGAATAAGTTATTAAAGAAGCTCATCCGACAACTCAAACCAAAACCAACACCATAATCGGCGTGGAGTAAGGAAGTACTTAGTTTGAAAAATCGTGAATAACTCCAAGGTTACCGGTATAGGAAGTACTTGATTTGGGAAACTAAGGAATAACTCCAAGGTTATTGAGTATAGGAAGTACTTAGCTTGGGAAGCTAGGAATAACTCAAAGGTTTCGAGTGCAGAAGTACTTGGCTGTGAAAGCCGGGGAACAACTCAGGGGGAACATTTGGTTGGGAACCAATTGTTTAAGAATCTTAGAATAGGATTATTGTAAGGTGAACTCAATTATCTGTTCTAGTGAATTCTAGGTCTCTGATAGACCGAAGTGGATTAGTTGGAGGATTACGCCACCTCCAGATACCACTATACTTGCTGTGTTATTTACCTTTCTGTATTTACATTTCAGCAACACACACACACACACACACACACTCTTTAACTTTTTCTGCACTTATCTTTATTAAGTCTTCCGCGCTCTGTTTCTAAGTATCAGATATCTATTCAGATATCTGAGAAATAGTTTTTATCGACAAAAGTTTTAAAAGACTATTCACCCCCCCTCTAGTCTTTTACTTTGCCGTTATCTGGACCAACAACGGGAGTGAAACATAAAAATATGTAACTTGAGAAAACACGTGAGTAGAGAAGAAAACAAATAAGAAAGTAAGAGTGGAAGTGAGGAGGATAGGTGATGGGAAAAATACACTTCAATCCAAATGGCTATAAAGAAAATCTTGAGACACATATCCAAAACTAATGCTAATCATTAAAAAAGATTTTGATAAAAGATTTTCACAACTAAACTGGAGATAATCAGTTAGAAAATGCCACTTATGGAAAATCTTAGCTAATTGAGAGATAATACACTACAAGCTTTAAGAAGCCAAAATTACCTCGAAAATAAGCTTGAAAAATATGTAACGTACCCGAAAAACACACACACTCCCAACAAAACACAACTCTTTCTTTCAAACAATTTAGGAAGACTTAGGACTGAGAAGGAAAGAAACAACAAATGTCAGTAAATGAAACTGAAACATAGTGTTCTGGTAACACTCAGTAAACTCCTGTGGAAACACACATGAGAAAAGAAGGCTCTCAGCGAAAAGGAAGAGGGAAAAGAGAAAGGAAAATGTGGGAGCACAATCAGTCAAATATGGTGTTATTAGCACACTAGAACCAAGCACAACATGACACAAACGAGAACCCGTTATTGCACTCCACCCCAGAAAAGAATAAAATTTTGTGCTAATAATTTTTTTTTTTGAATGAAGAGGACAACTATTAAATGAAGGCAGCCAGAACCCCAATCACCCCAACAGCGTCACACTTCCATAGGCAATACAGGTGTGTACATAGGACTGGATGGAAGCAGTCGGAACCCTAATCACCCCAGTATCCAATTAATGCGTACACATTTACTGTGTCACTTTTATAAGAAAGCCTCAAGTAAGATATGATTACCGAATGTAGGCAGTCGGAACTCCATACACCCCAGTAACAATACAAACTCTATCTAGCAATCCCATTTAACAAATCACAGAGCAATAAACAAAAATATACCAAGGAGAGTAATTATGGGTTCAGGAAGTGACCACGAAGTGAAAGAAAAAGAGTGTACATAACCCACAAATCAACTGGTGTACTGAACACACGAGATTTTGTTTGAAAAAGAATAAGAGAGACATCAAGATACAACATGAATGAACCACAAAGGAGAGGAAGAGGAGTCAACCAGAACAATGACAATTAAGTTACTGACGAGAAAGATGGACGAACAAAGTAAGGAAGTAGAGCAATGCTTAAGATCATAACACAAAAACACCACAAACATAAGCTGGTGTGATCCGGTACCAATGTTTTGTTTTTTTTTTTTAATTTTTAATTTTTTTTTATATACAAGAACAGACCATAAAACCTCTCTAAACAATATTATCTATCATGGTTTTAAGGTTTCAAGTAAACATCAGTCAGTTTAAGCCAATATACAGTATCATCAAACAAATAGAAGAAATCTCCACTCGTGGAATTTCTATCATTCAAATCTCCAGCCCAAATATGAAACCAAAAACAAATATGCATAGGATCACATACACATCTCAAAATTTGCTTTAAAGAATTTAGACGAAGTGTGTTTGGGTTGAGTGGGTATATGACTTGCACACATATAACATATGATATATCAATATGACAAGATGAAATAGATAGAGGCATACCAATTAATTGAGATGTGGGAGGGTTATTCCTTATATCAGCCGAGAGATCATGCCTTACTTGATCATACAGTACAACATCATGTTCGCCTGTTCCAAAATATGTGGCTGACTTTGATGTTGAGTCTGATGTCTCCGCAACACTAGATTCTTGCTCTTCACTGTCAAGCTGTGGTGTTGCATCCGGTGTTGTCGCAACACTGAAATTAACACAACGATTACGCACATCAAGTTGCTCTAGCCTCAGCTCATCCTTGCTCCATTCTTCCCAATTTAAATAGTATGCACTAGAAAGAATATGAACAAACCAGTAGTCATATGTAATAAATCTACATGCACAAATATCAACTGATTTGATATATGCACGATGTATGATTTTCTTAAAGTCAAAATAAGAAAAAATCAAAAAAATCTACTGCATAAAAACTACTAAAATAAGGATTAGCTTGATCCATTATATGAATACCAAATCCAAACAACAATGAGTTAGATGCTTGGCTCTGATACCAATTGAAATAGTAACTGGACCTGGATTTGGTATAAACTAGCCTAAGCTGCGACTTGGTGTGTCCAGAACACAGAGCTCTGGCAGTGCATTATTCTGGTGTGTTCGACACACTGAACTGACAGCAGAAAAATAGAAACGGAAACAGAAACATAAACTTATCCTAAACACAGAGATTAACAGCGGAATAAAACAAGACACCGAGATAAGTTTCTAGCAGATTATATTTCTATAATCCACCAAGCCTCATGGCGAAAAATATCCACTATACGTATGTTGATAATGAATACAAAGAACTACTATAGATCTATTCTTGCAAATATCTCTATATGCAAAACAACTAAGCAATCGTAAAGAGCTACCTCTACCAATCTACCTATCAATTGTTGAATCACACTGGGAAAACTAGATAGAAAAAGCTTAGAAAACGTTGATAGAAATCGTGAATCTAAGAATGTATAAACTCTATGTTTTTCTTGCTTGATTCCCGTATCTATCTTGATGAGCTCTTGATGTATATATAGCATCCAAAAACGTCCAGAGCACATCTGATTTTTCATGATCTTCATAGCTTGCAATTTGAGTCCTAATCGACTTCTACTCCTTGTTCTAAGTAATATCTTCTTTCTTGAATATAACCAAGATCTTCCGATCTCCTTGTAATATACAATCTCGTTCAACCTAAATATATCTGCACAACACTAACTAAAATCGTGGAACCAATTAGGAAATGAAATAAAGTGAATAAAGGCAAAACCTAATAAGAAATCATTGACAATGTGTTTTTCCCAAGACAATGTAATTACTAAACTGGTGTTCTCGGGATACCAGATTAAAACACTGAAAATTGTTTTGCATATCAGTGTGTATCTTGCGTGTTTCAGGCACACCAAGAACTAACACTATAGAAAATACTCACATTTACATTCTCCCCCTTTTTGCCTTTCTTTACAAAATCTAAACCAAAAGAGTTAGTGCAGATAAACATATCCTAAACTCCCCCTCGAAACAAGAAAGATTTCTCCCCCTTAATCGAAGAATGTGCTTAGATATAAAACATAAGTTAAACACATATATAGAATTAAAAAACTATAGACCTGCATACTCCAACATACTAAAGACCAGAAACATGAAACCAAACATCATTGATATAAAAAGGTTAGATAGCACAACTCATCAGCATAAAATCATTTCACCTAAATGTTTGGTACTAGTTCACGTACACTAAGTGGTGGTGGTGAAACTTACAAGACTAGAGCCCAACTCTGTCAAATGACTCGAGGGGCGTAGGACAAGTGAGAGTCAGGAAAGTGAACGTGAAGTACCACCAATTTTATCGCTATTTACTGTTAGTTTTTGTAATCGAAAACTAAAAAGAGTAATAGAAGATATAAGAATTACGAACATATATGATCAAATCAAAACCGAAGAATGTTTGTCCAGTTTCATTAAAACAATTTCGCCTCCTCACTTATGGTGTGCTTAAAGGATTGTTCGGACGATTGTTTCCCATGATACAACGGTGAAATGAACAACTAACTACACGAACTAAAAGTTCCTGGCGAACCTTACCAGAGCCTGAATTATACAAATTGTGAAGGAACAACAAGAGCAAAGAGAGCAGAGAAAAAGGATGATTCTGTGTCTTCTCTCCATACTAGAGACCTCTTTATATAACGATTTTGATCGGTATTTACTTTTTACGTGAATAAGAGGCAGGGCTAGGGTTGCAAACGAGTTGAGCTTGAATCATAGCTCGATTTCATTTTCAAGCTAAGCTCAAGTATTAAGAAGCTCAACGAGTTGCTGACAAAAAAAAAAAAAAAGTAAAAAGAAAAAGAAAAATACATATATATATACATTGAGACTTATTATTATTATTATTATTATTAAAAATATAAATATAATATAATAATAAGTCTTAATGGGTGTGTGGAGAATGTTGGGGGGTTTTTCAGGAAAAATCAACTCTTAGGTTACGTAGTGGAAAGTTAAAATTTTATTTCACCAACAATGATTAACTGATAAGATATACAGATACTTATAATTGCGATAACATAGATCGAAAGCTTACTGTCATGACGACAGCTATAAAGCTTTCCGGATCTGATGCACGAACTGAAGAACATGTTTGCTTGACTGAGTCGTCGAACTTAGTTGATCCACAACAACAGAGCACCAAAAGCACCTGAGAACAATCTCGTGTTTGTTGATTTCTCTTTCGAAGAATTGCTAGGATATTCTTCTCAGAAAATGAAGAATGTGAATTCTTGTGTATTGAATTATGAAGGGGGTTGTTCTATTTATAGGGTTTCAACTTTCAATGGTCATTCAAATGAAAATTACGAAATCAAAGAAGAAACAATACAAGGTAATAGGGAGCAAGAAAAGGAAGAAGAGCTTATAGAAGCTTCAGGGCGCGTGTCCAACACCCACCCCACTATTATTCCATCTGGCATGCCAAATTTTGTTTTATCTGGCGTGGGAACTTCACGCGCCAGGCCAATTGTTGTTGGGCTAGATCATTTCCTTCATCTTCTTTGTATTTTGGGCTTCTGGACTTTAATTCAAAATCCGTCCAAATGCACTATATTAGAAATTTTTTAATTAAATTCAATTTTACTTAATTAAACATTTTCTATCAAATAGAAAACTCTTCATAATATAATTAAATATCTTTAATTCAATTAGATATTTAATTAAATTAAATATTCAATCTAATTAATATTTAGGGAATATTACATTCAACCACCTTTTTAGATGCCATGTGATTAGGTCTCCAACATTTCAGAATTTACGATAATGTCCAATATGAACATAAAGTTTGACTTTTGGCAAAAAGTCTAGTTTGCCTATCTATTTAAACAATTCTTTAAAAATACAAGTTTCATCTTATTAGACATTTTTATTTTATGCTGGAAGGCTCTTGTTGGTTAAGGCTGTGTTATTAAGTATCCAGAGATTCTGGAGTAGTGTGTTACTTTTACTGTTGGTGTTGTTAAACAAATTGAAAAGATCTGTAGGAATATCTTGTGGTCTGGACAGGTAGATGAGATTTTGGGGGTGGAATAAGGGTATGTTAGGACTGATGATTGTGAGATTGGCTAGAGCTGAGAGGAAGTGTACAATTTGGACCTCTTGGGTGGAGGCTTATAAGCTTTCTACTGGAAATATTATGAATGTGGTAAGTAAATCTTCTGATTCTCGTGGGTGGAGAGCCTTACTAAAGGTCAGGGATACTATTTCTGAAGTGTTACCTGATTTTGTAAGTTTGTTGGCTGGGCTGGCTGATTCTAAAGTTGTGCACATATTGTAAAGCAGCTGCTTCGGGGTGTGTACTGTCTGCAGTTTGGAGTGCTCGGAATGCTTGTTGTTTCAAACAACAAAAACCAGTGGTGTGATGTGCACTTAAGGATTTGAAAGCATTGTAGTACCTGTAATCCTCAACTACAATCAAAGATTAAATTTATATTAGTCGGAAGCTCTCAAACTACAGCGATAGCAGTAAGTTAACTCGGGATGTCGTTCTCCGCGGACACGTAGCATAGGAACAAGCAAATATTGTTTGTAAATTGTGTGCATAAAAGTAAACAGATTGATCGCAGACATAATGATTAATTCGCAGTAAACTCTAATTGCTTTGTTGTAAATCAATGAAGGAAAGGCGTAAAGGTTCCTTGACCTTCCTCTTCTATGCAACTCCCAACTTCCTACCTAAAATCCTACGCGATTACCTCTAACAACAGTAGGGCATAATACTATGGTGCTCAAGGCGCAGTCGGCACGAGTACCCCTACTCAGTTCAATGAAACTACTGTGTCACTCAGCAAAACATCACACCACAAAGGATGCATAGAGATGTATAACCACGATTTACGTCTAATAACTATTCCATTAATATATCACGATATATAAAGAAGTAGCAAAAGCAGAGTTACGGCGGTTTGCCTTTACAAAAGAAAGTTAGCTACTCATAGTAATCTAGTGCATAAATAAAAAACTAGAGAAGAAAGGAAGAAGAAGCTTAGTCTCTGATGTCTTCGTGCTGCTGCTTCTAGGGTTTCCTCCTTCTGGGTGCCTGACGGCCAGTGGTTTTGGAGTTTCACTTCACCGAGGACTGGTTCTCTCTCAGGAGAGCTGCTTTGTGAGCGGTGTAGAATTATGGGACCCCTGAGTTCTTATTTATAGTGTGGAAATCGAGTTCTGGCCGCCATTCATTAATAAGGAAGGTTTAGGAAGGCTGACTCTAGCCTGAAAGGCCAGGAGAAACAGCCCAGAACAAACCGCCATTGGACCGCAGTGACCCCTTCTGCGGTCCCCTGGTGGCCGCCAAGTGCGATTCCTGCAGCTTCAAATTTATTTTCTTCATTCTTCAATTTCGGGCTTCGTAACTTCGTTTCCTCGTAAAGTGGTCTTCTACAAAGTTATTGCATCTTCAATTATCTTCGTATTGGTTAGTCGCATGACATGTTTTGACTCCTCGAACTCCGTGCAATGGTCAATCTGGCGTATTTGCTTAACTTCCTCGATTTTGCACAATTACGTCGTTTTGGTGACTGAAATCGTGCAATTCCTCAAAAACGCGATCATGACCTACATAAAATACGCGAAATTGGTAATTGACCATAAAACGATACAAATATTGCATCTAAGGCAAAAAACAAGGGTCTAAAAGCATGTTATATCGCACATTTCATTGCACATCATGGTGGGGGTAACTTGTAAGACAGTGGCTCATGAGCTTAGTCTTTTGATACACTTGCACTGTAAGATGCCTATTGGTCCAGATAATGGCAAAGGAAAAGACTGGGGGGGGGGGGGGGGGTGAATAGTCTTTTAAAACTTTTGTCGATAAAAACTATTTCTCAGATATCTGTGTAGATATCTGATACTTAGATTCAGAGCGCGGAAGACTTAAGATAGATAAGTGCAGAAACAGTTAAAGTGTGTGTGTGTGTTGCTGAAATGTAAGTACAGAAAAGTAAATAACACAGCAAGTATAGTGGTATCTGGAGTTGGGGTAATCCTCCAACTAATCCAATTCGGTCTTCCAAAGACCTAGAATTCACTAGAATAGATAATTGAGGTCACCTTACAAAAATCCTATTCTAAGATTCCTTAAACAAATGGTTGCCAACCAAATGTTCCCCCTAAGTTGTTCCCCGGCTTTCACAGCCAAGTACTTCCTGTACTTAGAAACCTTTTTGAGCTATTCCCTAGCTTCCTAAGCTAAGTACTTCCTATGCTCAATAACCTTGGAGTTATTCCTTAGTTTCTCAAACTAGGTACTTCCTGTACTCCACGCCAGTGATGGTGTTGGTTTTGGTTTGAGTTGTCAGATGAGCTTCTTTAATAACTTTTCAGTTAATCAGATAGCTCTGTGAATCAAGTATACTTAATACACTTTGCAATGTATGGTATCTTGTTCTTTTTACTGACCCAAGTCTATGATAATTGTTCAAGAGAATGAATCTCAGATACTTGATCTTTTAATTCAACTCTTTCACAAATAGCAGTGCTTGTTTAGGATCAGGACACTTAGAACTTTAGTACTACTTAAGATCAGGAGCTTTGGTCGCAACAGAAAGCTTGAGAGTAAGTAGTTTGCTTGAGAGATTAAGATATGTGTTCAGTTTGTCTAAGGTGTTCAGTGTGTCTTCTCAAGCAGTCTAAGTGTTGATATTTATAGATGAATTTGAGTGTTATAGATGAATTTGAGTGCCGTTTGAATAGTATCCGTTAGGCTTAAATCAAATTCAAACTATTGATATCTGTGTATAGTACTGTAGCAGGTTTGTCTTCTTCTTCAGAAGCTACCGTTGCTTTTGTTCAAACATCTCTGTCCGTGCATTTAATGCATTGTACTATACTTTTGTCCTGTAGTGCCAACGGAACTATGCTTTGTATCAGAGACAACCTTGATCAGATTTCTCTGATTCTTTGCACGTTCTTATCTTTATCTTCAGATACCACTTTTATTGAAACAACTTTGTTTGCAATATATATATTCCTTTTTCATAAATGTGGTTAAAGCTCAAGGTATCTGAGAATAGATATCTGTGGACACTTTCCTTGTTTTCAGATAGACCTTTTATTTCTCAGATATCTCTTGTGACACAGTTTGTTTAAAACTATTCGTGTCTTCAAGATATCCGCCAAGGTATCAGAAACTTTTCAAGAATCTTGTGCAGTCTTCAAATCTTCAATGTCGTTGAACTTGTTCTACTTGGATGTCTTCTTCTTGGTCTTCTCTTCATAAAATAAAAATTACATTTTGAGACCTAACATCCTATACAAGATTAGCTAGACTATCATACTTAGTGGGTTTCCTCTTTTACAATGTTCAAGTGAACCAAGAGTACTAATCACCTTTCTGAGACTAAGATAAGTCATCATGTTGCTGATCAAAATCTAAACAGATATTTCTAACAAAATATCTAACAAATTTCCTAACAAATTTCCCTTTTGATCACCAACGATGACTATCTCGACCTATTACAACTGGATGAGTGAACAATCCAATACTTAATCATTTCTTAAGATTTTCAATTCATTCAATTAAGTGCGTAGTAAACCTCAACCAAATCACAAGGTGTGATCTTTCGACAAGTTATCTTTTATAGAATACTATCCGAGAGTAAGTTCTTGGATAAGTTACAAAGAAAGATTACGATAACTTCAATACATAAAACAAGTTTAGCTCACCAAAAAAATACAAAAAAAATAGTAAATTAGGACAACAGGAGTAGCCAAGCTCCAAGTAAACATCCTAATAGACTAGTTTTCAAGTCTTCAACTCTTCAAGTCTTCAACAGTAGTTCTATGGATCAGTCTGCAAATTTCCTATCTCCAAACCTTTTGATGTCATCAGAATAATCATAGAGAAGTGTTCTGACGAGCATCTCAAGGTGCTCCGCAAATCCACGCACCTCTTTGTAGGTTTTGGTAGGATTTTTCTTGACAAAATGTTTGACCCACAGATACTTTCCCCACTTCCAGGCATGCTCTATTCTGATATCTGAAAGCTTGAAGTATTCGTAGATAATCCTCAGATATCTGATGTCACCCTTGTATTGATCTTCAGTTAGATAGAACGTTTCATAGGGTTCCACAGCGAGTCTTGCTCTTGTGCCTGTTCCTGTGATATTCAGAATTCTGTGCACATCATCTCGCTTTCCATATGGACATTCATCAGAGAGGTCCTTTCTCATGGCTTCAGTTCTCTTGACAACTTCAAAATCCAACCAGGCTTTAATGTGATTGGTGTTGATCAAGGTTGGCTTATCTTTTCTCCATGCATTAAGTTGTTTATGGATTGGTTCTGGAAATCTTGAATTTACCAGTAGATTCTTAAGTTCCAGAATCCAATAGCCATTTTTCTGATTGATGCACCTGTAGACAGAGGAATCATTGTCATTCTTCACATACTCTATTTTGGCTTCTTCTGGCCTGAGTGGAAGTTGAGTTTGTCTTTGCTCAGCTCTCAGTCTGTTCCTTCTCTGTCTTGAATTCTCTTTGGGGTTGTTGCTTTAAGAACCACCCTGGATAGACTTGGTATTTCCAGAGAGTGTTTTAGCTGCTAGGGGCTTTGCAGCTATGAGCTCAGTTAGGCTTTCAATTTTTCTTTTTCTGTGAAGAGGAGCTTCATCTTTATCAGTTTCCTCATCATCATCAAGGTTAAATCTTGTGAGAGTTTTACAGCCTTCTTCATTGCCCAGGGACTTGATTTGGCCTTCTTCTTTTTCTTCAGAAGATTCATTAATCCCTTTAACCTGTCTTCTCCTTGGAGCCTTGGTACTCCTTGGAGGTTTTTGTGCCATGGCCCTTGTTATCATTGTAGTTCCTTCAGTAGGTTTCTGGGAAGCAGCTACTATTTGCAAAGCAGCTTGGCTTGAGGAGGGTTCATTGATTCTGAGTGGTGGCTGGGAAGTTTTCATGTTTCTTCTTCCTCTCTGAGCCGCACCAGCTCCAGATTTCTTCTTGTTTTCTTCTCCTTCTTCCCATTCCCCCTGACTTTGAGGTCCAGATTTGTACACTCTTTCCCCCTTAGTCATTGTTAGCTGACTCAGTCTCATAAAAGAATCTGAGAGAGAGAGAGTCAAAATGCCCTTGTAAATAATTGTAGGCAGTGACCAACTTCTGAAGTTCGGCTTTGAGCTCCTGATTTTGCTTGATAAGTCCATTGTCCTTATCTGAGCTACTTAATGGGCCTAGGATGGCATCTGCTTTCCAAAGATGTAACTTGCCTCTTGGAAAGCTTTTTCAGCTATAGACGCATCATCGTCCCTTATCATTCCCAGATCTTTCTGAGCAATGACTATGCTAGTTGTTCTCTGAGTGATGAGCTCAGTGAACTTTTTCATTTCAGAGGGGACGGAGGCAATTACTTCCTTGTTCTGTGAAGACATCTCCTTTTTCAGATGAGCCAGTACTTGGTATCTGTTCATGTATTCATGGGAGTGGACATTTGGCAGTTTGCTGAAAGTTTCAGGAGCAATCAGTTTCCTTTTCAAGTGTGAAACCGCTAGATGTTCATTGCGGTGCTCTGCCAAAGTCTTGTCTTCTTCATCATCTGATTAATCAGCCCAGTGATCTTCATCCTCTCGGACATTCTCATCGATTGTGTCGAGTCCAGCAACCATCTCAGACATTGGTTTCTTCCCTTTTTGGGAGGAGGATGGTACTTCTTTTGAAGATGATGCAGCCTTAGCATCATGCTTAATTTCAGATACTTCTTCAGTATCGAGTTCTTTGGTGATGGCATTTACAGCATCCTGTAGCTCTTTAACCTTAGAGTAAGCAATCATCTCTTGCAGATATTGATCTTGTAGTTGGTCAAGCTTGTCTCTGGATTTAGCAATCTGGTCTTCCAGTTGAAGATGGAGCTGTTGTTCTTCTTCCAACTGTTGTCTGAGTTGAGCAGTTCTGGATTGAGTATTCAACAATTTCTGAGCGATTTCCTCAGAATCCTCAACTACTTGTTCAGTAATAACCTTTTGTTGGGAAGATGGATGAGTTGACTTTTGAGGAGATGGAGACGGAGATTTCTGTGCTTTCCTCTCAGTTTGCTTTTCAACAGTTGAGGCATGATTTCTTTGTGAAATTCCTCCGGTCCCTGGTGCAGGGACATCATCATCATCCTTTTTGTCTGTGTCATCCTTTTGGTGATGGTCAGTGGGAGGTTCATCGAAGTCGTTTTCATTTATCTCTTCCTCCTCATCATCTTCAGATACAAGATTGATCACTTCAGGAATAGTGATCTTCTGTCCATCAACCTCTTCTTGTTCAGAAGGTATAAATTGCAGAGTCTGGGGCAGAACTGGCTTGAATGCCATCTGTAATCATGTCTGACCATCTGCCTGTTCAAAGGCTTGTATCAAATCATGCCACTTCTCCGGAGAAATCCTTATGCAATAGAGTCGAATCTGTAATCGCTCGTAGGGAACATTGCATGGATATCGTCTCAAGTCAAGAGCTCGTGCTCGTCTGGGTTGTTGATCTGTGATTCTCAATATTTCGAGAGATCGAGCACCTTAACCTTTGCCATTTCTTGAAGCATTGAATATGCTTTGGCAGGGTTTGAGCTTTGAAGAAGGGAAGTAGGTCCCTTTTCTCATCATTGGGAGCCTGCTTTGCACTTGTTTGAGCCTGAAAGAAAGAGTTTTGAGTGAGCTTCAAAACTTTTGTAGATATCTGAGTAGAAGTGTAGTTTAGTTTCTGAGTTACCTAAGTAAGTACTTCAGGCTCAGAGACTTGTGCTACTGAGACAATTGGTGTCTCAGATATCTTGTTGTGAGGTGGAGACTTGGAAGTCTGGTCCTCATCAACCTTTCTTTCTTGAACCTGAGAATTAAGATTAATACAATACTTAGGAAATTATTTGAAAGAATTTGTGCAAAAATGCTTTAATGAGTTCTGAGTTTTGGACTTACTTCCTCAATAGGAAGCTCAGAGTCATTTTTCTCAGTTTCTGGTATTCTTTCATGTGATGTTGCCTTGGGAGCTTCATCAATTTCCATTGATGCAGGGGATGTCGCAACTTTTTCCCTTTGCATTTCTACTTCTGAATGAGCCTGTAAGTAGAAAGTATTGAATATTTTAGAAGAAGTTTAAGATAACCCATGATGAAGAATATTTATCACTGATTTTTCATGTACCTTCATGCTAGAAGGCTCAATGATGTGTTCTTCATAAACCTTGTCGGTCTCTGGGTTTGTCTCTGGCATTTCTGCCTTATCTTCCTCTTTCTCAGTTGGAGCCTGTTAGAAACATTTACTTTAAATGATTAAGCACATAGAAAAATGACTGAAAAGTGTTATCTTAAGAATCAATTATCACCTATGGTATAGGCTCAGATTTCTTAAGAGGCGAGGTTGGGGTAACCTCCTTCTCAGTTTCTGAGGCAAGCTTTCCAAATTTCCTCTTGTTTCGTGTTTCTAACTCAACTGTAACAAAGAATTTTTATATAAGTAACAAGATATACAAGCATAAAATTTTTCACAAGGTAGGAGTTAAACCATTCAGCTACCTGAGCATTGTCAGGCTGATTGGTCTCTGGAACTTGTGACCCTTTTATACTTTGGTCTTCTTGTTCCAGTACAACTTCTTTGTTTGAAGTTTTAGGTACTTCAAACCTTTCCTGAGTGTGCAACTCAGTTGCCTCCCCTGGTTGATCATACTAAGTGGATGTCTCAGTTTGATCCCTCTTGTCGAGTTGGGGAACCTGCTCTTTTGCAGGATTTTCTTCAGCGTGTTGTAATGCTGGTAATTCGAAATGGAGTTCATTTACCATTTCATCAACCACTTGTGGCTGTTGTGGTTGTTGTGGTTGTCTGGAAGCAGAAGATCGGTCAGTAGAGTGTTCTTCCAGATTTTTAGATGTGGTGTTTTCATCAGCATCTGCCAGCACTAAATTACCACTCTTCAGGGCTTCTTGAAGTTGTGCGTAAGAAACGTTCCCTGATGATGTGTTTGCACCAACAGCCTTTTCTATAGGTGCGTGTTCAGCAACCTGAGGTGTAGGTTCTTCTTCAGAAACCTTATCACCGCCATTCTACAGTAACCTTAGCCCTCTTTGTTCTTTCTAGGACTTGAGAGATGACTAGTTCATCATCTTCATCGTCAGAGCTCTCATCATCATTGGGAACTGATTGGTCCATTACTCCTGCGATTTCTGTAGATGGGGCTTGGTGCTTTTCACCTGTTTTGGCAGCATTAATAAGTTCATCAGCAAGGCATTCTGCATTAGTCGTAACATTTCTGAACGTACTTTCTCTTGCTCAGTCTACTTGTTCAGTAGTTGATGACTCTTTTGCAGCATTGATGAGTTGATCTGCCTTTATCAGTTCATCGGCAAGGCCTGCAGATATCTGAGAATCGACAACCTCAATGGGTGTGTCTTCTGATTTGCCAGCAGACTTCTTTCTTGAAGTTCTGGGCTTCTTGGTCGCAACCTTTTCTTCAGATACCTTTTCAGACTTTCGCTTCATAGAACCTTTCTGAGACACAGTAACCTTTTTCATCAAGTTTGTATACTCATATTTGTAGAGTAGGTTACTGTTGGCTATTTCAGCCGTCTCTATGAGCTCAATGCCAAGCTTCTCCAGCAAGTAGCATATCTTCAGACCATAGCCTACTGTGGCCTTTGGCTCAGCTAGTCCTTTGGCAATCTTAGGCTCGAAGCCTTGAATCTTCTTCACAAACTTCATGAAGGCGTACTTTCCTCAGTTAAAAGGGTTTTCCAGCCTTTTGTCTTGTTGATTCAGCAATAGTGACTGAGGTTTTGACAGACACTATTGCAGTGCCTTCAGAAACACATGAAATTATCCTGGAATTGTTGTAGAATTCCAACACATCGAGTGATGAAATTCCACTTGGGCGAGCAGATAGAAAACCCTTGATTTGTGCCTTTTCAAGCATGTCAAGAATCAGCTTTCTGTCGGCTTGGTTCTCTATTGCAGCCGTGAGGTATTCCTCAACCATGGCACCACCCAAATCATTCTGTGATTTGAAGTCCAATGGTTAGGATTAAAATCTCCTACCAGTCGGTTGTTCACAATAACCAACTCTGGTGTTTGCTTTTCAGCAGTACCAGTGGAGGATTGAGATTTCTGTGTGGAAGAATTCTTTGGGGCCATCTCTTTATATAGTGTAGGAATTTGGATTGGTGTTTGAAAGAGATTTGATTGATTCTTTGCGTAAAAACTTAATCTTGATTTGCGAGATTGTAGAAGGTTTGCAGAGAATCAAGAGAAGGTTTTGCTATTTTTGTGTAAGTCGAATTTTGGATTAGGTAAAGTGATTTCTTTTGCCAAAATCCTATATATATAGCAATAGAATCTCAAGACAAATACATACAAATTGATTTTGTGTGTACGATACGTGATTTGCAAGCGTGAGCAAAAGCTAGTTGGCATTAAATGCAAAGTGGGCTTTGTCGAATTTTTCTGATCCACTATTTCTTGTGAATTAATTTCCACCGTATAGATCAAACGCTTAATTTCATCAAGGGTCACCATTGCTTCTTCAGCAATGATCACAATCAACAAGTGTAATTGTGCCCATTTAATGAATTTTGGCCATTAGCTATCTGAATCACGTTTTTGTATGACCAAGAACACTGTTTGCATCTGAATCTGTCTTATACTTAGGATTTTTCCAAGTTTTTCATCAAGATAGAAATAATGCGAATTTCAAGAGAGTAGTTGACTGTAGATAGTTGTACTATTCTCCTTTGTGTTCCCCGTTTATGGAGTGATTCAGATATCTGAGTTCCCGTCTCAGAGATCTTAAGTCGCCTTTTGCTCTTTAGCCTTTTTGACTTCTGAATACCCGTTCCAGATTTCTCTTTTCTCTTCTTTGGATGCCCGTTCCAGATACCTCTTCTCTAGATGCCCGTTCCAGGTTCCTGAACTTTTTCAGTTCATTGGTAGTTCCATTAGTCCAAGACTATGTCTTAAGGCTAAGAATCTACTTTCTTGTAGTGGCTTAGTGAAGATATACGCAAGTTGGTCTTGATGCCAATCTTGAGTATCTCTATATTGCCTTTTCAACATGATCTCCGATGAAGTGATGTCTAACATCAATATGCTTTGTTCGGCATGAAATTTAGGATTACGTATGTAATAGCACTTGTGTTGTCACGATAAATGGGAGTTTCTCTTCATCGAGTCCATAGTCTTTAAGTTGTTGTTGTATCCACGTAATTTGTGTTGCACAACAACCAAAGACAATATATTCAGCCTCTGTGGTAGAAGTTGCAATTGAGTTTTGCTTCTTGCTAAACCACGAGATAAGTCTAGTACCCAGAAACTGACAAGTTCCTGAGGTGCTTTTCCTATCAAGCAATGATCAGCATAATCAGCGTCTGAGTACCCAGCTAAACTCAATCCGCTTTCTTTAGGATACCACAATCCTACATCTACTGTACCTTTTACATACCTTAATATTTTCATAGCAATGTTGTAGTGTGTTTGCATCGGATTTTTCTGAAATCTAGCACACTCAACGGCGTATTGAATATCAGTCTACTTGCGGTGAGGTAAAGTAGTGAACCTATCAATTTCCTATACTTATGTTCTTCAACACTCTTATCGATTGATTCAGATAGGTCATTTTGGTTCCAATGCTCATAGGTATCTTAGCATTCTTTTGAAGGCTTAAGATTGAATTTTGTGAGCATATCTTTTGCATACTTTGTTTGACTAATGAATATTCCATCATTGAGTTGCTTGACTTGCAATCCTAGAAAATAATTCATTTCTCCCATCATGCTCATCTCAAACTTACTTTTCATGAGATTTGCAAAGTCATTACAAAGTTGCTTGTCCTTAGATCCAAATATGATGTCATCAACATATACTTGAACTAAGAGTAGTTTCCCATCATGATTTAAGGTAAATAAAGTTTTATCAACTTCACCTTTCTTGAAACCACTTTCCAGAAGGTATTTGGCCAAAGTGTCATACCATGCTCTTGGAGCCTGTTTCAGTCCATACAAAGCTTTCTGTAGTTTATAGACCATTCTACTTTCTGAGGAAACTTCAAAGCCAGGTGGTTGCTCAACATAAACTTGTTCTGCAAGTTCACCGTTCAAGAATGCACTTTTGACATCCATCTGATAAACTTTAAAATCTTTATGAGCTGCAAAGGCTAGAAAGAGTCTTATTGCATCCAATCTGGCAACTGGTGCATGTGACTCATCAAAATCTAAGCCTTCAGTCTGGGTAAATCCCTTGGCAACCAATCTTGCTTTGTTTCTGGTTATTTCACCAGATTCATTCATTTTATTTTTGAAAACCCATTTAGTTCCAATTACAGATATTCCTTCCACAAATGGAACTAGTTTCCAGACTTTGTTTCTCTCAAATTGATCCAACTCTTCTTGCATTGCAGAGATCCAGTCTTGGTCTTCTAATGCTTCTTCTATATTTTTAGGTTCAATATTTGAGATGAAACATCCGAGAGAATTAGCATTTTCAGCTATTGCTCTCCTAGTCCTAACACCTTGATTAATTGTTCCAATCACATCTTTTGCAGGATGATCCTTGATCCATCTCATCATAGGTTTAGTGCTAGTAGGATCAATATCCAAATGATTTGAATGTGAATCACTGGGATTTTGATTTGATACTTTTTCAGTATCTAAGACATTTTTCTCCTCAGAAGGGCAATTAATGTTTGACACTTGTTCAGTGTTTGAACTATCTGGAACCTGTCTTTCAGAGAGATTATTTCTAGAGATAGCTTCATGATGAATATCTTCAGTTTCCATTTCTGGAAGTTTCATAGGAAATTCTTCATCATGTTTGTGAGTCATCTGGTTGTTACTAGGCATATCAAGCTTTTCTACGTCAGAGTCATCCTCACTTTCCATAATGATGTTTCTCCTTCGAGGATCCTTCTTGTAATCCTCAACATTAGTTCTTTGAACCTTTCTGAGAGTTCATCATTAGGAGGTGTTTTCTTACTTCCTTCATAGAATACAACATGAACTGATTCTTCAATTTTCTTTGTTCTTTTATTGTAAATTCTGTAGGCTTTGCTATTCGTGGAATAACCAAGAAATACACCTTCATCTGCCTTTGGTTGAAATGTTCTCAGATAATCTTTTCCATTGTTTAGAACAAAACATCTACAACCAAATACTCTCAGATGTTTGATATTAGGGGGTCTACCAACCAATATTTCATAAGGGGTCTTGTCATGGTGTTTGTTTATCAAACATACATTACGAGTGTAGCAGTGTGTTTCTGACTTCAACCCAATAAACTTCACTTATTTCAGTGTCAGCTAGCATCGTCCTTGCAGCTTCTTTAAGGGTTCTATTTTTCCTTTCTGCAACACCATTTTGTTGAGGTGTTCTTACAGAGGAAAGTTGGTGTTGTATACCTTTGTAGGTACAAAACTCCTTTATGTACTGGTTGACAAACTCAGTACCATGATCTGTTCTGATTGCAGATACCTTGTCATTTTTCATGACTTCAAGCTTTTTCAGCAAGTTTGGTATCTCCACCCTGTCATCAGATTTGTGTTTCAGAAAGAGAAGCCAAGTGAATCTTGAGAAGTCATCTACTACAACCAGACCATACCTATTTCCTGCATAACTAGTTACAGATGATTCAAAAAAATCCATGTGTAATAGTTGCAGTGGTCTAACACTAGAGTGTCTAGTTTTGGACTTGAAAGAGATTTTGGATTGTTTCCCCATCTGACAGGAAGAACAGATACCATCCTTTCTGAAAGATGTTTTGGGAAGGCCAACCACTAACTCTTTCTTGGCAAGTTTGTTCAGAGTTTTGAAGTTCAAGTGACTCATTCTTTTGTGCCATAACCAGTGCTCTTCTATGTGACCAGATTGACTCACCATGAGACATTCTTCAGTTGTGGCAGATGCCAATCGGCAACATAAAGACTGCCTCTCCGCCGAGCAACCAAGACTGTCTGCTTTGACTCATTGTCAATTAGTTTGCAGTATTTTGCTTTGAATTTTACAGTAAAACCTTTGTCTGCAAACTGGCTCATGCTAAATAGATTATATTTCAAATTCTTAACATGTAATACGTCAGTGATTGTTAATGTTCCCAATTTGATGTTGCAAATCGAGAGAGGATTTAATTCTCCTCAAAGAAATCGATATCGGTCACGTGTTGCAAGCTTTGTAATCGACCAGATTTGCTTTGTCTCATGTCATGTGCTTTCCGCATCCACTATCAAATAGCCATTGTGCTTTAGTCCAGGAAGCATTCTGCACACAACAGGAAACAGGAGATTAGGTTCTCAATTTACAGTTGGAACCATCAGGACTAAACAATCTTCCAGTAGGAAATTTCCTTGGAACATTCTTTTGTCTGATAGGAACATAAGGAGGAATTCTAATTGAATGATTATCATTATTAAGAATTATTTTCTTCCTTGGTGTGTTCCTAGGTGCTCCATTTGGTGCTTTCAGATACCTGTCAGGTTTCTGAGTTTGCTTTTCAGCAAACTTAGCTTTCCTTGCCAGATTTCTTCTAGCCGGCATTGATTTTCGATGGCTTGATTCAACTTCCACTTCTGATAATTGCTTTGAGCAATTCTAGCCTTTAGCCATCGTTCTTGCTCCTGTTTGTATTCATGAGCAAGTTGTTTCCCGATGCCTTTATAGCCAATACCGTTTCGAGCACTTGAAGCTATCTGAGATCTTTTCTCAGCAGCTTTGCTAGTCTCTGGTTGGTCCAATTTCTTTCCAGAAAAAGTGACATGGGAGAATTTGCCAGCTCCTGCAATTCTACCCTTTTGAGAGACATAGCACTGTGGGTGTTTACACTTTTCAGTGTTGTGTTTCTTTTCAGAGACGTGCCCAACAGTTTTGTTTTTGACTTGTTTTTCCCACAAAGGTTTAGTCGCAACTGCCTTTCCTTTGTCAACAATCTTTATCTTCTGACCGATACTATAGATTGCATGGGAACCATCTTGCTGAGTACTTACAAATGTTCTTCTTTCCTCACTCTTATTCAGAGTGATAGAACAATCTGTCTGTGTATTCAGCCCAAGTCCTTTCTTTTCTGAAGGATCTCTTAAGTAAGATTGTACTTCAGTAAGAGTGTCACTAGCTTTGGCATAAGATTGAAAAGATAATTCTTTCTTTTCGAGTTCCTTGTTCTCAGAAAGAAGATCTTCATATTTCTTTCGTAATTCAGCCATTGCTTCTTTATGTGACTTTTCAGTCTCAGATATCTGAGCTTTGAGAAATGCATTTTCAGCATCCTTTTTCTCAGATATCTTAACTAATTGAGAATTTTCCTTTGCAAGAGAATTCTTTTCTTCTTCAAGATTTTCGGCTCTAGCTCGGATCATTAGAAATTCTCTTTCATAGATGTCAAGTTCTTTCCTGAGATTTTCTAGATCTTTTATTTCTTCTTCATCACTTTCATAAGTATAACAAGAAGTATGTGTTACCTCATCAGCCATAAGACAGATTTCTATGTTAGAGATGTCTGGACCGTCAATTTCAGCAACTCCACACATTTCATTCTTCTTGAGGCCGAAGTCGATTATATCATGAGTAACTCCACATAATTCTGGTGATGGTAAGGTTGAGTCATCTGAATTGTCATCTTGAATCATCTCAACGTCTAGAGCATCCATTGAGTTTGGATTTTCTTTCTTTCTTGATTAATAAAGCTTCGGCTTCTTCTGAAGATTCTGCTATCTTTCTTGTCACCTGTCCTTAGTTTGTTGAAGGTAGGACAATCCTTCTTGAAGTGACCAGGTTTCTGACAATAGAAACAGATATCGTTTCCAATTTCTACTTCCTCAGTACATGATGCTTTCTGAGCTGGCTTGTTCAGCGAGCTTTGCATATTTTCTTTGGTGATAGTTTGAGCCTAGATGCTTTTGACTTCTTTTGGCTTTTCTTCTCTCAATTTCTCGTGACATATTTGCTTATTTGCTTTGCGGCAAGAGCATCCTCGCCTCTTCCTTGTTTTTCTTCTTTTGAAGTTCCTTGAGCAACTAGAGCAATATCGCAACTTTTAGGTTGTTTGTTCTCTTTGTGTTGTCTCATAATCAACCGTAGCAAGATGTGAGAAGAGTTCCTTTGGAGTAATATTTGACATTCCTTGGTTAAAATAAAAGAATTTAGTATGCTCCGGTTGTGGTTAAGACTTCGACAATAGTCTTAATCTTTTCGATTGGGAGTATCTTGCTTTCCCAAGTCGCCATATCACTCATGAGAGTGGTAAATCTGAAATCAAGTTCTTCCAGAGTTTCAGTGGGTCCTTGTTTGAAATTTTGAAATTTCAACTTGAGAACTTCGAACTTGTTTTCTTTGGTTTTCTCAGTTCCGGCACAGATTTCTTCAATCAGTTGCTAGGCAAGTTTCGCCGTTTTAGCACCCCACAGTTTACACTGTATGTGCTCTGGTGTCAATCTGATGATGATATTACGAGCTTGACCATCCAGACGATTTCTCTTGGCATCTTCCGATGTCCAGAGTTCTCTGGGCTTTGGTTCGTAAATAACTTGACTAGTAGATCTCCCACTTGTTGGTGAAGATCCTTCGCTTTGATCTCTGTCTCTACCATTAGAAACCTCCATGACTTGTTGAAGTTGTTGAATGACTATTGGGCCATTCTTTATCACGTCGATCATTTCGTCACTTATGGCTTCAAGGTGGAGCATCATGTTATTTTTCCATTTCTCGTAGTTCTCTGGTTTGAGAACGGGTGCATCACTCAGAGACATTCCTGCACACTTAACACACAAATTAAATAGTCCTCGAAAATGGACAAAGTTCCTTCACCTGTCTGGGGATCTAGGTTCAGTGCAGAAGGCTTGTGAACCTCCTGCTCTGATACCACTTGTTGGTCCAGATAACGGCAAAGTAAAAGACTCGAGGGGGTGAATAGACTTTTAAAACTTTTGTCGATAAAAACTATTTCTCAGATATCTGTGTAGATATCTGATACTTAGATTCAGAGCGCGGAAGACTTAAGATAGATAAGTGCGAAGCTTGTTAAAGTGTGTGTGTGTTCTTTGAAATGTAAGTACAGAAAAGTAAATAACACAACAAGTATAGTGGTATCTGGAGGTGGCGTAATCCTCCAACTAATCCACTTCGGTCTTCCAAAGACCTAGAATTCACTAGAATAGATAATTGAGGTCACCTTACAAAAATCCTATTCTAAGATTCCTTAAACAAATGGTTCCCAACCAAATGTTCCCCCTGAGTTGTTCCCCGGCTTTCACAGCCAAGTACTTCCAGTCGTAAACCTTTTTGAGCTATTCCCTAGCTTCCTAAGCTAAGTACTTCCTGTGCTCAATAACCTTGGAGTTATTCCTTAGTTTCTCAAACTAAGTACTTCCTGTACTCCACGCCAGTGATGGTGTTGGTTTTGGTTTGGGTTGTCAAATGAGCTTCTTTAATAACTTTTCAGTTAATCAGATAGCTCTGTGAATCAAGTATACTTAATACACTTTGCAATGTATGGTATCTTGTTCTTTTTACTGACCCAAGTCTATGATAATTGTTCAAGAGAATGAATCTCAGATACTTGATCTTTCAATTCAACTCTTTCACAAATAGCAGTGCTTGTTTAGGATCAGGACACTTAGAACTTTAGTACTACTTAAGATCAGGAGCTTTGGTCGCAACAGAAAGCTTGAGAGTAAGTAGTTTGCTTGAGAGATTAAGATATGTGTTCAGTTTGTCTAAGGTGTTCAGTGTGTCTTCTCAAGCAGTCTAAGTGTTGATATTTATAGATGAATTTGAGTGCCGTTTGAATAGTATCCGTTAAATCAAATTCAAACTATTGATATCTGTATAATCTTTATGTTTGTCTTCTTCTTCTTCAGAAGCTACCATTGCTTTTGTTCAGACATCTCTGTCCGTGCATTTAATGCATTGTACTATAATTTTGTCCTGTAGTGCCAACGGAACTATGCTTTGTATCAGAGACAACCTTGATCAGATTTCTCTGATTCTTTGCACGTTCTTATCTTTATCTTCAAATACCACTTTAATTGAAACAACTTTGTTTGCAATATATATATTTCTTTTTCAGAAATGTGGTTAAAGCTCAAGGTATCTGAGAATAGATATCTGTGGACACTTTCCTTGTTTTCAGATAGACCTTTTATTTCTCAGATATCTCTTGTGACACAGTTTGTTTAAAACTATTCGTGTCTTCAAGATATCTGGCCAAGGTATCTGTAAAAGCTTTGATAATCTTGTGCAGTCTTCAAATCTTCAATGTCGTTGAACTTGTTCTGCTTGGATGTCTTCTTCTTGGTCTTCTCTTCATAAAATAAAAATTACATTTTGAGACCTAACATCATATACAAGATTAGCTAGACTATCATACTTAGTGGGTTTCCTCTTTTACAATGTTCAAGTGAACCAAGAGTACTAATCACCTTTCTGAGACTAAGATAAGTCATCATGTTGCTGATCAAAATCTAAACAAATATTTCTAACAAAATATCTAACAAATTTCCTAACAATGCCTCATAACATGTTTATCCATAGTGTCTTGCACAGGTTATCTGTGATATAACTTCCAGTTTTTGTGTTTTCTGGGTATTTTTTATGTTTAAAGTGTTTTTTTCGTAGGAAATTTGTTGTCTGAGTAGGTGTATGTGGATGATTGTTCTACTAGAGGTGCTGTGATGCGTTTTGGTTTGTAGCCCTGGAGTTTGGCGTACATTTTTGAGCTATTGTCTTGGGATTTTCCTTGTAATTAGGAGCCCGGATCACATGATTACCTGGAGTCCGGTGTCTGTAGCTGTTCGCAGCTTCCCTAGAGATAACCAAGGCTTTTCCTGTAGAGTCTGGTTTGGTCTATTATGACCTTTCTAGAGTTTTGTTTGGTTTTCTCTTTTACCTCTATCAAAATGGTTGGACAAACATATTGTGTGGGCTATACCCAGGAGATATGGCTTAGAGTCCATTTGCAAATTAGGTCCTATTATTTGGACCTGGTTTGTTAGGATTGGATGTGTTATCCTTGACTGTTTTTTCTACACTACAAAAATAACGCTGTTTAGCGACGGATAATCCGTAGCGACGGATTTAGCGATGGATAATAAGGCTGTCGCCTTTTTCGGCGTCACAAGCCATTTAGCGACGGATAATTTATCCATCTCTAGCGATGGATTAGAGACGGATAAATTCGTTGACCTTTTTGTGACGGATACTTATCCGTCTCTAATAAGGTGATTTTTTTTAATTCCATAATTCTGTCCATTTTTTTATACGGATAATTCCGTTTCTAAATAGCGACGGATATTTAGCGACGGATTATATATTTTTAAATAATAAATAAAATCCAGATTTAGAGACACATGTTTCACAAATATAATCTATGATAATAAATACAAAATGATTAAATTCTATTAATTAACAGAAAGCATTCGACGAATACAAATTATCCATAATGAAATTAAATATCCATACATAAGCTAAAATATGAAGTCAAGTGGCAGAAAAACACAAGTCCAAACTAACTATCTTGGGTTGGGGGCGGTGGTGGGTACATGGCCATGAAATCCTCCATCCACTGCTAGAGTTTCCGGTAATCCTCCTGGGTTTTAGCTAACTGCTCTTTCAAAGGATCGACCTTTCCTGCACCAACTCCTGAACCTGCTCCTGTGTGAAAAATGGTGCTCTGGATTGCTGGGATGCTGAGGAGCTAGGACCAGCCAGTTCAGGACTGTAACTCCCCAATCCATATACTCGGCCCTTGTCGTCCATTGGGTTGACGGCTAAGAAGATGTTGTTTTCTTCTTCAACTGTCAGCTCCCAACCGGCGATCCTCCTCTCCACCTCAGCCTGAAATCGTAAAGTGCATACCATGAGTTACAGTTTTCAAAATAACTTATGCTACACAAATATGAACCTTAACAAAAGAAACTTACCGGAATAGTGTCGGACCGTCTGTCCACCTATATGTCGTCCTTTAGCTTTGCTATTTTAAAGTGTTGTAGCGCGGTCTTCTCCTCCCCAGCCTCCGCCAGAAGAACATATATATGCAAACTGTTAGCTAGCTAGTGTGTAGAAATTAAACACAAAACACATGTATGAATAAACGGACAAATGATGTGCACTCATAGATTTCGATTTTAGTTGTAGAACCTGTAATCCTTAAATACAATCAAGATTAAATTTATAAGTCGGAAATCCTCAAATCCACAGTTTAAAGCGGAAAGCTGACTCGGGATGTCGTTCTCCACGGACACTTAGAATTGGAACAAGCAAATAACGTATGTAAATTGTATGCAGAAAGTAAGCAGAATGATTGCAGATTAATTGAATCGCAGTAAACCTTAATTTGATGAGATGTAATCGATGGTGGGAAGGCGTAAAGGATCCACCGACCTCCCTCTGCTATGCTACTCCCAAATTCCTTGCTAAAATCCTACGCGATTACATCTAATGACAGTAGGGCATAATACTATGGTGCGGAGGTGCAGTCGGCACGAGTACCCCTACTGTTAGGAATATCTGTTAGTTTTTTGATCATTCATCACATGTTCCTATCTTAGCCAGAAAGGTGATTAAGTACTCTTGGTTCACTTGAACATTGTAAAAGAGGAAATCACTGAGTATAATTAGTCTAGTAAATCTTGTATTAGGATTATAGGTCTCTGAGTGTAATTTTTATTTTAAGAAGACCATGAAGATCAATCCTAGCAATGGAGCTTTTCTGAAGATTACAAGACCGGAGATTGCACAAGATTTATGAAGACACCAAGGTTTAGTCTCACTCGGAAAGACTATGTCCTTAATCCTTTCTTAAGTACATTTAGTTACTTTTGAAACATGATTCTGGAACATATGACACCACGAGTATGGAGCATGCAAGCCATCAGAAAGGCTAATGTATCCGTTGAAGACTACAGGACAAGAAATAGTACATATGCATTAATTGCATCGGCAGAAAAGCCGCTAAAGCACAGTCCTCTCTGAGATATGAGACAAGGACTTCTGAGTACTCATTTCAAGATAAGTATAGACTGAATTTGAATTGTGTCTAACGGATAACATCCCAACGACTCTCTAATTCATCTATAAATATCACACACTTAGATCTTTGAGAAATACGAAGAACGATCTAACTTGCAAACTTACAATCTAGCAAAGTATTCTCTCAAGTACTCTACTACCCTTCTCGAAAGCTTTACATTGTGAAGAATCACTAGTAGTTCTAAGTTGTCCTGAACCTTAACAAGAGATTGTTATTCGTGAAAGAGTTGAACTGTCAGATAACCTTTCTGAAGATCATTCTCCAGAACGGACATCGATTACTTGGGTCAGTAAAGAGCAGATTGCCATACACTGAACAAGTGTATTAAGTAGTCTTGTTCTATTAGGCTCTCTGAAAACATAACTGAAAAGTTATACGAGAAGCCTCTCTGACAAACCTTATAACCAACACCATCAAGGCGTGGAGTAGAGGAAGTACTTGATTTGGGAAATCAAGGAATAACTCCAAGGTTATCTGAGTAGAGGAAGTACAAAGCTCTAGGAGCTGGGGAATAACTCAGGGGGAACATTTGGTTGGGAACCAATTGTTTGAGAATCTTAGAATAGGATTTTTGTAAGGTGAACTCAATTATCTGTTCTAGTGAATTCTAGGTCTCAGAAAGACCGAAGTGGATTAGTTGGAGGATTACGCCACCTCCAGATACCACTATACTTGCTGTTATTTACCTTTCAGATTTATCTTCAAGAAAGCACACACACTTACTTATTGTTTCGCACTTACCTTTCTTAAAGTCTTCCGCTCTGAATTTAAGTATCGAAACCCCAGTTTTCGAGAAATGTTTATCGACAAAAGTTTAAAAGACTATTCACCCCCTCTAGTCTTTTACTTTGCGTTATCTGGACCAAGTGGTATCGAGCAGAGGTTCCCAATCCTTCATCTTGAACCTAGATCCCCAGATAGGTGAAGAAACTCTGTCTCTTTCTGAGGACTATATAATTTGTGTGTTAAGTGTGCAGGTATGTCTCTGAGTGATGCACCCGTTCTGAAGCCAGAAAACTACGAAAAATGGAAGAACAACATGATGCTCCATCTTGAGGCCATTAGTGATGAGATGATCTAGGGCATCAAGGAAGGGCCTATCAAAAGCAGACAACTCAAACACCTCACTGAGGTGTCTGAGGGAAGAAAAGCCTCAGCCACGGAAGATGGAAGCGAGGACATGGCTGCTAGTGATAGTGGTCATGGTGCTCGTGGAAGCATTATGTATGAAGACAAGCTAAGAGAGCTGGACATCCGAAGATGCCAAGAGACCGATTGGATGGTCAAGCTCGTAATATAATCATCGGATCGACACTGAGCACATCGATGTAAATCGTGGGTGCTAAAGCGTGAAATTTACACCGCAATTGATTGAAGAAATACATGCGTTTAACCGAGAAAACCAAAGAAAACAAGTTCGAAGTTCTTAAATTGAAGTTCCAAAACTTCAAGCAAGGTCCCACCGAAACTCGGAAGAACTTGATTTCGTGTTTACTACTCTTATGAGTGATATGGCTGCACTTGGTGAAAGCAACAGATACTCCCAATGTAAAAGATTAAGACTATTGTCGAAGTCTCAATCACAACCGGGAGCACACTAAATTCTTTTATTTCAACCAAGGAATGCCAAATATTACTCAAGAGAGCTCTTCTCTCATCTTGCTCAGAGATTATGAGACAACTCAGAGAGAACAAACAGCTGAGAAGTTGCAAAATGTTGCTCTAGTCGCTCAAGGTACTTCTGAAAAGAAAGATACCAAAGACGCATCTGAAGAAAATTCTCTTGCAGTAAGACACATGAATAAATTTGTGAGTCAAGAGATTGAGAGAAGAAAAGCTAAAGAAAAGCTGAAAAAGCATCTTGGCCCAAACTATCATCTGTACAAGAACATTCAACTAAACAACTCTCTGAAGACCCCCATTCAGAAAGGTGTTACTACTGAATCAGCAGAGATAGGAAATGATATCTGCTTCTATTGTCAAAATCCTGGTCACTTCAAGAGAGATTGCCCTGCTTTAAACAAGCTCAAGACAGGTGACAAGAAGGACAGAAGAAATTACAAAAGAAATCAAAGGGCCTTACTGACTGAAGAAAGGAAGAAGATTCAAATCCAACTTGATGCTCTAGATATTGAGACAGATTCTGAAGATGGAGATTCAGATAACTCAAACCTACCATCACCAGAATTGTGTGGAATCACCCACAACGTAATCGACTTCGGCCTTAAGAAGAATGAAATGTGTGGAGTTGCTGAGATTGCTGGTCCAGACATCTCCAACATTGAAATGTGTCTTATGGCTGATGAGGTAACTAACATTTCACAATTTCTGTACTATGAGAGTGATGATGGAATTGAGGATCTGGAGTTAATCAGGAGTGAATTGGATCGTTATGAGAAAGAATTTTTGGAAGCACAATCCAAAACCAGAATTCTAGAGGAAAGCAAAAGAACTCTTGAAAAAGAGGTTTCTGAGCTAACCAGGGTATCTGAGAATAAGAGCGCTGAAATAGCCCTTCTGAAAAGTCAGATATCTGAAAATGAAAATTTTCACAAACTAGCCTTGGATGAACTTAATAAGAAAATGATGAAGCTGCTTTCTGAGAATGAGGAACTCCGAAAGAAAGAGCTATCCTTCCAATCTTATGCAATGGCTAGTGACACTCTCACTGAGGTTCAATCATATCTGAGAGATCCCTCTGAGAAAGGTGGACTTGGACTTGATGAACAATCAAGCAATTCGTCTCCTCAGAAGAAGGGTGATGATAGGTTGACCTTTGTAAAAAGTCAACAGAATGGTTCTTCAACCACCTATAGCATTGGTCAGAAAGCTAGGGTAGTTGACAAAGGAAAAGGAGTAGCAACTCAGCCTTTGAAAGAACAACAAGTTCACAAGAAATATGTGGATAAGGTTTCTGAAAAGAAACACAATCCTCAGACATGCAACCATCCACAGTGCTATATTACTAATAAGGGAAGAATTGCTGGAGTAGGCAAATTCTCAACTATACCATTTTTTGAAAATAAAGATGGTGTAGAAACTAGTAAGGCTTCTGAAGACCGCATTCAGAAAGCCAAAGGTGTTCGAAATGGCATTGGCTATCGTGCTATTGGAAAAGTCCTTTTACAACAATATAAGGAAGGACAAGAACAATGGCGCAAGGCTGATATTGCACGTAGCAATAAACAGAAGTGGAAGAAATCTCAAACCACTGAAAAACTGAATGCCAAAGCTAGAAGGAACCTGGCCAGAAAGGCTAAGTTTGCTGAAAAGCAACCCCAGAAACCCAGGATCCAGAAAGCACCAAAGGGAACACCTAGAAACACCCCAAGAAGGAAGATTGAGATCAAAATTACTAATTTCATTGCATCTCCTTCTGTTCAAGTTAGACAAAAACAAACTCCCAAGAAATTCACTAAAATGTGGATTCCTACTGGAAGAATGTTTAGTCTAAATGGTTCTATCTCTGAAGCAAGAACCTAACTCCTGTTTCCTGTTTTGTGCAGAACGCCTCTTGGACTAAGGCTCAATGGCTATTTGATAGTGGATGCGGAAAGCACATGACAGGAGACAAAGCAAATCTGGTCAACTACAAAGCTTGCAACCTTGGACGGACGATTTCTTGGAGGAGAATTAAATCCCTCTCTGGGATTTGGCAACGTCAAATTGGAATCTTTAACAATTACTGACGTATTACATGTTAAGGGTTTGAAATACAATCTATTTAGCATGAGCCAGTTTGCAGACAAGGGATTCACTGTGAAATTCAAAGCAAAGTTTTGCAAACTTATTGACAATGAGTCAAAGCAGACAGTCTTGGTTACTCGGCGGAAAGGTAGTCTTTATGTTGCCGATTGGACATCTGCCACATCTGAAGAATGTCTCATGGTGAGTCAATATGGTCACACAGAAGAGCACTGGTTATGGCATAAAAGAATGAGTCACTTGAACTCCAAAACTCTGAACAAACTTGCCAAGAAAGAGTTAGTGGTTGGCCTTCCCAAAACATCTTTCAGAAAGGATGGTATATGTTCTGCCTGTCAGATGGGGAAACAATCGAAGATCTCCTTCAAGTCCAAAATCAGACACTCTAGTGTTAGACCACTGCAACTATTACACATGGATCTTTTTGAATCATCTGTAACTAGTTATGCAGGAAAGAAGTATGGTCTGGTTGTTGTAGATGACTTCTCAAGATTCACTTGGGTTGTCTTTCTGAAGCACAAATCTGATGCTAGGGTGGAGATACCAAATTTGTTAAATAAGCTTGAAGTCATGAAAAATGACAAGGTATCTGCAATCAGAACAGACCATGGTACTGAATTTGTCAACTAGTACATAAAGGAGTTTTGTACCAGCAAAGGTATACAACATCAACTTTCCTCTGTAAGAACACCACAACAAAATGGTGTTGCAGAAAGGAAAAATAGAACTCTTAAAGAAGCAGCAAGGACAATGCTGGCTGACACTGAAATAAGTGAAGTTTATTGGGTTGAAGCTGTAAATACAACATGCTACACTCAGAACAGATGTTTGATAAACAAACACCATGACAAGACCCCTTATGAGCTCTTGGTTGGTAGACCCCCTAATATTAAACATCTGAAAGTGTTTGGTTGTAGATGTTTTGTTCTTAACAATGGAAAAGAGTATCTAAGAACATTTCAACCAAAGGCAGATGAAGGAGTGTTTCTTGGTTATTCTATGAATAGCAGAGCTTACAGATTTTACAACAAAAGAACAAAGAAGATTGAAGAATCAGTTCATGTTGTATTCTATGAAGAAAGCAAGAAATCACCCCTTGTTGATGAACTCTCAGAAAGGTTCAAGGAACTAATGTTAAAGGATTCTGAAGAAGAACCCTCAGAATGGAAAAACATCATTATGGAAAGAGAGGATGACTCTGACGAAGAAAAGCATGAAATGCCTAGTAACAACCAGATGATTCTCAGACATGATGAAGAATTTCCTATGAGATTTTCAGAAATGGAAACTGAAGATGTTCATCAGAGAGCTAATTCTGGAAATGACCTCTTTGACAGGCATGTCCCAGAAAGCCCTCACACTGAGCAAGTGTCAGACATTCAACGCCCTTCTGTGGTATAAAATGTCATAGATACTGAAGAAGTATCAAGTCATAATCATAGTGATTCACATTCAGATCACATAGATGTTGACCCTACTAGCCCCAAACCCATGATGAGATGGATCAAGGATCATCCTGCAAAGGATGTGATTGGACCAATCAATCAAGGTGTTAGGACTAGGAGAGCAATAGCCGAAAATGCTAATTCTCTCTTTGGATGTTTCATCTCAAACATTGAACCTAAAACTATTGAAGAAGCATTAAGAGACCAAGACTGGATCTCTGCAATGCAAGAAGAGTTGGATCAGTTTGAAAGAAACAAAGTCTGGAAACTAGTTCTATTCGTAGAAGGAATATCTGTGATTGGAACCAAGTGGTTTTTTAGAAAAAAGATGAATGAATATTGTGAAATAACCAGAAACAAAGCAAGGTTGGTTGCCAAGGGATTCACCCAGACTGAAGGCTTAGATTTTGATGAGTCATATGCACCAGTTGCCAGATTGGATGCAATAAGACTCTTTCCGCCTTGAGCTCATAAAGACTTTAAAGTTTATCAGATGGATGTCAAAAGTGCATTCTTGAATGGTGAACTTGCTGAGGAAGTCTATGTTGAACAACCACCTGGTTTTGAAGTTTCCTCAGAAAGTAGAATGGTCTACAAGATACAGAAAGCTCTATATGGACTGAAACAGGCTCCAAGAGCATGGTATGACACTTTGGCCAAATACCTTCTGGAAAGTAGTTTCACGAAAGGTGAAGTTGATAAAACTTTATTTACCTTAAACCATGATGGAAAACTGCTCTTAGTTCAAGTATATGTTGATGACATCATATTTGGATCTAAGGACAAGCAACTTTGTGATGACTTTGCAAATCTCATGAAAAGTAAGTTCGAGATGAGCATGATGGGAGAATTGAACTATTTCCTAGGATTTCAAGTCAAGCAACTCAATGATGGAATATTCATTAATCAGACAAAGTATGCAAAAGACATGCTCACAAAGTTAAATCTTAAGCCTTCTGAAAAGAATGCTAAGATACCTATGAGCATAGGAACCAAGATGACCTATACTGAATCAGATAAAAGTGTTGATGAACACAAGTATAGGAAATTGATAGGTTCACTACTTTACCTTCTTAGCAAGGCACTGATATCCAATATGCATTGGTGTGTGCTAGATTTCAAACAAATCCGATGCAATCACACTACAACATTGCTATGAAAATATTAAGGTATGTGAAAGGTACAGTAGATGTAGGTTTGTGGTACCCTAAAGAAAGTGGATTGAGTTTGGTTGGTTACTCAGATGCTGATTATGCTGGATCAATGCTTGATAGGAAGAGTACCTCAGGAACTTGTCAATTTCTGGGAGCTAGACTTATCTCATGGTTTAGCAAGAAACAAAACTCAATTGCAACTTCTACCACAGAGGCTGAATATATTGCTGCTGGTTGTTGTGCAACACAAATTCTGTGGATTCAACAACAACTCAGAGATTATGGACTCAATGAAGAGAAAACTCCCATTTTCTGTGATAACACAAGTGCTATTGCAATCACACAGAACCCTAAGTTCCATGCCAGAACAAAGCACATTGATGTTAGACACCACTTCATCAGAGACCTTTTTGAAAAAGGCAATATAGAGATACTCAAGATTGGCACAGAAGACCAACTTGCAGATATCTTCACCAAGCCCCTACAGGAAAGCCGGTTCTTGACCTTAAGACATAATCTTGGGTTAATGGAGTTGCCTAAGGACTGAAAAATGTCCTGAATCTCTAAAGTCTGAGTAAGCAAGGTAGAAAAGAAGTAGGCCTCTGAGAACATGCTCTCAGAAAGCCAAGTTGTTAAGAAGTGATGCAAAGGTTTCTGAGTAGCAACACTCAGAAAGGCAAAACATTTCTGGAACGGGTATCCAGAAAGGCAAAGGTTGGTACACACTCAATGAGTAAATAAGACTAGAACTTACTTACTAAGAGTGGGTCAAATACATTCAAACAACTGAAGTTTCTGATTCTTGAATTCAGGAAACTATTTAGTCATAAAGAGAAAAGACACATAAAGCCCGAAAAAGTATAAGTTCTGGGAGTCAAACATGTCCAATGTCTTGTATTTTTGCCATTTTTATGATAAATAATATAAAGATAAGGACTTGACACTCAGAATGATAAGCTCAAACGATTAAGTGTTCCTACTCTTTACTAAGTGACACAATGAATGTAGCATATTAAAAATCCATCAAGTCGGCACAATACCATTTGTTGATTGATATCATTACAAGATATTCAATATAAACCCTTGATGTATAAATGTTTGATCTCAACGGCTGAGATTAAAACAAAGCAAGCAATGTCTGTTGAGAAATGCAGACATGGCCCACTAAACATTTAATGAAGTACAAAGGTCGTACCACGCCTATGCAGATATAAAGACACGCATTCATATTCAGCTATATGTATGTTGTATCTATGTACGTTTTGTCTGCTATATATATAGGAATTGGGCAAAAGACAAACACTTTTACCAAATCCAAAATTTCATAATTGCATCAAAATAGCAAAATCTCTCAAGATTTCTGCAAAACTTGTTCTGCAACTCAACTTCTTGTGCTTAGTCTTCTGAAAAGATAGACTAATCTCGATTATTCTTGAAAAATTCATCTGTAAACACTCACTCAAAGACTCTATATAAGAGATGGCACCAAAGAAGATAACCACCAAGAACCCTAAGGCCGCATCATCTGCTCCTGCTGAAAAGCAAGGAGGAAAAGAACTCAAGGTGTTGAATAAACGCCTTCTAGGAGAGTTTACCCCTTCTGACAGGAATCCAAGTCACAAGATGAATTGGGGAGCTTTTCTTGTGAAGAAATATATTTCTGCAGTCATTTCTTCAAAAGCAGATAGAAAACTGATATTGGGAATGTTGAAAAGTTCCCATATCTACAAGTTTCTGTGTGCTGCACCCAGTGGACTTTCCACACTGGATGTGTTGGAGTTTTAAAACAACTCCAAAATCTTCACAAAAGTTGTGAATGATGTAGAAGAAAAGTACATGCAGACTGAAGTTCAAGGACAAGAAATTGTCCTAGACTGCAAGACTTTCTGCAACTTATTCCGATTGAAAAATCGAGGAACAATCGACGACATCAACATCAGGGATGCCTCCATGATTCAAAGTGTTAAGGAGCTATTTGAGGCAATCCAGATTGAAAATGCAAAGGGTTGCCCAGCAAACTTTGTTCTGAAAGCCATCGAACCATCATCTCGAAACACCGAGTACTTTGGCTCTCATTCTGGTCCGTTGCTTTGATGGCAACAAAGGTGGAGTAGACCAGATAAGCATGGAGAGATGGATGATGATGCATCTTCTGAATAAGAAGCATGAAGGGCAGGAAACCCACTTTAATTGGGGGAAGTACGCCTTCAACAAATTTCTTGGGCACATTGAGGAATTTGAGCCTAAAATCATCAATGGCCTTGCTGAGACAATGGCCAATATGCATTTTGGTCTCAGAATTTGCTACATTCTGGAAACAATGGGAATAGCTCTCAGAAAGAGACAAGAAATCCCAGTCACCAACTCTCTTTTCAGACATGCCTTTGAAGAAAAGGAGAGAATTGCTGCTGAGAAAGCTCAGAAAGAGGCAGAAGAGCTTGAAGTCGCCAAAAGGTGAAGAGGTCTCTGAGCAAGCTCCTGCTCAACCTCCAGTTGCCAAGAGAAAGAGGACTCAAAGCAAGAAAGCCTCTAAGACCCAAAGTGTACAAAAAGCACAACCTTCTGGAGACAAGATCTCAGAAGATGTTTGTTCGGCCAGAAAGGCAACACCAGAAAGCCCTAAGAATTCTGAGACAGGCTGCTCCAGAAATCTCCACAGATGATAGAAATATCATAGATGGTTCAGCTCCCAATCTGGACAGTGACTCTGATGATGATGTAGTACTTACACAAGTATTCAAAAAGTCCAGGATTGAGACCCATGGAGAAGCATCAAGCTCAGCCCCTCAGAAAGAAAGGAGCCCCTTTGTCCAGCAGGAAGAAGAAGGCCTGGAAGAGGAAGATAGAGTGATGGAAGATGTTATTGCTTCCACATTCACAATGCCAGCACTTAATGTGGCTGAAGAAAACCCTGTTCTTGAACAGGTTCCTCAACCTTCTGAGAGAGCTCAACTCTCAGAAAGGGATCAAACTGAGATGGAGACTCAGAAAGATATTGTAGAGGAGACCAACAATGAGCAAAGAGAGGCTGTGGAAACTCCACTAGACCAAGAGACCCAAACTCAGCCTGACTCTATTCAGGTAACAAAAGTAGTTTGTATCTAACTTGTCAACATTAAAATGTTAACATGTTACTCATAAGCTTCATTTGTTACAGGCCAACTTGGAGACACAATTTCAGGGGGAAGAAAACTTGTTCACTCCCTTGAATCAAGAAGAGGTTCCTCCAACCTCTGAACATAAAAAGAGCACATTCCACGGTAGTAAAGGTTATCTCTGAACAAGGAATAACTAACTAAAATTGCTCTTATGTTCTAATATTCTTAATGTCTCTTCTTAGGCTACAACTGAGAAAGTAGTGGAGGTGGAACCAACACCCCAACACCAAGAGTTTCCAGTGAAAAGCACTCGAGGAAGCGATTAGTGAGCCTTACATTGAGAAGGTAAGTATCAGTAAACTTTCCTTAAGAAAATTTTGGTAAAATTCACTACTTAATCAATATGTTTGTTCTATCTTACAGGCTCAATCAGAAGAACACTTGGACGGAGAGAATGTGATCTCATCTCCTCCAAGAGAAAATAAAACTGCTGAACAAGCAGTATCTGAAGAAAAGGTTCCAGAAACCCCCAAGGTTTCTGAGAAAGATGCCACTGAGCTTCCTCACTTGGAAGTAAGCGAAGTCTCAGAAAGCATTTTTCCACTTATCTTTTCTGATAACAAGTTTCTAAACATATTTGATTCTATTTCTCAGGTTCAATCAGAAAGAAAGGATGCTGAGGATCAGACTTCTCCTCACATCAAGGTATCTGAGGCCTCTGTGCCCAAACAAGCAGAAGTCCAAGCAAATGAGCCTAGTGTTTCTACACAGGTATGCTCAGAAAGCTTACTTTTGCACACAGATACTAACACAAGTAGTTTGAACAAAACTAACTTGATCCCTTTCTTTCAGGCTCAAAGTCTAGTGCCACTCAACTTACTCCAAGCCTTTAAGAAGCACACTCTCAAGAAACATCTAAAGTGCTTCAGACAATGGCAGAAACTCAGAAAGGCCGATCTTTCTGAAATTGCAAGAGTAATTGACATCCCAGAGAAAAGGGCCATAGCAATCAATCTGGAAGACCATATCCATGCTATGTTTCCCACAGAATCATATTCTTTTGCCACTCTGATGGATGATAACTTCTTAAATGAAGTAGCACAAAGACTCCTAGCAGACTTTCAAGCTGCTGATGCTCAAACCCAAGAGCAGATGGTGACCCATCCTGCCTTGCCCAGCAAGCTCACAACCTACCCTTCTGAGCAAGAAGAAGTAAATGGGAGGATGATCACACTTCCTAATGTGATCAACCTGGTTGCTGAAGATGAGAAGGAAACTGATGAGAATGATTACCAAGAACCTCCTTCTGAGCATCCAAGTCAAGAAGACAAGAAAAAGGATACTGATGAACATCAAAGCAACGAATTACCAAGAACCTCATTCTGGTCCGTTGCTTTGATGACATGAATCTGATACTGATGAACATCCACTTCACAAAAGAAGAAGGCAAGCAAGCCCCTTACAACCTCCTATGGCAGCAAGGCCATTAGCAGCCAGAACCCCTTCTGGAAATACCAAGTCAATTCAAGGGACTTCCACCAAAGACAAGGCAAGGAAGAAAGAGTCACAGGATCTCCTATTGTGTAAGGCCACCCAATGAAAAGGCTAGAAGGGATATTCAGTTTGGCAGAGCAAACAAAGAAACTCATCAAGAAAAGCCAACTGATGCCCACATTGAGTATGTGAAGACCAGTAACGAAGAGTCTTCATATAGGTGCATTCTGAACAAGAAAGGGTATTGGATTCTGGAACTGCAACATCTACTTGTCAATGATAAGTTTCCAACTCCCATCTTCAACCAGATCCTAAAATGGAGTGAAGGCAAGCCAAATTTGCTAAAACATGAGCACCTTCATGCCTGGCTAAACTTTGAGGTTGAAAAGAGAAATGATGCCAGAAAGATGGACCTTTCTTTTCCTTGTCCTTACCCCAAGCCAGAAGATGTGCACAAGACAAGAAAACTAGATGGTACCTACAGCAAGCAGAACAAGCTAGGTGTTCATCCCTATGAGTCATTCTACATGACAAAGGATGAATATCTGGATGATATTCACTATCTGGAAGAAATATACAAGTATTTCAACCAACTGATTGCAAGTAGACCATGCCCGGTCAGGGAAAATACTCTTTGGGTCAAACACTTTCTGAAGAAGAACTACAATCTTGGCAAGAGTTACCATGAAATTTGTATCTTATCCAGAAAGACAGAACTTTCTGTCAGAAGGATACTTTATGACTATGTCCAAGAATGCAGAAAAGTGGATGATTATGTCAACTGATCCAGAAAGGGTGTTGAAGAACTTGAGGTTTCTGAACCTAAGTTAATCTTTGAAGACTTGAAGACTAGTATCTTAGAATGTTTACTTGGAGCTTGGACTCTCCTGTTGTTCTAATTTACTTAGTTTGTTTTGTTACTTTTTGTAATCTTGCTGATTGTTTCTAATTTTCTCTATCCGTAAAAGTTGCATCTTATTCTGTAATCTGTACCTATCTGAAGATCATACTCTCAGATACACTCTAATTCATCTATAAATATCACACACTTAGATGCTGAGAAATACGACTGAAGAACGATCTAACTTGCAAACTTACAATCTAGCAAAGTATTCTCTCAAGCACTCTACTACCCTTTCTGAAAGCTTTCTGTTGCTTGAAGAATCACTAGTAGTTCTAAGATGTCCTGAACCTTAACAAGAGATTGTTATTCATGAAAGAGTTGAATCACGATAACCTTTACAAGCTCATTCTCGAGCGGACATCAATTACTTGGTCGATAAGAAGATTGCCATACACTAAACAAGTGTATTAAGTAGTCTTGTTCTATTAGGCTCTCTGAAAACATAACTGAAAAGTTATACGAGAAGCCTCTCTGACAAACCTTATAACCAACACCATCAAGGCGTGGAGTAGAGGAAGTACTTGATTTGGGAAATCAGGGAATAACTCCAAGGTTATATGAGTAGAGGAAGTACTTAGCTCTAGGAGCTGGGAGAATAACTCAGGGGGAACATTTGGTTGGGAACCAATTGTTTAAGAATCTTAGAATAGGATTTTTGTAAGGTGAACTCAATTATCTGTTCTAGTGAATTCTAGGTCTCAGAAAGACCGAAGTGGATTAGTTGGAGGATTACGCCACCTCTAGATACCACTATACTTGCTGTGTTATTTACCTTTCTGTATTTATCTTTCAGCAAAGCACACACACTTACTTATTGTTTCTGCACTTGCCTTTCTTAAAGTCTTCCGCGTTCTGAATTTAAGTATCAGAAACCCCCAGGTTTCTGAAAACTGTGTTTATCGACATAAGTTTAAAAGACTATTCTGGAAGGAGATGGAAGAAGAAGATTGTGGTGGTGATGGAAGATGGAAGAAGAAGATTGTGGTGGAAGAATGGTGGCTGCCGATATTTTCGGGTTTCGTTAGCGACGGATAGAATATCCGTCGCTATTTAATGACGAATAATTCTATCCATCGTTATTTCTTCATTTTCTAAATTAAATTTTTAACGAAGGATAGAATATCCTTCGTTAAAAAATACTATTTTTGAGTTTTTAAAAATAAAAAAGTCAACAAATCTAACGACGGATTTAATTATCCGTCGTTAAATAACGACGGATTTCTTCCGTCGTTATTTAACGACGGATAGAGCGAAACGCTCTACCCGTCACTAAAATCGACCGATTGGTCGCTAAATAGCGACGTAGAGAATCCGTCGCGATTTGGCAGATTTCTTGTAGTGTCAGGAGAGCTGCTTTATGAGCGGTGTAGAATTATGAGACCCCTGAGGCCGGGGATCTTTTACATCATCACCATCTTCGATGTCATCACTAGATTAGGGTTTAATTGTGATTCAATCTTCTGTTTACATACAATCTGTTTAGTTTAATCTGTTTGTTGTCTGAACGCGAAATCAAATCGTTACTTGTTTGTTCCTATGCTAAGTGTCCGTGGAGAACGACATCCCGAGTTAACTTACCACTATTGCTGTGTGTTTGTGAGCTTCCGATAAATATAAATTTAATCTTTGATTGCAATTGAGGATTATAGGTACTACAATGCTTTCAAATCTTTAAGTGCACATCAAAATTTGGCGCCGCTGCCGGGTACACTTGACCGCTCAAGCAAGTTTCGATCATCCAAGATAAGTTGAATGCTTTCTTTCGCTTTACTTTACGCACTGTCTTTCAATTCGTACAGCATAAACCAAAAAAAAAAAAAACTTGTGGAAATCGATTTCCACAGCAAAAAAACAAAAAAATATTTTCTTTTTCATATTTGTTCATCTTCTTATCAAAAACCCAAAAATACGTAATTTCATATTTCTGTTTATTCAAAACTAGAATTGTACTTCCCTACTTTTATCTGTCTGTATCTTCGGAAGTTTGTCTGTTAGTCTTTATACAGGGAGAAACACCTTGAGAACCATTAAGAGATGACATCGGCGAACTCAAGAAAAAGGAAGGAGCTGGGATGGAAACCATTGCTAAGGCCTGACGAATTCTGCATATACTTGCAAGAAGAAGTGTTGAGATGTTATGTGAAACCCGAGTATCTCAGGATCTTTCCAAAATTCTATGGAGTAGAAGGGGAAGATGAAGTACGGTTCATGGAAGACTTCTACGAGATGGTTCAAGACATACCGAGTGGAAAGATTCGAAAGTTTCTTTTTCTACATTGTTTGAGAGGAAAGGTAAGAACTTGGCTGAAGACCTTACTGACAGATAGTTCGAAGACATGGGAAGAGGTTGCATGTCAATTCCAATTACAATACATCCGATTTCCATGGTCCTTAATATCCACCTGGGTTGAAGAACTTCGAAGCTTTGAGCAACTAGAAGGAGAGACGTTCTACAAAGTTTGGAGGAGATTCAAGATCGCATCGCATAAACAACCCGAGGTCAGGTACACAATTGTTATACTTCAACAAGAAGATAGAAAAGGATTATAGAGACTTGATTGACGAGGAGTGCGATGGGGTCATCATGGGGATTCAACCGGACGAACTTGTTGAGATATACGAGCGACTTAGCCAGGAGTCTAAGAGAGCAATGATTGGGAGGATCGAACTTTACAAGATAAAGAAGAAAATACATCATCCATGCGACAAGCTAAGGGACTATGGACAATGGCTCGAAGCGGATGCATTCGAAGGGTTGGCTAATCAAGTATTGGATTTGGACAACAATGATACTTCTGCCTACAAGAGAGAAGTTATGAGGAGACTACTTGAAGCAACCGAGATGATGGTTGAGGAAGAAGAAGAGATGATGAAAACTAAACACCTCGAAGTCGTATGCGGAAAACAAATGGAGAGTATGGAGGATTCGACTGAGACAGAGGTAGGAGATATCAAATCACTCGTACGAACCGAAGCTCAATGGACCAAGCCTGTGGAAGAAGAGGCATACACTGAGCAAGAAGATACTCGAGGGAACCATCAAGTACTCGAAGCTAGTAAATAGGAGGATTGTGGGGAGTCTGAAGATACGATGGGTGGCCTTCACAAGGCCATCGAACCATATATCCCACCACACCTTCGAAGTAGGCGACAGATAGGTAAGCTTTCTGCTTCCCATACTTTAACAGATCCTGATTCTATATCATCTGTCATTACTTGCATCACTAGTACTGCTACCCACAAACCCGACCCCATAAGGAAATTGGAAGAAATTGAATTCGTTATTCCTGATTATTATATTATGTGCTAGGATTATAAATTTAGATTTTGATCAGTGAACCATAATGACTTATCTTAGCTCAGAAAGGTAACTAGTACTCTTAGTTCACTTGAACGTTGTAAAAGAGGAAACTTACTGAATATGTTAGTCTAGCAAATCTTGTATAGGATATTACGTCTCTAAATGTAGTTTTTATATCTTTGAAGAAGACCAAGAAGGAAGCATCCAGCAGAAGAACTCTTTTATTGAAGATCAGAAGACTGCACAAGATTGCTGAAGACTAAGGAAAAATGTGTCCTCAGATACCTTGAAGAAACTAAGTGTCTGAGAGACAAACGTTTCAATAGATTTCTAATGCACTAAAGGTCACTGAGAAAGGACTTGCAAAGCCTCACATAGCATTGTTCCGTTGACACTACATGACAAAAGTTGGTACAGTGCATTTATTACGCAGATAGAGATGTCTGAACAAAAGAGGAAATCTCTGAAAAGAGACAAAGCTCACTGCCGTACTAACTTCAGAAATAGTTTGAATTTCATTGAGCCTAACGGATACTAATTCAAACGGCATGATTTTCAACTATAAATATCACCACTTAGAATGCTTGAAAGACACACTGGATACACAGAACTTCATACATTACACTCAAGCATACAAGCCTTCTGTCTACTTACTCTCTAGATTTCTGTTGCGACTAAAGCTCTTGAATTCTAAGTAGCACGAAAGTTCTAAGTGTCCTGATCCTTAACAAGACTTACATATTGTGAGGGAGTTGAATCCAGAAGATACAGTTGCGACTAATATCTGAGATTCATTCTCTTGAACTTAATCAAGACTTGGGTCAATAAAGAACAAGTTACCATACATTGAAAAGTGTATTAAGTAATCTTGATTCTACAGAGAATCCTACATAACTGTAGAAGTTATTAAGAGCCTGCTCACCTGACAAACTACCATAACCAAAACACCAACAGGCGTTGAGCATAGGAAGTACTTATTTGGAAAACTAAGGAATAGCTCAAAGGTTACTGAGTAGATGAAGTACTTGGTTGAGAAAACCAGGGAATAACTTAGGGGGGAACACTTGGTTGGGAACCTAGTGTAAAAAGGGATCAAGAGATAGGATTTTGTAAGGGGAACTCATCATCTTATCTTAGTGGATTCAAGTCCTGAGAAAGGGCGAGTGGATTAGTTGAGGGATTACGCCACCCTCAGATACCACTATAAAAGCTTTGTGTTATTTACTCTCTGCACTTACTTTCTATATTACTTTATACTTGCTGAGTACTTACACACATTATACTTGCTGAGCACGTGCACTTATCTGAAAAAGACTTCCGCTCTATGAGACTAAGTATCAGATATCTTCACAAGTATCTGAGAAACTGTTTTATTGTCAAAAGTTTTAAAAGACTATTCACCCCCCCTAGTCTTTTACTTTGTCGTTATCTGGACCAACAAGTGGTATCAGAGCAGGAGGCTCCCAAGCCTTCTGCACTGAACCTAGATCCTAGATAAGTGCCCACTAACCGCTTACCACATGCACTTGATTTGTTCGTTTAGTGTGTTTTCTGCAGGATGTCTTTAAGCGACACTCCCATTCTCATGCCAGAGAACTATGAAAAATGGAAGAACAACATGATGGTTCTCCAGGAAGCTATCAGTGACGAAATGTTCAAAGTTATAAAGAATGGCTCCATTGTCATTCAATGAGAGAAGCAAGTTATTGAAGTTTCTAATGGTCGAAACAAGGAACCTACTGACAGAGATGTTGCTGGTTCCTCCACATTTGGCACAACTACAAGTGCTAGACCAACTGGTGAAATTGCATATGAACCAAAGCCCAGACATCTCTGTACATCGGAAGATTCCAAGAGAAATAGGCTAGATGGTCAAGCAAGAAACATCACCATACGTTCTACTCCAGACCACATACAGTGCAAACTGTGGTGTGCAAAAATGGCGAAAGTAGCCTGGTCACTGATTGAAGAAATCTGTGCCGGTACTGAGAAAACCAAGGAAAAAAAGTTCGAAGTTTTGAAGCTCAAATTCCAAAACTTTAAACAAGGTCACTTTGAGACACTTGAAGAACTTGATTTCAGGTTCACAACACTGATGACTGAGATGACTGCACTTGGTGAGAGTGGGAGATACTCTAACTCTGAAAAGGTTAAGACTATCGTGAGAAGTCTAAATCAAGACTGGGAACACACTTAGTACTTCTATTTCAACCAAGGAATGCCTAACATCACTCCAGTGGAGCTTTTATCACACTTGGCAGCTGTCAACTATGAGACAAAGCAAAGATGACACATGACTGCTGAAACATCACAGAATGTCGCTCTAATAACTCAAGGTACTTCTGAAAAGAAGGATACCAAAGAGGTGACTGAGGAAAATGCTCTTGCTGTAAAGAATATGAGAAAGTACGTCATTCAGGAGATTGAAAGAAGAAGGACCAAAGAGAAGCTGAAAAAGCATCTAGGTCCCAACTATCAACAGTACAAAAGTATGCAATTGGCTAGCTCGCTCAACAAGCCTGGTCAGCAAGCATCGAGTATTGAGGGAGCGGAAATCGAAAATGATATCTGTTTTTATTGTCAGAAACCTGGTCACTTTAAAAAGGACTGCCAAGTTACAACAAGCTAAAGATAGGTGACAAGAAAGATAGGAGAAATTTCAAGAGAGGTTAGAAAGCTATGCTCCCTGAAGAAAGGAAGAAGATTCAAATCCTACTGTTAGGAATATCTATTTAAGATTTTGATCAGCAACCTAATGACTTATCTTAGCTCAGAAAGGTGGTTAGTACTCTTGGTTCACTTGAACACTGTAAAAGGGGAAACTCACTAAGTATGATAGTCTAGCAAAATCTTGTATAGGATGTTAGGTCTCGAAATGTAATTTTTATTTTCTGAAGAAGACCAAGAAGAAGACATCCAGCAGGAAAAGTTCAACAATTTTTGAAGACTTGAAGACTGCACAAGATTCCTGAAGACAAAGGTTTTTCAGATACCTATGACTAGATATCTTGAAGACACAAGCGTTTTTAAATAAACAGTGTCACAAGAGATATCTGAGAAATAAAAGGTTTCTGAACGAGGAAAAGTGCCCACAGATATCTGCATTCAGATACCTTGAATAAAGATTATGTTTCCGGGAAACGATATATTCTTAACAAGTGGTATCTGGAGTTGTGATAATCTCTGGAAAAGGACGTGCAAAGCTTCAGAGAGCGTGCATAGTTCCATTGGCACTACAGGACAAAGTATAGTACAGTGCATTAAATGCGCGGACAGAAATGTCTGAACAAAAACGGAAGCTTCTGAAAAAGAAGACAAACCTGCTACAATACTATACTCAGATATCAATAGTTTGAAATTGAGTTAAGCCTAACGGATACTATTCAAACGGCACTCAAATTCATCTATAAATATCAACACTTAGACTGCTTGAGAACACACACTGAACATGTACAAAAAGAACACACAGAACTTACACTCTCACACAAGATCTCTCAAGCAAAACTACTTACCTTCAAGCTTTCTGTTGCGACCAAAGCTCTTGATTCTAAGTAGCACTAAAGTTCTAAGTGTCCTGATCCATAACAAGCATTGTTATTTGTGAAAGAGTTGAACTAAGATTTCATATATAAGTTTCATTCTCTTGAACACTTATCATAGACTTGGGTCAGTAAAGAACAAGATACCATACATTGTAAAGTGTATTAAGTATACTTGATTCATAGAGCTATCTGAATAACTGAACAAGTTATTAAAGAAGCTCTCCTGACAAACTACCTTAACCAACACCTTAATCGGCGTGGAGTACAGGATGTACTTAGTTTGGGAAACTAAGGAATAACTCCAAGGTTACTGAGCACAGGAATTACTTAGTTTGGAAAACTAAGGAATAGCTCAAAAAGGTTTCTGAGTACAGGAAGTACTTGGCTGTGAAAGTCGGGGAATAACTGAGGGGGAACACTTGGTTGGGAACCTAGTGTAATTAGGAATCAAGAGAAGATATTTATAAGGTTACATCAATTATCTGTCTTAGTGGATTCTAGGTCTGAGAAAGGCCGAAGTGGATTAGTTGAAGGATTACGCCACCTTCAGATACCACTATAAAAAGACTTGTGTTATTTACTTTCTGCAGTTTATTACTTACTTTATTTATCTTGCAAAGTATTTACACTTATCTTGCTGAGCACGTGCACTTATCACAAGAAAGTCTTCTGCTCTCTGAAATTAAGTATTAGATATCTTCACAGATATCTGAGAAACTGTGTTTATCGTCAAAAGTTTTAAAAGACTATTCACCCCCCCTCTAGTCTTTTACTTTGCCGTTATCTGGACCAACACCTACGTACTGGATGTTCTTGATCTTAACCATGAGTCTGAGGATGAAGATTCTAAACTTCCATCACGGGAGTTGTGTGGCATCACTCATGAACAAGTTGACTTTGGTCAAAAGAAGAAGGAAATGTGCGGGGTTGCTGAGGAGATCTATCCAGATTGCTCCAATATCGAGCCATGCCTAATGGCTGATGAGGTAACCACTATTTCTTGATTTATAAACTATGAGAGTGATGAGGAAGAAATTAAAGATCTAGAACACCTCAGACATGAACTTGATCTTTATGAAATAGAATTTATGGTTGTCCAAGTAAAAACCAAAATTCTTGAAGCTGAAAAGAAATCTCTTGAAAAGGAGTGCTCACAACTACAGATGCTATCTGAGACAAAGGATGCTGAGAATGCAATTCTAAAGGCACGGATAGCTGAGACAGGAAAGTTACACAAAGAGGCAATATATATACTTCAAAAGAAGTGTTAAGGTCTTCTTTCTGATAATGAAGAACTCAAAAAGAAAGAATTGTCCTTCAAATCTTATGCCAAAGCTTGTAGCACTCTCACTGAAGTACACTCTTACCTAAGAGATCCTTCTGAGAAAGGAGGACTTGGGCTAGACACACAAACAAATAGTTCTGCCACTCTGAACAAGAGTGATGAAAGAATGACATTTGTTAGTGGTCAGCAAAGTGATTCCCAAACAACCTAAAAACGAGTCCCAAAGAAATATGTTGGGAAAGTTCTTATAAAGGAACAACACACTGGAAAGTGTAATCACCCACAGTGCTATGTCTCTCAGAAAGGGAAGATTGTTGGAGCTGGCAAATTCTCTAATGTCACATTTTCTGGAAAGAACAATGACCTAGAGACCAGTAAGGATGCTGAGAGAAAATCTCAGTCGGCACCAGGTGCTCGAAATGTCATTGGCTACAAAGCCATCGGAAAACTACTTGCTCATGAGTACAAACTAGAGCAAGAGCGATGGATGAAAGCTAGGATTGCTCACATCAATCATCAGAAGTGGAAGAAAGAACAAACCACAAGCCATCTGAATGCCAGGGCTAGAAGGAATCTGAGAAGGAAAGCTAAGTTCACTGAAAAGCAGACTCATCAACCTCATAGGTATCTGAAAGCACCACGAGGAGCACCAAGGAACACACCAAGAAGGAAAAATAGTTCTTGAGAATAATGATATTAGTCAATTACCTTTAATTCCTCCTTATGTTCCTATCAGACAAAAGAATGTCCCTAAGAAATTCATTCAAAAGTGGAATCCTACTGCGAGATTCTTTAGTGTAGATGGTTCCATTTTTGGAATGAGAACCTAACTCCATGTTTCCTGTTTTGTGCAGAACACTCTAAAGAAGAATCCAACGTGGCACTTTGACAGTGGATGTGGGAAGCACATTACAGGAGACAACGCAAATCTGGTTAACTACAGAGTGTGTGATACAGGACCAGATATCAGGTTTGCTGGATGAGAAGTGAATCCAACTGTAGGATTTGGAGATCTGAAGTTAGGAGCCCTTACAATCACTGGAGTACTACATGTAGAGGGATTGAAGTATAATCTTCTCAGCATGAGTCAATTTGCTGACAAGTAGTTCTCAGTGAAGATCAAATCTAAATTCTGCAAATTGATTGGCAATGAGTCAAAGCAGGTAGCCTTGGTTGCTTGGCGGAAATGAAGTCTCTATGTTGCTGACTGGGCATCTGCCACAACTGAAGAATGCCTCATGGTGAGTCAATCTGGCTACACTGAGGAAAATTGGCTATGGCACAAAAGGATGAGTCACTTGAATTTCAAAACTCTGAATAAGATAGCCAAGAAAGAATTGGTTGTTGGATTACCTAAGATGGCATACAGAAAAGTTGGTGTATACTCAGCTTGCCAATTAGGGAAACAAGCCAAAACATATTTCAAGTCTAAAACTAGACATTCCAGTGTGAGGCCACTGCAACTGTTACATCTGGATCTCTTTGAGTCCTCAGTAACTAGTTATGCAGGAAAGAAGTATGGTCTGGTTGTTGTAGATGACTACTCAAGATTTACTTGGGTTGCTTTCCTCAAACAGAAATCTGACGCATGGGTCGAGATACCAAGCCTACTGAATAATCTTGAAGTCATGAAAAATGACAAGGTATCTGTGATCAGAACAGACCATGGTACTGAGTTTGTAAACTAGTACATAAAAGAGTTTTGTACTCGCAAAGGTATACAACATCAACTATCTTCAGTAAGAACACCACAACCAAATGGTGTTGCTGAAAGGAAGAATAGGACCATAAAAGAGGCAGCAAGAACAATGCTTGTTGACACTGAAATAAGTGAAATCTATTGGGTTGAAGCTGTAAATACAGCATGCTACACTCAGAATAGATGTTTGATCAACAAACACCATGGCAAGACTCCCTATGAGTTATTGATTGGTAGACCCCCTAGTATCAAACATTTAAGGGTGTTTGGTTGCAGATGTTTTGTTCTTAACAATGGTAAAGAATATCTAAGAACTTTTCAACCAAAGGCAGATGAAGGAGTATTTCTTGGTGATTCAATGAATAGCTAAGCTTACAGAATCTAGAACAAAAGGACACAAAAGTCTGAAGAATCTGTCCATGTAGTATTCTATGAAGGAAACAAGAAAGTAGCCTTGAATGAAGAACTCTCAGATAGGTTCAAAGAACTCATGATAAAAAACTCTGAACAAGAATCTAAACAAGAAAATAATTCTGTCATTCACTTGGAGGATGAGTCTGACGAAGAAAGGTAACCATGATGAAGAGTTTCCTATGAGAAATCCAGAAATGTATCAAGTCCCTGAGAATCTTCATTATGAAGAGGTTTCTGAGCAGGAGGTTGCTGAAAATCCTGTCTCAGATACCTAGACACTGAACAAGTGTCAGATATCTCAAGCACATCACATGTGCCAGATATCTTAGATACTGTTCAAGTATCTTATCATAATCATAATGATACAGAAATGAATCAAAATGATAATGATCCTACTAGTTCTAAACCCATTATAAAATAGATAAGAGATCATCCTCCAAAGGATGTGATAGGTCCTTTAGACCAAGGGGTAAGAACTAGGAGAGCAATTGCTGAAAATGCAGATTCTCTCTATGGATGTTTCATCTTAGATATTGAACAAAAGACCATTGAAGAAGAATTAAAAGACCATGATTGGATCTTAGCAATGTAAAAAGAGTTGGATCAATTTGAGAGAAACAAAGTTTGGAAACTAGTTTCCTATATTGATGGAACATCTGTCATAGGAACTAAGTGGGTTTTCAGAAACAAGATGAATGAATCTGGTGAAATAACCAGAAACAAAGCAAGGTTTGTTGCCAAGGGATTTACCCAGACTGAAGGACTAGATTTTGATGAGTCATATGCTCCAGTTGCAAGATTGGATGCAATCAGACCATTTCTAGCCTTTGCAGCTCATAATGACTTTAAAGTTTACCAAATGGATGTCAAGAGTGCATTTCTAAATGGTGAACTTGCTGAGGAAGTCTATGTTGAGCAACCACCTGGTTTTGAAGTTTCCTCAGAAAGCAAGATGGTCTATAAGCTTCAGAAAGCCCTATATGGACTTAAACAAGCTCCAAGAGCATGGTATGACACTTTGGCCAAGTACTTGCTGGGAAGTAGATTCAAGAAAGGAGAAGTTGACAAAACTCTCACTTTGGCCAAGTACAAGTTTATGTTGATGACATAATGTTTGGATCTAAGGTCAAGCAATTTTGTGAAGACTTTGCTGAGCTCATGAAAAGTAAATTTGACATGAGCATGATGGGAGAATTGAATTACTTCATCAGGTTGCAAGTCAAGCAACTTAATGATGGAATATTCATTAGTCAAACAAAGTATGCTAAGGATATGCTCCACAAGCTTAATCTAAAGCCTTCTGAAAAGACTGCCAAGATACGTATGAGCATAGGAACCAAGATGACCTATACTGAATCTGATAAGAGTGTTGAAGAACACAAGTATAGGAAATTAATTGGGTCTCTACTATGGGGGAGGACGGTAGGTGGGTTTCCTTTGTCGCGGCATCTGCAAAAAAATGCCACAAATACAGGAAAAAAGTATTAGTATACAACTACATGTAAACATATATACATTTGACTCATAGTAAATCACAAATATTTGGTATTATCAACAACTAGTACTATTTTATCCAAAAATACTATGTACTTTATTTTCTCCACCAAAAAATTAAATGGCAAGCTATTTCCGGGATAGAGGAAGTATATTATATTACGTGATACGTAATGTTTTTGTTCCAAATTCAATTTTCCATTTAATTGGACCGGTCCAAAGATTTCGAGGCCATGGGAATTTTTCAAAGTGGGCCCCAAATATTAGTATATATTAAAAATAATAAAAGATTCATATATAAAATTTAAATGTAGTTTCCTAATAAAATAGTATACAAAATATATCACTTTAAAAGTGTAATGTTGCAGTATTATCAAGAAGACCAGATATTTAATATGCAGTTGGTGTATGTGCAAGATTTCAAACAAATCCAATGCAATCACACTATAACACTGCTATGAAAGGAGGTACTGAGAAGTTGGATTGTGGTATCCAAAAGAGAGTGGATTGAGCTTAGTTGGCTATTCGGATGCTGACTATGCTGGATCAATACTTGATAGAAAAAGTACTTCAGGAACATGTCAATTCCTTGGTGCTTGATTGATATCATGGTTCAGCAAGAAGCAAAACTCAATTGCTACTTCAACTACAGAAGCAGAATACATTACTGTTGGGTGTTGTGCTTCACAAATCTTGTGGATACAACAACTTAGAGACTATGAGATTAATGAAGAGAAAATTCCCATTTTCTGTGATAACACAAGTGCTATTGCCATAACTCAGAATCCTAAGTTTCATACAGAAACAAAGCACATTGATGTTAGACACCACTTCATTATAGATCATGTTTAAAAAGGCAATATTGAGATACTCAAGATTGGTACTGAAGACCAACTTGCAGATATCTTCACAAAGCCTCTGGAAGAAAGTAGATTCCTAACTTTGAGACATAGTCTTGGATTGATGGAACTACCAAGGTGCTAAATTGGTCACTGAGACGGGAATCAAAAAGCCAATAAGAGAATAATAAGGCTTTCTGAGAAAGAAAGGCACTTAAAGAATGAAGGAGATATCTGAGACGGAAACTCAGATATCAAGGCTAAATGTTAAAGTTGGTTAAAGAAGTATCTGAAACGGATATTCAGATACATGAGGCCACTGAGTAAGGGGGAACACAAAAGGAGAGAAGTTGACCAATTGTACAATCTGTCAGAAGTCAACTATCTCTTGTGTTTTGAAAAATTTCCATTCTTGTGATAATTTTCAAACAACGCTAGACGCTTAATTAATAAGCTCAGAAACCAGTTTGTCTCCTAGTTACAGGTTACTGAGAGTCGAAAGTGACTCAGATAGCTATTAGCCAAATAGCATTAATTGGGCACAATTACATGTTTTGATTGATATGATTCCTGAAAAATCAATCTCAACCATTAAAAAATGGCGCTCGTAATTCAATGGATCAGATGCGTCCACTTAGCCCACTGGCGCAATAACCAAGCAACTGGCCCCACTCACATTTAATGAAAAACCGCTTTTTCACCCACGCCTGTGTAGATTGTGAGATACATAGATACATAATTCATCTGTATTCTGTGTACTTGTGTTGCTATATAAAGGAGATTTTGACAAAGACAAACACTTTTGCCAAATTCCACATTTCACCGAGCACAAAAACAGCAAAAACCTTCATCTTTTATTTGCTAATCTTCTCTGAAAGTGTCTGAATTTCTGCTATGTTTTTCTGCAAAGAATCACTTAATCGAATTTGACCTTAATCTCTTTTGATCCTACTTCTCTGCACTACTTCTATTTAAAGAGATGGCACCAAAAAGAGCCAGAACTTAGAAATCCCAAGTCTCCACCTCTGGTACTGCTGAAAAGCAAGCACCGGAATTGTTTATCCTAAACAATCGACTTGATGGGTGCTGCGGTAAACAAGACCGACATGAAGCAAACTCTTGACATGCTTGAAAAGGCAAAAATCAAGAAATTTTGCTCGGCTATTCCCAGAGGTGTATCCCCTTTGGATGTCTTGGAATTTTACAACAATTCCAAGATTGTTTCAAGATTGGTTAATGGCACTGAAGAAGTGGCCATCAAAACCTCAGTCCAAGGAAAACCAATTTTCCTGGACTGTGTGGCTTTTTGTGGAATCTTTGGACTCCTTAACAAGGGAAATGACTTTGAAATAGACACCATTGATGAAGTCCTAGTTGAAGGAGTCAAGTCACTTTACAGTGATGTATGTGACCTCACTGAACCTGGAGCTTTACCTGATTTTACTCTTACAAAAATCAGAAGAAGACATCTGGTTGAGCACTGGGATATGATGGCTCACATACTCCACAGATGTTTTGCCTGTCTACAAGGAGGAGCTGATCAGATAAGTATGGAGAGATGGATGATATTGATCCTTCTCAACACTCAAGATGATAAGCTGGAAAACCCATTCAATTGGGGTAAGTACGCCTTCATGAATTTGGTTGCAGCAGTTCAAAGTTTTGAACCCACAATTGTCAATGATCTTGCTGAACCAAATGACATTGTGAGTTTTAGTCTCAAGATTTGCTACTTGCTGGAGAAGCTTGGATTTACCCTCAGAGAGGAAGGTAAAATATCCAACAGCAACCTACTCCGCAAGTTTGAGTATACAAACTTGATGAAGAAAGCTACCGGGACTCAAAAGACCAAGAGAGGTTCCAGGAAAAGAAAGACAAAAGATATATCTGAGGGGTCTGTTGCGACCAAGAAACCGAGATCTTCCAGAAGGAAGACAACTGGGAAGAAAGAGGAAACTCCCATTGTTGAGGTAGACTCTCAGACATCTCTGTCTAGTGCTGATGAGGACACCAAAGTCAATGCATCTTTAGCACTTAATGATGAAAGTGGTGAGAGACCACTGACACTCTCTGCTGAAGAAGTAGATGAGTTAAATTTTGACCAAATCTTGGAAAGGATTGAGGTTGCTGAGGAAGTCCTAGCTTCCAAGGTTTCTAGGCTGGTAACTTAACCAGGGCCATCCACTTTTGAGGATATGCAGGAGGTCCTGAGGAATAATGAGCTAGTACTAGAGGACACTGCCAATGTCTCAGTACTTAAAAGTCCAACATCCAGATCAGGATCAGCACAACAACCACAATAGGCCCAGACTGATGAGGATGCAGTGGATATGATCCTTGATTTTCAAAGATATAATGATATACCAGCAAACTTTACTGCTGAAGAAATTCCTGCAAAAGAGCAGGTTCCCCAAGTCTCATCTGAGAGGGATCAACCTGATGTTGTGACTCAGGAAGATCAACCAGGGAAGGCAACTAAGACTAAATCTCAAGAAATGCATGAAATGCCAGAAACTTCAAACAAAGATGAGGTCACTGAGCAACGAGACCAAGGCATGGAACTCAGACAAGTTCCAGATATCAATCAGCCTGACATTGATCAGGTTACTGAGTGGTTTAAATCTCTACTTGTTAAAAGTTCTATGCTTTATGTGTTTTGTTATTAATGTGATTAATCTTTGTTATAGGCTGATAGAGAAATTAAGGAAGGAGAGGAAGTTGAAAAACTTCCTACACTAGAGGAAGGAGAAGAAGCTGGAAAGCTTCTCTTACAATTTGAGAAGGAGGATTCTATACCCTCCATCAATAAGGAATCTGAGCGTGTCACACAGGTAGCTGAAGACCCTTATGAATTTTCTCAGACATCTCCCTCCAATGAACTGTCTAACCCTTTCTTATGTTTCTTAAAGGCTCTAACTGAGAAGAAAGAAGATGTGGCTGAAAAGTCAAAGACATCAGAGGATATACCAGAGACCTCAAAGGTTTCTGAGACACACATATCTGAGCCTCCTGCCAGAGAGGTAAACAACTCAGATACCTTTGTGTGTGAAATCCTGCTAAATCTTTCTAAGTGTACTAACAATTTTTATTCTCGGGTTCAGAAAGAAATGGAAGTTGAAGATGATAAGACGCCCAAGTCTCCTCCACCAACCAGGATATCTGAGGGTCCTTCCACCTCACTAGTCAAGCCATCTGAGCCTATTGTTGAGACATAGCTAACTTAAAAACTTGATGTATTTGATTCTCAGATATCTAAACAAGTTTTGACTCTCACTCAAAACTCCATTTTTCTTTCAGGCTCCTTCCCCCGCCATAAGGGTTCCTTCTACTGATGAGGAACTCCTTCATTTATTTACAGATTACACTGTGCCCAGACACCTTAGCTGCTTCAGATAATGGCAGAAGATAAGGAGCTCTCACATAGATGAGATCATTAGAATTCTTGATGATCCTACAAGAAGGGCACATGCATTTGATCTGGAGAACCATGTGCAGAACATGTTCCCATATGAGCAATACTCCTTTTCCCAGTTGATGGAAAAGAAGTTCAAAAGGGAAGTGGCGCGTCAGCTTATTCAAGCTTATGAGCAAGTAGATAGCCAGACCAGACAAGAGATGGCACTTAAGCCAGTTCTTCCAAAGACCCTGCAGATTACTCCTTCTGAGCAAGAAGAAGACAGTGGTCATCTGATAACTCTTCCAAAAGTTATCAATATGGTATCTGAAGATGAAGAAGATGATGAGACTGGTGAGAATGATGATGAAAAACCAAAATCTCCATCTCCATCTTCTCACAAGAAGGATGATGATCCCGAGGATGATGATGACAGTCCTGCACCAGGAATAGGAGGGATAGCAAGGACACTTACTGCCTCAGCTGCTGAAAAGCAACCTGAGAGGACTAATAAAAAAAATTCCCTTCTCCATCCCCTTCAAGATCATCAAGCCAACATACCCAACAGCTAGACTCTACAGAAATAGTAGAAGAGCTCTCTGAAGATACTCCACAGAAAATTAAGGATGCTGAGTACAGAGTAGCTCAACTCAGAGCTCTGTTGGAAGAAGAGACAAGACTGCATCTTGAGCTGGAAATCAAGATGGCAGAAAGAAGCCAACCTAAGGAAGGTTGAGGAACTAACTCACAAGGCAGAAGAGGCCCTTGCTGAGCAAAAGCAAATTCAGCTTGCTGCACAAGCATTTGCTGAGGAACTGGATACTGAAGAAACTCCAGAATTCATGCAAGTATTACTTTTCTATTTTTATCTTATTATTTATTTATAATAGATTATTTATTTATACTCATTTATTAGCTAGAAGTATATTCATGCATTGTCTGAGAACCAAAACCTGTCTTGGTTGTCTTTGTATAGATCTCTATTTGTTGTGATACTTACTTTTCGATCTTAATTAAGAGTTCAGGATTAACTATGTTTTGTACGTTTTCTGAGTTTCATTTTTTAAGCTAGAAACTGGAAAAGATTTTCCGTCTTCTAGAAAAGCAAAGGTTGCTGACCTAGATAATGAGGATGACTGGAGTAATGGAGAAGAAGAAAAAGACAAGGCAGCTACCCCACAGAAAGTGAATGACAATAGTTAACCTCAGACTATTGAGAAGAAGACTTTGGGTCCCCTTATGCTCATCCAGGTTCCTGAAGAAGAAGCCGAGGTCTATGAAAGAAGATCTCAGATAATGCAAGACCAGTTCAAGGAGCTTGATGATCAAAATAAGGAGTTGATTGTATCAGTTCCTCTTGCCTACCAGAAACTTGCTGAATTGATAGCCAGGAGAACTTCAAGCATAGCTATGGAACATCAGGATCTAGCTTTGCTAAGGAAATTAGATGAACAACTCATTCAAATTGCTGACATTCACTCTGCACTAGCCATGACCACTATAAGCCAAGTGGTTACTGAGGTTGCAAAGCTCACAGACGCAGAAAATGGCTTTGCTCAGCAGAATATAGCACTTAAAGCAGAATTGCAAGAATTATCCCAAGCCTACAATAGATTACAAGGAAATTTTGAATCTCTTTCAGAATCCTTTGTCAAGACGGTGGATAATTTTGATCAGTCTCCTATGACTAAGGGGGGAAGTTCTAGAAAAGTCACTAAGGGGAAAGGCAAACAAAAGATGCTATCTAAAGCCCAACTCCAACATGAAACCCCTAGTCAACTTCAACTGGCTACTGTCACTGGAAAAAGGTCTCACAAATCTCCTTTAGTTGCCAAGAACTCAAGAAGGAGAAGATATAGAGTTTATGCAGAAGATGAAGAAGAACCCTCTGAAAAGAGGAGAAAAGGCAATTATGATGGATGCAAAAGCTCAGTGCAACCTAATCTAGGAGATGATGATGATGAGGATGAAGAACAAGTTGATACACCTCTCATTCAGAGAAGAAGTGTGAGAAATCCATCTGAGCCTACCACAACTGCAGTACCTATCCAGCAAGGTACATCTAGTGACAAGCTCTCAAGAAGAAAAGCTAAAGAAGCTGAGAGATAGAGGAAGATCAAGGAAAGGATTGAAGAATTAAGAGGAATTGATACTCTTAGCCCTGAGGAAGCACGGATTAAGTATCAACCAACAAAAGCTGATCTAAACTCTGAAATCTACAAGTGCAAGAATGGTTACTGGATAATGTTTACAAGAGACCTGCTATTTAACACAAATGGTCTCCCAGTACCAGTCTTACTTCAAATGATGACTTGGAGAAAGAACAAAGATGTTCTATTGTCAGAAGAAAAGTTGAAGGATGCACTTGATTTTGAAATCCTTGACAGACATGTAGCAATGAGAAAATATCTATCTGACACTTGCCCCTACCATAAACCTGATGATGTACACAGAATGAAGAATGTCCTTGGCACCAAAACAAAGCCAAGACTAGTTGTACCGGTTTATGAGTCCTTCTATCTCATTGAAGATGATTACAAGTAAGATCTGAAATATCTTAAGACAATTTATGTCAAATTCAAACTGTCTCCTATTCAGATTGAGCATGCTTGGTTATGGGCAAGACACCTCTGGGTTGAACAAACTTGCAAGAGAAGATCCACCAAATCTTACAAAGATAATGTTGAGTACTCAAGGAAACTTGAAATGATTGTGAGAACTTGTCTTTTTTACTACTCAAATGACATTATCAGATATGGTGACTACATTTACCCAGATGATGGAAGCTGACAAGAAGAAGACTTGAAGACCAACTAGTAGGATGTTCACTTGGAACTTGGAACTTCCTGTTGTCCTACTTAGTTGTGTAATGTTTTGGTTTTTTTGCTGATTGTAATTTAAAGCTTAATATTGTAAAAGTTATCTGTGCTATCACTTGTAATCTATCTGATGAACCTACTCTCCGATACTTATTCTAATGAAAATATAACATATCAGCAAAGATCACACCTTGTGATTTGATTGATGTTTACTTTCTGCACTTAAATAAAAAGAAATGAAAGATCATAAGAAACGTTTATGTGTTGGATTGTTTCCTGATCCAGTTCATAATAGGTTTAAAGATAGTCATAGGTGACTTATCAAAAAGGGGAAAATTTATTAGGATTATCTGTTTAGATTTTGATCAGTAAACCATAATGATTTATCTTAACTCAGAAAGGTAACTAGTACTCTTAGTTCACTTGAACATTGTAAAAGAGGAAACTTACTGAGTATGTTAGTCTAGCAAATCTTGAATAGGATGTTAGGTCTCTGAATGTTTATATCTTTGAAGAAGACCAAGAAGGAATCATCCAGTAGAAGAACTCTTTTATTGAAGACCAGAAGACTGCACAAAATTACTGAAGACCAAGGAAAAATGTGTCCTCAGATACCTGGCTCAGATACCTTGAAGAAACTAAGTGTTTGAGAGTCAAAAGTTTCAATAGGTTTCTGATGCATTAAAGGTCACTGAGAAAGGACTTGCAAAGCCTCAGATAGCTTGCATTGTTCCGTTGACACTACAGGACAAAACTTGGTACAATGCATTTATCACGCAGACAGAGATGTCAGAACAAAAGAGGAAATCTCTGAAAAGAGACAAAGCTCACTGCCGTACTAACTTCAGATATCAATAGTTTGAATTTCATTGAGCCTAACGGATACTTATTCAAATGGCATGATTTTCAACTATAAATATCACCACTTAGAATGCTTGAAAAACACACACAGAATACACATAACTTCATACATTACACTCAAGCATACAAGCCATCTACCTACTTACTCTCTAGCTTTCTATTGCGACTAAAGCTCTTGAATTCTAAATAGCACGAAAGTTCTAAGTGTCCTGATCCTTAACAAGACTTGCATATTGTGAAGGAGTTGAATCCAGAAGATACAGTTGCGACTAATATCTGAGATTCATTCTCTTGAACTTAATCAAGACTTGGGTCAATAAAGAACAAGTTACCATACATTGAAAAGTGTATTAAGTAATCTTGATTCTACAGAGCACTCCTACATAAATGTAGAAGTTATTAAGAGCCTGCTCACCTGACAAACTATCATAACCAAAACACCAACAGGCATTGAGCATAGGAAGTACTTATTTGGAAAACTAAGGAATAGCTCAAAGGTTACTGAGTAGATGAAGTACTTGGTTGAGAAAACCAGGGAATAACTTAGGGGGGAACACTTGGTTGGGAACCTAGTGTAAAAGGGATCAAGAGATAGGATTTTGTAAGGGGAACTCATCATCTTATCTTAGTGGATTCAAGTCCTGAGAAAGGGCGAGTGGATTAGTTGATTGTTTACGCCACACTCAGATACCACTATAAAAGCTTTGTGTTATTTACTTTCTGCACTTACTTTCTGTATTACTTTATACTTGCTGAGTACTTACACACATTAAAGCTTGCTGAGCACGTGCACTTATCTGAAAAGACTTCCGCTCTATGAGACTAAGTATCAAATACCTTCACAAGTATCTGAGAAACTGTTTTATCATCAAAAGTTTTAAAAGAATATTCACCCCCCCCCCCTATAGTCTTTTACTTTGTCGTTATCTGGAGTAACATTATGCCTTATGCGGAAAGGGACCAATCATTGGAAAATCCACTCACTCAACGTATTCACATGATTTTCCGACCCAATGATTGGAAGGTTTTTATAACCACCCCTGACGGTAAACTTGATTCTGACTGTCTGACTAGCACTGCGCAGAAGTATAGAACGCAAGAATACGAATCATTCTCAAAGGGGTACTATGAACCAATGAATGCAATATCTCTCAGGGACACATCAATGGAAGGAGTCGAAGGAAGGCCATGGGTTTGCAACCCAAATGATGAGAACATGCTATTCGATGGAGATCCAATCAGTCGAGTGAGATCTGATACCGAGATAGTACTTAAAGGAATGGGAGTTAAGGAGTTCGGGGATCAGCCATGGACTGATATAAGTGTGCTCGAAAGAAGGACTGGATACATTCATAAGAGAGATCATATCTACGAGTACACTAAGGATGACGATAACTTCTTCACCGAGCAAATCATTCTCCAGCTGCGAAGGAAGAAGAAGAGGGAGACACCAAGAAGGAGAAAGCTGAGTCATGAGTTCGACATAAAAATTGACAAGAACTGGGGATGGGTTGATGGACCTAACATCAATCGAAACTCTCCAACAAGGATGCGAAATAAGAACGCTGCTGGAAGGTGGAGATGGGTGGACGGACCTAACTTAGGCCACATGCATCCATCCTAAGGTCATCTCTGAATAGGGATCGAGCTATAAGACCTAAAACAAGTGCTTCTTGGGAGGCAACCCAGGGTCACGTTTAATTTTTGCACTTGCATTTGCATTTTTGTTTTTCTGTCTTTTCAGTGAGGCAGCAGCCTCACCGCGGTCGACTGGCGACTGCAGTGAGCTGCCATAAGCTCACTCCTTCTCCCTTTTCTAACCCCAAAAGAGATTTTTGCTTCCCCACTTCATTCTCTCTTTAAAATTCTTCATTTGCTCTATAATTTCATCGTACCTATTGCATTCCTAGCTTGCCCATCTATCGACAATACCAAGTAAGTGATTTCTACTCAATATTATCTTTATAACATCTTCAAATTCAAGTATCTTTCTGTCACCTTTTTGCTTGCACTTTCTTCTTGCTTCTTGAGTGCTATGCAATTACATGCTTCAATTGACTGAATTGATTATGTTTGGGAAATGTGGATACATGTTTACTTTTAGTATTCACCTTATTAACACTTTCCTTGGTTGAGATTTGACAAATTGATTGAGAATTTGAGGGTATTTGTTCTTGCTCACCATATGTTCAATGTCTCAATAGAAAAAATCCCCTTGTCGACCTTTTTCTCCTCCGATTACATGCTCACATGATCTTTACTTGAAGAATTATGCTTAGGAAACATGTTTTCATTGTCATATGCTCATTGAATGGAATTCTCATTGCAATATGCTCTACACTTTGATGCTTGACACAATATGTGAATTTGTACAACATGCCTAGTTCATGCATTGATTTGAAGCAGCTATTGACTTATCACAAGTTGAAATTTTGCATAAATGCTATACCAAACATCAGGTTTGGGGGAGGAAGACCCCATGAGATTTGCATGTAAGCCATAGTCCTGAGTTCACTCCAAACATGCTATCTCACACACTTTTGAGCCCAGGTACCATTGAAGAATGAAAAAGGATACCCATCGCAAGATGAATAAACTCTTTGTGGAGCTCGTGAGCGATGCACAGCTGGGAGACCAAGTTGATATGCGAAGGAGGAATTAAATGAACAAGCATGGAAGCACAGAACCGAGAGGGGAGTATCTTTGCTTTTTCTTCTTTACTTTCCTAGTTTTCTATCTGCTCTCTGCTAGGTTTGGGGGAAGAATTTGATTTGATTACTGCCTACTAACTTGCTTGGTCTGTAGAAACTTTTAAATATTCGCACTTAGTCAAGTTATAGTTAATTACGTCTAAGAACTAGATTTACTTTTATATGTTGCGTCTAGGGTTACTTGCCTTTTTGAAAAAAAGGGTTGATATGTGGAAAAGTACTAAGTGTAAATTATGACTAAGATGAGGGGCTGTAGATTTATTTTCATGCTTCGCTGCTTGCTGAATATATGCTCTGAACTAACCCGACCCATGCTACTTTGATGAGTGAGTTTACTTGCTACTCTAATTTAAGTCCTGTGTGCAACCATGTGAACACTGCTACCCTTGAAGTCCTTATTTTTCAGCAACATAAAAATGATTAGTAGTACTCACCTTTCTGAATCACTTTTCTATACCTTTCGCTAACCCCACTGAAAACTTTTTAAGCCCTTATGAAACTCCACCATATATCCTATACATGCTTTACTTAAGCGGTGACAGCAACCTACCGCCGAGTTTGAACGAAGAAACAAAGCAACGAGTTCCAAAGAATGGAGGAGAATCATGTTTTGATCATGATCGAGAATTGGTTTGGGGGAAAGTAGAGAAGAAAACCCTAACCCTAGTTCGAGAAATTGGTTTGGGGGAGAAGTGGAAGATGAACATCATCGAAATGTAACCTTGTTGGCCCTACTGTTATATTACTGGTGCTAAAAATCACTAGCTCTTGCTCCAGAAAAATAGAAAAGAAAGTACCGAAAAAAGCAATGGTACAAAAGTCTCGGAGTGGATCTGTGGTCCTTGTGATCACCGTTTTCGTGTTGGGCATGTTGTAGATACTACCCACATACCGGCGTGGCCCTAAAAAGCTACATGTCCGTGAGGGTTGATGGCATGTATACCAAACCAGCACGCACAAAAGTGTAGAATTTGGTAAAATAGACACTACCAAAAGATGTAGATACTAAAAGAGCCCAATGATGGCCAACCAAAAGCATACGAGTCAATAAAACGACTGCAAAAAATAGTATGTCAAAAGAAAAGGAAAAAAAAAGAAAGATGAAAAAATAAAGCAGCAAGTAGTCTATGTGTGAAGTAACCGATGAAGTAGTTATGATGATGAACGAGAAGTTGAAAATTTGTCATTGAGAGAAGATGAAGTCGAAGGAAGGAACTCGGTGTCCGAAACGATAAGTCCCCCTGAAATACCCTTTGTTCTGCCTTGCTTATCTTTTAGTGATTCGTAGCCAAACACTCCTCTATATTATCCTACCTATTTTACTTACCAAGCCAACTTGAGTAATACTTTGATTTGTGCCTTGACTTTTGGGAGTAGGATTGCATAACGTTATTGTTGGTCCAGATAACGGCAAAGTAAAAGACTAGAGGGGGGGGGGGGGGGTGAATAGTCTTTTTCAAACTTTTGTCGATAAACACAATTTCTCAGATATCTGTGAGGATATCTGATACTTATTTTCAGAGAGCGGAAGACTTCTTGTGATAAGTGCACGTGCTCAGCAAGATATGTGTAAATACTTAGCAAAGTAAATAAAGCAAGTAATAAATTGCAGAAAGTAAATAACCCAAGTCTTTATAGTGGTATCTGAAGGTGGCGTAATCCTTCAGCTAATCCACTTCGGACTTTCTCAAACCTAGAATCCACTAAGACAGATAATTGAGTTAACCTTACAAATATCTTCTCTCGATTCCTAAATACACTAGGTTCCCAACCAAGTGTTCCCCCTGAATTATTCCCCGGCTTTCTCAGCCAAGTACTTCCTATACTCAGAAACCTTTGAGCTATTCCTTAGTTTCCCAAACTAAGTACTTCCTATGCTCAGTAACCTTGGAGTTATTCCTTGGTTTCCCAAACTAAGTACTTCCTGTACTCCACGCCGATTAAGGTGTTGGTTAAAGTAGTTTGTCAGGTGAGCTTCTTTAATAACTTATTCAGTTATGCAGATAGCTCTGTGAATCAAGTATACTTAATACACTTTTCAATGTATGGTATCTTGTTCTTTACTGACCGAAGTCTATGATAAGTGTTTAAGAGAATGAATCCCAGATATGAAATCTTAATTCAACTCCTTCACATATAACAATGCTTGTTAAGGATCATAACACTTAGAACTTTTGTGCTACTTAGAATCAATAGCTTTGGTCGCAACAGAAAGCTTGAAGGTTAGTATGCTTGAGAGTTTGAAAGATAGTGTTCAGTGTTCTTGTTGTGAGTTCTGTGTATTTTTCAAGCATTCTAAGTGTTGATATTTATAGTTGAAAATCATGCCGTTTGAATAGTATCCGTTGGGCTCAATGAAATTCAAACTATTGATATCTGAGTATAGTACTGTTGTACGTTTGTCTTCTTCTCAGAGACTGCCGTTTTTGTTCAGACATTTCTGTCCGTGCATTCAATATATCGTACTATACTTTGTCCTGTAGTGCCAACGGAACTATGCATGCATTCTGAAGCATTGCACGTCCCTTTTCAGAGACCTTCACATCCCCAGATACTTGTTACAACATTATTTCTCAGAAACATAGTTATTATCCAAGGTATCTGAGTGTAGATATCTGTGGGAACTTTTCCTCATTTAGAAACCTTGTATTCTCAGATATCTTTTGCAACACTTGTTTATAGAAAAACACTTGTTTCTTCAAGATATCTGGACATAGGTATCTGATGAACTTAGTCTTCAGCAATCTTGTGCAGTCCTCAAATCTTCAAGTATGTTGAGCTCTTCTGCCGGATGCCTTCTTCTTGGTCTTCTTTAGAGAAATAAAAAATTACATTCAGAGACCTAACATCCTATACAAGATTTGCTAGACTATCATACTTAGTGATTTTCCTCTTTTACAGTGTTCAAGTGAACCAAGAGTACTAACCACCTTTCTGAGCTAAGATAAGTCATTAGGTTGCTGATCAAAATCTAAACATATATTCCTAACAAATTTCCCCCTTTTTGATCAGTCAACGATGACTATCTGACCTATTACAAATCTGGATGAGAAAACTGTTGGTCCAGATAACGGCAAAGTAAAAGACTAGACGGGGGGGGGGGGGGGTGAATAGTCTTTTAAACTTTTGTCGATAAACACAGTTTCTCAGAAACCTGGGGGTTTCTGATACTTAAATTCAAAGCGCGGAAGACTTTAAGATAGGTAAGTGCAGAAACAATAAGTAAGTGTGTGTGCTTTGCTGAAAGATAAATACAGAAAGGTAAATAACACAGCAAGTATAGTGGTATCTGGAGGTGGCGTAATCCTCCAACTAATCCACTTCGGTCTTTCTGAGACCTAGAAGTCACTAGAACAGATAATTGAGTTCACTTTACAAAAATCCTATTCTAAGATTCTTAAACAATTGGTTCCCAACGAAATGTTCCCCCTGAGTTATTCCCCAGCTCCTAGAGCTAAGTACTTTCTCTACTCAGATAACCTTGGAGTTATTCCCTGATTTCCCAAATCAAGTACTTCCTCTACTCCACGCCTTGATGGTGTTGGTTATAAGGTTTCTCAGAGAGGCTTCTCGTATAACTTTTCAGTTATGTTTTGAGAGCCTAATAGAACAAGACTACTTAATACACTTGTTCAAGGTATGGCAATCTGCTCTTCTTGACCCAAGTAATTGATGTCCGCTCGGAGAATGAGCTTGAAAGGTTATCTGATGCTCAACTCTTTCACGAATAACAATCTCTTGTTAAGGTTCGGACAACTTAGAACTACTAGTGATTCTTCAAAATGTAAAGCTTTCAGAAAGGGTAGTAGAGTGCTTGAGAGAATACTTTGCTAGATTGTAAGTTTGCAAGTTAGATCGTTCTTCGGTCGTATTTCTCAGCATCTAAGTGTGTGATATTTATAGATGAATTAGAGAGTCGTTGGGATGTTATCCGTTAGACACAATTCAAATTCAGTCTATACTTATCTTGAAATGAGTACTCAGAAGTCCTTGTCTCATATCTCAGAGAGGACTGTGCTTTAGCGGCATTTCTGCCGATGCAATTAATGCATATGTACTATTTCTTGTCCTGTAGTCTTCAACGGATACATTAGCCTTTCTGATGGCTTGCATGCTCCATACTCATGATGTCATATGTTCCAGAATCATGTTTGAAAAGTAACTAAATGTACTTAAGAAAGGATTAAGGACATAGTCTTTCCGAGTGAGACTAAACCTTGGTGTCTTCATAAATCTTGTGCAATCTCCGGTCCTGTAATCTTCAGAAAAGCTCCATTGCTAGGATTGATCTTCATGGTCTTCTTAAAATAAAAATTACACTCAGAGACCTATAATCCCAATACAAGATTTACTAGACTAATTATACTCAGTGATTTCCTCTTTTACAATGTTCAAGTGAACCAAGATTACTTAATCACCTTTCTGGCTAAGATAGGAACATGTGATGAATGATCAAAAAACTAACAGATATTCCTAACAAATTTCCCCCTTTTTTGATCAGTCGTCCATGACTATCTTTCAAAGTCCTATTACAAAGTTGTAATCCTGGAGGAGAAAACAATCTACCACTTAATCATTTCAAATGATATTCAATTTTAGTTTAATTAAGTGCAGAAAGTAATCATCAACCAAATCACAAGAAGTGACCTTTGCTGATAAGTTGTCATCTATTAGAGTGTATCTGAGAGTATGATCTTCAGATAGGTACAGATTACAGAATAAGATGCAACTTTTACGGATAGAGATAATTAGAAACAATCAGCAAGATTACAAAATGTAACAAAACAAACTAAGTAAATTAGAACAACAGGAGAGTCCAAGTTCCAAGTAAACATTCTAAGATACTAGTCTTCAAGTCTTCAAAGATTAACTTAGGTTCAGAAACCTCAAGTTCTTCAGCACGCTTTCTGGATCAGTTGACATAATCATCCACTTTTCTGCATTCTTGGACATAGTTATAAAGTATCCTTCTGACAGAAAGTTCTGTCTTTCTGGATAAGATACAAATTTCATGGTAACTCTTGCCAAGATTGTAGTTCTTCTTCAGAAAGTGTTTGACCCAGTAGTATTTTCCCCAGACCCAGGCATGGTCTACTTGCAGCTCAGATAGGTTGAAATACTTGTATATTTCTTCCAGATAGTGAATATCATCCAGATATTCATCCTTTGTCATGTAGAATGACTCATAGGGATGAACACCTAGCTTGTTCTGCTTGCTGTAGGTACCATCCAGTTTTCTTGTCTTGTGCACATCTTCTGGCTTGGGGTAAGGACAAGGAAAAGAAAGGTCCATCTTTCTGGCATCATTTCTCTTTTCAACCTCAAAGTTTAGCCAGGCATGAAGGTGCTCATGTTTTAGAAAATTTGGCTTGCCTTCACTCCATTTTAGGATCTGGTTGAAGATGGGAGTTGGAAACTTATCATTGACAAGTAGATGTTGCAGTTCCAGAATCCAATACCCTTTCTTGTTCAGAATGCACCTATATGAAGAATCTTCATTACTGGTCTTCACATACTCAATGTGGGCATCAGTTGGCTTTTCTTGATGAGTTTCTTTGTTTGCTACCTTAACCGAATATCCCTTCTAGCCTTTACATTAGGTGGCCTTCAGCCGGAGATCCTGTGACTCTTTCTTCACCTTGAAATTTGTCTTTGGTGGAAGTCCCTTGAATTGACTTGGTATTTCGGAAGGGGTTACTGCTAATGGCCTTCTTTGCCGGAGGAGGTTGTAAGGGGCTTGCTTGCCTTCTTCTTTTGTGAAGTGGATGTTCATCAATATCAGATTCATCCTCATCATCATCATTGATGTTCCAGTTGTGAGGCTTGCAGCTCTCTTGACCTCTTACCTCACCTTCTTCTTGATTTTCTTCTTCAGAAGCTTTCTGGTTGTTCCCATCGAGATCCTAAGGGACTTGGTTCCCCTAGTGACCATACTTCTCGACTTTAATTTGGTTGATCCGGAACAACTTCTTCACTAGGGTGTCTCCAGTGGTGTCCTTAATGACTAGTTGACTTGAGGAGGAGATTTGATTGTTTTCTTTTCTTCCTCTGCCTTTCGAGGCATCTCTCCTTCCCCTTAGTCATGAATGGTGACTCATGATAGCATAAGCAGAGAGTGATTCAACGTTCTTCCGGAGGTTGTTATACTGACCAATTCTTGGATTTCTTCTTTCATGTCCTTGTTTTGCCTAATCAACACTTGCTCTTTTCTGTTGAGCTCTTCAAGAGGCTTTAGAATAGCCTCAGCTTGTTGAGTAGCATAAGCAGCATCTGCTAGTGCTTGATTGGCATTGTTGCAGTCTTCTTCCGATCGAGCTAAGTCTTTCGAGAGAGCTATGTTGGTTGCTCTATTTAGCAATGCGTGACCAAATCTTTCATCTCTTCGGGATGTTGTAGGACTTGGTTGTCTTGAGCAACAAGTCTCTCTTAGTTCAAGAAAATTTGCTCTGGACCTGTGCTCATCACTTCTTGAAGCACCTGGAGCAGAGAAAATTTGAGGCGCCAGAAGGGCTAGCTTTTCCTTAGTGATTAGCCTCTCATCTTCTGCTTGGGAGATCAAGTTTGGGTTTATTTCAGCACCATTCTCATAATCCTTTTCTTGGATTGTTTGCAGAGTGGCAATCTTTTGTTTGCCTTTGAGTATGCTAGCCTTCTGAGAAGTAGAAGGTCTTTCTGATGCAGCTTTAGCATAATGCTCTTCATCATCATTGTCATCCATGGCATCTATCTCAGCAGCAGTGACAACGATGGCATTTTTCAACAACCTTTGCTCATCTAGGAGTGCCAGTTCCTTAGCATTAGCTTCTCTGAGCTTTTCGAGTTTGGCTTCCTTTTCTTCAACAAGAGCTTGACACTCTAAGTTGATTCTCTTCTCCTCTTCCAACTTAAATTTGAGTTGTTCAATCCTGAACTCAGTGGCTGTGATTTCTTCAATTGTGTCTTGTTCAGCTTGTTGGGTATTTTGATGAGACTTTGGTGGTGATGATGATGGGGCTTTCTGAGCATTGGAAGGAGTAGTCTTTTCTGCACTTCCTTTGCTAATTTTCTAAATTCCGCCGTTTCCAGGTTGGGGATCATCATTCTGATCATCATCATCATCCTTTTTCTTGTCTTCTTGACTTGGATGCTCAGAAGGAGGTTCTAGGTAATCATTCTCATCAGTTTCCTTCTCATCTTCAGCAACCAGGTTGATCACATTAGGAAGTGTGATCATCCTCCCATTTACTTCTTCTTGCTCAGAAGGGTAGGTTGTGAGCTTGCTGGGCAAGGCAGGATGGGTCACCATCTGCTCTTGGGTTTGAGCATCAGCAGCTTGAAAGTCTGCTAGGAGTCTTTGTGCTACTTCATTTAAGAAGTTATCATCCATCAGAGTGGCAAAAGAATATGATTCTGTGGGAGACATAGCATGGATATGGTCTTCCAGATTGATTGCTATGGCCCTTTTCTCTGGGATGTCAATTACTCTTGCAATTTCAGAAAGATCGGCCTTTCTGAGTTTCTGCCATTGTCTGAAGCACTTTAGATGTTTCTTGAGAGTGTGCTTCTTAAAGGCTTTGAGTAAGTTGAGTGGCACTAGACATTGAGCCTGAAAGAAAGGGATCAAGTTAGTTTTGTGCAAACTACTTGTGTTAGTATCTGTGTGCAAAAGTAAGCTTTCTGAGCATACCTGTGTAGAAACACTAGGCTCATTTGCTTGGACTTCTGCTTGTTTGGGCACAGAGGCCTCAGATACCTTGATGTGAGGAGAAGTCTGATCCTCAGCATCCTTTCTTTCTGATTGAACCTGAGAAATAAAATCAAATATGTTTAGAAACTTGTTATCAGAGGCTCTTCTTGTTGTTTTGAGGTTGGAGGAACCTCTTCTTGATTCAAGGGAGTGAACAAGTTTTCTTCCCCCTGAAATTGTGTCTCCAAGTTGGCCTGTAACAAATGAAGCTTATGAGTAACAAGTTAACATTTTAATGTTGACAAGTTAGATACAAACTACTTTTGTTACCTGAATAGATTCAGGCTGAGTTTGGGTCTCTTGGACTAGTGGAGTTTCCACAGACTCTCTTTGCTCATTGTTGGTCTCCTCTACAATATCTTTCTGAGTCTCCATCTTAGTTTGATCCCTTTCTGAGAGTTGAGCTCTCTCAGAAGGTTGAGGAACCTGTTCAAGAACAGGGTTTTCTTCAGCCACATTAAGTGCTGGCATTGTGAATGTGGAAGCAACGTCAACATCTTCCATCACTCTATCTTCCTCTTCCAGGCCTTCTTCTTCCTCTTTGAGAGGGCTCCTTTCTTTCTGAGGGGCTGAGCTTGATGCTCCTCCATGGGTCTCAATCCTGGACTTTTTGAATACTTGTGTAAGTACTACATCATCATCAAAGTCACTGTCCAGATTGAGAGCTGACCCATCTATGATATTTCTATCATCTTTGGAGATTTCTGGAGTAGCCTGTCTCAGAATTCTTGGGGCTTTCTGGTGTTGCCTTTCTGGCCGAACAACATCTTCTGATATCTTGTCTCCAGAAGGTTGTGCTTTTTGTACACTTTGGGACTTAGAGGCTTTCTTGCTTTGAGTCCTCTTTCTCTTGGCAACTGGAGCTTGAGCAGGAGCTTGCTCAGAGACCTCTTCACCTTGTTGGCGACTTCAAGCTCTTACGCCTCTTTCCGAGCTTTCTCGTGAGTTCTCTCCTTTTCTTCAAAGGCATGTCTGAAAAGAGAGTTGGTGACTGGGATTTCTTATCTCTTTCTGAGAGTTATTCCCATTGTTTCCAGAATGTAGCAAATTCTGAGACCAAAATGCATATTGGCCTTTGTCTCAGCAAGGCCATTGATGATTTTAGGCTCAAATTCCTCAATGTGCCCAAGAAATTTGTTGAAGGCGTACTTCCCCCAATTAAAGTGGATTTCCTGCCCTTCATGCTTCTTATTCAGAAGATGCATCATCATCCATCTCTCCATGCTTATCTGGTCTACTCCACCTTTGTTGCCATAAAGCAACGGACCAGAATGAGAGCCAAAGTACTCGGTGTTTACGAGATGGTGTTCGATGGCTTTCAAAACAAAGTTTTCTGGGCAACCCTTTGCATTTTCAATCTGGATTGCCTCAAATAGCTCCTTAACACTTTGAATCATGGAGGCATCCCTGATGTTGATGTCGTCGATTGTTCCTCGATTTTTCAATCGGAATAAGTTGCAGAAAGTCTTGCAGTCTAGGACAATTTCTTGTCCTTGAACTTCAGTCTGCATGTACTTTTCTTCTACATCATTCACAACTTTTGTGAAGATTTTGGAGTTGTTGTAGAACTCCAACACATCCAGTGTGGAAAGTCCACTAGGTGCAGCACACATAAACTTGTAGATATGGAAACTTTTCAACATTCCCAATATCACTTTTCTATCTACTTTTGAAGAAATGACTGCAGAAATATATTTCTTCACAAGAAAAACTCCCCAATTCATCTTGTGACTTGGATTCCTGTCAGAAGGGGTAAACTCTCCTAGAAGGCGTTTATTCAACACCTTGAGTTCTTTTCCTCCTTCCTTTTCAGCAAGAGCAGATGATGCGGCCTTAGGGTTCTTGGTGGTCATCTTCTTTGGTGCCATCTCTTATATAGAGTCTTTGAGTGAGTGTTTACAGATGAGTTTTGCAAGAATAATCGAGATTAGTCTATCTTTTCAGAAGACTAAGAACAAGAAGTTGAGTTGCAGAAGAAGTTTTGCAGAAATCTTGAGAGATTTTGCTATTTTGATGCAAGTATGAAATTTTGGATTTGGTAAAAGTGTTTGTCTTTTGCCCAATTCCTATATATATAGCAGACAAAACGTACATAGATACAACATACATATAGCTGAATATGAATGCGTGTCTTTGTATACGCATAAGTATGCGACCTTTGTACTTCATTAAATGCTTAGTGGGCCATGTCTGCATTTCTCAACAGACATTGCTTGCTTTGTTTTAATCTCAGCCGTTGAGATCAAACGTTTATACATCAAGGGTTTATATTGAATATCTTGTAATGATATCAATCAACAAATGGTATTGTGCCGACTTGATGGATTTTTAATATGCTACATTCATTGTGTCACTTAGTAAAGAGTAGGAACACTTAATCGTTTGAGCTTATCATTCTGAGTGTCAAGTCCTTATCTTTATATTATTTATCATAAAAATGGCAAAAATACAAGACATTGGACATGTTTGACTCCCAGAACTTATACTTTTTCGGGATTTATGTGTCTTTTCTCTTTATGACTAAATAGTTTCCTGAATTCAAGAATCAGAAACTTCAGTTGTTTGAATGTATTTGACCCACTCTTAGTAAGTAAGTTCTAGTCTTATTTACTCATTGAGTGTGTACCAACCTTTGCCTTTCTGGATACCCATTCCAGAAATGTTTTACCTTTCTGAGTGTTGCTACTCAGAAACCTTTGCATCACTTCTTAACAACTTGGCTTTACGAGAGCATGTTCTCGAGGCCTACTTCTTTCTACCTTGCTTTTCGGACTTTAGAGATTCAGGACATTTTTCAGGTCCTTAGGCAACTCCATTAACCCAAGATTATGTCTTAAGGTCAAGAACCGCTTTCTGTAGGGGCTTGGTGAAGATATCTGCAAGTTGGTCTTCTGTGCCAATCTTGAGTATCTCTATATTGCCTTTTTCAACATGGTCTCTGATGAAGTGGTGTCTAACATCAATGTGCTTTGTTCTGGCATGGAACTTGGGGTTCTGTGTGATTGCAATAGCACATGTGTTATCACAGAAAATGGGAGTTTTCTCTTCATTGAGTCCATAATCTCTGAGTTGTTGTTGAATCCACAGAATTTGTGTTCACAACAACCAGCAGCAATATATTCAGCCTCTGTGGTAGAAGTTGCAATTGAGTTTTGTTTCTTGCTAAACCATGAGATAAGTCTAGCTCCCAGAAATTGACAAGTTCCTGAGGTACTCTTCCTATCAAGCAATGATCCAGCATAATCAGCATCTGAGTAACCAACCAAACTCAATCCACTTTCTTTAGGGTACCGCAAACCTACATCTACTGTACCTTTCACATACCTTAATATTTTCATAGCAATGTTGTAGTGTGATTGCATCGGATTTGTTTGAAATCTAGCACACACACCAACTGCATATTGGATATCAGGTCTGCTTGCAGTAAGGTAAAGTAGTGAACCTATCAATTTCCTATACTTGTGTTCATCAACACTTTTATCTGATTCAGTATAGGTCATCTTGGTTCCTATGCTCATAGGTATCTTAGCATTCTTTTCAGAAGGCTTAAGATTGAACTTTGTGAACATGTCTTTTGCATACTTTGTCCGATTAATGAATATTCCATCATTGAGTTGCTTGACTTGCAATCCTAGGAAATAGTTCAATTCTCCCATCATGCTCATCTCGAACTTACTTTTCATGAGATTTGCAAAGTCATCACAAAGTTGCTTGTCCTTAGATCCAAATATGATGTCATCAACATATACTTAAACTAAGAGCAGTTTCCCATCATGGTTTAAGGTAAATAAAGTTTTATCAACTTCACCTTTCTTGAAACCACTTTCCAGAAGGTATTTGGCCAAAGTGTCATACCATGCTCTTGGAGCCTGTTTCAGTCCATATAGAGCTTTCTGTAGCTTGTAGACCATTCTACTTTCTGAGGAAACTTCAAAACCAGGTGGTTGTTCAACATAGACTTCCTCAGCAAGTTCACCATTCAAGAATGCACTTTTGACATCCATCTGATAAACTTTAAAGTCTTTATGAGCTGCAAAGGCCAGAAAGAGTCTTATCGCATCCAATCTGGCAACTGGTGCATATGACTCATCAAAATCTAAGCCTTCAGTCTGGGTGAATCCCTTGGCAACCAACCTTGCTTTGTTTCTGGTTATTTCACCATATTCATTCATCTTGTTTCTGAAAACCCACTTGGTTCCAATCACAGATATTCCTTCTACAAATGGAACTAGTTTCCAGACTTTGTTTCTTTCAAGATCCAACTCTTCTTGCATTGCAGAGATCCAGTCTTGGTCTCTTAATGCTTCTTCAATAGTTTTAGGTTCAATGTTTGAGATGAAACATCCAAAGAGAGAATTAGCATTTTCGGCTATTGCTCTCCTAGTCCTAACACCTTGATTGATTGGTCCAATCACATCCTTTGCAGGATGATCCTTGATCCATCTCATCATGGGTTTGGGGCTAGTAAGGTCAACATCTATGTGATCTGAATGTGAATCACTATGATTATGACTTGATACTTCTTCAGTATCTATGACATTTTGTACCACAGAAGGGCGTTAAATGTCTGACACTTGCTCAGTGTGAGGGCTTTCTGGGACATGCACATCAAAGAGGTCATTTCCAGAATTAGCTCTCTGATGAACATCTTCAGTTTCCATTTCTGGAAATCTCATAGGAAATTCTTCATCATGTCTGAGAATCATCTGGTTGTTACTAGGCATTTCATGCTTTTCTTCGTCAGAGTCATCCTCTCTTTCCATAATGATGTTTTTCCTTTCTGAGGGTTCTTCTTCAGAATCCTTTAACAATAGTTCCTTGAACCTTTCTGAGAGTTCATCAGCAAGGGGTGATTTCTTGCTTTCTTCATAGAATCTGACATGAACCGATTCTTCAATCTTCTTTGTTCTTTTGTTGTAAACTCTAAGCTCGCTATTCATAGAATAACCAAGAAACACTCCTTCATCTGCCTTTGGTTGAAATGTTCTTAGATACTCTTTTCCATTGTTAAGAACAAAACATCTACAACCAAACACTTTCAGATGTTTAATATTAGGGGGTCTACCAACCAAGAGCTCATAAGGGGTCTTTTTATGGTGTTTGTTTATCAAATATACTACGAGTGTAGCATCTTTGTGTTTACGACTTCAACCCAATAAACTTCACTTATTTCGATGTCATTGACATTGTCCTTCTTTGCTTCTTTAAGGGTTCTATTTTTCATTTCTGCAACACCATTTTGTTGTGGTGTTCTTACAGAGGAAAGTTGATGTTGTATACCTTTGCTGGTACAAAACTCCTTTATGTACAGGTTGACAAATTCAGTACCATGGTCTGTTCTGATTGCAGATACCGTCATTTTTCATGACTTCAAGCTTATTTAGCAAGTTTGGTATCTCCACCCTAGCATCAGATTTGTGCTTCAGAAAGACAACCCAAGTGAATCTTGAGAAGTCATCTACAACTACCAGACCATACTTCTTTCCTGCATAACTAGTTACAGATGATTCAAAAAGATCCATGTGTAATAGTTGCAGTGGTCTAACACTAGAGTGTCTGATTTTGGACTTGAAGGAGATCTTAGATTGTTTCCCCATCTGACAGGCAGAACAGATACCATCCTTTCTGAAAGATGTTTTGGGAAGGCCAACCACTAACTCTTTCTTGGCAAGTTTGTTCAGAGTTTTGAAGTTCAATTGACTCATTCTTTTGTGCCATAACCAGTGCTCTTCTGTGTGACCAGATTGACTCACCACGAGACATTCTTCAGTTGTGGTAAAGACTACCTTTCCGCCGAGCAACAAAGACTGTCTGCTTTGACTCATTGTCAATAAGTTTACAAAACTTTGCTTTGAATTTCACAGTGAATCCCTTGTCTGCAAACTTGCTCATGCTAAATAGATTGTATTTCAAACCCTTAACATGTAATACGTCAGTAATTGTTAAAGATCCCAATTTGACGTTGCCAAATCCCAGAGAGGGATTTAATTCTCCACCAGCAAATCTGATGTCTGGTCCAGTGTTGCAAGCTTTGTAGTTGACCAGATTTCCTTTGTCACCTGTCATGTGCTTTCCGCATCCACTATCAAATAGCCATTGAGCCTTAGTCCAAGAGGCGTTCTGCACAAAACAGGAAACAGGAGTTAGGTTCTTGCTTCAGAGATAGAACCATTTAGACTAAACATTCTTCCAGTAGGAATCCACATTTTAGTGAATTTCTTGGGAGTTTGTTTTTGTCTAACTTGAACAGAAGGAGATCTGAAATTAGTAATTTTGATCTCAATCTTCCTTCTTGGGGTGTTTCTAGGTGTTCCCTTTGGTGCTTTCTGGATCCTGGGTTTCTGGGGTTGCTTTTCAGCAAACTTAGCCTTTCTGGCCAGGTTCCTTCTAGCTTTGGCATTCAGTTTTTCAGTGGTTTGAGATTTCTTCCACATTTGTTATTTCGTCTAATATCAGCCTAGCGCCATTGTTCTTGTCCTTCCTTATATTGTTGTAAAAGGACTTTTCCAATAGCACGATAGCCAATGACATTTCGAACACCTTTGGCTTTCTGAATGCGGTCTTCAGAAGCCTCACTAGTTTCTGCACCATCTTTATTTTCATAAAATGGTATAGTTGAGAATTTGCCTATTCCAGCAATTCTTCCCTTCTTAGTAATATAACACTGTGGATGGTTGCATGTCTGAGGGTTGTGTTTCTTTTCAGAAACCTTATCCACATATTTCTTGTGAACTTGTTGTTCTTTCAAAGGCTGAGTTGCTACTCCTTTTCCTTTGTCAACTACCCTAGCTTTCTGACCAATGCTATAGGTGGTTGAAGAACCATTCTGTTGACTTTTTACAAAGGTCAACCTATCATCACCCTTCTTCAGAGGAGACGAATTGCTTGATTGTTCATCAAGTCCAAGTCCACCTTTCTCAGAGGGATCTCTCAGATATGATTGAACCTCAGTGAGAGTGTCACTAGCCTTTGCCTAAGATTGGAAGGATAGCTCTTTCTTTCGGAGTTCCTCATTCTCAGAAAGCAGCTTCATCATTTTCTTATTAAGTTCATCCAAGGCTAGTTTGTGAAAATTTTCATTTTCAGATATCGACTTTTCGGAAGGGCTATTTCAGCTCTTGTTCTCGAGATACCTGTTAGCTCGAAACCTCTTTTCAAGAGTTTCTTTGCTTTCCTCTAGAATTCTGGTTTTGGATTGTGCTTCCAGAAATTCTTTCTCATAACGATCCAATTCACTCCTGATTAACTCCAGATCCTCAATTCCATCATCACTCTCATAGTACAGAAATTGTGAAATGTTAGTTACCTCATCAGACATAAGACACATTTCAATGTTGGAGATGTCTGGACCAGCAATCTCAGCAACTCCACATATTTCATTCTTCTTAAGGCCGAAGTCGATTACGTTGTGGGTGATTCCACACAATTCTGGTGATGGTAGGTTTGAGTTATCTGAATCTCCATCTTCAGAATCTGTCTCAATATCTAGAGCATCAAGTTGGATTTGAATCTTCTTCCTTTCTTCAGTCAGTAAGGCCCTTTGATTTCTTTTGTAATTTCTTCTGTCCTTCTTGTCACCTGTCTTGAGCTTGTTTAAAGCAGGGCAATCTCTCTTGAAGTGACCAGGCTTTTGTCAATAGAAGCAGATATCATTTCCTATCTCTGCTGATTCAGTACTAACACCTTTCTGAATGGGGGTCTTCAGAGAGTTGTTTAGTTGAATGTTCTTATACTGATGATAGTTTGGGCCAAGATGCTTTTTCAGCTTTTCTTTAGCTTTTCTTCTCTCAATCTCTTGACTCACAAATTTATTCATGTGTCTTACTGCAAGAGCATTTTCTTCAGATGCGTCTTTGGTATCTTTCTTTTGAAGTACCTTGAGAGACTAGAGCAACACTTTGCAACTTCTCATTTTTGTTCTCTACAGTTGTCTCATAATCTCTGATAGCAAGATGAGAGAAGAGCTCTACTGGAGTAATATTTGGCATTCCTTGGTTGAAATAAAAGAATTTTGTGTGCTCCCAGTTGTGATTGAGACTTCTGACAATAGTCTTAATCTTTTCTGACTGGGAGTATCTGTTGCTTTCACCAAGTGCAGCCATATCACTCATAAGAGTAGTAAACACGAAATCAAGTTCTTCGAGTTTCATTGGGACCTTGCTTGAAGTTTTGGAACTTCAATTTAAGAACTTGAACTTGTTTTCTTTGGTTTTCTCGATTCAACCTGATTTCTTCAATCAATTGCTGATAACTTTCGCCATTTTAGCACCCACGATTTACCTGTATGTGCTCAGTGTCGATCGATGATTATATTATGAGTTTGGACCATCCAATCATGTCTCTTGGCATCTTCAGATGTCCAGAGCTCTCTTGGCTTGTCTTCATACATAATGCTTCCACGAGCAACATGACCACTATCACTAGCAACCATGTCCTCGCTTCCATCTTCCGTGTCTGAGGCTTTTCTTCCATCAGAAACCTCAGTGACTTGTTTGAGTTGTCTGATTTTGATAGGCCCTTCATTGATGACATAGATCATCTCATCACTAATGGCCTCCAGATGGAGCATCATGTTGTTCTTCCATTTCTCGTAGTTTTCTGGATTTAGAACGGGTGCATCGCTCAGAGACATACCTACACACTTAACACACAAATTATATAGTCCTCAGAAAGGGATAAAGTTTCTTCACCTATCTGGGGATCTAGGTTCAGTGCAGAAGGATTGGGAACCTCCTGCTCTGATACCACTTGTTGGTCTAGATAACGGCAAAGTAAAAGACTGGGGGGGGGGGGGGTGAATAGTCTTTTATACTTTTGTCGATAAACACAGTTTCTCAGAAACCCCCAGGTTTCTGATACTTAAATTCAGAGCGCGGAAGGCTTTAAGATAGGTAAGTGCAGAAACAATAAGTAAGTGTGTGTGCTTTGCTGAAAGATAAATACAGAAATGTAAATAACACAGCAAGTATAGTGGTATCTGGAGGTGGCATAATCCTCCAACTAATCCACTTCGGTCTTTCTGAGACCTAGAATTCACTAGAACAGATAATTGAGTTCACCTTACAAAAATCCTATTCTAAGATTCTTAAACAATTGGTTCCCAACCAAATGTTCCCCCTGAGTTATTCCCCAGCTCCTAGAGCTAAGTACTTCCTCTACTCAGATAACCTTGGAGTTATTCCCTGATTTCCCAAATCAAGTACTTCCTCTACTCCACGCCTTGATGGTGTTGGTTATAAGGTTTGTCAGAGAGGCTTCTCGTATAACTTTTCAGTTATGGAGAGCCTAATAGAACAAGACTACTTAATACACTTGTTCGGTGTGGCAATCGCTCTTCTTGACCCAAGTAATTGATGTCCGTTACGGAGAATGAGCTTGAAAGGTTATCGGCGATTCAACTCTTTCACGAATAACAATCTCTTGTTAAGGTTCAGGACAACTTAGAACTACTAGTGATTCTTCAAGCAACAGAAAGCTTTCAGAAAGGGTAGTAGAGTGCTTGAGAGAATACTTTGCTAGATTGTAAGTTTGCAAGTTAGATCGTTCTTCGGTCGTATTTCTCAGCATCTAAGTGTGTGATATTTATAGATGAATTAGAGAGTCGTTGGGATGTTATCCGTTAGACACAATTCAAATTCAGTCTATACTTATCTTGAAATGAGTACTCAGAAGTCCTTGTCTCATATCTCAGAGAGGACTGTGCTTTAGCGGCTTTTCTGCCGATGCAATCATTGCATATGTACTATTTCTTGTCCTGTAGTCTTCAACGGATACATTAGCCTTTCTGATGGCTTACATGCTCCATACTCATGATGTCATATGTTCCAGAATCATGTTTCAAAAGTAACTAAATGTACTTAAGAAAGGATTAAGGACATAGTATTTCCGAGTGAGACTAAACCTTGGTGTCTTCATAAATCTTGTGCAATCTCCGGTCTTGTAATCTTCAGAAAAGCTCCATTGCTAGGATTGATCTTCATGGTCTTCTTAAAATAAAAATTACACTTAGAGACCTATAATCCTAATACAAGATTTACTAGACTAATTATACTCAGTGATTTCCTCTTTTACAATGTTCAAGTGAACCAAGAGTACTTAATCACCTTTCTGGCTAAGATAGGAACATGTGATGAATGATCAAAAAACTAACAGATATTCCTAACAGAAACAATCCACCACTTAATCAATGTATAACATCTTTCAATTCTTTTAATTAAGTGCAGAAAGTAAACATCAACCAAATCACAAGGTGTGATCTTTGCTGACAAGTTATCTTTTTATAAATTGATATCTGAGAGTAGGTTCATCAGATATGTTACAGAGAAAGTTCATAGATAACTTTTAATAAAACACAATTTAGCACAGTCAGCAAGATACAAAATACATAGTAAATTAGGACAACAGGTGTAACCAAGCTCCAAGTAAACATCCTAATAAACTAGTCTTCAAGTCTTCAAAAGCAGTTCCATGGATCAATCTGTGAATTTCCTATCACCTAACCTTTTGATATCATTAGAGTAGTCATAGAGAAGAGTTCTGACAATCATCTCTGTATCTCTGGCAAATCCACAGACTTCCTTGTAGGTTTTGGTAGGATACTTCTTGACAAAGTGTTTGACCCGCAGATACTTTCCCCACTTCCAGGCATGCACAATTCTGAAATCTGATAGCTTGAAATAGTCATATATGATCCTCAGATATTTGATGTCACCCTTGTATTGTTCTTCAGTCATATGGAATGACTCAAAGGGTTCCACGACAAGTCTTGGCCTTGTGCCTATTCCAGTGATGTTGGGAATTCTGTGCACATCATCTGGCTTTACATAAGGACATTCATCAGAGAGGTCCTTCTTCATGGCTTCTATTCTCTTGATTACTTCAAAATCCAACCAGGCTTTGATGTGGTTGGTATTAATCAAGACTGGCTTGTCTTTTATCCATGCCATGAGTTGTTTATGGATTGGTTCTGGAAATTTTGAATTTACCAGTAAGTGCTTAAGTTCCAGAATCCAATAGCTATTCTTCTGATTAATGCACCTGTAGACAGAGGAGTTGTTGTCAGTCTTCTCATACTCAATTCTGGCTTCTTCTGTTCTGAGTGGAAGTTGACTTTTTCTTCTTTAATCAGCTTTCTGGCCACTTCCTTGACAAAGTCCTTATGCATCAATGTTCCAAAGGAATATTGTTCAGTGGGGAACATGGCATGGACATAGTTTTCCAAGTCAAGGGCTCGTGCTCTCCTTGTGTGGTGATCAGTCACCTTTATGATCTCAGATAGATCGGAGCATCGAAGCTTTTGCCATCTCTTGAAGCATTTTAGGTGCTTTGGCAAAGTGTGTTCCTTGAAGAAAGGAAGCAGGTCATTTTTCTCATCAACAGGGACCTTAGTGGCACTTGATTGAGCCTGAAAGAAAGTGTTCTGAATTAATTTCAAAACTATAGGAGATATTTGGGCTTTAGAGTAGAAAGGTATCTGAGTTACCTGTGTGACAGGCTCAGATGACTTGACTACTGAGGTTCTAGGTGCCTCAAATATCTGGATATGAGGAGGAGACTGGGAAGTCTGATCCTTAGTGATCTTTCTTTCTACTTGAACCTGAGATTAGAAATATAACACTTAGGAAATTTTATCAAGAAAAATTCTATTTACAAAATCAGATACCTGAGAGGTCAATTACCTCCACTATTGGAGGCTCAGATACTTGTTGCTCAGAGACTTGTGCAGTCTATGGAAATTTTTCTTGTGATGAAGGCTTTGATGCCTCATCAATTTCCATTTGTTGTGGGGATTGAGCGGGCAATTCCCCAGCAACTTCTATTTCTTTTTGAACCTGTTAAGTAGAAATTGTTAGTTTGAGAAAAATGACCAGAGATTTGTCTTTGAAGATTATAGGTATCTGAATGAAATACCTTCTCTGCAGAAGGTTCAGATACTTGTTCTTCAGAGACCTTGGAAGTCTCTGGATTCTTTTCTAGAAGAGATAGACTTTTCAGTTTCTTCATTTTTCTTCTCAGTTGGAGCCTATTAGAAACAAAAACTTATTAATCAAGTGTATAAAGCACATATCTAAGATGTTATATCTTAAGGAACTATCTTCTACCTGTGAGACAGGCTCCTGTTCCTTAAGTGGTGAAGCTATGGAAGCCTCCTTCTCAGATTCTGAGGCAAGCTTTGCAGCTTCCTCTTGATGTTGTGTTTCTAATTCAGCCTGTAACAAAGAAATTTTATTAAATAACAAGATTAACAAACACAAAAATATCACAAGTAAAGAGTTAAACCATTCAGCTACCTGAGTAGTGTCAGGCTGATTGGTCTCTGGAACTTGTGACCCTTCTATGCGTTGGTCTTGTTGTTCCATTTCAGCTTCTTTGTTTAAATTTTCAGGTACTTCAGACCTTTCCTGAGTGTGCAAATCAGTTGCCTCCCCTGGTTGATCATTCTGAGCAGATGCCTCAGTTTGATCCCTCTTATTGAGTTGGGGAACCTATTCTTTTACAGGATTTTCTTCAGCAAGGAAAGATGCTGGTATCTCATCTTGTAACTCAAGTATCATCTCAACAGCATCCACTATTGGCTGTTGTGGTTGGTGTGGTGATTCTGATCTGGATGAAGAAGGTGATGATGTATGAGGCCTATCCAAATCTGCTTGAGACAGACTTTTGAGTGTTGAGGCAATGGCAGTATCCTCCAACACTAAGTTGCCACTCATCAAAGCATCTTCAATATGCTTAAGTGTTACTTGCTCTGATGGTTTGTTTTGTCCAGTGACTTTGGACACAGTTGCTTCTTCAGCAACCTTTGAAACAGGTGCTTGTTCAGCAACCTATGGTGTAGGTTCTTCTTCAGATACCTCTACACTTGTTACTTTTTCAGCAACCTTAGCCCTCTTTGATTTCTGTAGGACTTGAGAGATAACTAACTCATCATCGTCAGAGCTCTCATCAGCATTAGGAACTGATTGGTCCATAATCCCTGTAGTTTCTGCAGATAGGGCTTGGTACCTGCCACTACTCTCATTTTTACCAATGAGTTCATCAGCAAGGCTCTCCTTGGCAACATTGATGAGTTCATCAGCAGTTGTATCTTTTACAGCATTGATGAGTTCATCTTCATCGATGAGTTCATCAGCAGTGGCGGCAGATATCTGAGAGTCGACATCCACAATGGGTATGCCTTCTGATTTGCCAGCAGACTTCTTTCGTGAAGTTCTGGGCTTTTTGGTCGCAACGGAACCCTCAGATACCTCATCAGTCTTTCGTTTCTTGGAACCTTTCTGAGATGCAGTAACCTTTTTCATCATGTTTGTATACTCATATTTGTAGAGTAGGTTACTATTGGCAATGTCTGCCGTCTCTCTGAGCTTAATGCCAAGGCACTCCAGTAAGTAGCATATCTTCAGTCCATAGCTTACTGTGGCTTTTGGCTCAGCAAGGCCCTTAACGATTTTAGGCTCAAAGCCTTGAATCTTCTTCACAAATTTCATAAAGGCGTACTTTCCCCAGTTGAAAGGGTTTTCCAGCCTTTTGTCTTGTTGTTTCAACAAGAACATCATCATCCAGCGTTCTTGGCTTATTTGGTCGGCACCTCCTTGTATACCATCAAAGCATCTGTGAAGAATGCATGCCAACACATCCCAGTGAACCAACAGATGTCTGGTTCTGATGTCAGCAAGTTTGAAGTCAGTGGGTGTATCTGGTTTTTCAAGATCACACACACCACTATACAGTTGCTTCACACCTTCAAGGAGATCATCATCCTTAGTGTTTATTTCAAAATCATTTCCAAGATTTTGAAGTCCAAACAACTCACAGAAATTTATCAAGTTCAAAAGGATGTCCATTCCTTGAACTTTTGACTTTATAGACACTATTTCAGTGCCTTTAGATACACAGGAAATAATCTTGGAATTGTTGTAGAATTACAACACATCTAGTGAAGAAACTCCACTGGGAATAGCAGACAGGAAACCCTTGATTTGTGCCTTTTAAAGCATATCAAGGATTAGATTCCTATCTGCTTGATTTTCAATAGCAGCAATAAGGTATTCCTCTATCATGGAACCACCCCAAATCATCCTGTGATTTGAACTCCAATGATTAGGATTGAAGTCTCCTACCAAACGATTGTTTATGATAACCAACTCTGGTGCTTGCTTTTCAGCAGTACCATAGGTAGTAGATTGGGATTTCTGGGTAGAAACACGTTTTAGAGCCATCTCTTTATATAGTGAGAGTTTTCGAAAGTCTGAAAGAGATTAAGTGGGAGATTAGTGATTCTTTGCAGAAGACTAATCGAAGAACAGAGTTTTGCAGAAAAGTTTGAAGGAAAGTTTTTGCTATTCTTGTGCAACTATGAATGTTGGATTAGGCGAGAGTGATTTCTTTTGCCAAAATCCTATATGTATAGCAATGAAAATCTCAACAGACATATATATACAAATTGATTTTGTGTGTAAGTATATGTGTACTTGCAGATAGGCGTGGGTAAAGTTTGTTTGACATTAAATGCTTAGTGGGCCACGTCTGAATTTTTACAGTCCACTAATTCTCAGAGAAATAATCTCGTCCGTTAAGATCAAATGCCAATTTCATCAAGAGTCACTATTGCTTGGTCAACAATGATCACAATCAGCAATTGTAATTGTGCCCAATTAATGAATTTTGGCGATTAGCTATCTGAATGACATTTCTTCTGTGTGAATAAGAACATCTTTTGTATCTGAGTCTATCTCATACTCAGTATATGTCCAAGTTTTACACAAAGATAGAAATAATACAAATTTCAAGAGAGTAGTTGACTGCAGACAGTTATACTATTCTCTTTTCTGTTCCCCCTCACTGAGTGATCTAGATATCTGAGTACCTGTCTCAGAGATCTTCAAATAGTCATTTTACCCTTTTTCCTATGGTTTCTGGATACCCGTTCCAGATACCTCTTTTCTGGATACCCGTTCCAAATTTCTCTTTTCTCTTTATATCTGGATATCCGTTCCAGATACCTTATTTCTGGATACCTGTTCCAGGTTTCTTTTCCCTCTATATCTGGATACCCGTTCCTGATATCTCTTTCCCTCTTTTGATATCTTCTTCAGATATCTGAACTTTTTCAGTTCTTTGGTAGCTCCATTAGTCCAAGACTATGTCTTAAAGCTAAGAATCTATTTTCTTGTAGTGGCTTAGTGAAGATATCTGCAAGTTGGTCTTCAGAGCCAATCTTGACTATCTCTATATTGCCTTTTTCAACATGGTCTCTAATGAAGTGGTGTCTAACATCAATGTGCTTTGTTCTTGCATAAAACTTAGGATTTTGAGTTGTGGCAATAGCACTTGTGTTGTCACAGAAAATCGGAGTTTCTCTTCATTGAGTCCATAGTCTCTGAGTTGTTGTTGTATCCACAATATTTGTGAAGCACAACACCCAGCAGCAATATGTTCAGCCTCTGTGGTGGATGTGGCAATTGAGTTTTGTTTCTTACTGAACCATGATATCATTCTGGCACCAAGAAATTGACTAGTTCCTGATGTGCTTTTTCTATCAAGCAACGGTCCAGCATAGTCAGCATCAGAGTAGCCAACTAAACTCAATCCACTGTCTTTTGGATACCACAATCCAACTTCTACAGTACCCTTTAGATACCTTAATATTTTCATAGCAATGCTGTAGTGTGATTGCATTGGATTTGTCTGAAATCTGGCACACACTTCAACTGCATATTGAATATCAGGTCTACTTGCAGTGAGGTACAGTAGAGACCCAATCAATTTCCTATACTTGTGTTCTTCAACACTCTTGTCAGATTCAGTATAGGTCATTTTGGTTCCAATGCTCATAGGTATCTTAGCATTCTTTTCAGAAGGATTTAGATTAAATTTGTTGAGCATGTCTCTTGCATATTTTGTTTGACTAATGAATATTCTATCATTGAGTTGCTTGACTTGCAGCCCTAGGAAATAATTCAATTCTCCCATCATGCTCATTTCAAATTTACTTTTCATGAGCTCAGCAAAGTCTTCACAAAGTTGCTTGTCTTTAGATCCAAATATAATGTCATCAACATATACTTGAACTAAAAGTAGTTTCCCATCATGGTTCAATGTAAAGAGTGTTTTATCAACATCTCCTTTCTTGAAACCACTTTCTAGTAGGTATCTGGCCAATGTATCATACCATGCTCTTGGAGCTTGTTTCAGCCCATACAGAGCTTTCTGAAGCTTATAGACCATCCTACTTTCTTAGGAAACCTCAAAGCCTGGTGGTTGCTCAACATAGACTTCCTCAGCAAGTTCACCGTTTAGGAATGCACTATTGACATCCATTTGATAAACTGTAAAGTCATTTTGAGCTGCAAATGCTAGAAAGAGTCTTATTGCATCCAATCTTGCAACTGGTGCATAAGATTCATCAAAATCCAGTCCTTCAGTCTGGGTGAATCCCTTGGCAACCAGCCTTGCTTTGTTTCTGGTTATTTCACCAGACTCATTCATTTTACTTCTGAAAACCCACTTTGTTCCAATTACAGATATTCCGTCAACAAATGGAACCAGTTTCCAGACTTTGTTTCTCTCAAATTGATCCAACTCTTCTTGCATTGCAGAGATCCAATATTGATCCTTCAATGCTTCTTCTATAGTTTTAGGTTCAATATTTGAGATGAAACATCCACAGAGCGAATCTACATTTCCAACAATTCCTCTCCTAGTTCTAACACCTTGGTCTAAAGGACCGATCACATCCTTGGCAGGATGATTACTTATCCATTTCATAATGGGTTTTGAACTAGTAGGATCAATATCATTTTGATCTGAATGTGAATCAATATGATTTTGATGGGATACTTGTGCAGTATCTGAGATATCTGACACATGGGAAATGCCATGGATATCTGACACTTTTTTAGTGTTAGAGATATCTGGAATTTGTTTTTCAGCAATCTCATTCTCAGAAACCTCTTCATGATGAAGGTTCTCAATAACCTGTTCCATTTCTGGAATTCTCATAGGAAATTCTTCATCATGTCTTAGAGTTATCTGGTTGTTACTAAGCAATGGTTGCTTTTCATCGTCAGACTCATCTTCTAAGTGAATGATAGATTTGTTTCCTATTGAGGATTCTTCTTCAGAATCTTTAATCATCAGCTCTTTGAACCTTTCTGAGAGATTATCATTCAAGGGCATTTTCTTGTTTCCTTCCTAGAAAACTACATGAACAGATTCTTCAATCTTTTGCGTTCTTTTGTTGTAGATTCTATTGGCTTTACTATTCAGAGAATAACCAAGAAATACTCCTTCATCTGCTTTTGGTTGAAATGTTCTATAGTATTCTTTTCCATTGTTAAGAACAAAACATCTGCAACCAAACACCCTTAGATGTTTGATACTAGGGGGTCTACCAATCAAGAGCTCGTAAGGAGTTTTGTCATGGTGTTTGTTAATCAAACATCTATTTTGAGTGTAGCAGGCTGTGTTTACAGCTTCAACCCAATAGATTTCACTTATTTCAGTGTCATCTAGCATTGTTCTTGCCGCTTCTTTTAGGGTCCTATTCTTCCTTTCAGCAACACCATTTTGTTGTGGTGTTCTTACGGAAGATAGTTGATGCTGTATACCTTTGCAGGTACAGAACTCTTTTATGTACTGGTTCACAAACTCAGTACCATGGTATGTTCTGATTACAGATACCTTGTCATCTTTTATGACTTCGAGCTTATTCAGCAAGTTGGGTATCTCAACCCTTACATCAGATTTGTGTTTGAGAAAGACAACCCAAGTGAATCTTGAGTAATCATCAACAACAACCAGACCATACTTCTTTCCTGCATGACTAGTTACAGAGGATTCAAAATGATCCATATGTAACATTTGTAGTGGCCTTTCACTGGAATGTCTAGTTTTAGACTTGAAAGATGTTTTGGATTGTTTTCCCATTTGGCAAGCTGAGCATATACCATTTTTTCTATATGCCATTTTGGGTAAACCAACCACCAACTCTTTCTTGGCTAGCTTGTGTAGAGTTTTGAAATTCAAGTGACTCATTCTTTTATGCCATAGCCAATTTTCTTCAGTGTGGCCAGATTGACTCACCATGAGACATTCTTCAGTTGTAGCGGATGCCCAATCAGCAACATAAAGATTTCCTTTACGCCTTGCAACCAAGATTGTCTGCTTTGACTCATTGTCAATCACTTTGCATAGTTTTGACTTGATCTTGACAGTGTACCCTTTGTCTACTAATTGACTCATGCTTAGGAGATTATATTTCAATCCCCTTTACATGTAGTACTTCAGAGATTGTAAGGGCTCCAAACTTCAGATTGCCAAATCCTATGGTTGGATTTTCATCTCCTCCAGCAAATCCAATAATTGGTCCATCATTGCATTTTCTGTAGTTAATCAGATTTGCTTTGTCTCCTGTTATGTGCTTCCCACATCCGCTATCAAAATTCCACTTTGGATTAGTCTTTAGAGTGTTCTGCACAAAACAAGAAACAGGAGATTAGGTTCTCATACCAACAATGGAACCATCTGGACTAAAGAATCTTCCTGTAGGAATCCATTTATTAATGAATTTCTTAGGGTCATTCTTTTGTCTAACAGGAACATAAGGAGGAATTCTAGGTAAATGATTAGTATCATTGTTATTAAGAATTATTTTCTTCCTTAGTGTGTTCCTTGGTGCTCCTTGTGGTGCTTTCAGATACCTGTCAGGTTGCTGAGTCTGCTTGTCAGCAAACTTAGCTTTCCTTGCCAGATTTCTTCTAGCCCTGGCATTCATATTTTTAGTGGCTTGAATTTTCTTCCACTTCTGATAATGGCTGTGAGCAATCCTAGCCTTTATCCATCGTTCTTGCTCTTGTTTATACTCACGAGCAAGTTGTTTCCCGATGGCTTTATAGCCAATGCCATTTCGAGCACCTGGTGCTATCTGAGTTATCATCTCAGCAGCTTTGCTAGTCTCTGGGTAGTCTATTTTCTTTCCAGAAAACATGACATAGGAGAATTTGCCAGCTCCTGCAATTCTTCCTTTCTGAGAGACATAGCACTGTGGGTGATTACACTTTTCAGTGTTAAGTTTCTTTTCAGAAATATTCCTAACAGTTTTCTTTTGGACTTGTTTTCCCCACAAAGGTTTGGTCGCAACTGCCTTTCCTTTGTCAACAGCCTTAGCTTTCTGACCAATGCTATAGGTTGTTTGGGAATCATCTTGTTGAGCACTGACAAATGTTATTCTTTCATGACTCTTGTTCAGAGTGGTAGATCTATTTGTTTGTGCGTCCAACCCAAGTCCTCCTTTTTCTGAAGGATCTCTTAAATAAGATTGTACTTCAGTAAGAGTGTCACTAGCTTTGACATAAGATTGGTAAGATACTTCCTTCTTTTTGAGTTCCTTATTCTCAGAAAGAAGACCTTCACATTTCTTTTGAAGTTTGGCCAATGCCTCTTTATGTGACTTTTCTGTCTCAGATATCTGAGCTTTGAGAAATGCATTTTCAGCTTCCTTTTTCTCAGATATCTTGAGTAATTGTGAATTTTCCTTTACAAGAGAATTCTTTTCTTCTTCAAGGATTTCGGCTCTAGCTAGGACCAATAGAAATTCTCTTTCGTAGAGATCAAGTTCTCTTCTGAGATGTTCCAGATCTTTGATTCCTTCCTCATCACTTTCATAAGTATAACAAGAAGTATGTGTTACCTCATCAGCCATTAGACAAGGTTCAATGTTGGAGATATCTGGAAAGATTTTTTAAGCCACTCCACACACTTCTTTCTTCTTTTGACCAAAGTCAACCACTTCATGAGAGACACCACACATCTCTGAAGAAGGTAGTGTGGAATCATCTGAGTCTTCATCCTCAGAATCAGACTCAATGTCTAGAGCATCCAGTTGGATTTGTATCTTCTTTCTTTCCTCAGTGAGCAGTCTCTCTGACCTCTCTTGAATTTTCTTCTATCTTTCTTGTTACCTGTCATAAGCTTGTTGAGGGCAGGGCAGTCCTTTTTGAAATGACCAGGTTTCTGACAATAGAAACAGATATCGTTTTCGATTTCTGCTTCCTCAGTACTAGATAATTTCTGAGCCGGCTTGTTCAGCGAGCTAGACAGTTGCATATTTTTGTACTGATGATAATTTGAGCCTAGATGCTTTTTCAGCTTCTCTTTGGCTTTTCTTCTCTCAATCTCCCGACTGACATATTGTCTCATTTGCTTTACAGCAAGAGCATTCTCCTCAGTCACCTCCTTGCCTTCCTTCTTTTCAGAAGTTCCTTGAGCAATTAGAGCAATATTCTGCAACTTTTCAGTTGTTTGTTCTCTTTGAGTTGTCTCATAGTCAACTGTGGCAAGGTGAGAGAAAAGTTCCACTGGAGTGATACATGGCATTCCTTGGTTAAAGTAAAAAAACATTGTATGCTCCCAGTTATGATTTAGACTTCTCACAATAGTCTTAATTTTTTCTAGTTGGGTATATCTATTACTTTCACCAAGTGCAGCCATGTCACTCATGAGTGTTGTAAATCGAAAATCTAGTTCTTTAAGAGTCTCTGTGGACCTTGTTTAAAGTTTTGGAATTTGAGCTTCAAAACTTCGAACTTATTTTCCTTTGTTTTCTCAGTGCCGGCACAAATTTCCTCAATCAGTTGCCAGGCTACTTTCGCCATTTTTGCACCCCACAGTTTACACTGTATGTGCTCTGGAGTAGAACGTATGATGATATTGCGAGCCTGACCATCCAGTCGATTTCTCTTGGGATCTTCCGATGTCCAGAGCTCTCTGGGCTTTGGCTCGTAAATAACTTGACTGGTAGGTCTCCCACTGGTTGACGCATCTGTCTGTGAGGAGCCATCACTTGGTTCTCTGTCTCTACCATTAGAAACCTGCATGACCTGCTTGAGTTGTTGAATGACTATGGGGCCATACTTTATCACGTCGATCATATCGTCACTGATGGCTTCTAGGTGGAGCATCATGTTGTTCTTCCATTTCTCATAATTCTCTGGCTTGAGAATTGGGGCGTCACTTAAAGACATGTTGCAGCAAACACACTAAACAAGCAAATCAAGTGTAGGTGAAAGGTAGTTAGTGGGCACTTATCTGGGATCTAGGTTCAGTGCAGAAGGCTTGGGAACCTCCTGCTCTGATACCACTTGTTGGTCCAGATAACGGCAAAGTAAAAGACTAGGGGGGGTGAATAGTCTTTTTCAAACTTTTATCGATAAACACAATTTCTCAGATATCTGTGAGGATATCTGATACTTATTTTCAGAGAGCGGAAGACTTTTTGTGATAAGTGCACATGCTCAGCAAGATATGTGTAAATACTTAGCAAAGTAAATAAAGCAAGTAATAAATTGCAGAAAGTAAATAACACAAGTCTTTATAGTGGTATTTGAAGGTGGCGTAATCCTTCAACTAATCCACTTCGGCCTTTCTCAGACCTAGAATCCACTAAGATAGATAATTGAGTTAACCTTACAAATATCTTCTCTCGATTCCTAAATACACTAGGTTCCCAACCAAGTGTTCCCCCTGAGTTATTCCCCGGCTTTCTCAGCTAAGTACTTCCTATACTCAGAAACCTTTGAGCTATTCCTTAGTTTCCCAAACTAAGTACTTCCTATGCTCAGTAACCTCGGAGTTATTCCTTAGTTTCCCAAACTAAGTACTTCTGGTACTCCACGCCGATTAAGGTGTTGATTAAAGTAGTTTGTCAGGTGAGCTTCTTTAATAACTTATTCAGTTATGCAGATAGCTCTGTGAATCAAGTATACTTAATACACTTTTCAATGTATGGTATCTTGTTCTTTACTGACCCAAGTCTATGATAAGTGTTTAAGAGAATGAATCTCAGATATGAAATCTTAATTCAACTCCTTCACATATAACAATGCTTGTTAAGGATCAGGACACTTAGAACTTTTGTGCTACTTAGAATCAATAGCTTTGGTCGCAACAGAAAGCTTGAAGGTAAGTAGTATGCTTGAGAGTTTGAAAGATAGTGTTCAGTGTTCTTGTTGTGAGTTCTGTGTATTTTTCAAGCATTCTAAGTGTTGATATTTATAGTTGAAATCATGCCGTTTGAATAGTATCCATTAGGCTCAATGAAATTCAAACTATTGATATCTGAGTATAGTACTGTTGTATGTTTGTCTTCTTCTCAGAGACTGCCGTTTTTGTTCAGACATTTCTGTCCGCGCATTCAATATATTGTACTGTACTTTGTCCTGTAGTGCTAACGGAACTATGCATGCTTTCTAAAGCATTGCACGTCCCTTTTCATAGACCTTCACATCTCCATATACTTGTTACAATATTGTTTCCCAGAAACATAGTTTTTATCCAAGGTATCTGAGTGTAGATATCTGTGGGCACTTTTCCTCATTTAGAAACCTTGTATTCTCAGATATCTTTTGCAACACTTGTTTATAGAAAAACACTTGTTTCTTCAAGATATCTGGACATTGGTATCTGATGACCTTAGTCTTCAGCAATCTTGTGCAGTCTTCAAATCTTCAAGTATGTTGAGCTCTTCTGTCGGATGCCTTCTTCTTGGTCTTCTTTAGAGAAATAAAAAATTACATTCAGAGAACTAACATCCTATACAAGATTTGCTAGACTATCATACTTAGTGATTTTCCTCTTTTACAGTGTTCAAGTGAACCAAGAGTACTAACCACCTTTCTGAGCTAAGATAAGTCATTAGGTTGCTGATCAAAATCTAAATAGATATTCCTAACAGTTACCGTGAGGTGATGATTTTGATGTACACCTAGAAGGACATTGGGTTACATTTGTAACCACTGGCTGTAGTGAGTGATGCTTGTTATTTGCTTGCTGTGGAGTCATAAAGTTGGAGTTCAAACTAAGCGAGTCAGTAGAGTTTGAAACCCTAGAAACTGGCTGCTTGTCTATGAGGTGGTTTATGCTTGTTGCTCATTTCATGGTCACTTCTTGATTATCGTTATTGCCTTGCTCAATGATGAGCAAGAAACTGATTTGGAGGTGTGATGTGACAATGAAATGTGCGATATTGCATGCTTTTAGACCCTCATTTTTTGCCTTAGATACAATATTTGTACGTTTTATGGTCAATTACCAACTTCTTGTGTATTTTGTAGGTCATGATCGCGTTTTTGAGAAATTGCACGATTTCAAGCGTCGAAACAACATAATTGTGCGAAATCGAGAAAGTTAAGCAAATACGCCGAATTGGCCATTGCACAAAGTTTGAGGAGTCAAAACATGTCATACGACCAACCAATGGAAAGGTAATTGAAGATGCTACAACTTTGTAGAAGACATGTTCAAAAGTGCAAAACCGAGGAAAATAAGGAAGCATGACAATTCTACTTGGAGCTAGAGAAGTCCGATGAGGTTGTTCTACCTACCGTTGCGGAGATCTCGAATCCACATGAAATTCTGAAGAAGGACACTTTTCATGAAAACAAGGTTATGAGGCTCGAAATCGAAGAACGAAGAAAACCTGCATATATAATCTGGGAGAAATCGACCAGGGTGCACTGTTTTGGATGTACACGGAGTTATAGAAGTCCGATTCAAGCTCATGAGCTATCGATGGAAATATTATTGAAAATTCTAAAACTTTGCTGCCTATCACTTTTTGAGAAAACGAAGTCTAGAGGTCCGAAATCAGTCCGGAAGACGAAACAGCTAACACTTGGGCCAGACATGCTTTTTCTGGTCCGTCAGGCCTCAGCCTGCCTTTTAACCTTTCTTGATGGCCAAGGACGTCCAGAACCTTCCCCTTATAGTATAAATAAGACCCTTGTGGTCTCAGAATCAATCATCTCCTGCGAAAACAGCTAGCCGTCAGTCAACCAGTCCTCGGGGAAGTGAAATTCCAAACGTAGCTCTCTTGAGAGAGAACCAGTCCTCGGGGAAGTGAAAACCCAACCCTATTGCAGCACACGATCGACTTCTACAAGGATAAGGATCAAAGAACAACTTCAGAAGGAGGAAACCCTAGCAACTGCACGTAGATATCAAAGACTAAGCTTTTCTTTTCCTTTTCTTTTATTCAGATTTCGATTTCTTCTTCTTCTGTTGTGGATTTTGATTTCTTCTTTTTTCTGTTCTAGGGATTTTCGATTCCAGCATATTGTAGAATACTATGAGTAGCTAACTTTCTTTTGTAAAGGTGAACCGCCAAAACTCTGTTGTGCTGCTTCTTTTTATGTCGTGTTATATTAATGGAATAGTTCTTAGATGTAATTCGTGGTTATACAACTCTATACATCCTTCATGGTGTGATGTTCTGCTGAGTGACACAGTAGTTTCATTGAACTGAGTAGGGATACTCGTGCCGACTATGCCATGGCACCATAGTATTATGACGTGCTGTCGTTAGAGGTAATCGCGTAGAATTTTAACTAGGAAGTTGGGAGTAGCATAGCAAGAGGGAGGTCGGGGATCCATTACATCATCACCATCTTCGATTTCATCACTAGATTAGGGTTTAATTGTGATTCAATCTTCTGTTTACATTAATCTGTTTGCTGCCTGCACGCGAAATCAAATCGTTACTTGTTTGTTAGTATGCTAAGTGTCCGTGGAGAATGACATCCCGAGTTAACTTACCACTATTGTTGTGTGTTTGTGAGCATCCGGTAAATATAAATTTAATCTTTGATTGTAATAGAGGATTACAAGTACTACATGATGTGCTCAAATTATTACTTAGAAAATAAATAGTAAGCAGTTGTTGTAGAAAGAAAATGCTAACCACAAGATCGTTCGCTAAGGAACCAATTAAGCTACCACAACGGTTTGAAAGCAAACAGTTACTTGTGAAAACAGATTGATTTGTAAGTAGGTTGTTTCTAAAAACTAGAATAATATAAAGCAAATAACGGTTTTTAACAATGAGAGAAGATGGACACAGTAGTAATGATCAGGTAATGCTAATTCGTTCTAGGACAATCATTCATATTTGTCACACGGTTGGTGTATAGAAATCAATCAATCCAATTCAACTAATCGTTATTTGAATATTTCAAACTAGAGTAATCGTGGGTTGTCAATCCACGATCCTTAACCAAAAATGATTTTGAGAATTTAAAACTATCTTATTGGATTGAAGGTTTTACGAAGATTTCAAACTAGACGAACCTATATGAACGAATGCGAACCTAGGAAACGAATACGCATAACTATCACATAACTCCGCATTCAGAGAGGTTTAGCTACTCATGATTGAATCAAGGATGACAGAATGCATGGTATTGAATACGCAAAGCATAAACATGGTGATAATCACATGCAAGATGATACAATTTGATAAACAGAAGAAAACAAAGAATTGTATAGAAGCAGTAGAGAGTTATCAATAAATTACCAAGAATTCGATCCCAATGATTCGTACAAGATGAAAACCAAGCTCCAAAGATCAATCAATCCATGTCAAAACCTAGTTCTAGGTGCTTTTTCTATGAAAAAAATCGAGTATAAGAAGTTATGGCAAAAGAGGACCTAATCCTGACCTAAAAAGGAAAAAATATGCTGAATCTGGGCCTTCTCGCCGCCCCGTGTAGCTCCTCTTTTTGCCTCGTAAAATCTCGCTGCGGCAAAAATATCCATTCGCCGCGGCGAGCTTAAAACCTCCATAACGTTTTCCACAGACAGAATTTTCCGATGCTTTTAAAACGAAAATTGTAGCTCTTTGAATTATCTTTCCTTGCCACAGAGCTCCGGTCAATCGGACATCATATGAGAGAGTTATGGCCAAAATTTCTAGACTGCTCCGTAAAACTTCACTTTTGCAAGCTTCGCTAAAATGGCTCTCAATTCTTCGTCCGAACTCCGAATCCACTTCCGTTTTCGCCCAGTTACTCTACATTCAATGATCTAGAACCAAAGTTTTCACTCCGATGTTCTCTATGAGCTGCAATTACCCTTCCAGGTCACCCAATGTCTGTTCCAGCCTTTTTTACGATTGCTCAATACTGTCGAACCTCTGGTCATTCCTTTCCTGAATTTTTTGCGCCTCTAGCCAAACCTCTCAGACCTCTCCATATGGCTCCTGATTTCTTTTTCTAGCTCAGTAATACACGGCCCTGGAGTCTCTTCTACTGCTCTGGCTACCACTCTGCTAGCCTTATTTCTCGCACCCTTAAGCTGGGACACTGTTGCCAGTCTCTCGAAAACACCATTTAATTCATCAGCAGACGCTTCTAGGAAAGAATTATTGCAAGTCATCTCGACCATGTTTTGACACTCCCAATCCAGGCCTTCATAAAATCTGATGCACAAATCCATTTCAGACATCCTGTGGTGGGGACATTGAGAGAGCAGATTCAAAAACCGTTCCCTTGCTTCATAGAAGCTCTCATAACTCATCTGCATAAACTTCTCAATCTGGAGACGGAGTTGCCTAGTCTTTTCAGCAGGATAAAACTTGTTCATGAAAGCTTTATACAGAGCATCCCAAGTACGAAAAGATCCCTCCAGCTGGTTCCGAAGCCAGCTCTTAGCCTTGTTCTGCATGCAAATGGGAAAGACCTTTTTCCTGATTTCATCATCGGTCACAGTAATTCCACCAACAGTTAGCGGAATTCTAGCAATGAACCCCTCAAACTCCTTCAGAAAACGAATGACATCCTCATTGGCCATTTCATAGTACTTAGGCAAGTCATGGAAGTGATGAGGCTTGATCTCCATGTTCCTGGCATCATTAGACAGTACAATTGCTGGCTTTCCAGCCTTAATCTCGCCAAGTTTCATGTAAGCCCCATATGTCAGTTGAGCCATCGGAAATACTTTCTGAAAACCTGTTGTTAAAGCTACACAACTCCAAAACTCAAAAGAGATTTCAGTTTCTGTTAGTGCACTAAACCGCAGGTTAGAAAAAGAAACAAATAAAAATTCACAATCAAACACTACAGTAGGAATTGATTCCCCGGCAGCAGTGCCAAATTTGATGTGCTCAAATTATTACTTAGAAAACAAGTATTAATCTGTTGTTGTAGACAGACAATGCTAACTAGAAGATCGTTCGCTAAGGAACCAATTAAGCTACCACAACGGTTTGAAAGCAAATAGTTACTTGTGAAAACAGATTGATTTGTAAGTTGGTTGTTTCTAAAAACTAGAATAAGATAAAGCAAATAATGGTTTTTAACAATGAGAGAAGATGAACATAGTAGTAATGATCAGGTAACGCTAATTCATTCTAGGGAAATCATTCATATTTGTCACACGGTCGGTGTACAGAAATCAATCCAATTCAACCAATCGTTATTTGAATATTTCAAACTAGAGTAATCGTGGGTTGTCAATCCACGATCCTTAACCGAAAATGATTTTGAGAATTTAAAACTAGCTTATTGGATTGAAGGTTTTATGAGTATTTCAAACTAGATGAATCTATATGAACGAATACGAACCCAGGAAATGAATACTCATAACTATCACATAACTACCGCATTCAGAGAGGTTTAGCTACTCATGATTGAATTAAGGATGAAAGAATGCATGATATTGAATACGCAAAGCATAAACGTGGTGATAATCGCATGCAAGATGATACAATTCGATAAATAGAAGAAAACAAAGAATTGTATAGAAGCAGTAGAGAGTTATCAATAAATTACCAAGAATTCGATCCCAATGATTCGTACAAGATGAAAACCAAGCTCCAAAGATCAATCAATCCATGTCAAAACCTTGTTCTAGGAGCTTTTTCTTTGAAAAAATCGAGTATAAGAAGTTATGGCAAAAGAGGACCTAATCCTGACCTAAAAAGGAAAAAATATGCTGAATCTGGGCCTTCTCGCCGAATCTCGCCGCGGCGAGAAACCCCGTGTAGCTCCTCTTTTTGCCTCGTAAATTCTCGCTGCGGCGAAAGTATCCATTCGCCGTGACGAGCTTAAAACCTCCGTAACGTTTTTCACTGACAGAATTTTCCCATGCTTCCAAAACGAAAATTGTAGCTCTTTGAATTATCTTTCCGTGGCCATAGAGCTCCGGTCAATCGGATATCATATGAGAGAGTTATGGCGAAACTGTCTAGACTGCTCCGTACAACTTTACTTTTGCAAGCTTCGCTAAAATGGCTCTCAATTCTTCGTCCGAACTCCGAATCCACTTCCGTTTTCGCCCAGTTACTCTACATTCAATGATCTAGAACCAAAGTTTTCACTCCGATTTTCACCTTCGGGACACAAAAATCCTACAAAACACAAACAAAGCACCAAAGCATAAAAACGCACAAAGACACTATAAAACCATAAAAAAAGACTAACAAAGACCGCTAAAATGGACCCAATGAGACTCTAAATTATCGTCTCATCACTACAACGCTTTCAAATCCTTAAGTGCACATCAGTAGGTTTTCTATGTCGTGGCATCTGCAAAAACATGCAACAAATACAGAAAAAATGTGTTAGTATACAACTGCATGTAAAACATATACATTTGACTCGTAATATATATATATATATATATATATATATATATATATATATATATATATATATATGATAATACCAAGTCTTTGTTGATGATATATATAATCTACCATACACACATACCCTCTGTGTCCTCGCCTGTGGTTAAATCTACATACTAGGTCTCGTGCAGCTCTATGAATTCATCACGAGCCTGTACAGGAGTTTTTGCTTGTTCATCGACAACCTCTTCTTGGTACGAGTTTGGTAATTGAGTCGTCTTTCTCAACGTACTCCACTTTGGAGCGGGCATGTATAGGTATGCAGCGAACTAGTCCGCCTTATCGCGTTTCATGCTTGGATATTCAAGAAACACCACTTGGCGTGCTTGAGTCGCCAAGATAAATGGTTCGTACTTACGGTACCTCTTCTTATGGTTTATGTCCACCATTTCATACTGCTCATTCTTCTTCGTACCAAGTGGAGTAGGATCATACCAGTTAACATCAAACATAAACGTTCTTTTCAAGGGCACACTGGGATATTCAAGGCGCACAATTCGTTTAAGCTTCCCGTAGAAATCATACAAATCAGCTGCTCCTTGATCTTGCCTCCTTGACACACACCCTACAATTACTTGTAGCCATGGCCGTGTTAGAGTCATTCGTGTGGAACCTAAGGCCATTTACTATGTGAGATGAGAATGTGGAGACCTTTCTATATGGTCCCTCTGCTAGAGTTACTAAGGACTTGTGACGTTGTTGACTGGATCTCAGACATACTCCTTGAAGCAATCTGGAAATTCTGATTCCAACTTCTCTTCAAGAAGATTTTCAATCGTGTCATCTGCCATTATTGGATTCTTCTCCAGACAACGCTCTTTAAAAACACTGTGGTCAGAATGATATGATTAAATACTAGGATTTTAGTTAAAAGTTCAATTTTAGTTGTTATAATAAGAAAGGTACTCACCCAACACATATCACCATAAATTTGTCAACATCAGCACAATTCGCGAGGACATAATAGTGAGCTGCCTTCAACTCCCTATCCGTCAGCCATTCTTTCTTTTCTTGTCCCATAGGTCTCCCTGAGACCCAAAAAATTCAAATGTCAACTTCATCATCCTCTTGAACTTCGAATGTGTCTGCGTTTCGAGACGGCCTAGATGCCTTTGTCGGGACGTGGTCCTCAAAGTAATAGGAGCAGAAGGTTGCAGTTTCCTCTCGCACGTATGCATTGTCAATCGATCCCTTAGGCCTACCTTTTTTCTTGACATATTTCTTCAATTTTCCTAAGTACATGTAATACATATTTAGGTAAGAAAGTGTAACTTAGGAAAATTCAGACATTTTAAGTACATGATTGCAATTATTTCACACCTCTCGAATGGATACATCCATCGATACTGAGTGGTCCAGCAAGCCTCGCTTCATGTGGGAGGTGAACCGGCAAGTGCTCCATAGAATAAAAGAAGCTCGGTGGAAATATACGCTCGAGCTTACATAGAATCAATGGTATGTTGCTTTCAAGATTTGCTAACACTTGATCGTCAACCACCTTTGTGCATAAATTCTTGAAAAATAACCTCAACTCGGTGAGAGCGATCCATACAGGTTTAGGTAGCAGTTCTCGAAATGCAACCGGGATAAGCCTCTCCATGAACACATAATAGCCGTGGCTCTTCATCCCATACATCTTTGTCTTCTTCAAATCCACACACCGCCCCAATTTCGATGCATAATTGTCGGGAACTTCAATGCCCTCACCCAATCAAACATTTTTGCTCGAGATTCATTGTCAATTGTGTAGCATGCCTTGGGCCACTTACCTTCATCATTCCTCTTTGTCAACTCAGGCCTTTTACGCCATGTATCCAACTCGACTCTATATTTAACGGTATCCTTTGTTTTTCCGGGAATGTTGCAAATTATGTTGAAGTAGTTCTCGAACACGTTCTTCTCAATGTGCATGAATCCAACATGTGACGTATAAGAAGACTACTCCAATAAGGCAAGTCTCAGAAGATGCTTCTCTTCTTCCATCCAATTTGTCGACAAATTTCTTGTTATGCTTCTCCCACCCAAGTTCAATCACTTTCATAAGAACCAGCCTATCAATATCCACACGTATTTGTGCACCAGTAAGTTGTCTCGGGGTGGCCTTTCTTTTCTACTTTGTTTTTCATGAATTGATCCATGTTCTTCCTGAATGGATGGTTACTTGGTAGAAACCTACGATGATAGTCAAACCAAGATTCCTTTCCGCTATCCTTCAATCTAAATGCATCAGTGTCCTCTTAACAATGTGGACAAGCAAATCTCCCGGCGGTTTTCCTTCCAGATAGCATGGAGTACGCAGGAAAATCACTCACGGTCCACAGTAGTGCTGCTCTCAAGGTAAAGTTCTTCTTGGTTGACACATCATATGCAGAGATAACATTTTCCCACAACTCAATCAGCTCCTTGATTAGGGGCTGCAAGAAGACATCGAGCTTCAATGCTAGATCTTCTGGCCCGGGCACTAACACAGTCAATAACATGAATGGTTCCTTCATGCACTCACCGGGGGGCAGGTTGTACGGTGTGAGCATCACTGGCCAACACGAGTACTTCCGTTCACTTCCAAACGGGTTAAAATCATCTGTACAAAGCCCCAATCGTATATTTCTAGACTCGGCTACAAACTCCGGATATGTCTTGTCAAACACTTTCCATGCCGGTGAGTCTGATGGGTGCTCCATTCTACCCCTGCATCTGCCGGGATTACTCTCTCCTTTTGCCATCGCATTTTATCAGCACAGGCACTTGAAACATACAACCTCTTTAAATGAGGTGCTAGAGGGAAGTACCACATTTTCTTATGTGGTAGATTTTTCTTCTGGCGTTTCTTTGCCCTCCTTATAGCAACATAGCGGTCCTTACCCTAACTTGCACTCCAGTAGATCTACATCCTTCCCCCAATAGATCATGCACATATCCGGACAACAGTCAATGGTTTCCATAGGCAACCCCATCCTCCCATCCTTTTCTTCGCTTGGTAAAAGTTGGTGGGAACTAGGTTTTCTTCAGGGCAACACTCCGATAACAGTTGTAGGTAATTATTGAAGCTCACTTCAGATTGCCCACCCTCGTCCTTACAACTCATTAGCCGAGACAACAAAGACAACTCGGTGTGCTTCTTAAACCCTGGCCAAATCGGCTTCTTCGCTGATTCCAACAAGTCAAAGAACACCTGATCCTCCGAATTCGGTGGCTCCTCCACATCACCCTCGGTTTCAGTTATATTAGTGTCCATAAACTATGGGCCCGCAACATTAAACACCATTTCTTCGAACCGGTCATGAAAAGCATCAGATGTAGCCGTATTTTGAGTACTAGATTTCTCATTTTGCTGCTTTCTTCGACGCATCCTAGTATGCTCATATGACATGAACGGTGTTGCTGTCTCACCATGATGATTTTGTACCTCATACTGAGGCACGAACCCATTTCGTTTTAAGTGCTCGACTACCGTTGTAGAAGGTAAATATTTCATGTTACTACATTTGTTCAAATTGCAAGGGCACTTTATCATCCCCTTGCTCAAACAAGCAGTCTATGTCTGAGCAAATGCGATGAAAGTTTCAACCCCTTCCACAATACTATACTGAATTCTTCTATTAACAGTGCAACGGTACATCCATGAACGATCGGGATTCATTGAACGATTAACATGACACGTTTGAATTTATTAGATTTATAACTATACGCATTATGTATTGAATTTCATTACAATTGCAATTCCTGGTCTATAATTACATTGCTAATTATAATACGTTTAAAATTTTATGAATTACATGCATTTTATGTTTAAAATTTATTTTTATAAATTTTAAATTTCCATTTGACTATTAAAATTATAAATTGTAGATTAAAATAGTAGTAATTCTCTCTAAGTTAATACGAGCCAATTATAGTACAACCACCAAAATCACTAAATGGTCTCCAAACACTCAACCAAATCTTCCTAATCCTACTAAATGTACGAAAATATCAAAGTAAATACCCTACATACTTACAAACATCCTAACATGATACTAACAATTCAATTTCACAATAAATCTATCAATTGCACAACCTCAAGCTTAACCCACTACTTAATATAAGCTAAACTAGCTAGTAGAGGCTTCCCATAAACAAACAATTGCTCAAATTAGTCGAAATTAGCAAAAATCCCAAATTTAACAATGTAAGGGTTTTAGACTAATACCTACAATTACGGAAAAAAATAGTCGAAGAAGGATGAAATTGAATGGCCACCCGAGTTCCTTGTTCAAGGACCTTCGAAAAGAGTCCAAGATTGGCCGGAATGGTGGAGTTTTGATCGGACTTCACAAATGGCGAAAATGGTGAAGAAGGGGAAGAAAGGAAGAAACAAAAGTGAAATGGGGAAGAAGTCTTCTGCTCGTTATTAAACAGGTTTAGCGATGGATAGCCCTATCATTATCTTGAAAAATGGTCATCTGCAATGTTTTAGTACTTCGAATAAGCTTTGTAATGGCGGGTCACACTCCCTCATTGGATTCTCCTAGCTCCTTGTATGAATTAATGATTGTCTATTGATACTTTCTCGGAACTTATTTCTTCGTTATTCATCTAATAATTGACATAATCTCTTCATTTTGGATAATTGTACCTAGTAAACCATCAAAATATGAAATAATGCATAATATAACAATAATAATCAAGATCATAGCTAAAAGGGTGGTCTAAGTGGCCTTAAATCACGTATTTCATTGGCACATCACTTACCTAAGCTTGGGAGTATTCATTCTTAGGCTAAAGTACTTAACCGTTTTCATACCATATCAATATCGTTATCATTTTGCATTCAATTCTAAAGTAAACGGCTGTAACCTTTGTTTACCAAGTATGCTAAGCTGATCGGACATTTGTTTTACCATTACCATTGATGCTATCGAGTTTACTATTCCTCGGTGTATAGTATATTAGTATGTTGGAATTCCTAGTTAGCTATTCTGTTGTCAATCAATCCCAAGGGCAGGGATGAAACTGCCATTTGGTCCTATGCAATTACCTCTAGTTTGGCAAGTAAGATTTATTTGGTGTTGGCATTCACACACAATAAAAGAATGGACTATTCCAAGAATTAAAATTTTCATTTGGTTAGTAGTTGATTATAGACTGCCTACCAACCTTAATTTGAAAATTTAAATAAATAAGGGTTATTGATATGCCTTTTCCTAAAGGTTGATGTTACTACCAAAGCAGTTCCCATGATGCAAGAGCAATTTATGTTCTCCCTATAATGCTCTGTGCTTCAATTAGGTAATTGTACATGAGATTTTCGAATCTTATTTTCTTCACCAAATTAAAACAAAATTTGCCATATTGAAGAACAGAGATCGGAAATAAAAACACACCAAAGGAGCTTTTTAGGGTTATTCTATTTTCAGGTCGGGTTATTCTATTTTCAGGTCGACTTCGTACCGACCTAAACACATGTCACCGTTAGATGATCAACAGGTACGATCTCACAAATTATATTATTATAATTATATTTTAATTATTAAATAATAATGTACAATTATACCCTTATTCATAATTAATGATTACTAATAAATAAATCATCATATATACATTCACACTTCCAAATATACCCTTTTAATAAACAACAGATTCATCCCGTCTTCATCTTCATTATCGCCGTCATCGTCTTCATCTTCTTTCTCTCTGACTTAGACTCTTCTCCGACGACTATCGGCGGCGGCGCTTCCTATACGCTCTTCCTTCACGTCGCATTCTCAAAGGTAAGATATTTCCCTCTTCTCTTTGTCGAATTTTGATTTTCTATTACGTGATTGCCTCGATTGCTAGCTCTACCTTTCATCCGCGAGGCTGAGTCTTCTTCTCGTGATGTCTTCCATAATTCAACAACGAGAGGACTGAGAATGGGAAGACATGAAGGGACGGTTGAGCTAGTATAGTATTAAAATAAACGTTTCAATTTCCCCCAATTTTAACATCCCACAACCCTTATTTCACTATTGGTCTTTTAGCTTATGTACAATTAGGCGTCCTTTGCTGTGTATTTTGGTAATTTGGTTTTGAATCTTGCTGGCTGGTAGCCATAGTTTGTTGTAACTGTGGAGTAGAGAATTAGAATTTTTTTTCATACCAGTTGGGAGGTTCTCTATCATTTTCTGATCAGTGAGGGAATTTTGTGGGAAGGACATTGCTATGTCATCTGTATGCATGTGGTGAACAAATCTGAACCTAGAGTATAGGAATCTTGTTCAGCCTGGCTATTCTTTAAGCTATTGTTGTATTAAACTATCGACACTAATCAGTTAACTTGTTTTTTTTTTATTCAGGTCATTTGTGTCGATGGCACCTAAACGAAAGCGTGCTCCTGCATCAACTAAGCAAGCAACCAATACAAAGAAACAACCAACAACCAATGAGTTGATGTTGGTGTACACGAAACGAAGGCACCTGCTGGGTAACAGGATCGTATGGCCTGAAAGGGGTGTCACTGTAGAACCAAACAGCTACCCCTTTTTGGATGAAGCTTGTAAGATGCGCAATTGGGGTAAACTCTTTGCTACTCCAAAGGAGTACCATCGGATGACAGTGATAGACTTCTACGTTGCACTCCCGAATATCTCAGATGCCGACATAGTTAGAGTAGGAGGGTCTCAAGTCAAATTTAGTGACTTATGACTTCTTCGGATTGCCCAGTTTTGGGCTTAAAACTTCTGATGCTTCCGATATTGATGAATATCATAGCATTGATAGGAAAGCGATTGATTCGGATTGAACGCACTTGTCGGCTATTTGTAGTTGGAATTTATGTTGTCTTATTTTGGTGAATTAGATGATAGGATGGAATTGTAATGCAACTTTGGTTATCCATTCTTGAGTTTTGTCGGCTATTTGTAGTTGGAATTTATTGCCAGGGCATTAGAATGAAATATATTTCATAGGTTGGAATCCAGCACTTTAGTGTTCATGTTGCCGCACGGTATCTTATTGATTGCCGCAGCAGTAGGCATTAATAGACTCACTGGATACCAGATGTCGTACGGCAATCGGTTTATTGCCAGATCATTGGAGTATATTGGCATTTGAGTTGCCGCAAGGCGCCTGATCTATTGCCGCATCGGTAGAGGGACATGTCCACTGCCAACCAGTTTTCTGCATGTTATATGGGTTATTGCAAGAGCATTAGAATAACAAGTATCTTAGTATTTGATTTGCCACACGGCATCTGATTTATTGTCACAACAACAAATTCACAAATAGTTCATCATCAATGTCAAACAAGTCTTAAAACACTTGCCTAACACATTTCATTGTTAGCAGGAAAGATTGAAAAAATTATATGTGTCCAAAATGTAAAAATGATATGAATATCAAATAAATTTCAAAGTGCAAAATGATCCATGGCCTTTGTGTAAAAAATCTATGAAAAACATATTAAATTAGATAAGTCTATAATCTAATTGAAATTGTAATCTTGAATGTACTTGGTTCTTTCCATGATTCTAAATTTCTTCCAAAGGCTCCATGACAAGATCAATAGGAATTGTATCCCTCCCGTCGTTAACGTATTCCTGCACGAAAGATCATACGGTAACGATATCGTCAAGCGATATGATCTCACCACCAGAAACTGCTTGGCCTTTCAACTTCGGAACAAAACCCTCCTCATCGAGAAATGTTGACCTTTTTGAATTGATCTCCCACATCAAGATATCATATGTTATATCTGCAGAATCTATATATGTACGGTGTTTTTAATGGAGTTGTGTTATATAACGTTCTTCTAGTTAGTACCAATTGGGCATGTTATTTTCACGTATTAACATCTTTGGGCCTGTCCAGGCCCTATTTCTATTGATGGTCCAATTAGTCATTGTTACGCAAAGTTTAGGGTTTAGGGTTAGATTACTTCAACGTTTTATTTTGTTAATACGTAGGACAATTTTATATTTTCAAACTATATCCATTAATTTACCTTAAGAACTTACGCAAAATAGAAATGGAAACTAGAAAAAAATTACGTTGGTTACGTTCATTGTCACTTTATCGGAAGCATGACTCGTCCTTACAGTAACGCTAAGTCTCGAAAGATCGACACGTCATGTAAATCTCTTACCTTGCCTTATGATATTATAAATTTAATTCAACGTTTTATTTTGTTAATACGTAGGACAATTTTAGATTTTCAAACTATATCCATTAATTTACCTTAAGAACTTACGCAAAATCGAAATTGAAACTAGAAAAAAAATTACGTTGGTTACGTTCATTGTCACTTTATCGCAAGCATGACTCGTCCTTACAGTAACGCTAAGTCTCGAAAGATCGACACATCATGTAAATCTCTTACCGTGCCTTATGATATTATAAATTTACTTCAACATTTTATTTTGTTAATACGTAGGACAATTTTATATTTCCAAACTAAATCCATTAATTTACCTTAAGAACTTACGCAAAATAGAAATGGAAACTAGAAAAAAAATTACGTTGGTTACGTTCATTGTCACTTTATCGGAAGCATGACTCGTCCTTACAGTAACGCTAAGTCTCAAAAGATCGACACGTCATGTAAATCTCTTACCTTGCCTTATGATATTATAAATTTACTTCAACGTTTTATTTTGTTAATACGTAGGACAGTTTTAGATTTTCAAACTATATCCATTAATTTACCTTAAGAACTTACGCAAAATAGAAATTGAAACTAGAAAAAAATTACGTTGGTTACGTTCATTGTCACTTTATCGCAAGCATGACTCGTCCTCATAGTAACGCTAAGTCTCGAAAGATCGACACATCATGTAAATCTCTTACCTTGCCTTATGATATTATAAATTTACTTCAACGTTTTATTTTGTTAATACGTAGGACAATTTTAGATTTTCAAACTATATCCATTAATTTACCTTAAGTACTTACGCAAAATAGAAATTGAAACTAGAAAAAAAAAATTACGTTGGATACCTTCATTGTCACTTTATCGGAAGCATGACTTGTCCTTATGGTAACGCCAAGTCTCGAAAGATCGACACGTAATGTAAATCTCTTATCTTGCCTTATGATATTATAAATTTACTTCAACGTTTTATTTTGTTAATACGTAGGACAATTTTACATTTTCAAACTATATCCATTAATTGACCTTAAGAACTTACGCAAAATAGAAATTGAAACTAGAAAAAAATTACGTTGGTTACGTTCATTGTCACTTTATCGTAAGCATGACTCATCCTTACAGTAACGCTAAGTCTCGATAGATCGACACATCATGTAAATATCTTACCTTGCCTTATGATATTATAAATTTACTTCAACGTTTTATTTTGTTAATACGTAGGACAATTTTAGATTTTCAAACTATATCCATTAATTTACCTTAAGTACTTACGCAAAATACAAATTGAAACTAGAAAAAAAATTACGTTGGTAGGATATGCATAATAAAGAAGAATGTACATAAATTGGTATTTAACTATTAGGCCGGATTCGACCCTCATCAGCCCGTGCCCGGACCCAAATTTTTAGTCCCGGGAATGGACCATGGGCCGGGCCTGGATCTTCGAAAAATGATGGGACCCGGACCGGCCTTTAGCCCGAACACCTACTTACAAAGAATGCTAAGTCTGAAGAAAAAGACACGTCACGAAAATACATTAGAGTGCATTTTAATATTATAAAATTTTGATTGTACATAAATTGGTATTTAACTATTAGGCCGGATTCGACCCTCATCAGCCCGTGCCCGGACCCAAATTTTTAGTCCCGGGAATGGACCATGGGCCGGGCCTGGATCTTCGAAAAATGATGGGACCCGGACCGGGCCACTGAAAGCCTGAACACTCCCGGCCCTTACAGTAACGCTAAGTCTGAAGAAAAAGACACGTCACGAAAATACGTTAGAGTGCATTTTAATATTATAAAATTTTGATTGAACGTTTTATCTTGATAAAATTTTATGGTCATGTTCATTTTCAAAATTAGTAGCTATTGGGCTATTGATTTGCATGTATTACATTTTATGGGCCTATCCAAGCCCAATTTTATATTGTTGATCCAGTCTATAGCAAGTCCATAACATATTTTACGTTTGGTTATTTACTGATAATGTTACCGCAACAACGATGGTTATGCGTTACATGCAGACTAGCGATGGACCTTTGTAATCAATTGTCATACCGTCAACCATGGTTGTTGTGGCAACGTTATCAGATTGATACACTTACACACATCAATATGAAACATCCATCACAGAGGTAACAATGAAAATGAAGCATACGCCAACCAGCAAAATAGTATATTTTTAAAAATTGTATCCAAGTATAACAAGTCCAATTTGTATTGGATATATAAATCGTTAGTCGAAAAATATTGTAAAGTTCAAAATTTGGCTTCGCATCCATCCAAGCCACATGCCACCCGAAATTTAGCTTCGCATCCACATCTCTTGAATTGCGAACACGTTTCTTTCTTTCGTCAACCACGTTCTGTCCAGCATAAATACATTCCCATTCCACATTCACTGTCTTGCGGGCTCAATCCTTCATTCGATGGGTTCTCCTAATGTCAAATCCTCTTCGACGTCCATATTGAACGTAAAATTGGTGTGCGTGCTTCCAATGAGCAAAAATATACTTATTAACATCATCATCAGTTTCCAATGCAGTGTCCAATGATTCTCCATTCACATAACTTTGATACAATTTGTGCCCCCAATCGGATGGTAAATCTTCTAGATCAGACATCTCATCATCCGAACTCCCAATTCCATTTTTAGAAACATTGTGCCCATCCATATTATCTATAAAAGATAAACTAACAGATAATTAATACGAGGGTCACATGTTCAATATTTAAATAGTAATGAAACTTTCTCTGATGTTTATTAAAGAGTGATGCGGCAATGAATCAAATGTCTTGGAGCAACAAAATTACATGACTAAATACATTCCATTCCGTTATAGGACAAAACAATAGTTTGCGCCACAATGCCGCGGCAATAAATCAGAAACCGTGCGGCAACAACTGAACAGAAAATATTCAAAGATTTGTTGCTGTGCCGACTATTATATTGCTACGTGGCAACCGAACGTAATTAGCGTATGGAACATACATCACTCAGATGAAACAACGATGTGAGAACAGAAAAAAGCCAACACAGATGGAGATGATTATGATTATGATTATTTCATATATCAATATCCAACATCACAACATCGAATTCAAGTGAGAACAGCATCATACCATCGATTTGTGTTCGAGTTGAATTGAACAAATATCAGAAAACATCGATTCTAATAAACTTTCGAAGTCAATTTGAAGAGACAAACTGCAGTAACAACGGATTGCTTGGAGAATATTTACAAACCTTTAAACTCCTCCATCAATTCAAGCAGGGTTCTTCAATGGGGAATTAGGGTTCTTCGCTAGACAATTAGGGTTCTTCGTGTTTTTCAGAAAGTATCTGCAATGAATTAACAGAAGATAAACGTTTCCCCACGTTTTAAACATTTTATTTAATAGGTTATTTATGTAATTTTACAATATTGAAATAATTTATTATATATACATATTTTAATAAATAATTATATCATTAAGGTTATTATAGTCAATATGTATATTTTTGGGAATTTTTAAATATTAAAAAAATAAATTATAAACCTTCGTACCTAAAATAATTGAAAATTTGACTTCGAACTGAAACGGACGGATCGAATTGAATTACATGCCACATGGCGAAGATCTAGCGGTGACTTGTGTTCAGGTAGTACCGACCTGAGAATAGAAAAGCCCAGCTTTCTATCTACTTAAGTTACTCACACAGAGTAGTTTGCGATTAATATTTAAAAATAATAAATAAAAGGGAGAAACTTACGCCAATGAGATTCGAACCCTGCACTTTCTACTTAAACAATGATACATGTACGTACCGGATTCAAATTGATTAAGTAAGATCAACGGATGAGATTTAAATTGAATTATAAATTTAGTGAAACTTTTTGAATTATTATATTACTTATTAGGTCCTTTTTTTTCGATTTATGTATCTCTGAGTTGTGAATTATTGAAGGGTAGCATGTAATAGTTTTCTCTTCTGCTACTTATCTGTCGTTGGAAGGCTATATATATTCTTTTACTAGGAATTACAGTGAAAGTAACAAATGTATCTATGATTTTGGTGAAATTTTGTGACCTCTTTTTTGACAAGTTTAACAGAGATGGCCCTGGACGTGTCTTGCCATGGTTTCTTCCTCGTTAGCAAATAAAAGCCAGAAGATTGAGGTGTTGGATAGTGGAATAAGATTTGAGAGTCCATCTTTTAGAAAAATACTGTTGCTACTTTGTCTTAATTCTAACTAATGATATAATGCATAATTACCTAATATAAACAGAGGAGATTATAGGGTAATCATGAAGCAATCTATGAGAAATAAAAAATTCAACTTCTATAAAATGAATAGTTGAGTCGACTAATGGAAACTTTAAAAGTGTAATTGGACGAAAAACATAGTAACCAAACAAACATTTCATCCACCGCACATGGCGAAAACCCCTCCTGGAAATATGACTAAATACAAATGGTTCGGCATTGGATAATCCTGGTTATGATTGTATTTTCGGTGATCATAATGGGGATGTTATTAGAGTTGCTTATGGTTACTTGGGTAAAACTGATAATAACACTGCATAATTATGGCAATCAAATATGATTAAGAAATTGAAGTGCAAAGTGGTTCTACAAATAAAATTCTACAATCTAACTAGAAATATACTATTGATTGTCTTTCTAGGAAATGGATCAAGTGGTCAAAAGCACCGGGAGCTAATCAAGGACATTGAAGCCTTGAAGGACTTGGTGTAAAAGTGCACTTGGAGCAGATTTCTTTTGTCTATTGTAAAACAAACTCGGTGGCAGGTCTTTTGGCGAAGAAAGGAAGTAACTACTGAAATCACATAGAAAACATAGATATCCCCTTGAGGCAAACATTACTCTTTACCAACGGTTGTTAAGCCAGAAGTGGCTTAAGTTCTTAATGCCCTGATTGACTTGTGGATGTAAAAAACGCCAGGAAGAACCATGCATAAAAGCGGTCTTTCATTTTGGATTAATGATACTTCCTATTGTCAAGTTATGTAATTGAAGGTGAATAATCCCTCCATTTTTTTAAAGCTTTCCACTTCGACTGATCAAATCAATTTCTATAACAAATTACTCTTAAAATTTAATGATAAAAAATTTATATGACATAAATTTAAATTAGTAATATTCATAAGATAATATTATTAAGTATTAAATCAACATATTTAAAGAGTAATTGTGATTGGAATCAATTATGATGGACCACATGATAGTAAAGTGATTTTTTTAAAAAAAACGGAGGTAGTATTACTAATCTGTGTTTAGTGTGGGGCACCGCAAATGGTCCCCGTTAATGTTCGTTTTTTTTTGTTTAGTAATGAATAGTATAATCTTATTATTCCTTTTAAAAAAAGAGTGGACTATTCTTTCTGTAAAATGTCATAAGTTGTATTCAAACCGACACTCGCTCTTCCACAATTTCATTACAAGAGGTACTCCATTCAAGTACTTTTCGAAAGGTAGTCCTATCCTCAATCAATAGGTTTTGTTTTGCTTCAAAATTCATATATACACACGTTTTTGTGTGGATGCACATGCATCTATGATCTATCACAATCCCATTTGAATATGATTTAGTTTACAAGTTCTAGTATGACTCACACAATGTTGATATTGTTTACTTTGGTTTTAGCGAAGTGATTTTGTTGTAGACCCATCCAAAATTGTATTGTACAAATATTTTTCACTCATGAATCATTTGACATTCTCGTGCGCATTTGATAATCAACCACCAATAGGAACCTAGGAAAATTGCGTAGAACACGATATCACTCGACCCGTTCACTGCGTAAAGTTCTTGTTGCAACATGTCCAAAAACAAATTACTTGTGCAAGTTATGTCTTCCGACGATATGTAACTCATATCTACAATTGACTCATTACTTGTCAATATTAAACCTTAATCGTAACGAATGGTATTATACCACCAAGAGTGCACCAGAATTGTAATACCTAAAGTATGTTGATAGTTATTTTTGTTATTCAAGCCGAACTTAGCCCATTTTATCGTACATAAGGTTGGTCTCGAATAGTATTTAATTAAGTCTAATCTTAACTCTACTCATTAACGAAACGAACAAATATGAGAATTCAAACTCGAAATACAAGTAAATATTAGAATTCAAATGACCTCGAAATTAGAGGAAAAAAAGGGGAAAAAATGCAATTACTTGAATCATCCACAACTTTAAGACTGCCCCTTATTTAACCATGTGTTTCGTAAGTAAGTTGTTTATCTTATTTCGGTTTAAGACTTCTAGAAGTTGTTGAAATACAAAAACTATTACAGGAGGGAATGGAGAAGCTACTTTACTATTGGTCTAAAACAAAAGCCCACTACACATCCACCTCAACTAAGGTAGGACAGGACAGGAGCTCGAACTGTGGCACATTTAAATCCAGCCCGTCGACATAAAATTAGAATCTATTGGACCGTTTGGAATAATACTTTAACAGTTTCGACTTTAACATATCTATAATGTACAGATGAATAGTAACTTAATTTTTATGAGTAAAATATTGACTTATCAAAGAGTAAAACTCATCAATAGTGATTTAACAGACCCGTAACTCTTTTGCCAAACCACCATTACAGTGCCTTAATTAGATAATATGCGTAACGATAAGCCATTGGTGGACTATTAAATTAAAATATAAAAACAAGGTACATAGATTGTGACTGATCATAAGCTATGTGTTGTAGTACCATATTATATACGACTAAAATTGTACTCTCTCCGTCCCGATACAAGTTTATCACTTTAATTATTTTGATCAACCGTCTTTGATTTTGACTACGACTAATTTTAAACTGCAAATATAAAATGTTCAATTTTATTATATAATGAAATTTTAGGAACTAAAATTTTATTATATAATCTAATTAAAATTTTTCATTATAGTTTAAAATTAATTCGTAGTTAAAATTATAGACGGTTGACCAAAAAAGATCAAAATGAAAAGCTTGTGTGTATACGAAGTAAAAGTAATAAATATTTTAGAAATACAAATAGATAAAGATAAGAAAGAAAGGATGAATGAAATGGCCTGGGACTTAAATGGAAGCACGTGGATTTCATTTGGAAAAAAGCTAACCATTCATTGGCTGTGATACAGCAGCCTGCACGAATCAGACCTTAATTTACTATCCATTTATATGTCTCTGCTTTCTCATGTTTTCATGCATTTCTCATTACTCCACCTTTTTATCATTCTTTTTCAAAAAACTATTCTACTCTTACATATAAGTATATTTCAATTCGAGTAAAACGATAAAGACTGTCCAAGCTCATTCACTAAAATGGAGATAGATTTTCTGGGTTTAATTTCCAAGCACTCATCAACTCAACATAAAAGGGAGCAACACAAGTCCACCAATTCAATCACTGACTCAGGTAACTTTTATACTCTTTTTGCGTTATAGACTAAAGTAATGACTTGAGTTTGCTTAGATACAAAAGGAAAACGCTTGGATATATATGTATGCAATCTAGTAATTAAGATTTACTCCTCCGTTTCAAATAAATCTTTCAATTTCACTATTCTGCAATCATTAATATGATAGTGTAGGAGTACATTAAATTAACTAGGCTGATGAATTGTATTTTTTTTTTCAGGAGATGAGATTTCTTTGTCCCTCAGTACTTGTTCCACACCAGATTGCCAAAAAGATTTTCATGAGGTTCGTTACACTCTTTTACATCTTCTTTTTTCTCCAGTTTTTGTTCTTTTAATCTTAAAAAAAAAAAAAAAAGAATATTTAGAAGGGTGGGTTTGTGTGGAAGAAAATGTAGAGGCAAGAAAAATGGAGATATTTCATTACTATTTCAATCTATTATGATAAGACAGGTTCTACAACCTTTCACTATCATACAGCTTGTTATAGTAATTACCATGTAGTTTTAATTAACATTGGATTTTTATAGTTTTTTCTTGTTTAGATATATAATTATATAGATGTTAATTAATCAATAAAGACTTGTGTGTGACAGAAGAACACATGGAGATTTCATGGTGAACAGATTCTACCTTCATGTAGCAGTAGCAATAGCACCACATTCTGTAGCTTGGCTTATGACAACCTAGAAAATGCTCCAAGAACTGAACAACCTTATAAAGTCGTGGCTTCGACTGGACCCTTTCCCCATCCGTATTCGATCATCGGTCTTCAATACGGCCTCAATGCTAAGTAAGTAATGATTTACATGTTATATAGATCAATCTGCTGCACATATATAACTAGCTGAGCTCCTCCTGATTAATGAACTTTTGGCTCCTGTATTCTAACTTCGTTTTGAGTAATTTTCTGCATAATTTATTTAATCTCATATCTGTAAATAACAACTGACTTAATTTAGTAGCACAATTGATATTTGTAAATTGATTATCATTTGATTTTAATATGAAACCGAGTGTGTGCACAATTAGATTTCATCAACTCTAAAATAAGCAGCTGATGAATTTTCTCAGAATAAATCAATCAATTCTACACACTTTCAGTACTAACAATTAACTAATTAAAAGGATTTGCAAACAAGCACTAGAGGATTGTTTGCAAAGGCTTGCACTTCAGGTGCGATTTGAAGTCTAAAATTTGACTTGTAAGCACAAGGGTTTTATTGTATTAATGTAGAAAAAACAAAGAAACATAAATTGTTTGGGGAATTAATACAAATTACTGGATTCCACGTCTCTCTCTATATTTGTCTGAACTTTTAGAAGCTGAGATGGAATTCTATCATCTCGCTAACACCCAGACTTGTATTTGAATATTCGTGAAGACAAACTCGAATGGCCTACAAAATTAATATAAACGATTGGATTCTACACCTCCGTAGAAATTCAAGCTTTTTCCTATGAGATATCAGAAAACAAATTTGTAGTACTTGTTCTAGTAAGGTATTCTACCTGTTCTCTATGGTCTTTTAAGCCCCAAAAACTTATTCATTCATTCTTACAGCATTCTTTTAGCAGTAGTCTGAGTGCTTAGTTGTAATGAATGAACCATAAACAGTGAAATGAAACACTAAAAACCTTCCTCACTAAACAATATATACACTTAGCCGTTATACTACAATTAGCCGTTATATATATCAATGTTCTTCTCTACACCTCTTTTCATGGAGCTATCTGTGAAATAATCAACAGATCACAAAGTGTATCATTAGATAAGAAACAAGACCAAACTAATCTCAAAATGCCATGTTTTAGGAACATTCCGGAACATCCAGTATCGCCTGCTACGGTGACTAGTCTCTACTCAAGATGTCCCAATGTTACCAAGGATACCTTGTTGGTAAAGGTACCTAGCTATTCAATGAACTCATCATTTTGTGTGAGACATTCCTTACCTATTGTATCATGCATGTTTAACTATCTTTTCTCTTTACTGTAAAGGCCAAAAATACAATATTTACGGCCGGCAAGTCATCCATGAGGCCTCCATCTGATGGCCTCACAAGAGGCGGTATGCTTTAGCTGCTGATCATGATCGTCAATTTTTCTGCCATTGTGTAATACATGATCTTCACTTAATCTGGATGTTGTCACAATTTCACAGGTTATACGCCAACTGTGGCTATGGCTCGCAAGGCAACCTTGGCCAGGTTCTTGGAGAAAAGATCCCACCGGTAAACCTTCACAATCACTATTTTCGTCCACTTTGTTTCATCTGCCCAACGGACTTCATCTGAAACAATTCAGCTGAACTTAACTGATAATACTGCTAATATATGTGATACACAGATTAACAAAGAAAAAAACTTTCCTCATGGGAAAATTACTGGATACAGTCAGTTCTGATGCCAGCAACACAAATTACACAAGTTGCAGCAAGATAACAAAACACAGAGGCAGATCATCATAAGAACAGGTACAATTTATTACTAGTCCTTTTATAACATTTTTCTGTCTGATTGCCTAGTTCCAAATCACCAGTAATGATGCTTTTTTTGTTTTTTTACCTCTTCAGTTAAATAAATGTTGAAGCATATTTTATTTGGAAAGCGTCCGCCTTGAAGAAGTCGGCGAATGTGAACATCTTGTCTAATCTATTATACGTTTTACTAGTAAATGATTTAATGAAGACAGACAAGCATTTTTTCAAAGACAGGTCTGCTAGTCATTTATACATTGTTCATTATAATCGCCTCCAGATTGATGGTCGATGGAGGAGAATCAATAAACTTTGATTAATGGAAGACTTTTTATGGCAGAATAAGGCCTTCTGATAACGATAACATCAGGGAGAAGTATTTCGAGCAGATGAGAGTCATGATGCTGTGCTAATCGGTTCCCAGAACCGTATATAATTGCTCATAAATCTGACAGTTTTATTTGTATGATCAAAAGGAAATTAAGTGGCACATCAAATAAATTAAGGTACTTTGCAATGGACTTATCTGATATTATAAGGAACCAGAGAGAGCTAATACCAAACCACATCAATTTCATATACTTTAACTTTAACTTCGCATAAATCACGTTTAACATACACGTGACTTTATATATGCTTGTCTGTGTTTTTATCCATTTTTTTTGGGTTGAACATTGGACTTTTATTTGACATGTTTTAAGAGCAAAAAGATGAAGAAGACCATTCACATTTTTCTCTTGTCAAAATCTCAAGTCTCCAAACTTAAAAGCTAAATAATTAATCCAGACATGCGACGAGATTGTTTATGGATAACCCTGTTTGTGGAGAGGCCCTGTTCAAGAACAACTTCATAACCGTCACCCATATTTTCCAGTCCCTGGGCGATTAATTGCCAAAACAAGGCACCTGCACAGGGGCCTGCCCTTCTTGCACATTGGTATATCGCACCGTATATGTTCCCATAGTATTCGTCCCTTGCTGCAGTGCTGTATCCTCCAGTTTTTGATGATTTTCCGAACTCAGCCAGGATAAGTGGCTTTTTAAGGACTGATTTAGCGTCGTCTATGTGATCTTGGATCCACTTTCCTGTGAAATTAGACACTGCATCATTTGAGACTAATTCCACGTCGAGTATGTGACTTTTTTTCCACTTTCCTGTGACTTTAGACACTGCATCAATTGAGTTGGACAACCTGCAACAACAGTATATAAAAATTTATCATCACTTACAAAATGCGAATAATTTTCTAATTTACGTCCTAGGCGTTAATTTACGTACCATTGATCAGGGTAGAGATGGATCGTGGCAAAATCAACTCCAGAGATTTGATTGTTGGAAATAAAGTCAGTCCCAAAAACATAACTTTTGGGATTGGATTGCTTCTTTTGTTGCCCATAAAATCCTTCCAATCCAATTTCTAGCAGATGCTTCTTGTCAAGTGATTTTACATAAGCTGACATTTCCTCAACCCACCTCTATAAAAACAACAAAAGTTAGTTTTTCCTTTAATTTTTCCCTCCATTTCATTTTGATGAACTTTTGGTTGAAACATGTAGAGATCATAAGATAGACCTGAATTGTTTTTCCAGATGGGTCCGACTCACAACGGGGTTCGTTCATTAGCTCCCATGAGAATATGGTTGGATCGTCTTTATACGCTATGCCAGTTATCGAATTGATTCTTGTAACTACTTTCTGCAGAGAAAAAAAAAAAAGAAGCAAAAGGTAATACTATTACAAGTATTACAAGAATCCAGGATAGAATCAGAGGAGGGCATAGAGGGTCGTCCACCCCAAATTTGAATTCGACCAATAAGAATCTTAAGATAAATGACATAGTAGTAGTAGTAACAGTTTAATTACCTTAATATGATTTTTGTACATGTCCTTGGTAACAGGATTAGAGTAAAATGCATCATCATTCTCCAAGACCTGTCCCTTCTCTCTTGCCCACTGAACATATTGTTTCTTGCCACCAAAATCATTAAAGTTGTTCACAAAGCTCAGGATCAAATACATCCCATGCTTTTGGGCTTCGGTTACCACAAAATCCAGTGCCTACAATCACAAAACATCATATACAGGAGCGGAATCAGAATTTTTAATAGTGGGACGATACGATAATAAAATAGATCAGTTTATGGGACCCACTCTGGTTACATTTAAGTATTTACTAGATGTTACTATTAAATCAAGTTCTTTTTTAAGTAACAATATGATACATAGAGGTGTACCTTAAATGCATTTTCATTGTATGTACCAGGAGATATCTGCAAGGCCTCGTTACCACCATCAGAGAAAGCCCAAGTCCTAGCGACATTCACACCATACCGCGAAGCCTGTAAAAGGGTTTTCGTAACCTTATCCCTCAATGAAGGATTTGATGCAGCATACATCATCCAATACGCATTGAAACCATTGAAATACAAAGTTTTTCCATTCGCCACAAACCGGGTGCCTTTTGTCCTCACAAAACCTCTTCCCAGAGGACCGGCTTTGGTACAAACTACCAAAAGGACTACTGCAACAAAGCTATATATAAAACTCCTTTTCATTATCTTAAATCAAATTATATTCGTAAACTCTTGTCTGTATACTGGTGTTCCTATATTCTTGGGACAATGTTTTAAGAACTCAAAGACTCCTATGCATATTGTATTATATATATATAAGGAACAATCCATCAAAACAAAAATGTGTATTACTAATTATGTATGTGTTAATTAGATTATGGAAGATTATACACTTTATACATATGTGAGAAATTTACTTGAATGTATTTAACTTTCTAAAGTTTTTGGATCGAAAGGTTAGTGCATAAGAAATAAGGGCGATTTACATCTAGCCATCTTTGTAAATGCCATATAAACGATTAGGTCCCTAACGTTTCAAATATTACAAGAACGACAAACTTAGAACTGAATTAAAATATTATTTACACCGAAAGACAAAAGTCAAACTTGGTGATGCTGTCATAGGAAAGAGAGTGGAAATGCATCTTCTTTTCCCTTTTCTTTGAAATTCCATATATCATTTCATTACAATTAACCTCCTAAAACTTTCAAATTATAATAAAGAAGCCTTAATGTTTTAAGTTTTCATACTTTCATCTATGTTCTTCTTCTAACCATTAAAAATTAAAACTAAAATAAAAAGAAATCTTAAAAAAATAAAATTGAAGAGCTTTCATGGAAGCTCCCCTTTTTCAATTTTATTATTATTTTTAATTTCTTTTTATGAAGAAGAAGATGGATAAAACTATAAAAAGTTAAAATTTTGGGGTTTAATTTGAAATTTTTAGGAATTATATTGAAGTATTATGTCTATATTGTAAAACACAAAATATTTGAGACAAATGTGTAATAAGATGAATCTTGTATTTTAAAAAAATGCTTAAATAGAGGGGCCAACAAGACTTTTTACTAAAAGTCAAACTTTATGCTTTGATTAGACTTCATTACAAATTTTGAATCGTTAGGGACCTAATCGTTCACAGGGCATTAAAAAAGATGGCTGGGTGTAAAATTCCCTAAGAAATAAAGGCTGTATAGTTCTTGAATTTTTTCACGTAAAGTTACGCTATGATTATCTAAATAGTCACGACGGTTTTATTAAAGTTACTAAAGTAATGAACTTTAATAAATGTTTTATTAATGTAATAAATAGTCAGAAGATTCTAGTAATTCAATGTTTTTAGTAACTGCAATTAAATACTAATTTTATTGCATGGGCCAAAATTCTTTTAATAATATTTGCATCCATTCAAGTATAAGGATATGTTATATTCGTTTGAAATAAACTGAACTGAATTGAATTGAATTTATTTGTAGTATTAAAAAAAATAAGTCTTGTAAAAAGTTAATTTTCTTAAACAATAGGAAAATCATATCCCAACTAGTATAAAGAAGGAGAATGTGTCATACACTTGGGTGGGAGAAATATGATTTTCTTATTGTTTAGGGTCTGCTTGGTTTGATGCATTGTGACGCTATTTGAGGGTTGACTGTATGTCTACTAATGATTGGTTTGGTGTATTTCGGCCCAAACACGTTTTCCTTATTAGTAACGATGCAATGTGGTGGAACTACTTATTAGTGATTATCATGTCAGAGTCCATCTATGTTTTAAGAGTAAGGCTGTAGAGCATGATTAAGTTCTTGCATTTTATGTTCATTTATCTGTATCAGAGTGCTCACAATTTCACTAGGAATCTGAATTGTAAAATTCTGGAAGTGCTAAGTATATGATTTACCTGATCTGTTGTTTGTGCCAAAAGGTTTTGTGATTTAGTGAAGTCTCCCTCCATATAACGCAGAGGTTAATCGTGGTCAGTCATTCTCTTCATGTTGATGTCCTGAAAAAAAAAAGTGATGCCTTTTCTTCTCCTGTCCTACCTTTGAAGAAAAATATCCTCTATTGATACATTGAGCTGAGAGTGGCTGGCATTGCTAGTCTTATACTGGCTACTTGACTTGCAGGTTAATGAGGCTACCTTTTGCAAATCTTTTGAGCTTTGTACAGGAGCATGTAAATGTAAATTTGGGAAAAGAGTTCTCTGTCTGTTCTGTTGTTTATTCAGTTTCAAGAAAGCATCAATGTGGACCAGTGATCTATAGCCAGAGGCGTGTTTGAAGAAACTGGGGTGAAATGAATACAACCTGCACAGCTTTTCTTCTATCTAGGTTTCATGTGAGAAGTCCGCATATGTAGTCTTAGAGTCTCATATAGAATATAGGGAAGGGAACGGAACGGTTCTTTGTTTCTTTTCTTTCTTTCTTTTGGGTGTGTATACAACTGAATATTTCGAGTCAAGTAATAAGTTATTATGCTCCTGTACTTACTGCATTATAAAATTTCAAGTCACCTTCTGTATATGTTGCCTTTTGATATTCAGTAGAGGGGTCTGTGTTTACAGAACTGAACCCAAAGTTCAGGTGAAGGACCCCCTGAATCATACTAATAGGAAGCTGAAGCTGTTTAGTGCATTTCTTTCTTCTGTTGCTAGCTTATACACTTAGATCCTAATGGCTAAACTGTTCGAAATCATGACAATTTGGATTCGGCAGCTCCTATTCGGAGCTTCCAAGTCAAGCATTGCAGAACTCAACTCAAATTCTAAAGCAAGGTGCCACACTAATAAGTTACCCGTCCACTTCCACCTTCCTCTTTCTGTATCACATTGCAGAACCCAACTTAAATTCTGTTTAATGGAAGTTGTTGATGTCTGCTGAACAGAGTGCAAACATGTTAAAGACTAGAGATGGATACTAATTTCCGTACGCTTGATTCCGAATCACTAATGTATTGAGAATCCAACACCAAGCTTCGATACTTTGTAAGAAGGTTGTAACTCTGTCGATCTGTCCTTCTAGACTCTAGCCTCTTCCATTTCTCCGCTAACCAAGAGCAAGTCCTGTTGTAGTTGCAAAGGCCAAAATAAAACCGTAATGACTCACTCAAGCACATAACGGACGAAAAAAGGAATAACTAGCAATAAAACACAAGATGAAGACCATTGTTAGTACTTGCTAAGCATAGTTTCATTAAGTTTGTATTAGTAGTTAATTGTTCACCTAAGTTTGTATTAGTTTGGTATTTTGTTATTAATGACTGATTAAAGTCATAGTAATCTGCTTAATGAAGAGTTTAAGGGGCAAAATTATATTTTGGACTTGTTGAAATTGTGTGTCTTCAATACAAATTGCAAATAAATAAAATGCATCAAACCAAACACCAAATGCTATTGAAGTGCAAAGTGTCATTGTCATGGATCAAAATCGGACCCCACACTCCGAAATGCACATGAACCAAGTATCAAATGCGATTCGAGAAGTGTGTTTCGAACTTGAAAGCGACATCCGAAATACATCACAATACATCATACCAATCACCACATTTTCGGACATTTTCCGGTCAAACTACATATCCAAACGCATTTCTTAGTTCGGGCTTGAGAAATGCTATTTGACCAAGGCCAATAGCATTTCCAAACCAAGCAGGCCCATAGAAAAATCTTGAATTTTACAAGAATTTGGTGTGTGTGTGTGTTGAGTATAATTTAAGTCCTATTAAAGTCTTGACTAAGCAGAATTGATCTGAACTGAACTGAATTGAAATTAATAGTTTTTCAGATGAAGAGAACATAGCCTAAGTATGTGTTGAGTATAATTTAAGTCATATTAAAGTCATTCGAATAATGACGAACGGAGCAGGACAATCTTAGACGAATTGACCAAATCGAACTACACTTTACCATACGAAGGTAAACGCCTCAGATTCGGGTGGTCTGACCCGCGTTACCGAATCCGAGCTCCAGATAACTCCTAACCATGGGAAGCGTTAAGGGTGTATACCAACCTTCTAAAGTCGAATCCGACCTTCATGCAGAGCCTCCCAGGCAGGTCCGATCCTAGACCTTATTGGTGATTCTCCTAGCCTGTGTTCGGGACACGTGTCATTAAGTGACACGATCCCGGATCTTACGGAAGTTAGTCCTTTGGCCATTCTATAAATAGGACTCATTTAATCCTTCTCAAGGTAATTCATTTATTATTGTTCAACTACTTTCTCTGAAGAGCTCTAAGGTTCAAGTTGAATCACCATCCGATCTGTCCGAGGCAAACCGGTCAAAAATGGGTCTAACACTCACTTTCCCTAGGCTCACAAGTACTTTTGGAGTTAAAATGCGCTTTCACGACCTAAGGCGAATTTCACGCTCAACAGTATGTTTAATACAATTAGCTGGTTAGTTAACTTTTAGTTTTAATATTGGCATGGACATGAACCAATTTTGAACATAAACCTTACATGCATGCACTAAAATTGAAGGAGTATGTTAAACGCAACACACTTTTTACTAAATGCATGACACTTTTTTACCATATTGCAAAATACCATTTTAGTTATTAGAAATAGTATAAGTAGTCCTATTCTTTATTTCGCCAAAAAACCCAACAAACCCCACATATCTAACAACATATAGGTAGTCCTATACTTGCTAATACCATCAAACGGCAAAAAAAAAAAACTATAAGTATTTGCCGGGTTATGCAATAATTATAATATGAAGAGTTATAAATTGTCTTAATTCGATAGTTGTAGTCGTTGATGATTATTATATAACTTTATTATATTAAGTTAGCTAAAACTTCGTTAAAATTTCTATAAAAAAAACTCATTTTTACTTGCTATTAGATTTGATGGATTTAAGGATGCCCGAACGCATTTATGGCAGCCTCCAAACCGACCAAACATTCCATACGGCCGCCAGGCGGGCATTTTAGCAGCCTCCTGGGCTGCCCGAGTTCTGTTCTACTAGGCTGCCAGAACAGCTCTGATGATCGAATCGGGCTCCGATCACCGGAGCTCCGGGATCCTCGGTTTCTTCGTGTTTTTCTTCGATTTATTTGTTCGGGTGATGAAATTAATTTGAGTAAACTTACTTTGATTTTTTTAGGTAAAATAGTAATTTTTTAAGTTAATGGACTATTTTGTAAACTATTATAATAGTTGTATTATTTACAATATATAAAAAATATCATGCGTTTAGTAAAAAGTGTTATGCATTTAACATTCCTAAAATTAAATTGAAAGGAAAGGACTCTCCATTTTCTTCACAGTATTTGTATTCCTTTTGCTTTTTATATACTCTCTGCATCCCGCTAAAAAATGTATGGAACGTCCCACTAAAGTAGTAAAAAAGTAAATCGCACTAACCCAATTATCTTGTACTATTTTTTAATTCTTTTATCATCATTTATCTGTTTTATATTTCATACTTTCTTTATTCTTTATTCTTTATTATTTCTCTTTCCAGCAACAAAGAATAAACTATTAGCCGTCTTAAAAATAACGTCGAAAAGATTGTAGCCTATTTTAGCGGGCGGGGGAGTATATATCATTTGTTTTCCAATAAGAGCATTATTCTTCTCTTCAACAACTTTTCATGCGTATTTCTCCTTCCTTGGTTCTTATATTCATTTTGAAATAGTAGTTGTTTCAATACACTGTTGGGTTATTCTATGGTCAGGCACGCTTCACCCTATCTTACAACAGACAGTTGATTATACACCATTAATTTTTCTGATTTAACAGTACATATCAAATTGTCAAAGGCGATGAGGCGATCGCCCTATCGCCATTTCACACTATAGACATAAATTTAACAAATACATATATTATTCAAAATAATCTAAATCTACCTTCTATTATTTTTTTTTGAAAAATATAATAATATGTATTTTAGCATTACCTATTTCTCAATTTCAGTATTTTTACATTTAATGAAATGTGTTAATTTTTTATTGACGGCCTGTTGTCAAACAAGGTGGAAGCATGCCTGACAGAAGAAAATCCCTACTTTGTGTTAAATTAATGAACCATTTGTCAATCTCTTTCGATATCATCAAGGGCAAAAACAAAAATTTATGTGAGGGGTAACACAATATCATTTGTGAAATAATATTGAATTTTTATCAATAAAAAAGATTAATTAATAAAAATTTATTTATATGAAGTAGTATATGTTTAAAAATTATAAAGCAATAAGTAAATTCCTGAAAATTAAAATTAAAAAAAAAATGAGAAGAGAACACATGAACTAGGAAAGGAGAAAAAGTAAAGGAAAGAATAATAAAGAAATAAGAAATTCCTGAAAATTGAAAATAAAACCAAATGAGAAGAGAACACATGAACTAGGAAAGAAGAAAAAGAACAGGAAAGAAAAATCTATTGATGATAGGGATCAATACTCTACCAGCAAAGATGGAGAGCTTTAATGTCAAACAAATTAGCACTGGGTCATAATTGGTAGTTATCACTTTTATTGCTTAAAACATTATTTGTTCATTTTCTTCAAATACATTTGCACAGGGGTATAATAGTACTTTCACTTGACAAATCGAGAGGTAGCACGTGCTACCTCGCGCACCCCTGAATTCGCCCCTGGATATCATTGTGATATAGAATTTGTTTACACTTGCGGAAACTGTTAGAATGTGAAATATCTTAGTCTCCTAAGTATTTCATATCTCTACTATTGTTGTATTCCTTGTTGTATTTAGATTCTTAGTTTAGATTAGATTCCTAGTTTATAGCCTACATTATAGGATTACTCTTGTATAAATATGTACGATTGTGGTAATGGGAAGATCACGGAATTATATTCTTTCATGGTATCAAGTTTGGTTCTCTAGATATCCAAATTTCCGCTGCCATCTTCTTCTCTTCCTTGTTCGACTTCTTCGATTCCTCTTCTCTGATCTGTTGGTTCGGCCTCACGCCGTTAATCAACCTTCCGCTGTGATCGGTCTTCAGCCAGCCTTTGTTTTTCGATTTCCTCTAATCGAACAGCCTCTATTCCGTCACTATGGGAGAAAACAAATCTTCTTCCTCTTTTCACCCTGTGCTTGTTGTTTCCAACATCAAGTCGCATGTTCCCATCACTCATGAGATGGAAAACGTCCAGTATGCTAATTGGGCGGAATTATTCAAGGTCCATTGTCGTTCGCACAAGGTTCTTCATCATATTATCCCACCAAAGTCTAAGGATGGGAAAGCTATTGAACAGGTACCGCTCAAGGATGACGAACAGGAATTATGGGACACGTTGGATGCTGCTGTGGTACAGTGGATTTATTCCACTATATCGACCGATCTCTTGAACACCATTATTGAAGCGGATGTTTCTGTTATGACTTTATGGAATCGCCTTCACGATTTGTTTCAAGACAATGAGAATTCTCGTGCCGTTTCCCTTGAACACGAGTTTAACAAATCTTATTTACAGGATTTTTCATCAGTTTCTGCTTATTGTCAACATCTAAAGACTCTCTCCGACCAACTCAAGAACGTAGGGGCTCCGGTTACCAATAATCGTCTTGTTCTCCGTATGGTGGGAGGTCTTACACCAGCTTACAAAGGTGTTGCTTCTGTTATTCGACACATGAAGGTTTTACCTCCTTTCTTTGAAGTTCGATCCATGTTAGCTCTGGAAGAAACTAGCATGAAGGAAGCCGCGGCTGGGAATGATGATGCGATGATGGTTGCTATGCGTGATTCGGATGAGACACAATGATTCTCGTCCGCCAAATCAAGGTCGTGGTAAGCAATCGAAGCAGCGAAACAATAAAAAGAAGGGCGGCTCGGGACAGCAAGGTCAAAGCGACGCTGGTCGAGGTGTTAACCGGTCCGGTGGTCAAAGCGGCATCAACTTTTCGGGTGGGCCACAATCTTAGGCCATGCCCCCTTGGTGGACGTGGATGCAGCCGCCATGGGCTGCCCCACCATACCCATATCCGACCCAGCCCTGGAGTTGGCCCAATGGGCCGCGTCAGCCCGGAATCTTGGGCCCGCGACCCCACCAGCAGCAGCAGGCATATGCAGTTTCTCCATATGCTCCTACGGATATTGATTCCGCTATGCACACTATGTCTCTTTCGCAGCCGGATTGTAACTGGTATATGGACACCGGGGCTTCGTCGCATATGACATCCACTACAGGTAATCTCACGTCTTATTTTAATATGAGCAATAATAATGGTGTTATTGTTGGTAGTGGTCAGTCTATTCTGATTCGTGGTTACGGTCATGCATCTTTACCTTCCCCTCATCCACCATTATCCCTCAAACATGTCCTCCACACTCCACATCTTATTAAGAATTTAGCATCAGTTCGTAAGTTTACAACTGATAATCGTGTGTCGGTAGTGTTTGATCCTTTTGGTGTTTCTGTGCATGATTTACATACGGGGATCCGTCTCATAAGATGTGATAGTACCATCCCACTCTACCCCATCACACCTTCCAGTCCACTTTCGGCTTCTTCATCCACTGCTTGTCTTGTTCGACTCTTTGGCATGCTCGCTTAGGACACCCAGGAGATTCAGTTTTAGATATTCTTCGGCAAAATAAATTGATTGCTTGTAATAGTTCCTCTTTGTATACTACTTGTCAATCTTGTGTTCTTGGGAAACTTGTCAAATTGCCTTTTCTTTCATCAACTTCTACTAATTGTATGCCTTTCGATATTATTCATAGTGATCTTTGGACGTCTCCTACTTTGAGTTCTTCTGGACATCGATATTATGTGCTATTTTTAGATGATTTTTCGAATTTCTTGTGGATATTTCCCATTGCTCAAAAATCCCAAGTTTTCTCCATATTTTCGAAATTTCATGCTCATATACAAAACCAGTTTGAACGCAATATCAAAACCATACAATGTGATAATGGGGGAGAATTTGATAATCATTCTTTTCGGCAATTCTGTGATTCTCATGGAATTTCTTTTCGTTTTTCTTGCCCACATACATCTTCTCAAAACGGGAAGGCCGAAAGAAAAATCAGATCCAATAATAATATCATGCGTACACTTCTCATCCATGCATCATTGCCACCCTCTTTTTGGCACCATGCACTTCATATGACCACCCATCTCCTCAATATTACTCCGAGTAAATTGCTTGCCGATAAATCACCTCTTCAGGTTCTTTATCATCGTCTTCCATCTTACTCTCATCTTCGAGTTTTTGGGTGCCTATGTTATCCACTTTTCCCCTCCACCACTATTCGAAAATTGCAAGCCCGTTCCACTCCTTGCGTTTTCTTGGGTTATCCCGACAATCATAGAGGATATAAGTGTTATGATTTAACCACTCGTAAAATCATTCTATGTCGTCATGTGAAATTCGATGAAACCATTTTTCCTTTTGCGAAGGGTCATAATTCTTATACCGGTGCCTATGATTTTTTGAGTGATGGTGTTTCTCCACATATATTACACCAATTTTCTGCCCACCCGGATCTTCCTCCTCTGGCCCAGCATTTTTCTTCGCCTTCTCGGGCCTAGCAGATTTCTCCATTGTCTACGGCCCAACAGAGGACAGCCCCCACTACCGCTAATGCTGCTTCTCCGGCCCAATCTCCTTTGTCTGCGGCCCAACAGCGGACTACACCTACTCCCGCTAATCCTGCTGATGCGGCCCAACATCAACCGAACCACCCAATTTGTTTCCACCGCTCAGTCCACCTTCACCTCACACAAACCAACCTTCGCGACCATCTCGGTACACTACTTATCCACCGGCTCGACCCGTCACACGCAGCCAGCATGGTATACTTAAGCCTAATACTATATTTGATTCATCACAGGCTCATACCACCATTGTTACGCATTCCCCTCTACCCCGTAACCCTTTGGCTGCCCTTCGTGACCCGAATTGGAAATTAGCTATGACCGATGAATTTGATGCTCTTATTAAAAATAAGATGTGGGATTTGGTTCCACGCCCCCCAAATGTTAATGTCATCCGTTCTATGTGGATTTTTACTCATAAAGTTAAATCTGACGGTTCATTTGAGAGGCATAAGGCCCGTCTTGTAGGTGATGGTAAGACTCATCGAGTCGGCATTGATTGTGGAGAGACTTTTAGTCCGGTCGTGAAACCGGCGACTATTCGTACGGTTCTCAGTATTGCATTATCAAGGAAGTGGTCGATTCATCAGCTCGACGTCAGCAATGCTTTTTTACATGGCAATCTGAAGGAGACAGTTTACATGCACCAACCTATGGGTTTTCGCGACAAACAACATCCGGACTATGTCTGTTTATTGCGGAAATCATTATATGGACTTAAGCAGGCTCCTCGGGCGTGATATAAGCGGTTTGCTGATTTTGTGTCATCTATTGGTTTCTGTAATAGTAGGTCTGATACTTCTTTGTTTATCTACGCTTGTGGATCAGATATGGCGTATTTGCTTTTATATGTTGATGACATTATTTTGACGGCATCATCAGAGGAGTTACGTTTATCCATCATGACACACCTTAGCGCTGAGTTTGAAATGAAGGACTTGGGTTTCTTGAATTACTTTCTTCGCATTCGTGTGACTCGTCATAAGGATGGCTTATTTTTATCTCAGCAGAAGTATGCCGCAGAGATCATCGACCGGGCTGGTATGAGCTCGTGCAAGCCGATTCTAACTCCTGTGGACACAAAGCCGAAAGTTAGTGCTACTATGGGGGCGTCATTTGCTGATCCGACTTTGTATCGTAGTCTTGCTGGTGCTCTACAGTATCTTACTTTTACACGGCCTGATATCTCTTATGATGTCCAACAGATTTGCCTTCATATGCATGATCCGCGTTAGGAACATATGCATGCCTTGAAGCGTATTATCCGATATCTCCAGGGTTCGCTTCGTCATGGTCTTCACTTATCTCCTTCTTCTCTTACCGAGCTTGTTGCTTATACTGATGCTGATTGGGGAGGATGTCCCGATACACGCCGTTCCACATCCGGCTACTGTGTCTTCTTGGGGGACAATCTAATCTCCTGGTCTTCGAAACGCCAACCGACTTTGTCCCGTTCCAATGCAGAGGCCGAATATAGGGGGTGGCTAATGTTGTTTCTGAGTCTTGTTGGCTTCGTAATCTTCTTCTGGAGTTACAGTGTCCTATTCGTAAGGCTACATCGGTATATTGCGACAATGTGAGTGCTATTTATCTTTCTGGGAATCCTGTCCAACACCAGCGCACGAAGCATATTGAAATGGATATCCATTTTGTTCGAGAGAAAGTGGCGTGTGGTGAGGTTCGAGTTCGTCATGTGTCTTCCAGATATCAGGTGGCAGATATCTTTACTAAGGGGCTACCTCTTGTCCTCTTCGACGACTTTCGAACCAGTCTTAATGTTCGTGACCCTCCAGTTTCGACTGTGGGGGAGTGTTAGAATGTGAAATATCTTAGCCTCCTAAGTATTTCATATCTCTACTATTGTTGTATTCCTTGTTGTATTTAGATTCTTAGTTTAGATTAGATTTCTAGTTTATAGCCTACATTATAGGAGTACGAGATTACATCTGGGTACCCAATTATATATCCTAATTACATTTGAATCCCCGTTAGTCAAAGAATTACACCAAGTTACCCAGTTAGCATAATCAATTACATCTGAATCCACGAATTTGACTTTTTTCGAACTAAAAGCTGGAAAAGACATTTTTACCCCTGTCAAATTATTGAATTATGGGAGAGTCCAAACAACCTTAGTTTTTATCTTTCTTTTGATTTTCAAAAAACACCCTATAATCTTTAAACTGTTCAATTTGGTCCAAAATCATTTTTAAAATTTTTCTATCAGATCCATATAATCTCCAAAATTACACTTATAATTTTTTTCCCTTACTTTCTTCATGAAAGCTTGAGCTTCCATGGCAAGAAGCTCCGATTTGGATCTTCCTGCCAATGGAAGCTCCGCCGGAGCTTCCCGTGGAAGCTCCAGGTTTGGAGCTTCCACCGGAAGTTCCAGAGATTTGGAGCTTCCTGCCATGGGAGCTCAAGCTTTCATTGAAGCTCTCATTTGAGCTTCAATGGAAGTTAAAAAAAAAAATTAAAAAGAAGCTGCGCGAAAGCTTAACACCGGAGCACCAGAGCTTCCTGTTGAAGCTTCAATGGAGTTTCAATGGAAGGAATAAGTAAAAGAAAAAAGAAAAAAATAATTAGGAGAAGATAATTTTGGAGAAGAAGATGAATAGTATAAGGCTTGTTTGGTTTACAAATTAAAATAAGTTGGTTAACCATCAAACAACATTTTGGACCCAAATGTAATTGTTTGACTAAGGGGGATGGAAATGAGAAGTGGGTATCTAATAAGGTAGCCAGATGTAATAAACCCCTTGTATAAATATGTACGATTGTGGTAATCGGAAGATCACGGAATTATATTCTTTCAGAAACTCCATTTCATACTTGAATGGAGAGCCCCTTTTTTCTTTCTAAATACGTATTAGTAATTGTTAAGTAGTAGCATAACTACAATTCTTTTATGAAATTATCATCTACACAATAATAAAAGTGTTAAAAGAAAGATAGTAGTAAGAGACTAAGAGTAGAAGAACATTAAGAGAATGTAGAGAGAATAGAATGGAGAGTTCATTCTTCACCTCAAAATGAGAGTACATGATGGGTATTTATACAAGTGGAAATGTATATCAATAGCCTAATGGTATATGAATAGGCAAATACATCTACTCTCCCCATCCACTACTCTTGTACATTGATTTCTTCATCACTAACTATAATGCATTCAACTCTTCATCCACTAAATAGTATAACTAATGTACATTTATCCATAACACTCCCATTGAATGAACATGAGTTGGTGATGGTTGGTACGCCAAATATACTGCCTCATTAAAAACCTTGCTAAGAAAAACTCAGTGGGATAAAAATTTAGTCAAGGGAAAAAGAGTGCAGTGTGTATCCAGCTCCCCTGATCGATGCATCACTTTAATCTTCAAACTGTTGCAACTCCAATTGTCCGGGCCAACTTCTCAAATGATGATGTCTGATATGATTTGGTGAGAAAATCTTCAAATTAAAAGATAACGGCAAAGTAAAAGACTAGAGGCGGGGGATGGTGAATAATCTTTTCAAACTTTTGTCGATCACAATGTTTCTCAAATATCTTTACAGATATCTGGTACTTAAATTCAGAGAGTGGAAGACTTTATGTGATAAGTGCAAGTGTTAGCAAGTTATATAGTGATAGATACTCATCAAGTAATAGATAACTGAAAGTAAAGTGCATTAAGTAAATAACACAAAGCTATTATAGTGGTATCTAAAGGTGGCGTAATCCTTCAACTAATCCACTCGTCCTTTTTCAGGTTTTGAATTCGCTAAGATAAGATAATGAGTTCTCGTTATAAAATTATATCTCATGATCCCTTTAACACTAGGTTCCCAACCAAGTGTTCCCCCGGAGTTGTTCCCCAGCTTTCTCAGCCAAGTACTTCATCTACTCAATAACCTTTGAATTATTCCTCAGCTTCCAAAGCCAAGTACTTCCTTTGCTCATTTAGGTGAGGACTTTATTTTTCTCAACTAAATCATTTCCCTAAACACGCCTGTTGTTATTTCGGTTATAGTAGTTTTCAAGTAAGCTAACTTATGTAACTTGTTCAGTTACTTAGTAAGCTTGAAGAATCAAACTTCCTTAATACTCTTTTCAGTGTATGGGAAGTTGTTCTTACACACCCAGGTACTTGTAGTATGTTCAAGAGAATGAATCACAGATATAAGTCGTAACTAAATCATTTGATTCAACTCCTTCACAGTAATCAAGTCTTGTTAAGGATCAAGACACTTAGAACTTTTGTGCTACTTAGAATCAGAGAGCTTGAGTTGCAACAGTAAGCTTTGAAAGTAAGTAGGTTTGAAGGCTTGTATGCTTGAGAGTTGTAAGTTCGTGTTGGTGTGTCTTCAAACATTCTAAGTGGTGATATTTATAGTTGAACATCATGCCGTTTGAATAGTATACGTTAGGCTCTTAGAAATTCAAACTATTGATATATGAAAATAGTACTGCAGTGAGCTTTGTCTCATTTCAGATATTTCCTCTTTTGTTCAGACATCTCTGTCTGCGTAATAAATGCTCTGTACTATTTTTATCTTGTAGTCTTAATGGAATTGTGCAAGCTAACTGAGGCATTACACGTTCCTTTCTCAGTTACCTTTAGTTGCCAGAAACCACTTTGAGAAACTTGTCTTCCAAAGACACTTGTTTCCTTAAGGTTTCTGAGAAGACATTTCTCCTTAGTCTTCAGCAATCTTGTGCAGTTTCTTGTTCTTCAAAAATTGAGCTCTTCCTATTGGATGCTTACTTCTTAGTCTTCTTCAAAGATATAAAAACTATATTCAGAGACCTAACATGATATACAAGATATACTAGACTAACATACTCAGTGGCTTCCTCTTTTACAATGTTCAAGTATACTAAGAGTACTAGTTACCTTTCTGAGCTAAGATAAGTCATTAGGGTTGCTGATCAAAATCTAAACAGATATTCCTAAGATACTTGAATGGAATCTTCTTCTCATAGATAATGGTGGAGAAGAACTTCTGTAATATGTGGCTCGTCTTCATGTGACAGATATTCCTAAGATACTTGAATGGAATCTTCTTCTCATAGATAATGGTGGAGAAGAACTTCTGTAATATGTGGCTCGTCTTCATGTGGAAGAACTTTTCAAAAACTCGAAACATCATATAGTTACAAGTTCCATAACGTCACTCCATAATATTGTAAGGTTAGACCAATAAGTCTTATGACTTTATCTTTATCACATATATCAATGATATGGAGATGTGGAGATAATTATATGCGCTTATAATGTTGCCTCGTTTAAAACCTTGCTAAGAAAAATCCAATGGGACAAAAATCTAGAAAGGGAAAAATAGTGAAACAATTCCTCATGCAATGCGCAAACGTACTCATTGCTTTTCAATCGTTATCTCCATTTACTTGGCAAGATAAGCATACCTTCTTCAGGATGTATTGTAAAGAATATCAAAATTCTAGTTTGACTAATGATTAAGGTACTTCTGGACCATGTCAATCTCAAGGTTTACAATAAGTAACCTTTATAAATATTCATTCATATGCTTAAACTTCAGGTTGAGCTATCATTAGTGTAACCTATACTATTCTTCACGAGTATTGGAAATCTTATCTCATACTTCACTTGTTCAATGTGGTGAATATACATTTTCATTTCGTCAACGTGAAGTTGATTATAGAATGAGTATAGAGATAAAAAAATTTGTTCTTCAAGAACTTTCCTCATTCAATCCATATTTGTTAAAATGATACTTTTAGTCTCCTTTTGGGACTAACTGTCGGGGATGATATCTCCCCTCATTAAACTTTCTCAATCATATGACTTGTATGTCAAACTAGTCACTTTCATGTGCACAACCTGAGAGTATGTTTAAGTGATAACAATCAATATAAGAATAAACATGCGAGTATGCAACATGATACCTAAGGATATAAAAAACTAAATAATGTAAGCTATGCAAGCATAAACATATTAGGATGCATAACTTAGTATCTAAATGCACATTAAATTTGACTCGATAATGCAATGGTGCCTTACATATTTCAAATTCGTTAATCAATCGGACTTCAGGTCCATGAGCTCATTTCTATCATCATCATGATATCATCGAATGGACTTACATGTAAGATCCTCACTTACATGTCCAATAATTATGTCTGTCGATTTTGCATATGCTTATAAAATATCTCAGTTCCATGTATACCTGTATATCAATTCTCTTTGCTAGATTTTTCAAGTCAGTACTGATAATCGATATCTTAATATTTTTGGAGGTACCATTATATTTCATATAGGTCATCTATTGTAATTCAGATATATATGTCTTTCATGGGCATTCATTACTCCTCAAGAGTACCAACTGCTTTTTCTTGCCAATCCTTTAGTATTGTACTTAAATACTAGAACCGTATTTGTTAGGATTATCTGTTTAGATTTTGATCAGCAACTTAATGACTTATCTTAGCTCAAAATGGTGGTTAGTACTCTTAGTTCACTTGAACACTGTAAAAGAGGAAGATCACTAAGTATGTTAGTCTAGCAAATCTTGTATAGGATGTTAGGTCTCTGAATGTAATTTGTATATCTTTTAAGAACACCAAGAAGAAGGCATCCAACAGAAGAGTTCAACAAATTTGAAGATTTGAAGACTACACAAGATTGCTGAAGACGAAGGTCATTAGATACCTATGTCCAGATATCTTAAAGAAATAAGTGTTTTTCAATAAACAAGTTTTGCAAAAGATATCTGAGAACACAAGGTTTCTGAACAAGGAAAAGTGCCCACAGAAACCCACACTCAGTTACCTTGGATAAAACTTTGTTTCTGGGAAACAATGTTTCAACAGGTATCTGGAGATGTGAAGGTCTCTGGAAAGGGACATGCAATGCTTCAGAAAGCATGCATAGTTCCGTTGGCACTGCTGGACAAAAATAGTACAATGCAATAAATGCGCAGACAGAGACATCTGAACAAAAGAGGAAATCTCTGAAAAGAGACAAGGTCATCTGCAGGACTATTTTCATATATCAATAGTTTGAATTTGAATTGAGCCTAACGGATACTATTCAAACGGCTTCAAATTCAACTATAAATATCACCACTTAGAATGCTTGAAAGACACACTAAACCTTGAACTTACACTGAAAATACCAAGCTTCTCTGATACTACAACTAGTGGTATCTTTCTCTCAAGCATACAAGCCTTCAGCCTACTTAATCTCTAGCTTACAGTTGCGACTAAGCTCTTGAATTCTAAGTAGCACGAAAGTTCTAAGTGTCCTGATCCTTAACAAGCATTGTGTTAGGAATATCTGTTTAGATTTTGATCAGCAACCTAATGACTTATCTTAGCTCAGAAAGGTGGTTAGTACTCTTGGTTCACTTGAACACTGTAAAAGAGGAAAATCATTAAGTATGATAGTCTAGTAAATCTTGTATAGGATGTTAGGTCTCTGAATGTAATTTTTATTTTCTTGAAGAAGACCAAGAAGAAGGCATCCAGCAGGAGAAGCTCAACTTTAAAATGAAGTTTTGAAGACTGCACAAGATTGCTGAAGACAAAGGTTATCAGATACCTATGTCCAGATATCTTGAAGAAATAAGTGTTTCAATAAAGAAGTGTTGCAAAAGATATATGAGAATACAAGGTTTCTGAACGAGGAAAAGTGCCCACAGATATCTACACTCAGATATCTTGGATAAAGATTATGTTTCCGGGAAACAATATATTTTTAACAAGTGTACTCTGGAGTTGTGATAGTCTCTGGAAAAGGACATGCAAGGCTTCAGAAAGCATGCATAGTTCCGTTGGCACTACAGGACAAAGTATAGTACAGTGCATTAAATGCGCGGACAGAAATGTCTGAACAAAAATGGTAGTCTCTGAAGAAGAAGAAGACAAACGTGCAACAGTACTATACTCAGATATCAATAGTTTGAAATTGATTTCAGCCTAACGGATACTATTCAAACGACACTCAAATCGTCTATAAATATCAACACTTAGAATGCTTGAGAACACACACACACAGAACTTACACCAAGAACACTGAATGCTCACACAAGCTCTCTCAAGCATACTACTTACCTTCAAGCTTTCTGTTGCGACCAAAGCTCTTGATTCTAAGTACCACAAAATTTCTAAGTGTCCTGATCCTTAACAAGCATTGTTATTTGTGAAGGAGTTGAATTAAGATTTCATATCTGAGATTCATTCTCTTGAACACTTATCATAGACTTGGGTCAGTAAAGAACAAGATACCATACATTGAAAAGTGTATTAAGTATACTTGATTCATAGAGCTATTTGCATAACTGAACAAGTTATTAAAGAAGCTCACCTAACAAACTACCTTAACCAACACCTTAATCGGCGTGGAGTACAGGAAGTACTTAGTTTGGAAAACTAAGGAATAAATCCAAGGTTACTGAGCATAGGAAGTACTTAGTTTGGGAAACTAAGGAATAGCTCAAAAGGTTTCTGAGTACAGGAAGTACTTGGCTGAGAAAGCCAGGGAATAACTCAGGTAGAACACTTGGTTGGGAACCTAGTGTATTTAGGAATCGAGAGAAGATACTTGTAAGGTTACCTCAATTATCTGTCTTAGTGGATTCTAGGTCTGCGAAAGGCCGAAGTGGATTAGTTGAAGGATTACGCCACCTTCAGATACCACTATAAAGACTTGTGTTATTTACTTTCTGCAATTTATTACTTGCTTTATTTACCTTGCAAAGTATTTACACATATCTTACTGAGCACGTGCACTTATCACAAAAAGTCTTCCGCTCTCTGAAAATAAGTATCAGATATCTTCACAGATATTATCTGAGAAATTGTGTTTATCAACAAAAGTTTGAAAAAGACTATTCACCCCCCCCCCCCCAAGTCTATTACTTTGCCGTTATCTGGACCAACACATTGCTATCTGTGAAGGAGTTGAATCAAAAGATCAAGTATCTGAGTTTCATTCTCCAGAACATTTAACATAGACTTGGGTCAATAAAGAACATATCACCACACATTGTGAAGTGTGTTAAGTGACTCTTGTTCAAAAAGGTAGTACTACATAACTGTAGAAGTTATTAATCTACCAATCTGATAAACTCTCCTTAACCAACACCTTAAACGGCGTGGAGTACAGGAATTACTTAGTTTGGGAAACTACGGAATAACTCCAAAGTTACTGAGCATAGGAAGTACTTAGTTTGGGAAACTAAGGAACAGCTCAAAGGTTTCTGAGTATAGGAAGTACTTGTCTGGGAGCCGGGGAATAACTCAGGGGGAATACTTGGTTGGAAACCTAGTGTATTTAGGAATCGAGAGAAGATATTTGTAAGGTGAACTCAATTATCTGTCTTAGTGGATTCTAGGTCTGAGAAAGGCTGAAGTGGATTAGTTGAAGGATTACGCCACCTTCAGATACCACTATAATTTGTTGTGTTATTTACTTACTGCATTTACCTTGCTTTAGTCATCTTGATAAGTACTTACACACTACTGAGCACGTGCACTTATCACAAAAAGTATTCTGCTCTCTGAAATTAAGTATCAGATATCTTCACACATATCTGAGAAATTGTATTTATCGACAAAAGTTATAAAAGACTATTAAACCCCCCCCCCCCCCCCCCCAAGTCTTTTCCTTTGCCATTATCTGGAACAACAAGAGGTATCAGAGCAGGAGGTTCCCAAGCCTTCTGCACTGAACCTAGATCCCATATAAGTTCCCACTAACTGCTTTTCACCTTCACTTGATTTGTTTGTAAGTGTGTTTGCTGCAGGATGTCTTTAAGTGACGCTCCAATTCTCAAGCTAGGGAACTATGAGAAATGGAAGAACAACATGATGCTCCACCTAGAAGCTATTAGTGACGAAATGATCGACGTGATAAAGAATGGCCCCATAGTCATTCAACAACTCAAGCAGGTCATAGAGGTTTCTAATGGTAGAGACAGAGAACCAAGTGGTGGTTCCTCACAGACAGATGCGTCAACCAGTGGAAGACCTACTGCTCAAGTTATTTATGTGCCAAAGCCCAGAGAGCTCTAGACATCTAAAGATGCCAAGAGAAATCAACTGGACGGTCAGGCTCGTAATATCATCATACGTTCCACTCCAGAGCACATACAGTGTAAACTGTGGGGTGCAAAAACGACGAAAGTGGCCTGACAACTGATTGAATAAATCTGTGCCGGCACTGAGAAAACAAAGGAAAATAAGTTCGAAGTTTTGAAGCTCAAATTCCAAAACTTTAAACAAGGTCCCACAGAGACTCTTGAAGAGCTAGATTTCTGATTTACAACACTGATGAGTGAAATGGCTACACTTTGTGAAAGTGAGATATACTCTAACTCTGAAAAGGTTAAGACTATCGTGAGAAGCTTGAATCAAAACTGGGAACATACTCAGTACTTTTATTTCAACCAAGGAATGCCAAATATCACTCCAGTAGAACTCTTTTCTCACTTAGCTACTGTTAACTATGAAACTACTCAGAGAGAACAAATGATTGCTGAGAAAGTTCACAATGTTGCTTTAGTAACACAAGGTACTTCTGAAAAGAAGGATACCAAAGAAATGACTGAGGAAGATGCTCTTGCTGTGAAGTAAATGAGGAAATATGTCAGTCGGGAGATTGAGAGAAGAAAAGCTAAAGAGAAGCTGAAAAAGCATCTAGGCTCGAACTATCACCAGTACAAAAATATGCAGCTATCAAGCTCATTTGAACAATGGCCAAAGAAGCATCTAGTACTGAGGAAGCAGAAATCGGAAACGATATCTGTTTCTATTGTCAGAAACCTGGTCATTTTAAAAGAGACTGCCTGTTTTCAATAAGCTAAAGACAGGTGACAAGAAAGATAGAAGAAACTTCAAGAGAGGTCAGAGAGCTATGCTCACTGAAGAAAGGAAAAAGATTCAAATCCAACTGGATGCTCTTGATATTGACTCATATGACTCCAAACTACCTTCACCAGAATTATGTGGCATCACTCATGAATTGATTGACTTTGGTCAAAAGAAAAGGGAATTATGTGGGGTTGCTGAAGAGATCTATTCAGATTGCTCCAACATTGAACCTTGCCTAATGGCTGACAAGGTAACCAACATTTCTCAATTCGTAGACTACGAGAGTGATGAGGAAGAAATCAGAGATCTAGAATATCTCAGAAGAGAACTTGATCTCTACAAAAGAGAATTTCATATGGTCCGAGCTAGAGCCGAAATTTTTGAATAAGAAAGAATTCTCTTAAAAAGGAAAATTCACAATTACTGAAGATATCTGAGAAAAAGGATGCCGAAAATGCATTTCTCAAAGCACAAATATCTGAGACGGAGAAGTCACACAGAAAGGAAATGGAAATACTCCAAAAGGAATATAAAGATCTTCTTTCTAAAAATGAGGAACTCAAAAGGAAAGAACTATCTTTTCTATCATATGCCAAAGCTAGTGACACTCTTATTGAAGTACACTCTTATTTAAGAGATCCTTCAGAAAAGGGAGGACTTGGGCTGGACACACAAACAAATAATTCTACCACTCTGAATAAGAGTGATGAAAGAATAACATTTGTTAGTTCTCAGCAAGACGGTTCCCAAACAACCTATAGCATTGGTCAGAAAGTTAAGGCTGTTGACAAAGGAAAGGCAGTTGCGACCAAACCTTTGTGGGAAAAACAAGTCCAAAAGAAAACTATTCGGAACGCTTCTGTAAAGAAACATAACACTGAGAAGTGTAATCACCCACAGTGCTATGTCTCTCAAAAAGAAAAAATTGCTGGAGCAGGCAAATTTTCAAACATCACGTATTCTGGAAAGAAAGACGTTCCAGAGACTAGCAAAGCTGCTGAGAAGAGAATTCAGATAGCACCAGGTGCTCGAAATGGCATTGGCTATAAAGCCATCGGGAAACAACTTGCTCGTGAGTATAAACAAGAGCAAGAACGATGGATAAAAGCCAGAATTGCACATAGCAATCATCAGAAGTGGAAGAAAGAACAGGCTTTGACCACTCTGAATGCCAGGGCTAGAAGAAATCTGGCAAGGAAAGCTAAGTTCGCTGAAAATCAAAGAATCGATGTGTATCTGAAAGCACCACGAGGAGCACCAAGGAACGCACCAAAAAGGAAAATAATTCTTAATAATGATAATACTACTGATTCACATAGAATTCCTCCTTATGTTCCTAATAGACAAAAACATGTTCCCCAAGAAATATATACAAAAATGGATTCCTACTGGAAGATTGTTTAGTCGAGATGGTTCCATTATTGAAATGAGAACTTAAACTCCTATTTCTTGTTTTAAGCAGAAAACTGCAAGGAAGAATCCAACATGGAATTTTGATAGTGGATGTGGGAAGCACATGACATGAGAAAAAGCAAATCTGGTCAACTACAAAGTTTGCAATACTGGACCAGATATCAGATTTGTTGGAGGAGAAATAAATCTAACTGTAGGATTTGGAGATCTGAAAATGGGAGCCCTTACAATCTCTGGTGTACTTCATGTAAAGGGACTGAAATATAATTTGCTAAGCATGAGTCAATTTGCTGACAAAGGTTCTCAGTAAAGATCAAATCAAAATTCTGCAAACTAATTGACAATGAGTCAAAGCAGACAGTCTTCGTTGCTAGGAGGAAAGGAAGTCTTTATGTTGCTGACTGGGCATCTGCCACAACTGAAGAATATTTCATGGTGAGTCAATCTGGCCACACTGAAGAAAAGAATGAGTCACTTGAACTTCAAAACTCTAAACAAGCTAGCCAAGAAAGAATTGGTGGTTGGTTTACCCAAAATGGCATATAGAAAAAAATGGTATATGCTAAGCCTGCCAAATGGGGAAACAATCTAAAATATCTTTCAAGTCTAAAACTAGACACTCGAGTGAAAGGCCACTGCAAATGTTACATATGGATCTTTTTTAATCCTGTGTAACTAGCTATGCAGGAAAGAAGTATGGTCTGGTTGTTGTTGTTGATGATTACTCAAGATTCACTTGGGTTATTTTTCTCAAACAAAAATCTGATGCAAGGGTTGAAATACCCATTTTGCTGAATAAGCTTGAAATCATGAAAAATGACAAGGTATCTCAGAATCGTAATGCACTATCGAAGTTTGTGAACCAGTACATAAAAGAGTACTTGCAACGGTATACAACATCAACTATCTTCTGTAAGGACACCACAGCAAAATGATGTTGCTAAAAGGAAGAATAGGACCCTAAAAGAAGCAGCAAGAACAATGCTTGCTGGCACTGAAATAAATAAGTGAAATCTATTGGGTTGAAGCTGTTAACACAGCCTGCTACACTCAAAATACATTTTTGATTAACAAACACCATGACAAAACTCCTTATGAACTTTTGATTGATAGACCCCCTAGTATCAAACATCTAAGGGTGTTTGGTTGCAGATGTTTTGTTCTTAACAATGGAAAAGAATACTTGAGAACATTTCAACCAAAAGTAAATGAAGGAGTATTTCTTGGTTATTCTCTGAATAGCAAAGCCTACAGAATCTACAACAAAAGAACGCAAAAGATTGAAGAATCTGTTCATGTAGTTTTCTATGAAGGAAACAAGAAAGTACCCTTGAATGAACAACTCTCAGATAGGTTCAAAGAACTAATGTTAAAATATTCTGAAGAAGAATCCTCAAAAGGAAACAATTATGTCATTCACTTAGAGGATGACTCTAACGATGAAAAACAACCATTGCTTAGTAACAACCAGATGACTCTAAGACATGATGAAGAATTTCCTATGAGAATTTCAGAAATGGAATAGGTTACTGAGAATCTTCATCATGAAGAGGATTCTGAGAATGAGATTGCTGAAAATCCAATCCCAGATATCTCTAACACTGAAAAAGTGTCAGATATCTATGGCATTTCCGTGTGCCAGATATTTCAGATACTGAACAAGTATCCTGTCAAGATCATAATGATTCACATTCAGATCAAAGTTATATTGATCCTACTAGTTCAAAACTCATTATATAATGGATAAGAAATCATCCTGCCAAGGATGTGATTGGTCCTTTAGACCAAGGGGTTAGAACTAGGAGAGCAATTGCTGGAAATGCAGACTCTCTCTATGGGTGTTTCATCTCAAACATTGAACCAAAAACTATAGAAGAAGCATTGAAAGATCAAGATTAGATCTCTGCAATGCAGAAGAGTTGGATCAATTTGAGAGAAACAAAGTCTGGAAACTGGTTCCATTTGTTGATGGAATATCTGTAATTGGAACCAAGTGGGTTTTCAAGAACAAAATGAATGAGTCTGGTGAAATAACCAGAACAAAGCAAGGTTGGTTGCCAAGGGATTCACCCAGACTGAAGGACTAGATTTTGATGGGTCATATGCTCTAATTGCAAAATTGGATTCAATTAGACTATTTCTAACCTTTTCAGCTCATAATGACTTTAAAGTTTATCAAATGGATATCAAAAGTGCATTCCTAAACGGTGAACTTGCTGAGGAAGTCTATGTTGAACAACCACCAGGCTTTGAAGTTTCAACAGAAAGTAGCATGGTTTATAAACTTCAGAAAGCTCTGTATGGACTGAAACAGGCTCCAAGAGCATGGTATGATACTTTAGCCAAATACTTTCTGGAAAATGGCTTCAAGAAAGGAGATGTTGATAAAACACTCTTTACTTTGAACCATGAAGGGAAACTACTTTTAGTTCAAGTATATGTTGATGACATTATATTTGGATCTAAAGACAAGCAACTTTGTGAAGACTTTGCTGAGCTCATGAAAGTAAATTTGAGATGAGCATGATGGGAGAATTGAACTACTTCCTAGGATTGCAAGTCAAGCAACTTAATGATGGAATATTCATTAGTCAAACAAAGTATGCAAAAGATATGCTCAACAAGTTTAATCTAAAGCCTTCTGAAAAGAATGCAAAGATACCTATGAGCATAGGAACCAAGATGACCTATACTGAATCTGATAAGAGTGTTGAAGAACACAAGTATAGAAAATTGATTGGGTCTCTACTATACCTCACTGCAAGTAGACCTGATATTCAATATGCAGTTGGAGTGTGTGCTAGATTTCAGACAAATCCAATGCAATCACACTAAAACATTGCTATGAAAATATTAAGGTATGTAAAAGGTACTGTAGAAGTTGGATTGTGGTATCCAAAAGACAGTGGATTGAGTTTAGTTGGCTATTCAAATGCTGACTATGCTGGATCATTGCTTGATAGAAAAAGCACTTCAGAAACTTGTCAATTTCTTGGTGCAAGACTAAAATCATGGTTCAGCAAGAAACAAAACTCAATTGCCACATCCACCACAGACATTGTGGATACAACAACAACTCAGAGACTACGAGATCAATGAAGAGAAAACTCCTATTTTCTGTGACAACACAAGTGCTATTGCCATAACTCAAAATCCTAAGTTTCATGCAAGAACAAAGCACATTGATGTGAGACACCACTTCATTAGAGATCATGTTGAAAAAGGCAATATAGAGATACTCAAAATTGGTACTGAAGACCAACTTGCAGATATCTTTACAAAGCCTTTGAAAGAAAGCAGGTTGTTAACCTTGAGACATAGTCTTGGGTTAATGGAGTTACTAAAAGAACTAAAATGTTCTAATCGCTGAGATGGAAACTCAGGAGGGAGAAAAGATATCTGAAACGGGTATCCAGATATCCAAGGCAAAAAGGTATCTGAGACAGGAACTCATATACTAAAAGGAGCTAAAAGTGTGAGTGAGACAGGAACTCAGTATGACTAAGAAGGGAAAAGAAGAGATAAGATATCTGGAATGGGAATCCAGAATATCAAAGACAAAAGGTGAAACACATAGCAAAAAGATATATGAGACGGGTACTCAGATATCAAAGGTTAAAGGGTAAAAAGGCTATTTGAAGATTTCTGAGACAGGTACTCAGATATCTAGATCACCCAGTGAGGGGGAACACAAAAGAAGAAAGTAGTACAACTATCTGTAGTCAACTACTCTCTCGCGTTTTGTATTATTTCCATATTTGTGAAATATATGAACAGATGTATTGTTTGAAGATAAATTCAGAAAACAAAACTGTCCCTTAGTCACACAGAAGAAATGTGATTCAGATAGCTACTCGCCAAAGTTCATTAATTGGGCACGATTACATGAAGTGATTGTAATAATTGCTGGAAAAGCAATCCCAGCCCTTGATGAAATAGGCATTCCAGATTCAACGGCCAAGATTTAATCTTGCTAAAAAGTAGTGGACTGTAAAAACAGTTATGGCCCACTAGCATTTAATGCAAAGTAGTTTTCACCCACGTCTTTCTGCACGTACACAGATACATATGCACAAAATAAATTTGTATGTATATGTCTGTTGAGATTTGCGTTGCTATATATATAGGATTTTGGCAAAAGAATTCACTTTTGCTCAATCCTACATTTGCAGTTGCATAAAAACAGCAAAAATTCCCAAATTCCCTGCAAATCTTCACTGCAAATACTGACTCCTACTTAGTTTTTCTGTAAAGAATCACTAATCTCCTATCTTACTCTCTTCTCGATTTTCAAAAATTTCACTATTTAAAGAGATGGCTCCAAAACGTGCTCTTACCCAGAAATCCCAGGCTACCACCTCTGTTACTGCTGAAAAGCAAGCACCAGTGTTGGTTATCAGGAACAATCGGTTGATAGGAGACTTCAATCCTGATCATTGGACTTCAAATCACAGGATGATTTGGAGTGGTGCCATGATTGAGGAATACCTAGTTGCTGCCATTGAAAACCAAGCTGATAGGAAGTTGATCCTTGGTATGCTTGAAAAGGCACAAATCAAGGGTTTCCTGTCTGCTATTCCCAGTGGAATTTCTTCACTGGATGTGTTGGAATTCTATAACAATTCCAGGATTATTTCCTGTGTTTCTGAAGGCACTGAGATAGTGTCTATAAAATCAAAAGTTCAAGGAAAGGACATCCTTTTGAACTTGACAACTTTTTGTGAGTTGTTTGAACTTCAAAATCTTGGAAATGATTTTGAAATAAACACCAAGGATGATGATCTCCTTGAAGGTGTGAAACAACTATACAGTGATGTGTGTGATCTTGAAAAATCAGATACACCTATCGACTTCAAACTTGCTGACATCAGAACCAGACATCTGTTGGTTCATTGGGATGTATTGGCATGCATTCTTCACATATGCTTTTGTTGAGGGTATAAGTCCCCCAACCACTTAGAGATTGCTCCTTAAGTTGCTCCACACACAATGACTAGGATACCTTTAGGTAAAAACCACCACACTCTTACGAGCCAACGTTTAAGAACCCGAGATCCTAAGCTTCTTCAAGGTGTCTTCTTGGAAAGGACCTGCACAAGTGACTTGGAGGGGGGGGGGGGGTTAGGACCGTAGACCCGGCTTGCTAAGTGTCAAACCGGTCTGAGACTTTACTCAAGAGAGACTGAAGATCTACTCTGTATAATAGTCGGGGAGGTAAGAGTTTGGGAAGAAGGCTTGACTTACCTTACATTATGAGGATATGTCCATATTTATAGGTTTCCCTTGATAAAGGGAGGACTCACAAGATCGCGCCAAGTGTTAGGCTCAGATTGCGCCAACAATGCTCTATTAGGCCCATGGCCCAATGTTTTGATAGGCCTATGGCCCAATAGGTTGGTTGGGTTAGGATGTCCCGCTTAGGACTGTAGTCCGTGACAGAGCGGTTAGGACGTCCCGCTTAGGACTGTAGTCCGATAGAGCGGTTAGGACGTCCCGCTTAGGACTGTAGTCCGTGACAGAGCGGTTAGGACGTCTTGCTTAGGACTGTAGTTCGTGACAGAGCGGTTAGGACGTCCCTCTTAGGACTGTAGTCCGCTAGAGCGCTTAGGACGTCCCGCTTAGGACTGTAGTCCGTGACAGAGCGGTTAGGACGTCTTGCTTAGGACTGTAGTCCGTGACAAAGCGGTTAGGACGTCCCGCTTAGGAATGTAGTCCGTGATAGAGCGGTTAGGACGTCCCGCTTAGGACTGTAGTCCGATAGAGCGGTTAGGACGTCATGGACATATTTCTGTATCAACATATGTCCCCCTAGTTTCCAAGTATCTTTGTAGAAGATAGTTGAGGAACTATAGTGTCCGGGGAGCTTAGGATGCCTTTGACGCCTTTGACATATTCCTATATCAACATATGTCCCCCTAGTTTCCAAGTATCTTAGTAGAAGATAGTTGTGGAACTATAGTGTCTGGGGAGCTTCTTTGTGCGATCGATCTTGTGAGCTTTGAAAATTTTCCTTATCCGTGTCCTCTCTTGTCTTTCCCCTATCTCCCCCCCCCCCCCCCTCTTACAGTCCGAGACGAGATGTCTCGGACTGTAGGAAAAGAGATATTTATAAGCGAGATAAGGGTCAAATGTGGAGGCTTAGGATCAGGGTTATGCAGATCCGAGGTGCCATGTTGGCTAAATTTTATCGCTCGGATGTCAGATCCGAGGAGTCATTTTTTGCAGGGTAAATAGCCATAATTGATATGCCGGACGCAGCTTGGCATTTTACCGAACGTTGTGATGCGGACCAATGGATGGACATTTGTTTAAGGTTAGGACTAAAGCCCAAGATCTTTAGTTAGGATGGAAGCCCTAGTTGATTTGGGTGTAGTAGTGTACCTTGCTTCTGCTATTTTTATGCCTTCTGCCATTTGCCACAAAGATTTCGTTGAAATTGTTCGTTTGGAAATTTCCCGAAAAGCTAATCATAGGTTACTATAAATAGTAAAATATACCACCCAAATCACCTATTTTCCATCACAACACCACACAGCCACATCCACTTTTCTCCTTCCGGTGCTTTCCTTGTATGAATAGCAGCAGTCTGAGACGCTCCTCTTGCTGTTCCAGACTCTGTTCCACTACTTTTGTTCCGGCACGGATCTCGAGGCGAGTGATTTTGTTCCGGTACCACAAGTCAGTCCGGAGCTAGCAGTTCTGTCTGAGATCTATTCAAGATCTGTTCTATTTCGTTGCAAATTGCCAAGTCCGAAGTGCTCCGAAATCTGCTCTGCCAATTTCTTGTTCAAAGCTTCTCCGGATCCGAGTTTTGCATCCGAATCCGAGATCTGAGTAATTGGGGGAAATAAGTGTCGGATTCAGGGGTGGAAGAGTGTTGTAGCCATGAATTAAAGATTAGGCTTTTGGAGAGTGATTTGGTGGTTTCTGCGAGGAGAGTTCTGGAGTTGAGCAAGAAGAGGGGTTATCTGGTTGCGTTGCAGATAAGCTTGTGCTTGTGCTATCTGTTAGTCCGAATCTTGTTTGCGTTCGTCTGTTCCGAAACACGGCGTGTTTTTCCATTCCGAAATCGTGCTCTGTTGCTACAATAATCTTGGTCTGACTTGCTGCAGTTCCGTCACTCAAGCCCCGATCCGGAGTGAGTAACGGTTCCAGACCTGCTAATTATGTAGTCCAATCCGGATTGGGTCCTCTCTATTTTGTGCTACAGTACGAGGTGCTTCACTTTTGTTCAGTCCGATACGCTCTACTGTTGTTCGAATTCGCTGAGCTCCAGTGAGTCCGGATGGATTGCTACATTGCCCGAAGCTCTCTGTGTTTTGTTCCATCCTCTATGTCTTGTTTCTGTCCGGAGCACTCATTTTTGCTCAGTTTACCTCCGAAGCGTGGCCTTAGACCTTAGTGAACTACAATGCATACTCATCAGCTTCTCGTCGTCTTCATGGCCGTATTCTTCGAGCTGATTAGTCCGAATTGAATCAGCTACAGTCGAAATTTGCCGGATACCACGAAGACAATGTTGCCCTTGCAATTTTATGCGGCTTTGTTCCGATTCGTAACGATGATTCACTAGAGCTGATGCAGCTAGCCTTTCCTACGGATAAGGAGTTGTTTTTCGTGTTGGTGAATCCCGAGATCCGAAGCTGCTGCGTTTTCTTGTCTAATCCGAAGCTATTCAGCCACAATCCGGATCTTGGGTCTTCTTGTTCTGTTTCGGACCACTTGGTCGCATCTAGTTCTGTCTGCATCACTAAGTTTATTCTCTTTTCTGAGCTTCGAAGGAATTTGTCTTACAGGATTTTCCTTGAATCATAGAATTCGTGGAGCTTGGAAAGCAAACATCATGTGTGTGTTATGCTAGCAGGTCTCATGAGTCTTAGAAAATGGTGATGTAGTGGCGGACTTTAGGAAATCGATTCTGTAGAATCTACATACTTCTAGATAATGTACTTTGAGAGAAATAAAATGTCATTGAATATGGATCTGCTACAGTTGTTCGTAGAGCTTTGCCTTTTGTTCAAGGCTATCTGGATCCATCTGCTCCTATCTGTCCGAGCCCGCTTGTTGTTTGCTTCTTCTTGTCTCAGTCTGAATCTGCCGCTCCATCCCTGGTTCGGATTCCGGAGCTCGCTGCAGTTTATTTCCAAGGTCCGGATCTAGCGATTCTTTCTCTGGTCGGATCTTTAGTCAAAATCCGGGCTGTGAGATCTTGTCCAAGATCTGTTCGAGTTAGCGATTCCTATTTGCAGATGTAGTTCCGGTCTGAGGTATGTCCGGAGGTAGAAATTCCGTCCAAGTTCTCTCTTGCGAAGTCCGGAGCTAGCAGTTCTGTTTGAGATCTGTTCTCCGTTCATGTTTCGTGCTACAACAATTCAAATTTTGTAGCAAAGAAGTTTTTTACAGTCCGATGTTCAGCTTCATCACCTACTTGTTCCGGATATGTGCTGTTTTCGTCGGAGGCAAGTTGTTCAGCCATTCTCTGTCCGAAACTCCAGTACTGCTCCGTTTTTGTTTAGTTCGCCACCTTGTTGATATTGTGGAGGGTGAGACGGCATCCCCATGTTTTAATGTCCAGTTTGCTGAAATTGCTAGGGCGCCATCGGCACAAAAGTTTGTTGTAGTGGCGGAGAGCTCCGAGACGAAATTGCATAGGCATGGTGACAGGAACCACATGATTAATCAGGAGAGGAGGTTGAAGTGGATGCAAGCCTGTGAACTCGTTTGTGTGTTGTTGTTCGAGTTCTCTAGGCGCGCCATTTTTCTCCGATCCCAGGTTTGAGTCAATAAGTTCAGTCCGAGATCTATGTTGTTCGAGATCTCTTTCCGCTCAAAGTCTTTTGAGTCCGAGTTCTTTTCTTTCCAGAAATTTGAGGCACCCACAACACAATAAGTTCGTTAACAACGGATGATATAAAAGTTCTGGTTCTTGTTCATTCTCTACTTCGGATATGCTATAGTGTCGGAAGCTTTCTCTCTTTGCTCCGGATCCCAGTTCGAAGCTTAGTTCGGCAAGAGTGGGCTCTTGTTCGAGCTTGTCTCTGCTGTCCGAGGCTCTGTACTGTTCATAGGTACAGTTCGGGATCGCAGCAGTTGTCCAAAGCGTCATCTTGTCCGAGTCTTTCTCTTCTTCTTTTGTATCACCATTTTTATTCGGTTTGCAATTCAATTTCGTTGATTCGAATGTTTCTGTAATTGAACATGTAGACCTTTGTCCGAATCTCTAAGTTCTGTTCCGACAACATGGCCTTTGTCTTGTAGCTAAGCTTACCATATAGGTTGCTATCATGTATTATGACAGTCAGTTAGCAAATTATGCTCTTATTGTGTGAGAGGTATGGTGATTTCATACATGATGTTTTTGCCATAAGGGAATTTCACCCTTTCGACAGGACACTCTTAAGAGCCAACGTGTGCTAAATAGGCCCATCTTACTTAATGGGCACAGACGTATCGATGCAGGTTAGGACCTCTGCCGTCCTGGTAGACTTTTAGCGATAGCCAAGTAGTGCTTTTGAAAAAGATCCGAGCCTACTTGTCCGAGCCAAGACCGACTCGTATTAGCTACTTAGTGGGATTGACTTAACCCTTTTGTACAATCGAGGGTATTCTGATGTGAGGCGTCCGACCCGGAGTTTGTCTGATTCTAGGCTAGCTTCGGATGTTAGGCTTCCATTGTCTGTTTATTCAGTAAGAGTGATTGGACATGTGGTGAGGTCGGGTCGGACTGAGTAGATACGAAAGGACGTAGGATAGAGACGCTTTTCATTAGTGGAAAGATCCGGAAGCGGACATCCAAATGGATGAGAGTCCGTGTGAGAGGATAACTCATCCATCCGTAAGAGGGATGGGGTGTTATCTTTTTAAACAACCGGTGTCGCGGGATGGTCCAAAGGAGGACATCCGAATGGACAAGAGTCCGTGTGAGAGGATGACTCATCCATCCGTAAGAGGGATTAGTTGTTATCTTCTTAAACAACCGGTGTTGCGGGATAGTCCGAAGGAGGACATTCGAGCGGACAAGAGTCCGTGTTATGCCGAGACGGTCGGGCTTATATTGATGTACTTATGCCGAGACGGTCGGGCTTATATTGAAGTACTTATGCCGAGACGGTCGGGCTTATATTGAAGTACTTATGCCGAGACGGTCGGGCTTATATTGAAGTACTTATGCCGAGGCGGTCGGGCTTATATAATTTCGTGGGTGTTGGACCCCCTTATTAATCGGAAACATGTCCTTGACGAATCATGTACGCTTGTAGTAAATAAAGTATTGATAAATAATGCGTGCATGCATGATGAATGAATGATGCAATGGATGTGAATGTATGGTAAATGATGATTTCAAGTTAAGTCAGAATACTTAGTTTTTCATCGAAAAATGTAGAGCATTATTTCCGGTTCTCCGTTTTAAGAGAAGCCAGCGAAATTGGAGATCGGGATTCGAAATAAACAAATCCCAACCTTTGAAAGTATCTCCTAGCTTTTAAGCTTATGGAGTTGGCCTCACCTTTGCTTGTGCAGCTAAAGGTGTAAGATGCTTGTCCTAGCCACTCTGGTGGTGGGAGACTTGTCCTGGCCACTTTGGCGTTGGAGACGGTCCTGGCCACTTTGGCGGTAGGAGGTTGTGCTATCCAAATTGGTAGCAAGTGTCGGATGTTTGTAGAACAATAAGTGTCTCACTTAGTTGGTTCGGAGGACGTAGTCTGAGCTTAGGGCGCATCTCTAAGACATGGTCAAGGACTCGCTCCGAGGATATGGTGAGAACATGGTCCGAGGCCACGGTGAGAACCTGCTCCGAGGAGAGGGTGAGGACCTGCTCCGAGGAGATGGTAAGAACCGGGTCCGAGGACATGGTAAGAGCCTGGTCCGAGGATATGGTGAGGACCTGCTCCGAGGAGATGGTGAGAACCTGGTCCGAGGCCATGGTAAGAACCTGCTCCGAGGAGATGGTGAGGACCTGCTCCGAGGAGATGGTGAGGACCTGCTCTGAGGAGATGGTGAGAACCTGGTCCGAGGCCATGGTAAGAACCTGCTCCGAGGAAATGGTGAGGACCTGCTCCGAGGAGATGGTGAGAACCCGGTCCGAGGCCATGGTAAGAACCTACTCCGAGGAGATGGTGAGGACCTGCTCTGAGGAGATGGTAAGAACTGGGTCCGAGGACATGGTCCGACCCTATCCGGCCTTAGGGAGCCTAGGATATGGTGCCTAGGACGTGGGCCGAGGATTGTCCCTAGGGCGTGGTCCTATCCTGCCTTCCTTGGATGATTTTTGCTAAGTGCTCCACTGGCCTCATCTTCTTTTGCCTTCTCAAACCTTTTTAGGAAGAGTGTGATGTTCTCCACCTAAGACTTGATGGAGTCATCGGGTAAGAATGGTTGAGAAGGTAAGAGCCTTCATGTTATCATTCAGACCATTTGACTCCATCGGGCTCTCATACCTAGTTAGATGACCTAGGGGACAAGTATCACTCGTCCTCTTCGCATGAGAGCTCTCCCTCACAGCCTAGGAGCTGAACTTCTTACTGCTTTAGTAACGGTTCTCACTGATCTTCTCGGTCTTTCCATTGCTGGAAGAGTATAGAGCCTCTTGTAACGTTTCCCATAGACGGCGCCAAAATGTTGAGGGTATAAGTCCCCCAACCACTTAGAGATTGCTCCTTAAGTTCCTCCACACACAATGAGTAGGATAACTTTAGGTAAGAACCACCACACTCTTATGAGCCAATGTGTAAGAACCCGAGATCCTAAGCTTCTTCAAGGTGTCTTCTTGGAAAGGACCTGCACAAGTGACCTGGAGGAGGGTTAGGACCGTAGACCCGGCTTGCTAAGTGTCAAACCGGACTGAGACTTTACTCAAGAGAGACTGAAGATCTACTATGTATAATAGTTGGGGAGGTAAGAGTCTGGGAAGAAGGCTTGACTTACCTTGCATTATGAGGATATGTCCATATTTATAGGTTTCCCTTGATAAAGGGAGGACTCACAAGATCACGCCAAGTATAAGGCTCAGATTGCGCCAACAATGCTCTATTAGGCCCATGGCCTAATAGATTGGTTGGGTTAGGACGTCCCGCTTAGGACTGTAGTCCGTGACAGAGCTTTTAGGACGTCCCGCTTAGGACTGTAGTCCAATAGAGCGGTGAGGACGTCCCGCTTAGGACTGTAGTCCGTGAAAAGCGGTTAGGACGTCCCGCTTAGGACTGTAGTCCGTGACAGAGCGGTTAGGACGTCCCGCTTAGGACTGTAGTCCGTGACAGAGCGGTTAGGACGTCTCGCTTAGGACTGTAGTCCGATAGAACGGTTAGGACGTCCCGCTTAGGACTGTAGTCCGGTAGAGCGGTTAGGACGTCATGGACATATTTATGTATCAGTAGCTTTGATGGTCTACAAGGAGGTGCTGACCAGATAAGCCAAGAACGCTGGATGATGATGTTCTTGTTGAATCAACAGAAAAAAAAAGGCTGGAAAACCCTTTCAATTGGGGGAAGTACACCTTTATGAAACTTGTGAAGAAGATTCCAGACTTTGAGCCTAAAATCGTTAAGGGCCTTGCTGAGCTAAAAGCCACATTAAGCTATGGACTAAAGATATGCTTCTTGATGGAGAAGCTTGCCATTGAGCTCAGAGAGAAGGCTGACATAGCCAACAGTAACCTGCTCTACAAATATGAGTATACAAACATGATAAAAAAGGTTACTGCATCTCAGAAAGGTTCCAAGAAACGAAAGACTGATGAGGTATCTGAGGGTTCCATAGCGACCAAAAAGCCCAGAACTTCACGGAAGAAGTCTGCTGGCAAATCAGAAGGCATACCCATTGTGGATGTCGACTCTCAGATATCTGCTGCCACTACTGATGAACTAATCAATGAAGATGAACTCATCAATGCTGCTAAGTCCACAGCTGATGAAATCATCAATGCTGCTAATAAGTCCACTGTTGATGAACTCATCAATGCTGATAAAAGCAGTGAGAAACCTCAAACACTCTCTGCAGAAGCAGCAGGGATTGTTGATAATTCAGTCCCAGATTTCAATGAGGAATCTGAAGATGAGGGGGCAGCAATAATCCCCAAGGTTGCTGAAAGAGCAACTAGTTCAAAGGTTGTTGAAGAAGCAACTGTGTCCAAAGTCACTGGACAAAACACACCATCAGAGCAAGTAACACTTAAGCATATTGAAGATGCTCTTATGAGTGGTAACTTAGTGTTGGAGGATACAGCCATTGCCTCAACACTTAAAAGTCTGTCTCAAGCAGATCTGGATAGGCCTGATACAACATCACCTGCTTCATCCAGATCAGAATCACCACACCAACCACAACAGCCAATAGTGGATGCTTCTGAGATGATACTTGAGTTACAGCATGAGATACCAGCATCTTTCCTTGCTGAAGAAAATCCTGTAAAAGAGAAGGTTCCCCAACTCAATGAGAGGGATCAAAATGAGGCATCTGCTCAGAATGATCAACCAGGGGAGGCAACTGAGTTGCACACTCAAGATAGGTCCGAAGTACCTCAAACTTCCACCAAAGAAGTGGTCCAAGAACAACAAGACCAACGCATGGAAACTTCACAAGTTCCAGAGACGAGTCAGCCTGACAAAGCTCAGGTAGCTGAATGGTTTAACTCTTTACTTGTGATAACTTATGCTTAAATCTTGTTACTTATTAAAATTTCTTTGTTACAGGCTGAATTAGAAACACAAGAACAAGAGGAAGCTGGAAAGCTTTCCTCAGAGCCTCACCTCTTAAGAAATTTGAGCCTGTGCTACAGGTGATAGAGAGTTCCTTAAGATATTACTTTTCAGATATAAGTTAATACACTTAACTAATTAAGTGGATGTTTCTAATAGGCTCCAACTGAAAAGAAGAATGATGAGGCTGAGAAGCCTAGCTCATCATAGAATCAACCAGAGACTCACATAGTGTTAGGAATATCTGTTTAGATTTTGATCAGCAACCTAATGACTTATCTTAGCTCAGAAAGGTGGTTAGTACTCTTGGTTCACTTGAACACTGTAAAAGAGGAAAATCACTAAGTATGTTAGTCTAGCAAATCTTGTATAGGATGTTAGGTCTCTGAATGTAATTTTTATATCTTCGATGAAGACCAAGAAGAAGGCATCCAGTAGGAGAGTTCAACAATTTTTTGAAATTTTGAAGACTGCACAAGATTGCTGAAGACAAAGGTCATCAGATACCTGTGTCCAGATATCTTGAATAAACAAACGTTTTTCAATAAACAAGTTTTGCAAAAGACATCTGAGAACGCAAGGTTTCTGACCGAGGAAAAGTGCCCATAGATATCTATGCTCAGATACCCTGGATAAAACTATGTTTCTGGGAAACAATGTTTCAACAGGTTTTTGGAGATGAGAAGGTCTCTGGAAAGGGACATGCAATGCTTCAGAAAGCGTGCATAGCTCCGTTGGCACTACAAGACAAAAATAGTGCAATGCAATAAATGCGCAGACAGGGACATCTGAACAAAAGAGGAAATCTCTGAAAAGAGACAACATCTTCTGCAGTACTATTTTCAGATATCAATAGTTTGAATTTCATTAAGCCTAACGGATACTATTCAAACGGCATGATTTTCAACTATAAACATCATCACTTAGAATGCTTGAAAGACACACATTGAAAACCTTCAACTTACAGAACGAACTTATTTCTTTCAAACATACAAGCCTTCAACCTACTTACTCTTTAGCTTACAGTTGCGACTAAGCTTTTGAATCCTAAGTAGCACGAAAGTTCTAAGTGTCCTGATCCTTAACAAGCATTGCTATCTGTGAAGGAGTTGAATCAAAAGATCAAGTATCTGAGTTTCATTCTCCAGAACATTTAACATAGACTTGGGTCAGTAAAGAACATATCACCACACATTGTTAAGTGATTCTTGTTCTATAGAGTATTACTACATAACTGAGAAAGTTATTAAGACTACTCACCTGACAAACTACTTTAACCAACACCTTAAACGGCGTGGAGTACAGGAAGTACTTAGTTTGGGAAACAAAGGAATAACTCCAAGGTTACTGAGTATAGGAAGTACATGGTTGGGAGCTGGGGAATAACTCAGGGGGAACACTTGGTTGGGAACCTAGTGTATTTTGGAATCGAGAGAAGATATTTGTAAGGTGAACTCAATTATCTGTCTTAGTGAATTTTACGCCACCTTCAGATACCACTATAAAGATCAGTGTTATTTACTTTCTGCAACTTATTACTTGCTTTATTTACCTTGCTGAGTATTTACACACATCTTGCTGAGCACGTGCACTTATCACAGAAAAGTCTTCCGCTCTCTGAAATTAAGTACGAGATATCCTCATAGATATCTGAGAAATTTTGTGTATCGACAAAAGTTGTAAAAGACTATTTATCCCCCCCCCCCCCCCACAAGTCTTTTCCTTTGTCGTTATCTGGACCAACAAGTGGTATCAGAGCGGGAGGTTTCCAAGCCTTCTGCACTGAACCTAGATCCCATATAAGTGCCCACTAATTGCTTTTCACCTACACTTGATTTGTCTGTTCAGTGTGTTTGCTGCAGGATGTCTTTAAGTGACGCTCCAATTCTCAAGCCAGAGAATTATGAGAAATGGAAGAACAACATGATGCTCCATCTAGAAGCCATCAGTTATGAAATGATCGAAGTAACAAAGAATGGCCCCATAGTCATTCAACAACTCAAGCAGGTCATGGAGGTTTCTAATGGTAGAGACAGAGTTCCCACTGATAAAGAACCAAGTGGTGGTTCCTCACAAACAGGTGCTTCAACCAGTGGAAAACCTATTGGTCAAGTTGTTTACGAGCCAAAGCCCAGAGAGCTCTGGACATCGGAAGATGCCAAGAGAAATCGACTGGATGGTCAGGCTCGCAATATCATCATACATTCCACTCCATAGCACATACAAGGTATCGTGTAAAAGGCGAAAGTGGCCTGGCAACTGATTGAGGAAATCTGTGCCGGCACTGAGAAAACAAAGGAAAATAAGTTCGAAGTTTTGACGCTCAAATTCCAAAACTTTAAACAAGGTCCCACAGAGACTCTTGAAGAACTAGATTTTCGGTTTACAACATTGATGAGTGAAATGGCTGCACTTGGTGAAAGCGAGAGATACTCTAACTCTGAAAAGGTTAAGACTATCGTGAGAAGCTTGAATCAAAACTGGGAACATACTCAGTATTTTATTTCAACCAAGGAATGCCAAATATCACTCCAGTAGAACTCTTTTCCCACTTAGCTACTGTCAACTATGAAACTACTCAGAGAGAACAAACAATTGCTGAGAAAGTTCACAATGTTGCTTTAGTAACACAAGGCACTTCTGAAAAGAATGATACCCAAGAAATGACTGAGGAAGATGCTCTTGTTGTAAAGAAAATGAGAAAATACGTCAGTCGTGAGATTGAGAGAAGAAAAGCCAAAGAGAAGCTGAAAAAGCATCTAGGCTCAAACTATCACCAAAGATAAAAATATCGACTCTCAAGCTCACGAACAAGCCTACCAAGAAGCATCTTGTACTGAGGAAGCAGAAATCGGAAACGATATCTGTTTCTATTGTCAGAAACCTGGTTATTTTAAAAGAGATTGCTCTGTTTTCAATAAGCTAAAGCAAGGTGACAAGAAAGATAGAAGAAACTTCAAGAGAGGTCAGAGAGCTTTGCTCACGGAAGAAAGAAAAAAGATTCAAATCCAACTGGATGCACTCGACATTGAGTTAGAATCTGAGGAAGAAGACACACACATTGACACTCTTACTGATGTACACTCTTATTTAAGAGATCCTTCAGAAAAGGGAGGACTTAAGCAGGACACACAAACAAATAGCTCCACTACTCTGAACAAGAATGACGAAAGAATAACGTTTGTTAGTGCTCAGCAAAATGGTTCTCAAATAACCTACAACATTGGTCAGAAAGCTAAGGTTGTTGACAAAGGAAAGGCAGTCGCAACCAAACCTTTTTGGGAAAAACAAGTCCAAAAGAAAACTGTTGGGAATGTTTCTGTAAAGAAACATAACACTTTTCAGTGTAATCACCCACAGTGCTATGTCTCTCAGAAAGGAAAAATTGCAGGAGCAGGCAAATTTTCCAACATCATGTTTTCTGGAAAGAAAGATGTTCCAGAGACTAGCAAAGCTGTTGAGAAGAGAACTCAGACAGCACCAGGTGCTCGAAATAGCATTGGCTATAAAGCCATGGGGAAACAACTCGCTCGTGAGTATAAACAAGAGCAAGAACGATGGATGAAAGCCATGATTGCGCATAGCAATCATCAGAAGTGGAAGAAAGAACAGGTTACGACCACTCTGAATGCTAGGGCTAGAAGAAATTTGGCAAGGAAAGCTAAGTTTTCTGAAAAGCAGACTCAGCAATCTGATAGGTATCTGAAAGCACCACGACGAGCACCAAGGAACACACCAAGAAGGAAAATAGCTTTAACTGATAATGATACCAATCATTTACCTAAAATTCCTTGTTATGTTCCAACAAGACAAAAAAATATCCCAAGGAAGTTCATTCAGAAATGGATTCCTACAGGGAGATTCTTTAGTCCAGAAGGTTCCATTGTTGGAATGAGAGCCTAACTCCTTGTTTCCTGTTTTGTGCAGAACACTCTGAGGAAGAACCCGAAGTGGCATTTTGATAGTGAATGTGGGAAGCACATGACAGGAGACAAAGCAAATCTGATTAACTACAGAAAATGTGATAATGGACCAATTATTAGATTTGCTGGAGGAGATGAAAATCCAACCATAGGTTTTGGCAATCTAAAGTTTGGAGCTCTTACAATCTCTGAAGTACTACATGTGAAGGGATTGAAATATAATCTCCTAAGCATGAGTCAATTGGTAGATAAAGGGTACACTGTCAAGATCAAGTCAAAACAATGCAAAGTAATTGACAATGAGTCAAAGTAGACAGTCTTGGTTGCTAGGCGAAAATGAAATCTTTATGTTGCTGACTGGGCATCTGTCACAACTGAAGAATGTCTAATGGTGAGTCAATCTGGCCACACTGAAGAAAACTGGCTATGGCATAAAAGAATGAGTCACTTGAAGTTCAAAACTCTGAACAAGCTAGCCAAGAAAGAATTGGTGGTTGGTTTACCCAAAATGGTATATAGAAAAGATGGTATATGCTCAGCCTTCCAAATGGGAAAACAATCCAAAACATCTTTCAAGTCTAAAACTAGACACTCCAGTGAAAGGCCACTGTAAATGTTACATATGGATCTTTTTGAATCCTATGTAACTAGCTATGCAGGAAAGAAGTATGGTCTGGTTGTTTTTTATGATTACTCAAGATTCACTTGGGTTGTATTTCTCAAACAAAAATCTGATGCAAGGGTTGAGATACCCAACTTGCTGAATAAGCTTGAAGTCATGAAAAATGACAAGGTATCTGTAATCAGAACAGACCATGGTACTGAGTTTGTGAACCAGTACATAAAAGAGTTTTGTACCTGCAAAGGTATAGAACATCAACTATCTTCCGTAAGGACACCACAACAAAATGGTATTGCTGAAAGGAAGAATAGGACCCTAAAAGAAGCAGCAAGAACAATGCTTGCTGACACTGAAATAAGTGATCTATTGGGTTGAAGCTGTTAACACAACCTGCTACACTCAAAATAGATGTTTGATTAACAAACACCATGACAAAACTCCTTATGAACTTTTGATTGGTAGACCCCCTAGTATCAAACACCTAAGGGTGTTTGGTTGCAGATGTTTTGTTCTTAACAATGGAAAAGCAGATGAAGGAGTATTTCTTGGTTATTCTCTGAATAGCAAAGCCTACAGAATCTACAACAAAAGAACGCAAAAGATTGAAGAATTTGTTCATGTAGTCTTCTACGAAGGAAACAAGAAAGTACCCTTGAATGAAGAACTCTCAGATAGGTTCAAAGAACTAATGATTAAAGATTCTGAAGAAGAATCCTCAAAAGAAAACTCTATCATTCACTTAGAGGATGAATCTAACGATGAAAAGCAACAATTGTTTAGTAACAACCAGATGACTCTAAGACATGATGAAGAATTTCCTATGAGAATTCCAGAAATGGAACAAGTTACTGAGAACCTTCATCATGAAGAGGTTTCTGAGAATGAGATTGTTGAAAATTAAATTCCAGATATCTCCAACACTGAAAAAGTGTCAGATATCCATGGCATTTCCCATATGTCAGATATCTCAGATACTGCACAAGTATTCTATCAAGATCATATTGATTCACATTCATATCAAAATGATATTGATCCTACTACAGTAGAACCTCTATAAATTAATACTCGATAAATTAATAACCTCAATAAAATTAATAATTTGTCCAGTCCCAACTTGGGACCAGTACAAATTTGGACCCCAATTAATAAAATAATAAGATAATATTTTTTTTGAAATTCCAATGTATATATATTGGTCCCAACGAAACTATAAATTAATAATTACTAAAAAATTCCATATATATATTTATTATATCTGTGTGTGTGTACTTCAAAATTCTAAGAGAATCTGTAGTCACTTTTTTTTTTGTTGAACTTCAAATCTATATTGAGTTCATCTATAAATCTCCCACATTGCACTAAAGAGTTGGGGCGTTGTCTTCTCGTATTGTGAAGAGTTGTTGCCGCCTGCAATGCTTCTTTTCGAGTGACCGGTTCCAAACCTATTGAATCATCCTCAGCTTCATCATCGACCGAATTTTGAATGGTATCCACCACAATTTCTTCAATGCTTTGAACTTCGTAACATTCATTATTTTCACCAGGATAATCTAGCAAGTGATTCACATACATTTTGTGCCGATAATACATACCCGTAATCAAGTTCTCAACCTCACGAATGTCTTCTCAAGAATTTGCATCGTTTAAATCACTTGACCAGGTTTGATTTGCCGAACGAATCTTGCAGTGTCGAAAGCAATTTACTATGGACTCTTGTTGCACATTTACTTTCCAAGCTGAGACGGCCAAATTGATAGCATTTAAAACATTAATCTTTTCCGGAGAAGAAATGTGCAACTCATAACCTTCCAAAATCTTACGGCAAAACCTTTTGCGGTAGTAAATTTTAAAGGCTCTAATTATCCCAGCTCACATGGACTTGGAAATTTAAAGGTCATACATGAAACCTCTTTAAATTAATAAATTATTAATTTATCGATATAATAATATCTCGCTAAATTAATAAAATATTCCGGTCCCAACATTATTAATTTATAGAGCTTTTACTGTAGTTCAAAACCCATTATGAAATGGATAAGAAATCATCCTGCCAAGGATGTGATCGGTCCTTTAGACCAAGGAGTTAGAACTAGGAGAGCAATTTCTGACTCTCTTTATGGATGTTTCATCTCAAATATTGAACCTAAAACTATAGAAGAAGCATTGAAGGATCAAGATTGGATCTCTGCAATGCAAGAAGAGTGGATCAATCTGAGAGAAACAAAGTCTGGAAACTAGTTCCATTTGTTGACGGAATATCTGTAATTGGAACCAAGTGGGTTTTCAGAAATAAAATGAATGAGTCTGGTGAAATAACCAGAAACAAAGCAAGGTTGGTTGCCAAGGGATTCACCCAGACAGAAGGACTAGATTTTGACGAGTCATATGCTCCAGTTGCAAGATTGGACGCAATTAGACTATTTCTAGCCTTTGCATTTCATAATGACTTTAAAGTTTATCAGATGGATGTTAAAAGTGCATTCCTAAACGGTGAACTTGCTGAAGAAGTCTATGTTGAACAACCACCAGGCTTTGAGGTTTCCATAGAAAGTAGAATGGTTTATAAGCTTCAGAAATCTCTCTATGGATTGAAACAGGCTCCGAGAGCATGGTATGATACTTTAGCCAAATACTTGCTGGAAAGTGGCTTCAAGAAAGGAGATGTTGATAAAACACTCTTTACTTTGAACCATGAAGGGAAACTACTTTTAGTTCAAGTATATGTTAATGACATTATATTTGGATCTAAAGACAAGCAACTCTGTGAAGACTTTGCTGAGCTCATGAAAAGTAAATTTGAGATGAGCATGATGGGAGAATTAAACTCTTTCCTAGGATTGCAAGTCAAGCAACTTAATGATGGAATATTCATTAGCCAAACAAAGTATGCAAAGGATATGATCAACAAGTTTAATTTAAAGTCTTCTGAAAAGAATGCTAAGATACAAATGAGCATTGGAACCAAAATGACCTATACTAAATCTGACAAGAGTGTTGAAGAACACAAGTATAGGAAATTGATTGGGTCTCTACTATACCTCACTGCAAGTAGACCTGATATTCAATATGCAGTTGGAGTGTGTGCTAGATTTCAGACAAATCCAATGCAATCACACTACAACATTGCAATGAAAATATTAAGGTTGTAAAGGGTACTGTAGAAGTTGGATTGTGGTATCCAAAAGACAGTGGATTGAGCTTAGTTGGCTATTATGATGCCGACTATGCTGGATCATTGCTTGATAGAAAAAGCACCTCAGGAACTTGTCAATTTCTTGGTGCCAGATTAATATCATGGTTCAGCAAGAACAAAACTCAATTGCCAAATCTACCACAGAGGCTGAATATATTGCTGCTGGGTGTTGTGCTTCACAGATATTGTGGATACAACAACAACTTAGAAACTATGAGGTCAATGAAGAGAAAACTCCGATTTTCTGTGACAACACAAGTGTTATTACCATAACTCAGAATCCTAAATTTCATGCAAGAACAAAGCACATTGATGTAGACACCACTTCATTAGAGACCATGTTGAAAATGGCAATATAGAGATACTCAAGATTGGAACTGAAGACCAACTTGCAGATATCTTTACAAAGCCTTTGCAAGAAAGTAGGTTCTTAACCTTGAGACATAGTCTTGGGTTAATGGAGCTACCAAAGGAACTGAAAAGTTCTAATCTGTGAGACAAAAATTCAGAAAGGAGAAAGATATCTGGAACGGGCATCTAGATATTCAAGGCAAAAAGGTATCTGAGATGAGAACTCATATACTAAAAGAAGCTAAAAATGTGAGTGAGACAGGAACTCAGTATGATTAAGAAGGGAAAAAGAAGAGATAAGATATCTGGAACAGGAATTCAAAATATCAAAGGTAAAGGGTAAAATGGCTATTTGAAGATTTCTGAGACAGGAACTCAGATATCTAGATCACTCAGTGAGGGGGAACACAAAAGAGAATAGTACAACTGTCTACAATCAACTACTCTCTTGAAATTTGTATTATTTCTATCTTTGTGTAAAACATGAACAGATATTGTGTGTGAGATAGACTCAGATACAAAATCGTCCCTTAGTCACACAGAAGAGATGTGATTCAGATAGCTAATCGCCAAAATTCATTAATTGGGCACAATCACATGGGTTGATTGTGATCATTGCTGGAAAAGCAATCCCAACCATTGATGAAATGGGCATTCCATTTTAAAGGCCGAGATTAATTCTCTGTAAAATAGTAGACTGTAAAAACTCAGACGTGGCCCACTAAGCATTTTATGCAAACCGATTTTTACCCACGCCTTACTGCACGTACACAAATACAAATGCACAAAATTAATTTGTGTATTTTTTTCATGTTGAAATTACACTGCTATATATATAGGATTTTGGCAAAAGGAATCACTTTCACCTAATCCTACATTTTCTCTTGCACAAAAACTGCAAAATACTCTCAAATCTCCTTGCAATTTTCTCTGCAACTACTGATTCCTTCTTAGTTTTTCTGGAAAGAATCACTAATCTCCTACCTTAATTTCTTCTCGATTTTCAAAAACTTCACTATTTAAAGAGATGGCTCCAAAACGTGCTCTTACCCAGAAATCCCAAGCTACTATATATGGTACTGCTGAAAAGCAAGCACCAGTGCTGGTTATAACAAATAATCGGTTGATTGGAGAGTTCAATCCTGATCATTGGACTTCAAATCACAGGATTATTTTGGGGTGGTGCCATGATTGAGGAATACCTGGTAGTTGCAATAGAAAACCAGACTGACAGAAAGCTGGTACTTGATATGCTTGAAAAGGCACAAATCAAGGGCTTTCTATCTGCTCTTCCCAGTGGAGTTTCTTCACTGGATGTCCTGGAGTTTTACAATAACTCCACGATTATCTCCAAAGTCTCTGAAGGCACTGAGACAGTGTCTATCAAGACCAAAGTCAAAGGACAAGAAATCCTATTGGATGAAACAGCTTTCTGTGAGCTGTTTGAACTTCAAAACTTGGAAAGGATTTTGAAATTGACACCAAGGATGAAGATCTCCTTGAGGGTGTCAAAAAGCTCTACAGTGATATGTGTGATCTTGACAAGCCAGGCACACCCATCGACTTCAAACTTGCTGACATAAGAACCAGACATCTGTTGGTTCACTGGGATGTGTTGGCATGTATCCTTCACAGATGCTTTGATGGTCTACAAGGAGGAGCTGACCAGATAAGCCAAGAACGCTGGATGATGATGTTCTTGTTGAATCAACAAGACAAAAAGGCTGGAAAACCCTTTTAGTTGGGGGAAGTACGCCTTCATGAAATTTGTGAAGAAGATACAAGACTTTGAGTCTAAAATCGTTAAGGGCCTTGCTGAGCTAAAAGCCACAGTAAGCTATGGACTGAAGATATGCTACTTACTGGAGTGCCTTGGCATTGAGCTCAGAGAGACGGCAGACATTGCCAATAGTAACCTACTCTACAAATATGAGTATACAAACATTATGAAAAAGGTTACTGCATCTCAGAAAGGTTCCAAGAAACGAAAGACTGATGAGGTATCTGAGGGTTCCGTTGCGACCAAAAAGCACAGAACTTCACAAAAGAAGTCTGCTGGCAAATCAGAAGGCATACCCATTATGGATGTCGACTCTCAGATACCTTCCGACACTGTTGATGAACCCATCAATGCGGATAAAAGCAGTGAGAAACTTCAAACACTCTCTGCAGAAGCAGCAGGGATTGTTGATAACTCCGTTCCAGATTTTGATGATGAATCGAACAAGGAGGAGATCCCAGCCCCCAAGGTTACTGAAAAAGTAACCAAGGCCAAGGGGAAGAGGACCAAAAGGTCCAAGGTTGCTGAGAAAACAACTAGCTCAAAGGTTGCTGAGCAAGCAACTATAGAAAAGGTTGTTGGTGCCAACACATCATCAGGGAAAGTCACGTATAAACAACTTCAAGAAGCCCTGATGAGTGGTGACCTAGTGTTGGTAGACGCTGATGTCAACACCACACTTAAAAATCTGGAAGAGCTCTCAAATGCTCAACCTTCTGCTTCCAGATAACCACAACAACCACAACCACAACAGCCACAAGTGGTTGATGAAATGGTCAATGAACTCCATTTCGACATGCCAGCAATGTAATATGCTGAAGAAAATCCTGCAAATGAGCAGGTTCCCCAACGTCTAGAGAGGGATCAAACTGAGACACCTGCTCAGAATGATCAAATAGGGGAGGCAACTGAGTTAGCCACTCAGGAAAGGTCTGAAGTACCTGAAAGTTCAAACAAAGAAGCTGAAATGGAATAACAAGACCAAAGCATAGAAGGGTCACAAGTTCCAGAGACCAATCAGCCTGACACTGCTCAGGTAGCTGCATGGTTTAACTCTCTACTTGTGATATTTTATGTTTATAAATCTTGTTACTTATAAAAATTTCTTTGTTACAGGCTGAATTAGAAACAAAAGAACAAGAGGAAGCTGCAAAGCCTGCCTCAGAGACTGAGAAGGAGGCTACCATAGCCTCATCACTTAAGGAACCTGAGCCTGTATTACAGGTAATAATTAGTTCCTTAAGACATAACTTTTCATGGTATCTATTGTATACACTTGACTAACTAAGTGTTTGTTTCTAATAGGCTCCAACTGAGAAGAAAGATGAAGAGACTGCAAAATCCATCTCTTCAGAGAATAAACCAGAGACGGCAAAGGTCTCTGAGACACAAGTGTCTGAACCTTCTGCAAAGAAGGTATTCCACTCAGATACAAGTATGATTATAAAGAAACTTCTATGATCATCTTTCTAAACACTTACACTATCTACTTACAGGTTCAAGAAAGAGTAGATGTTGTTGGGGAGTCCCCAACACCAATGGAAATTGATGAGGCAGTCCAGCCTTCATCACAAGAGAAACAACCAGTGACTGCCCAAGTCTCTGACAGACAAGTATCTGAGCCTCTTCTTCAAGAGGTAATTGGCTTCTCAGATACAAAAGTTGTCAACATTTTTTCTCTTGTTCAAAATTTCTAAGTGTAATGTTTTCTCTCAGGTTCAAGAAAGAGAAGATGTTGAGGATCAGACATTAAGGTCTCCTCCTCGCATCCAGATATCTGGGGACGCTGGAACCTCAGTAGTCAAGATCTCTGAGCTTGTCACACAGGTAACTCAGAAAACTGTCTACTCTAAAACCCAGATATCTACACAAGTTTTGAAACAAACTCAAAACTCTCTCTTTCAGGCTCAAAGTAGTGCCAAGAAGGAGTCAAAGGATGACTATGAGAACCTCCTTCCCTTCTTCAAGACTCATACCTTGCCAAAGCATATTCAATGCTTCAAGAAATGGCAGAGGTTAAGGTGCTCTGATCTCTCTGAAATACTTAGAATCACAGATCAACCAACAAGACGAGCACGAGCTCTTGACCTGGAAAACTATATCCATGCAATGTTCCCTACTGAACAATATCAGGTTGCGACCTTAATGCATAAAGATTTTTCCAACGAAGTGGCACACAAACTGGTGCAAGCCTTCAAAAGGCGATGGTCGCATCAGACAGATGGCTTTCAAGCCAGTCTTACCCAAGACACTCCAATTTATACCCTTTGAGCAAGAGGAAGTTAATGGCCAAAAAGTTACTGTTCCAGAAGTGATAAATCCGGTATCTGAAGACGATGAGGAGGAAGAGACTGATGAGAATGACTATGAAGAACCTCCTTCTGACCATTACAAGGATGAGGATGATAAGAAGCATGATGATGATGCCCCTGCACCAGGGACAGGAGGGATTGCACAAAGTAATAATACCTCAGTTGCTGAAAAGCACACTGAGAGGACATCACAAAAATCCCCTCCTCCATCTCCTCAGAAATCTACCCATCCATCTCCTCAACAAAAAGACTCTCCTGAAAAAGTAGTTGAGCACTCTGAGGAAAACACTCAGAAAATAGTGGATGCACAAGCCAGAGTTGCTCAACTCAAACAACTGTTGGAGGAAGAACAACAGCTACATCTTCAATTGGAAGAAAAGATAGTTGAATTCAGAGTCAAGCTAGATAAACTTGAAGAACAAACACGCAAAGAGACGCAAGCTTACTCTGAGATTAAAGGGCCCCGGGATGCTGTTGATTATATTGCTAAGGAGCTAGATGCTGAACAAGTATCTGAAGAAAAGCATGCTGCTAAGGCTGCATCTTCACCAAAGAAACCATCCTTCAAAGGCAAGAAACCCATATCTGAGATGGTTGCCGCCTTCAGAAACCTTGATGAAGAAGTTCAAGAGGATGAAGATCACTGGGCTGATGACTCAGATGATGAAGAAGACAAGGCATTGGCAGAACACCGCAATGAACACTTAGCGGTTTCTCATCTGAAAAGGAAGCTAATTGCTCCTGAAGTATTCAACAAACTGCCAAATGTCCACTCCCAAGAATACATGAATAGATACCAAGTTATGGAAAATCTTAAAAAGGAGTTGTCTTCACAGAACAAAGACGTAATTGCCTCCGTCCCCTCAGATATGAAGAAATTCACTGAGCTCATCACTCAGAGAACAACTAGTATATTCCTTGCTCAGAAGGATCTGGGGATGGTAAGGGACGATGATGTGTCATTAGCTGAAAAAGCTTTTTATGAGGCAAGTTACACTGCTGGCAAAGCAGACGCCAACTAGGCCCATTGGCAGAGCTCACTGATAAGGAAAATGGACTTATCAAACAAAATCAGGAGCTCAAGGCTGAACTTCATAATTTGGTTACTGCCTACAATTACTTGCAAAGGAATTTTGAGTCTCTCTCAGAATCCTTTGTGGTACTTAGTCAGTCAACAATGACCAAGGGGGAGGATTTGGACCTCAAGGTCAGGGGGAAGGATTTCAACAAAAGAAGAAATCTGGAGTTGGTGCTGCTCAGAAAGGAAGAGGAAACAAGAGAACTTCCCAGCAACCACTCAGAATAAATGAGCATTCCTCAAGTCAAGTTGCTTTGCAAATAGTAGCTACTTCCCAGCAACCAACTGAAAAAACAACAATGATAACAAGGGCAGGGCACAAAGACCTCCAAGGAGCACCAAGGCTCCAAGGAGAAGACAAGTGAAAGGGATTGAAGAGTCTGAAGAAGAAGAAGAAGAAGAAGAATAAGAAGAAGAAGAAGAAGAAGAAGAAGAAGAAGAAGGCCAAATCAAATCCCAGGGCAATGAAAAAGGCTGCAAATCACCTAACAAGAGAAATATGGAAGATGAGGATGAAGCTCCTCTTCACAGAAAAAGAAGAAAGGTTGATAGTCTATCTGAGCCCATAGCTGCAAAGCTTTTGGCAGCTAAAACACCCTCAGAAAATACCAAGTCAATCCAGGGTGGTTCTTCAAGCAATCCCCCAAAGGAGAATTCAAGACAAAGGAGGAATAGATTGAGAGCTGAAAGAAGAAAAGGTCAACTTCCACTCAGGCCAGAATAAGCCAGAATTGAGTCTGTGAAGACCAACAATGACTCCTCTGTCTACAGGTGCATTAATTAGAAGAATGGCTACTGGATTATGGAACTCAAGCACTTACTGGTAAATGAAAAATTTCCAGAACCAATCCATAAACAGCTCATGGCATGGAGAAAAGACAAGCAGTCTTGATTAATACCAACCACATCAAAGCCTGGTTGGATTTTGAAGTAATCAACAGAATAGAAGCCATGAAAAAGGACCTCTCTGATGATTGTCCTTATGGAAAGCCAGATGATGTGCACAGAATTCCTAACATCACTGGAACAGGCACAAGAGCAAGACTTGATGTGGAACCCTATGAGTCTTTCTACATGACTGAAGATCAATACAAGGGTGACATCAGATATCTGAAGATCATATATGAATACTTCAAGCTATCAGATTTCAGAATTGACCATGCCTGGAAATGGGGAAAGTATCCGTGGGTCAAACAATTTGCCAAGAAGAATCCCACCATAACCTACAAGGAAGTTTGTGGATTTGCCAGAAACACTAAGATGATAGTCAGGACTTTGCTCTTTGACTACTCAGATGATATCAAAAGGTTTGGGGATTGGGAATTTGCAAATTGTCCACAGATCTGCTGATTGAAGACTAGAAGATTTTGAAGACTTGGAGACTAGTTTATTAGGATGTCTACTTGGAGCTTGGTTACTCCTGTTGTCCTAATTTAACTATGTATTCTGTATCTTGCTGACTGAGTTGAAATGTATTTTATGTATTAAGTTATCTTTGAATTTTACTTGTAACATATCTGATGAACCTACTCTCAGATATCAATCTATAAAAAGATAACTTGTCAGCAAAGATCACACCTTGTGATTTGGTTGATGTTTACTTTCTGCACTTAATTAAAATAAATTGAAAAGATCATAAGAAATTATTTAAGTGTTAGATTGTTCCCTCTTCCAAGTTGTAAAGGTTTTAAAGATAGTCATCGTTGACTGATCAAAAAGGGGGAAATTTGTTAGGAATATCTGTTTAGATTTTGATCAGCAACCTAATGACTTATCTTAGCTCAGAAAGGTTGTTAGTACTCTTGGTTCACTTGAACACTGTAAAAGCGGAAAATCACTAAGTATGTTAGTCTAGCAAATCTTGTATAGGATGTTAGGTCTCTGAATGTATTTTTTATATCTTCGATGAAGACCAAGAAGAAGGCATCCAGCAGGAGAGTTCAACAACTTTTTGAAGTTTTGAAGACTGCACAAGATTGCTGAAGACGAAGGTCATCAGATACCTGTGTCCACATATCTTGAATAAACAAGCGTTTTTCAATAAACAAGTTTTGCAAAAGACATCTGAGAACACAAGGTTTCTGAACGAGGAAAAGTGCCCACAGATATCTATGCTCAGATACCCTAGATAAAACTATGTTTCTGGGAAACAATGTTTCAACAGGTATCTGGAGATGAGAAGGTTTCTGGAAAGGGACATGCAATGCTTCAGAAAGCGTGCATAGCTCCATTGGCACTACAGGACAAAAATAGTACAATGCAATAAATGCGTAGACAGAGACATCTGAACAAAAGAGGAAATCTCTGAAAAGAGACAACATCTTCTGCAGTACTATTTTCATATATCAATAGTTTGAATTTCATTAAGCCTAACAGATACTATTCAAACGGCATGATTTTCAACTATAAATATCATCACTTAGAATGCTTGAAAGACACACATTGAACACCTTGAACTTACAGAACGAACTTATTTCTTTCAAGCATACAAGCCTTCAACCTACTTACTCTTTAGCTTACAGTTGCGACTAAGCTTTTCAATCCTAAGTAGCACGAAAGTTCTAAGTGTACTGATCCTTAACAAGCATTGCTATCTGCGAAGGAGTTGATTCAAAAGATCAAGTATCTAAGTTTCATTCTCCAGAACATTTAACGTAGACTTGGGTCAGTAAAGAATATATCACCACACATTGTGAAGTGTGTTAAGTGATTCTTGTTCTATAGAGTATTCCTACATAACTGAGAAAGTTATTAAGACTACTCACCTGACAAACTACTTTAACCAACACCTTAAACGACGTGGAGTATAGGAAGTACTTAGTTTGGGAAACTAAGGAATAACTCCAAGGTTACTGAGTATAGGAAGTACTTGGCTGTGAGCCGTGGAATAACTCGGGGGGGACACTTTGTTGGTAACCTAGTGTATTTAGGAATCGAGAGAAGATATTTGTAAGGTGAACTCAATTATCTGTCTTAGTGGATTCTAGGTCTGAGAAAGGCCGAAGTGGATTAGTTGAAGGATTACGCCACCTTCAGATACCACTATAAAGATCAGTGTTATTTACTTTCTGCAACTTATTACTTGCTTTATTTACCTTGCTGAGTATTTACACACACCTTGCTGAGCACGTGCACTTATCACAGAAAAGTCTTCCGCTCTCTGAAATTAAGTATCAGATATCCTCACAGATATCTGAGAAATTGTGTCTGTCGATAAAAGTTGTAAAAGACTATTCACCCCCCCCCCCTCCTAGTCTTTTCCTTTGCCGTTATCTGGACCAACACATAGTCTCTGAGGAACAAGATTCTGAGCGTTCTACTAAGAAGTTATATATCTCAGACATCTATACTTTCCACTCTGATACTCTACTCATTTTTCTAAAATGCTTAACACTTTCTACTTACAGGCTCAAAAAGAAGTAGAAGTTGCTAGGGATATGCCACCTCAATCCCCACAACCAATGGAAGTTGATGAGGCCAACAAGCCTTCATCATCTGAGAGAATACCAGAAACTGCACAAGTTTCTGAGAGACACATATCTGAGCCTCCTATTGTGGAGGTAATTGACTTCTCAGATATCTGAAATTGTCTAATTATTTCTCTTAACAAATTTCTAAGTGTTATGCTATATTCTCAGATTCAAAAAGAAAGAGAGGATGCTGAGGATCAGACTTCCAAGTCCCCTCATCACACCAAGATATCTGAGACACCTGGAATCTCAATAGTCCAACCATCTGAGCCTGTTTCTATTGCACAGGTAACATAGATACCTGACTACTCTAAAACCCAGATATCTACTAAAGTTTTGAAACTAACTCAAAACTCTCTCTTTCAGGCTCAAGCTAGTGCCACAATGGTCCCTGAAGTTTCAGACAAGGACCTACTTCCATATTTCAAGAATCACACTCTGCCAAAGCATCTCAAGTGCTTCAAGAAATAGCAGAGACTCAGATGCTCTGATTTGACTGAAATAACAAGGGTCACTGATCACCCTACCAGAGGAGAAAGAGCATTTGACCTTGAAAATTATGTCCATGCAATGTTCCCAACAGAGAAATATACTTTTGCTTCTCTAATGCATAAGGACTTCATCAAGGAAGTGGCACACAAGCTCACTTAAGCCTTTGAAAAGGCAGATGGTCAGACCAGAATGGAGTTTTCATTCAAGCCAATCTTGCCCAAGTCTCTACAAATCATACCCTCTGAGCAAGAGGAAGTAAATGGGCAAATGATCACTATTCCAGAAGTGATCAATTAGGTCTCTGAAGATGAAGAAGAGAAGGAGACTGATGAGAATGATTAAGAAGAACCTCCTTCTGAACATCACAAGGATGGGGATGATAAGAAGGATGATGATGATGCCCCTGCACCAAGTATAGGAGGGATAGCACAAGGAACTATTGCCTCAGCTGCTGAAAAGCTCACTGAGAGGACATCACAGAAATCCCCTCCTTCATCTCCTCAGAGATCTACCCATGTATCTCCCAACAAAAATACACTACTGAACAAGTAGTTGAGCACTCTTAGAATAACACTCAGAAATTATTGAATGCACAAGCCAGAGTTGCTCAACTTAAACAATTGTTGGAGGAAGAACAACAGCTAAATCTTCAACTGGAAGAAAAGATAGCTGAATCTAAAGCAAAGCTCCAAAAGATTGAAGATCAAACCATCACGAAAATGGAAGCTTATGCTGAAATGAAAGAACTCCGGCTTGCTGTTCAGGCAATTGCTGAAGAATTAGATACTGAGCAAGTATTTGAAGACAAGCATGATGCTAAGGCTGCATTACCAAAAGATGTACCATCCTCCTCACTGAAAGGAAAGAAGCCCACCTCTGAGATGGTTGCTGGACTAGAAAACATTGATGAAAATGTCCAAGAGGATGAAGATCACTGGGCTGATGACTCAGATGATGAAGAAGAGAAGAAATTGGCAGAACACCGAAATGAGCACTTGGTGGTGTCTCATTTGAAAAGGAAACTGATTGCTCCTGAAATTTTCAACAAGCTGCCAAATGTCAACTCCAATGAATACTTGAATAGATACCAAGTACTGGCTAAATTGAACAAGGAGTTATCTTCTCAGAATGAAGCCGCCATTGCATCAGTCCCTGCAGAGATGAAGAAATTCACTGAGCTCATCACTCAGAGAACAACCAGTCTGGTCATTGCTCAGAAAGACCTAGGCATGGTTAGGGATGATGACCAAAACTTGACTGCAAAAGCTTTTGAAGAGGCTAGCTATGCTGTTGGAAAAGCAGATGCTGTTCAAGGTCCACTAGCAGAGCTCACTGATAAGGACAATGGACTTATCAAACAAAATCAGTATCTCAAGGCTGATCTGGAAAAGTTGGTTGCTGCTTACAACTATCTGCAAGGCAACTTTGACTCCCTTTCAGAATCATTTGTGATTCTTAATTAGTCAGTCAACAATAACTAAGGGGGGAGGATCTCAAGATGCTCAGAGAGGAAGAGGAAGAGGAAACAAAAGAAAATCTGAACAACCACCTCTCAGACTAATTGAGCCCTCCTTCAGTCAAGCTGCTACTCAGATAGTAGCAACAACTCAGCAGATTCCTGAACAAGGAATGATAACAAGGGCCAGATCACAGAGACCTCCAAAGGGAACCAAATCCCCAAGGAGAAGACAGGTAAAAGAGATTGAAGAGTCTTCTGAAGAAGAAGAAGAAAAAGAAGGCCAAATCAAATCACAGGGCAATGCGGAAGGCTGCAACTCACCCAACAAAAGAAATCTGGAAGATGATGATGAGGATGAGGATAAAGATGAAGCTCCTCTTCACAGAAAGAGAAGAAGGATTGATAGCCTAACTGAGCCCTTAGTTGCAAAGCCAATAGCAGCTAAAACACCCTCTGGAAATACCAAGTCTATCCAGGGTGGTTCTTCAAGCAATCCCCCAAGGGAGAATTCAAGACAAAGGAGGAACAGGCTGAGAGCTGAACAAAGAAAACTTCAACTTCCACTCAGGCCAGAGGATGCCAGAATTGAATATGTGAAGAGTGATGAACATTCCTCCGACAAGTGCATTCAACAGAAAAATGGCTATTGGATACTGGAACTCAAGCACTTGCTTGTAAATCAGAAGGGATTTTCAGTACCCATCCATCAACAGCTCATGGCATGGAGAAAAGACAAGCCTACCTTGATCAACACCAATCATATAAAAAATTGGTTGGATTTTGAAGTGATCAAGAGAATAGAAGCCATGAAGAAGGACCTCTCTGATGAATGTCCTTATGGAAAGCCAGATGATGTGCACAGAATTCCCAACATCACTGGAACAGGCACAAGAGCAAGACTTTATGTGGAACCCTATGAGTCTTTTTACGTGACTCAAGAGCAATACAAGGGTGACATAAGATATCTGAGGATCATATATGAATAATTCAAGCTACCAGATATCAGAATTGAGCATGCCTGGAAATGGGAAAAGTATCTGTGGGTCAAACATTTTGCCAAAAAGAATCCCACCAAAACCTACAAGGAAGTCTGTGGATTTGCCAAAAACACTGAGATGATAGTCAGGACCTTGCTCTATGACTAGTCAGATGATATCAAAAGGTTTGGGTATAGGGAATTTGCTAATTGATCCATAGATCTGCTGATTGAAGACTTGAAGATTTTGAAGACTAGTTTATTAGGATGTCTACTTGGAGCTTGGTTACTCCTGTTGTCCTAGTTTACTATGTAATTTTGTATCTTGCTGATTGTTTTGTAACTTACTTTATCATTTGTAAAAGTTACCTGTGAACTCTCCTTGTAAACATATCTGATGAACCTACTCTCAGATATCAATCTATAAAAAGATAACTTGTCAGCAAAGATCACACCTTGTGATTTGGTTGATGTTTACTTTCTGCACTTACTTAAATGAATTGAAATGATCATAAGAAATGATTAAGTGTTGGATTGTTCCCTCTTCCAAGTTGTAATAGGTTTTAAAGATAGTCATCGTTGACTGATCAAAAAGGGGGAAATTTGTTAGGATTATCTGTTTAGATTTTGATCGGCAACTTAATGACTTATCTTAGCTCAGAAAGGTGGTTCGTACTCTTGGTTCACTTGAACACTGTAAAAGAGGAAGATCACTAAGTATGTTAGTCTAGCAAATCTTGTATAGGATGTAAGGTCTCTGAATGTAATTTTTATATCTTTTAAGAAGACCAAGAAGAAGGCATCCGGCAGAAGAGTTCAACAAATTTGAAGATTTGAAGACTGCACAAGATTGCTGAAGACGAAGGTCATTAGATACCTATGTCTAGATATCTTAAAGAAACAAGTGTTTTTCAATAAACAAGTTTTGCAAAAGATATCTGAGAACACAAGGTTTCTGAACAAGGAAAAGTGCCAACAGAAACCCGCACTCAGATACCTTGGATAAAACTATGTTTCTGGGAAACAATGTTTCAACAGGTATCTGGAGATGTGAAGGTCTTTGGAAAGGGACATGCAATGATTTACAAAGCGTGCATAGTTCCGTTGGCACTGCAGAACAAAAATAGTACAATGCAATAAATGCGCAGACAGAGACATCTGAACAAAAGAGGAAATCCCTTAAAAGAGACATGGTCTTCTGCAGTACTATTTTCATATATCAATAGTTTGAATTTGAATTGAGCCTAACGGATACTATTTAAACGGCTTCAAATTCAACTATAAATATCACCACTTAGAATGCTTGAAAGACACACTACACCTTGAACTTACACTGAAACTACCAAGCTTCTTTGCTAATACAACTAGTGGTATCTTTCTCTCAAGCATACAAGCCTTCAGCCTACTTAATCTCTAACTTACAGTTGCAACTATGCTCTTGAATTCTAAGTAGCACGAAAGTTCTAAGTGTCCTGATCCTTAACAAGCATTGTTATCTGTGAAGGAGTTGAATCAAAAGATCAAGTATCTAAGTTTCATTCTCCAGAACATTTAACATAGACTTGGGTCAGTAAAGAACATATCACCACACATTGTGAAGTGTGCTAAGTGACACTTGTTCAAAACGGTAGTATTACATAACTGTAGAAGTTATTAATCTACCAATTTGACAAACTCTCCTTCACCAACACCTTAAACGGCGTGGAGTACAGGAAATACTTAGTTTGGGAAACTAAGGAATAACTCCAAGGTTATTGAGCATATGAAGTACTTAGTTTGGGAAACTGAGGAACAGCTCAAAGGTTTCTGAGTATAGGAAGTACTTGGCTGGGAGCCGGGGAACACTTGGTTGGGAACCTAGTGTATTTAGGAATCGAGAGAAGATATTTGTAAAGTGAACTCAATTATCTGTTTTAGTGGATTCTAGGTCTGAGAAAGGCCGAAGTGGATTAGTTGAAGGATTACGCCACCTCCAGATACCACTATAATTTGTTGTGTTATTTACTTACTGCATTTACCTTGCTTTAGTCATCTTGATAAGTACTTACACACTACTGAGCACGTGCACTTATCACAAAAAGTCTTCCACTCTCTGAAATTAAGTATCAGATATCTGAGAAATTGTGTTTATCGACAAAAGTTGTAAAAGACTATTCACCCCCCCCCCCCTCTCTTGTCTTTTCCTTTACCGTTATCTGGACCAACAGTATTTCACTGAGGTGAATAAATCATTAGTACAGTAGAAAAGTATCTCAATGTCCAATACATGCCATTCTATGATCGATATGCAACTATGTACACCTCAAAATAGGGTCATAGCGGATTAACACATTTCATGTTTGAACATATCTTGATATAGTAACATGAAGCTGAATCTTTAGTTCAAGTTTGAACTTTCAAATATATGGGATCAATTCACTCTATGAATTTATTTTTACCAGCTTATTCATGTTCTTCCTCCCCTAAGCTGGGAAAAACTGGGGCTCATGATATTACAATGCCCAGCTTAGAAATTGATATACGCATACAATCATTTTGTATGCTTCACGCATTAGTTCTCTGGGGAAAATAATATTGTAGGGAGTCAATATATTTGCACAGTTGGATTTTCTTGTACTGAAAATAAATTTGCCCCAAACTTGGAGATCATACTTTAGGGCTTCCGGCCATAATCATAGTCGACTTTAATAGAGTGACTCTTGCTCATATCTCCATTTTCATGCTTAATCCCAATGTCTTGTATTGACATTAACATTACAACACGAGATAACTTTTAGCACATAATCATATGAAAACTTCAGGTTTCACAGGAACGGTTAAGTTATAACCGGATAACCTAATTTGTCACATCAAATTTGCATATATCAATATACGTCTATATTATCACTTTGACATATATACAAAAGTATTTTGAAAACTAGCCAAAATGATGCAACATAAAGAAACAAAGCTTTGTTTTTTATATTTGGCAAGACTTATAAGTACTCATTCAATGAGTAAGTCTAACATGTGCTCTTCTGAGGCACAAAGCTTGCTTGTAAACATGCATTATAATATGTTTGATGTATGTATACTTGTCACAACCAATAGTTATATGCGAACAAAAAATTTCATTTATGTTTTCAGAAGTCTTTGTTGTAAGAATTGTTACACCTACTTAGCCCCCAACACTCCATTCGGAGAGTATACAGAACATGTCAGGTTTCCACCCAAATACTCAGACAACATAATTTAGCATATTATATTATTATCAACTTGAGGTTGATGAGTTATTTTATAACGAGCAAATGTTTACATTCACTTCAGGGAATGAGAAGAATCAAAATGTTCACATTCACTTTTGGTGAAGCTTGGATTATGTTCTATTGGTCTTGCATTTAAAGTTTTATAACTTTATTATTTTTCCAACCACCTCTTATGGTGTGATCATAGATGCACTTGAGTATAGATTAATTAATGGTGGTTCATTTCCAATATACCAATTCGCCATTAGCTCATTTTGCAACCCTCTTAATTTTCCAAGTATCTCCAATCACTTCGGGGAAAGGAGAAATATCATTTGTATTTGTTATTCATAATACAAGATGACAACTTTTGCAAATAAATTGAACTTCTAGTTCATCATCATGTAAAATATGTATGAATAACAATAGTTGCACTCATATTATAGTACTATGGTCTACGAGATCAACCATTGTTCTTGTGAGCTAGGGGTATATCTTTACCACATACATAGTATCAAATTTATCATGGCCTTTAAGATCCATACTATTTATAGTAGTATGCACATGATTGCTACTTCGGGAGCAATATAAGAAATTGTGCTTTTATGAGAATGACTTTAAGTCCACTTGCACACATATGATTTCAATTTCAAGTTGGACATGTTATAAAGATTAATACTACCAACTTTAGGTTGGAAGTTATCACTTTCTTTGCATCACCATCAATAAAATTTTATAGAATCTCTTAATATGGGTGTGTATTCTATCTTTGGCTAGCTAATCAAAGCTAGAATATTGACAAATCTGTTGATGGATTTGTGGCTAGAATATTAACCATATGTTGGTGGATTTATCATGGTCCATGATATGTATGTGCACACATATATTTTAACAAAGGAATTTCAGTGATTCCGAACCATCAATTGTTAGCCACTTCTGGGGGTTTGCAATTCTTGAACATTTTGGATCAAATATTTGTGTCAATGATAATTTGACATTCACTTTATTTTCAATAACCACATCAACTTTCATGGTTTTGTATCTCATATTCACTTCAGGGAATATGATAAAATACATTATATTTTTCACCGCTTGAAAGGTCCATCCAAATCATGAGTTTGGATATCAGATTCGCCAGATTTGATTCACCACGAATAAGAAAATTAAAGTGGTGTTAGATGATATCATATGATGAGAAAAATAAATTCAACAAAGTAAATTATAAACAAAATAAAATTTATCTTGAAAGATTATAAGTAATAGTTTTATGGTTCCAAGGATATGTAGCTCCATTGATAGCATCATTAGTATTTTAGCTCCACCGGTTGAAACTCATAAGTGATCAGACTAACACACATGACATCATCTATCAAAATTCATTGCCCTGATCTTAAGTATGTCATCAGTATGCCATCCTCTATGGTTGCTTCATACATCTTTAGGAAGGAAATACAAAAACAAAGAACTTATTAGTATATAATCTCAAACTGAAAAATAATAAAATGAATCAGTGTAGTATATAACTAAGAGATGGGGTTAATGTAATAAGAAATATCTATTCATGATCATCATCATCAACCGCCTGCTTTATTCCACAATTATTGGATCATGACTCATGATTTACTTATCATTCATGGTCAATCATAACTCTCCTCTTCTGCTAGCTTTTCCCTCGGATCACAATTTCCATTCTCTCTATCAGTTGGTTGAGCAGCTGATAACGTGTTAAGAGAAAAAGAGAGTAATAGGAGACTAGAAGTAGAAGAAAGAAGAGAATATAGAGAGAATATAATGGAGGATGGAGAGTTCAAAATGAGAGTACATAATCGGTATTTATACAAGTGAAAATGTATATCAAGAGCCTAATGGTATATGAATAGGCAAAGACATCCACTCTCCTCATCAACTACTCTTGTACATTGATTTCTTCATCCACAGACTATAATTCATTGATTTCTTCATCCACTAACTATAATGCATTCATCTCTTCATCCACTAACTAATACAACTAATGTACATTTACCTATAACAAAAAAAACTTTTATGCAGGTGTAGACAAAGGGTAATGTAAAGTTCATTTGCAGGGTTTTAATATAGATACATTATAATGAGATCATTGATTAATGACCAAATGAATGCAACACCATGCTGAAATTAATTAGGAATTCAAATTTACCTCCCTTACATATAATTTGTTTTGAATTATTTATATGAAAAAATTGTTATGTATAAATGTCAAGAGTTAGTGGGTGATGTACATGGGTTAGTGGATGAGAGAATTGATATACACAAGTTAAAGGAAGAGAAGATTAATGTACACAAGTTAGTGGGGATCTCTTAGCCTTTTGAGATCACTTTATACTTGTATAAATAACTAACTTGTACTCTCAATTTGACACTATAATAAACTTTGTTCTCTTCTCTCTTTACTCTCTTTTTTTCTTAACACGTTATCAGCATGAATAATGGTCCAGTAGAGGAAGAGAAATCTCCATAAGAGATTAATATGACTCTAGACGAGTGACACGACAATATAAAAGAGATTCAGGCGCCTGAAATTGTTGAAAATGAAGAGATCTCAATAAATTATGTCGTGAATGGAAAGATATGGAACCGAAATAATATCGACGTCGGATGACATATAATGTAGCACGCGATATTGTGGAATAAAATGATGATCTTGAACCTACTTCTATAAAAGAATGTAGTCATAGAGAGGATTGGCCAAAATGGAAAGAGGAAATTACTACAGAATTGAACTCTCTTGGAAAACGTGAAGTTTTCGGACCTGTAGTCCGTACACCAAATGGTGTAAAACCCATTGGATACAAATAGGTATTTGTGCGAAAAAGAAATGAGAAAAATGAAGTTGCAAGATATAAAGCAAGACTTTTGGCACAAGGTGTTACTCAAAGACCTGGGATTGATTATGAAGAGACGTATTCTCCTGTGATGGATGCGATAACATTTCGTTATCTAATGAGTCTGGCCACACATGAGAAAATCAAAATGCGTCTTATGGATGTTGTTACAACCTATTTATATGGCTCACTAGATAATGACATATACATGAAAATTCCTGAAGGATTCAAAGTGCCCGGAACACAACCCCGATATAGTTATTCAGTTAAATTAAATAAATCCTTATATGGATTAAAGCAATCGGGACGAATGTGGTTTAATCGCTTGAGCACATTTTTGAAAAATGAAGGTTACACAAATTATCCTATATGTTCATGCGTTTTCATTAAACGATCAGGATCGAAATTTGTCATCATTGCAGTTTATGTTGATGACCTGAATATTATTGGAACTCCTGAAGAGTTAGCTAAGACAGTCAATTGTTTGAAGAATGAATTTGAAATGAAAGATCTTATTAAAACAAAGTATTATTTGGGTATACAAATCGAAGACTTAGCAAATGGGAGGCTTATCCATCAGCCCGATTATTTGGAAAGACTGCTGAAAAGATTTTATATGGATAAAGCTCATCCAATAAATACCCCATGGTTGTAAGATCTTTGGATGTGAAAAGAGACCCATTTAGACTTCGTGAAGATGATGAAGAAATTCTTGGTCCTGAAGTACCATATGTTAGTGCTATTGGTGCACTAATGTACCTTGCTAACAATACACTGCCTGATATAGCTTTTGCTATTAACTTACTAGCAAGATATAATTGTCACGCCCCAAAACCAAAATAATTTGGCGCGACCGGCCGTCCATCGTGAGATGGACTCACGCCAAGACGAAGCCTCAATTTATTTACAAAAAAAATAGTTGAAAGGTAATTCAGAGTGTCTAAAACACAAATACAATTCTAGAAACCTCGAACTATTTATGAACCTCAAAAATTACAAAACTTCCACTAATACTACTAGCTTCTCTAGACCGACTTGCCTCCACTAGCAACTTTCTCCAAACCAGAACCACTCTGACGACAACTGAAAAAAAAGTGTAAGGGTGAATCTCCTAGCACTTTTACCGGATCAAGCATAGCAGTAAAATTACATATATATACACACAATATCAGAACATAGCCAGAAAACAGTTTCATGGAGTGTTTATAACAGAACAGTATTATCAGTACGTTTAGCTCAACAGAAATCACACTATGGCCACTAGTATAAGTCCGGTGGCACAGAGGTCGCATACGACGTAACATAATGTAAAGTTTCCTCTAAAGGAACATGATGTAAAGCCAGACGTAATTACCGTCAAAGACGGGCTCAGAATTCATAGATAAAACTATGAGCTCAAAACATATTTATTTTCTCCATGTAACAGAAACATAATTTTACACACATCACATGCACCACAAAAAATACTTTAGGGAATTCACATACTTGATACTCTTTGAATAGAATATTATATCAAGTCTCATAACATAATATAATAATCATAAATTATTTGTCAATTGCAAAAATATACATATACATTTTATATACGGAAAATAGGAGCAAAAGTGTCAGAAAATCCCCCTACATCGAAGACGACTCAAAATCAAGTTTGACCTAGTTAAACCACAAAAGCTCCACTAAGTTCACCTTGAACTCTCCCAAAACACCTCTACAACCCAAAATAAATTAATAACTTAAATAAATCAAAAATAACTTCAATCAATAATAGTAGTAGTGTAGTACATTAACCGTAAAAGAAAAGGCAAGGATTTGTAAAAAGAAATCTTGCAAATTGAAAAATCAATAGTTGGTACTATGATGATCGTTCTGAATTTTGAAACACTTCAATTTGATTGGACCTAAACTAAAAGGCTAATATTTATCTTGCAAGTGCAACAGAGATATATATTGGAAAATTTGAGACTGCCGAAAATCGATCAGAAGAAACAGTAAGATTACCTTGAAAATTTATGTGCGGCAGAGTCAAACCGTGAAGAAGAAGAAGAAGGCACTGTTTAGTTTCGGTAATGAGGAGAGGAAGGGTTTCGACATTTATATAGTATTAATATATGGGCTCGGGCTAAGTAACGAGAAAACAGATTTTAAAAAATATTACCAGGCCAGTCCACAATAAATTAAAAAATATTTTAAAAATAAAATATTCACTTAAAATAAAAAAAAAAGTACGGGTTCTTACAATAATTCTTCTCCAACTCGGAGACATTAGTTAAACAAGTACTTCGATACTTACGAGGCACAATGGATATGGGCTTGTATTATCCAAAATCTAGCAATTTAAAATTAATTAGATATGCTAATGCAGGATATTTATCTGATCCACACAAAGCTCGATCTTAAACAAGTTATTTGTTTACATATGGAGGTACAACCATTTCATGGCGATCTGTTAAACAAACTTTATCTGCTACTTCTTCTAACCAAGCATAAATTTTAGCGATTCATGAAGCAAGTTGTGAGTGTGTTTGGTTAAGATCTTTGACTGGACATATTCGAGATATGTGCGGTCTTACATTCTGTGATATATGAGGATAATGCAGCTTGCATAGCACAACTAAAGGGAGTTTTCATCAAAGGAGATAGGACGAAGCATATATCACCAAAGTTTTTCTTCACCCATAATCTACAGAAAGAAAGCTCCATCCAAGTTTAACAGATTCGTTCAATTGATAACTTAGCGGACTTGTTTACTAAATTACTTCCATCATCATCATTTGAGAAATTGGTTTGAAAGATTGGAATGCGACGACTTAAGGAAGTGATGTGATAATTTAATCAGGGGAGTTGAATACGCACTGCACTCTTTTTTCCTTAGCTAAATTTTTATCCCACTAGGTTTTTCTTAGTAAGGTTTTTAATAAGACAGTATATTTTTTGCGTACCAACCATCACCCACTCATGTTCATTTAGTGGATGACAGAATTGATGTACACAAGTTAGTGGATGAAAGGATTAATGTACACAAGTTAGTGGGGATCTATTAGCCTTTTGAGATCACTTTATACTTGTATAAATAGCTAGCTTGTACTCTCATTTTGACACTAGAATAAACTCTATTCTCTTCTCTTCTCTCTTTACTCTCTTTTCTCTTAACAAAATTCAAGAATTTCTCAAAGTCCTATAGACAGGATTTAGAATAGTATAAACTTTTGCAAGATACCCGATAAACATTAACTACAAACATTACATGTTTAACTTCAAACATCAGTGTATTTGATAAATTTATATTATACTTGCATAACCTGCATTTCTAAACATGTTATGTTTTTAGCTAAATATGCGAAATTTGTAACTATATATGTGATGTTGATGTTCGCCTCTCCAAGAGAAGGTCTACCGCAAAAGTTACTCGCGAATAATTTCGAAAATTTGGACTAATGAGTCCAGCTGCACACAATACGCATTCATCATGTATATATAATATTAATGTAAAAGGGTATTTTAATGACTTTATATGAATCACATGGGATTAATTTTGCGCATACTTTTATTAACTATGGATTTTTTTTGTATTGATTTGGCGTAAGAAAATATTATCAAACATCTATAATCGCACCTAATGAGAGTGTACCCTACACACTTTAAAAATAACGGATGGGGGTGTTGTGTCCATTTTTAATAACTTAAGGAGGTTAGGTATTAATTCGTTAACTTAGAAGAGTTTCGCGTACATTATTAATAATACAAGGGTGTTCCCAAATTTTATGGCGTTAGACAATTATATATGGTGCTAGCCTACTTTTCAAACATCTCTGCTCAACGGAATACTGGGCCGAAATATTCTACCTATTGGACATTTTTATTTCAGATATTCTTCATTTACCCATAAACGAGCTTCTTCTTGCCCAATATCCTGCAACTGGGTTATACACTTACTTGGCCCATCATATTCAAAGGTGTTTTTGCTCACTCATCGTTTTGTTCTCTCTATTTTATGAACACACATTTGAAAAAACGTCTTATTAGGGCTGCAAACAAGTCGAGCTCGGCTCATTAAAGAAAAATTGTCTAAAGCTCGAGCTCGAGCTCGAAAGAAAGTGTCATTATTCGAGCTCGGCTCGCGAACTTCATTTTTTCTTTAATTAATTTTTTAAATCTCGAAAGCTCATATTTACCTCGGCTCGCAAGCTCAAAAACTAATAAAGTTCGAATATAACTCGACTCGAAAACTTGAAACCTTTCAAAATTAACAAAAAAATATATAAATTAATAATATACTTATATATTTTTATATTTTTTAATTTTTTATATTTTTTATTTTTTTCGAGCAGCTCGTCGATCTTTCGAGCCGAGCTTCTCAGTATTCGAGCTCAACTCGAATATGTAATCGAGCTATAATTTAAGCTCGAACGAGTCGAGTTTTTTTCGAGCTTTTCTCGAGCCGAGCTCGAGCAGCTCGAAAAAAACTCAACTCGTTTGCAACCCTAATCATTGGTCCGATCCGATTCCTATAAATTTTTGTGAATTCGATTATATATTGTTTAATCTACCAAGTTTATAAAGCATCCGATGCATAAAGAGTGTAATATTCACAATAGGAATTGTAATATGTCATACTATTGTAATCATACTAACTAGTAACTACCACAGTTTTATTGTATTTCAAAATTATACTGTATTCTTTATTTTCGTGACAAAAATCGATAGTAATAATTTTTTCTAATTTTTTTTTTCAAACGATTGATGGAACTCATGTGAAAAGAAAGATTCAACTCTTACACAACGCGAACTATAACAAAAGTTTAATATACGTTTTGTGAAGTAAACAAGGGAAATGAAAATGGAAAATGATAATGTAATACATTATGACTCATGCACATTTCAAAGTGATGAAATGAAAATTGTTATCTTATTATTTATTTTAACTGAAGATCGGATAAATTATTAGCTTTATCGAGATTATTATTATTGAGTATTAATTTAAAAAGATTTTTATTTAGTGGAGAAAATTACCATGAGAAGAGATAAAAGAAGAAAAAGTGAGCTAATGGTTGAGTTATTAGGGAGACTGTATTACAGTGAACTGTATTACACTACTCCACAAATACAGTTCGACTGTATTACACTACTTCACCAATACAGTCCGAATTAATGTAATAGTGAACTGTATAAATACAGTCAACAAAAAAATTATGAATTATAAATTTATGTTAATGCATGTATTTTTTATTTAAAAGTTTAAAAGAATAAAATCTAAAATAAAAAAAAAACTCAGGATAAAAGATTCAAGAGGTGAAATGAATGAAAAAGTGTTCTTCGAAGTGTTAATTCATTTCTTTTTTACATGTGAGGGTATAAAAGTCCTTTCATGTGGGGTGTGAAAGTCCTTCGCCTTTTTTTTTATATTCCTAATTTACTGTTAGCCTCTTTTCTAAATTTAAATTTGGTTTCCCGAGTTATCAAGCAAGCAAGGAAGTAGAAATAGCGGTCAATCTGACTTAACTAAGCAAGAAAGCAAGATTTAAAAATGTAAATAATGCTCTGTATATATAAATAACTAATCTAGAGGCCGACCTATATAATTCAGAAAATTATTTATGTTATTTATTAAAAGTCTATGTTGTGAAGACTAAATGTGTTTTAATTTGTAATATAAACTCTTTTTTCTTAAAAATATAATCTCTAAATAATTTGTAGAGACGCATCCGGGTATAAGTTGTACTTCTCATACTATAGTACTGATATTGAGCTGCTGTCTATCAATTCATGTGACGAAGACTCAACCAGACACGGATTGAAATAAGATACAGAAGACTTTGAAATATGGTTGATTCCAAGCCGCATTTTGGCCCACGTAACCGAAATATCAATGCCACTAAACTCTTGAGCTTTTCCGACTATACATGGAATCCAAATTTGGATGTCCCTGTCAAGGGTTTATGGTAATGGTCTCCTAAGTTAGATTATTTACCATTTTAATAAAATAACTCTATTCGTATATCTCTCTAATTTGATAAGTGATCTTATCTAGTTTAATAAAAGATCATGTATAATTTGGTTTTTTGTTTTATATTATGGCTCACTTTACTAGATAATAAGCTAGCTGCTTTTTTCCCTTACATAATGATAATCTGTGATGTTTAACTTCACAGTTGTTATTAAATCTGAAAAAAATATTAGGATGTACAATGTCAGCCACTTAGGACCATTATTGTAGCTTGGATAAGACATTGGAGTGCTAATCTCTTGGGTTATGCAGGACGAATACAACTAATTAAGAGTGTTTTGTTTGCTATCACTAATTATTGGCTACAATGCTTCTCGTTACTAAAGAAGATCTTGAAAAACAAGGAGGTCACCTGTGGCTTGGGATGACGTGTGTGCACCAAATAAGAGTGGAGGGCTACAGATTATATCATTGGTTGATTTGATGAAAGTGATCCAAGTTACACTGTTCTGTGTCCTTATTTTGTTTAGCGCCCCACCCACAATAACACGTATTAGCTAAAAATGAGATGGAAAAATTGTTTGTGAATTTTTGGATCACAACTCAAAAATGAAACTAACATGGAGTTTGAATTTTTCATTAATCACCATAAATATAGAGAATTTCCAATTCCATTCCGGAAATATATATATTATGAGGTCTAGCTCAATTAGTTAGACTTACCAAAGCTTATGAGTTCGATTCCCATCGAGAGCGGGTTTATGTTTTAGTGTATGCTAGTTTGATAGATTGAGTGATAACTTTGTAATGATTGAGATTGAATAATATATTATTAGATTTAATGTACTAGGATTGTAATAGTGGTATTCTAAAAAATAATCCATCCCGACATATATATTATAGACGATTAGAAAATTCTGAATTATGTTGTTGTCTTAAGAGGCCAAAATGTTTTAAAACCAGGATTTCACGTCATGACTATTGGTTATAGAAAATCTTGTACAAACCACCTGTGAACAATCATGCATAATACTTACTTCCTGTTTGGTATGAACTTAAAAATTGATTTATTATAAATTTTTTAGTTGATGAATAGTAACTGAGTTAAATGCGAGTTTAAAAGAAAATTTTGTTTATTGGATATTAGTTAAAATATTATAGAGTTTATAGGGTTGTTATATAGAAGGTGTAAGAATGAAGTGATGAGTTTGGTGTTTTTAAGGGTGTTTGATTGATTTAAAGTTGTTAGTATAATTGAAAAAGTAAAGAGAAATACAAAGAATATGGTGGAAAGAGATTGATAGTAGTTGTTAAGTTGGGGTAAAAATTAAGTTAGTTTTTTTTATAAATTAACATCAATACAAATACCTTCAAACTTTTAAAACTTAATTTTTAAATGAATAACAAACATTACTACCTCCAATTTTTTAAAGCTTGTCACTTTGATTTTAACAGGCCAATGAGAATTAATTTTTTCACGAATCACTCTTAAAATATAATAGTAAAATTTTTAATAAAATTATATAAACGAGATTTTTTAAACTAATAATATTCATAATATAATTATATTAATTTATAGATCGTTATATTCTAGAGTAATTTATGGGGTCAAAAGATTATGATTGATCTGAGAATAGTTAAACGGAAATCATTAAAAGAAATGGAGGTTGTATTGTTGAGCAGATATAATTAGAGTCAAGAATGATAGTTGTTAATGCGCGCGTCTAGAAGTGGGCGAAAATGTAAGAAGCTTCTACCGTGAGGCGGCTACATAGTGATAGAAGAAAATGAGAAAGATGAAAGAATTCTGAAGTTCAGTTTCAGAATTCGTTGTTTTCGGACAACTTGCGGCAATTCGTCAATTAATTAAAACAATCTAGAGTTGGATTGTAAAGTGAAATTGGATGGTACTACTTAACAAGTAATAATTCTCCAGTGGTATCGTGATGTGGGTTCTCTATACCACTAATTTTTCAGCTAGGTTTTCAACTCCATTAGTTTTTCTTGATCATTGACTAATAAAAAGCACGTTACGTGAACGCGCAGCTTCTTAAATCAACTAGCTGACTGAGAAGCTACCCAAATTAGCTTTTTTTTTATTTTAAAAAAGCTACTTTTTATCTTTTTCTTTCCGCAAATATCCATGGCCTAAATTAGAAAAAAAAAAAGAAAAACCACACGTTTATTATTTTGTGTACTTGCTTGCAACTAGCATAAAAATTAATGCATCTGCATCTCTTTAAAATGCATACATGTAGTACACAACATTACTGATTTTTTTCCTTACTAAGTTAGAATGCTCAACGAATATTTCTTTCAACTTCTGATAATTTTTAATGATGTTATTAAAGTGGCGGTGAAAAGTATATTGAATATATATTAGAATAATTAGACAAAAATGTGATGTACTATTATTTAAAAAAAATATAGACTAATAATAATACGATGAGAATGTTTAAAGAAAATAAAAATAAGAGTAATGACCTTTTATGTCATTTTACAAAATACCAGCTAGCTTATCAGTTAATTTGCTAAACACCTACATTAAAATCAGCTAGATTTTCAGCTACCTAATCAACTAGCTTATCAGCTACATAATCAGCTACCAGCTACCAGCTAGCTTTTCTGCTTGTTTTGCTAAACAGAGCCGTGATCAATTGGAAGTTGTCCAAACACCGAATCACAATACAAACTGAAAAAAAAAAGAAAAAAAATCTATTTGACTTAATCTATATGAACGGACGAAATTAGTGTTGAAATTTCCTTATTTCATATGTGACAACTGGAATGACTCTCCTTCTTCTTTGAGGTCTTGATATCATAGGTGACTCCACCCTCACTGGTATAGGTTGTCTGATAGCAGAACTCTGAGATCTAGTTGCTGACATTTGATTCTCAGCTAGTTCCTCTTGAACTGGAGCTTGATCATTTCCAGTTATATCAGTCTGAACTTGATCATGATTTATGGCTTAAAGATCCACTATTCTTCTTTGATCACATGTGATCTCCACCTCAATTTGAGAATCAATAAACCTATGAGTATCTGACTCTAAAGGTAGTTCTCCTGTCTTGTAAGGGAAAGTGGTCTCATCAAATACCACATCTCTACTCACCAGCACCTTCTTCATGCCTGGTTCAAGACACCAGAGCTTGTATCCCTTAACTCCCTTATAAGGATATTCAATAAAGATACATTTAAGTGCTCTAGGCTCTAGTTTATCCTGTCTGATGTAGGATAAAGCTAGGCATCCAAATATCTTCATATCTTTGTAGTCTTTCAACCCACCATACCACATTTCATCTGGAGTTTTCATTTTAATAGCTGAAGATGGGCTTTTGTTAATAAGATAGCACACAGTTGAAATAGCTTCAGCCCATAATGACTTTGGAACGCCAGATTGAAAAATAATGCACCTTGTTCTCTCAAGTATGGTCATATTCATTCTCTCAGCAAGACCATTCTGTTGAGGAGTGCCTGGTACTGTTCTATGTCTCACAATAATCTTATCTCTGCAGAACTTATTGAGTTCTTCCGATAAGAATCCTAAACCATTTTCTGATGTAATCATCAGTCCTTAAACTTGGAGAAAGCTTCACTCTTATTCTTGAATATATAAATCCATACTCTCCTGGTGTAATCATCAATAAATGACATGAAGTATCTATCTCCACCATGAGATAATACCTTAGCTGGTCCCCACATATCAGAGTGTATGTAATCCAAAGGAGCCTCACTTGTATGTATTCCAGTTGGGAAAGAATTCTCTTTGCTTTTCCCATAATACAATGCTCACATACACTTAACTTGTCAATCTTACTAGAACCAAACGCCTGCTTCTTGTCTAGTTCTATGAGACCTTTCTCACTTATATGACCCATTCTTTTTGCCACAATTCAGTGACATCCATACTGACAACATGCAATTCACCAACAACAGGAGTACAAGACATGTAATAGAGATTGTTTCTCCTAACACCTCTCATCAGAATTGCAGATTTCATAGATACAGTTAATATGCCATTTTCTGAGCTAAACTTGTATCCTTTTGATTCTAAACAACCAAGAGAAATTAAATTTCTTCTTACTTCAGGAATGTACCTTACTCCAGTGAGAAGCTTGACTGGATTGTCCAGCATCTTCAACTTGGTCTCACCAATCCCATTTATGCTGCACACCATATCATTTCCAAGCAACACTGTACCTCCATATCTTGTATTTAGCTTTGAGAACCACTACTTGTTGGGACACATATGATATGAGCACCCTGAGTCAAGTATCCACTCATTAGTAGTTGATGCATCTGATAGATTTAACACATACTCTATGTTTAAGACTTCTGCATCTTGAACAATGTTGCCTGCAAAGTCTTGAGATATGCTTGCTCTTTCTATGTTCTCCTTTTGTATCTTATAAGTGTAGAAATTTTTCTTAATCTGACCAGGCCTGTGACAGTGGTGACAAGTCCTAGTCTCCTTGTTATCATTTCCAGCAACAGCAGGTGCTTTCCCTTTCACATCTTTCTTGAATTTGTTCTTCTGTTGTTGTTGAAACTTTTGCTTGTAATTGTTGCTTCTGGTATTGGAACCTTCACCAGAGACATATCCTGCATTTCCAGATGTTCTCTGAAGCTCCTTTGATCTGATCAGGCATTGCCCTTCTTCTAGTGTAATTTTCTTTTGACCAGTAAATGCAATAGCATCTTTAATACTCTCATATGACTTGGGAGAGAATTGAGTAGTATTATATATAGCTTTGTCTTCATCAGGCAGCTTAGTTTCTTCAATGTTATCCAGACCATCCAGAGTTTTGTTGAATTCTGCAAGCTGCTCCAAAATGTTTCTATCTTCATTCATCCTATAGGAGTACAATCGGTGTTTCATGTACAACCTATTCGCCAAAGATTTCGTCATGTACAGAGAATCGAGCTTCTTCCATATACTTCAAGCAGTTTTCTCTCTAGCAACTTCCCGCAATGGTTTATCACCTAGGCATAGTATGATAGTACTCCTTGCCTTGGATGATAAAATCTTCATTTCCTGTGCAGTAACCGTCGCCGGAATCTCATCGCTTGGAGCTAACGCCTTGTTGTGTCAAGATAGCTTCCATCTTGACCTTCCACAGAGATAAATCATTTGAACCATTGAATTTATCAATGTCAAACCTTGTTAAACCCATTTACACTAAAAGAATTATGTGCTTTGGCGACGGTAAGGGGCGACGGAAAGTTATCCGTCGCCAGGATCGGTGGTATTTGGCGACGGATAGGGCGTTTTGCCCTATCCGTCGCTAATCCGTCGACGTATCCGTCGTTAAGTAACAACGGATAATTCTATCCGTCGTTACTTAACAACGGATAGTTATCCGTCATTTGACTTTTTTAAAAAAAAAAAGAAAAAGAAAAACAGAAATTCTACGATGGATATTTATCCGTCGCTAAATGGCGACGGATAATTCTATCCATCGTTAAGTAACGACGGATCATTCTCTCCGTCGTTACTTAACGACGGATAGTTATCCGTCGTTTGACTTTTTTTTTTTTTAAAAAAAAGAAAAACAGAAATTCTATCCGTTAAAAAAGAATTAAAAAAAAAAAAACAGGTAGCGACGGATAACCTATCCGTCGCTAATTCCCAAACATAAACGGCCACCTGCTTCTCTTCTCCCCCATTTCTTCTCTGCTTCATTTTTCTTCTTCCCGTCTTCAGCGTTTTCGTCTTCCCGGTTCTCCGACCAAACGTCCACCATTCCGGCGAATCTTTGGCTCTTTTCAAAGCTCTTTCAACAAGGAACTCGGGTGTCCGTTCAATTTCATCGATCTTCGACTATTTTTCCCGCAATTTGAAGGTAATGGTCTAAAACCCTACTTTAGTAAATTTGAGACTTTTGCTAATTTCAATCAATTGTATGTTTCTAAACTCATATACTAGCTAGTATAACTCATATTAAGTAGTGGGTTAATGAATTGATTGATTTATTGTGAAATTGATTAGTTAGTATAATGTTTGTAAGTATGGTGTTTAGTTTGATGTTTGTAAGTATGAAGTATGTAAGTATGTATGTTATTTATGGTATTTATTTTGATTTAGTTTAATGTTTGTAAGTATGTATTGGATTTGGTTGAGTATTTTGTAATTTATAATTTGTATAAAAAAATTGGTAATTGGTAATTCGTATAATTCGATGGGAATATATATAAATTGATATTTCGTAGAAAAAATTGGTAATTCGTAATTTATAAATTACAATTTATAATTTGTATAATTGAAATGCTTTTAATTTATAAATTGGTAATTGTAATGGGAATATAATAAAATTGCATGAAAAAAACTTTAAATGTAAAATGCATATAACTCATGAAATTTGGAACGTATTATAATTAACAATGCAATTATAGCCAGGAATTGAAATTGAGTTGAAATTCAATACGATCTAATAAATTCAGATGTATCAGGTTATATAATCATACAATGAATCCCGATCGTTCATGGATGTACTGTCATACTGTTAATGGCAGACTTCAATCTAGTTTTGTGGAAGGGGTTGAAGCCTTCATCGCATTTGCGATGACACATCCGGCTTGTGTAAAGGGGGGTTTGATAAAGTGCCCTTGCAAATTGAAAAAATGTAGAAACAAGCAATATTTGACTCCTGTAGCTGTAATCGATCACTTGAAACGTAATGGATTCCTGCCTGAGTATGAGGTATGGAATCACCATGGTGAGGAAACAACACCGTCCATGACATATGAGCAATTTAGGCAGCGTGGAAGGAAGAGAAAAAATGAGCAACTTGGGGGGTCAAAGTACATCTAAATCTCATGGTTTTCATGACCGGGTCGAAGAAATGGTGTTTAATGCTGCCGGGGCAGAATTTATGGACACTTGTACCACTAGAACCGAGGGGGGTGTGGAGGAGCCTCCGAATCCTGCGGATCAGGTGTTCTTTGACCTGCTAGAATCAGTAAAGAAGCCGATTTATCGGGGTGTAGGCTCAGCGAGTTGTCTTTGTTGGCTCGGCTAATGAGTTGTAATTAAGGCTAATGGCCAGCAATCTGAAGCGAGCTTCAATGAATGGGTACAAGTAATGTCGGATCTTTGTCCTGAAGAAAACCTAGTTCCAACAAATGTGGATGGAAGAAGAGAAGCATCTTTTGGGACTTGCCTTATTGGAGCAGTCTTCTTATACGTCACAACCTAGATTTCATGCACATTGAGAAGAACGTGTTCGAGAACTGCTTCAACACAATTTGCAACATTCCCGGAAAAACAAAGGATAATGTCAAATCTAGAGCCGAGTTGGATACATAGTGTAAAAGGTCGGAGTTGACAAAGAGGAATGATGAAGGTAAGTGGCCCAAGGCATGCTACACAATTGACAATGAATCTAGGTCAATACTGTTTGATTGGGTGAAGACATTGAAGTTCCCCGACAATTACGCCTCGAAATTGGAGCGGTGTGTGGATTTGAAGAAGACAAAGATGTTTGGGATGAAGAGCCACGACTGTCATGTGTTCATGGAGAGGCTTATCCCGGTTGCATTTCGAGAACTGCTACCTAAACCTGTCTGGATCGCTATCACCAAGCTGAGCTTATTTTTCAAGAATTTATGCACAATGGTGGTTCACGATCAAGTGTTAGCAAATCTTGAAAGCAACATACCGTTGATTCTATGCAAGCTCGAGCGTATCTTTCCACCGAGCTTCTTTGATTCTATGGAGCACTTGCCGGTTCACCTTCCACATGAAGCAAGACTTGCTGGACCGGTTCAGTATCGATGGATATATCCATTCGAGAGGTGTGAAATAATTGCAATCATGTACTTAAAATGACGAATAGATTTTCATTTCAAACACTGTCTTACCGGAATATATATTACAGGTACTTGGGGAAATTGAAGAAATATGTCAAGAACAAAGGTAGACCTGAAGGATCGATTGCCAATGCGTATGTTTGGGAGGAAACTGCAACCTTCTGCTCCTATTACTTTGAGGACCACGTCCCCACAAAGGCATCTAGGCCATCTCGAAACGCAGACACATTCGAAATTCAAGAGGATGATGATGTTTCCCTATATGTTTTTAGGGTGTCAGGGAGACATTTGGGACAGAGTAAGAAAGAATATTTGACGTATAAGGAGCTGAAGGCAGCTCATTATTATGTCCTCACGAATTGTGCTGAGGTTGACAAGTAGATGGTGATATTTGCTGGGTGAGTACCTTATTAAAATCAACTAAAATTGAACTTTTCAATAAAATCCTCCTAGCTCGCTAGTATGTAGACTTATAATCATGTCAATGTCCACAGTGTTTTCAAAGAGCGTTGTCTGGAGAAGAATCCTCAGATGGCAGAGGATACGCTTGAAGAACTCCTTGACTCAAAGATGGAATCAGAATTTCCAGATTGGTTCAAGGAGTATGTGTGAGATCCTGTGAACAACGTCACATGCCCTTACTTGAGTGCTCTAGCAGAGGGACCATTCAAAAAGGTCTACACATTCCCATCTTACATAGTCAATGGCCTTAGGTTTCATACGATTGACTCTAACACGGCTATGGCTACAAGCAATTCTGGGGTGTGTGTCAGGGGGCAAGATTTAGGACCAGGTGATTTGTATGATTTCCACGGGAAGCTGAAACAAATAGTGCGCCTAGAATATCCCGGTTTGCCCTTGAAAAGAACCTTTTTGTTTGATGTTGACTGGTATGATCCTAATCCACTTGGTAAGCAGAAGAATGAGAAGTATGAAATGGTTGATATAAACCATCGAAAGAGGTACAAAACTAAGTACGAACCATTTATCTTGGCGACTCAAGCACGACAAGTGGTGTATCTTGAATATCCAAGCAGGAAACGCGACAAGGCGGACTGGTTAGCTGTGATACCTATACGTGCCCGCTCCAAAGTGGAGTACGTTGAGAAAGACGACTCAATTACCAACTCGTACCAAGAAGAGGTTGTCGATGAACAAGCAAAAACTCCTGTACAGGCTCGTGATGAGTTGATAGATATGCACGAGGACCAGGATGTAGACTTAGACGAGGACGCACAGGGTATGTGAAAAGGGTAGATTATGTATATAACTAGTTAGTTGTTGATAATACCAAGTATTTGTGATTTACATGCTTTTCAAAATGTATGTAGGTATATACTAACACATTTTTCCTGTATTTGTTGCATGTTTTTGCAGATTCCGCGACATAGGCGCCCCACATACCGTCCTCCCCCATGCGGCCAGTCAGGGGGTAGTACTAGTCGAGCAGGAGGGTCTGACTCAAAGGAGCATATTAGTCAGAGGCGAGCTCTCCCCGGTTCTGAGCCTGTGATGTTCCCACTGGGCAAAGATAAGTAATTATTATGCATTCTTTTATATATATAGATCTAACATACCTTAAGATAATTTATGTCACATCATTGTTATACTATATACTAATTAATATTTGTTTTTTTGTATCTTATACATTGATAACAGGTTATGGCCTTCAGATGCAGCCGCTAAACTCGGCGACATCTTTCGGACCAAGAGGGAGCCCCCGGGGCAAGGGGGCGAGAAGTGGTCGTGCATCTCGGACCGGATGAGAGGCGAGTACTTTGATGAGTTGCGGGTAAGTTTAAATCTGACATTCCTTTATTTGTTGTTATACTCGTTGTTCTAATGTGAGTGGTATGTTAGCCACTATATGTGAGTGGTATGTTAGCCGCTGAACTTGGGTGATATGTTAGTCACCACTGTGTTAGTAAATTTTAGGACAATGTGAGTGGTAGGTTAGCCACTATATGTGAATGGTATGTTAACTTGGGTGATATGTTAGTCACCACTGTGTTAGTATATTTTAGGACAATGTGAGTGGTATGTTAGCCACTGTATGTGAGTAGTATGTTAGCCGCTAAACTTGGGTGATATGTTAGTCACCATTGAATATGTTATGTTGTGTTATCTTATTAAATTGATGTCTTGGTTTACGTTAAATAATTTGGATGTTGTCTGGAATTGGGAATGTAGAAAAAGTACTTCATTCCCAACAGGTTGCTCCACCTGATATGGCCTTGTTTCGAGTCACTGGGGTCAGCTCGATACAAGGATATGGTTTGCACTATGAAGAAGATGTGGCGACAAAACAAAAGGCCTGCATGGTGTGATGAGGAGGAGTGGGCGCTTTGGGTAGCCTACTGGACTCGAAATGATGTCCGACAGATTTCGGACATCAACAGAGAGAACCGGCTGACAGAGCCGTCTGATGGTAGAGGGGTGGCCATTCACCACTTAGGGTCGCAAGCTGTTCTTACGCATCACGTGCAATCTGTAAGTGTACATCTAATTTGGTCAGTTTATTCGTACATGTGTTTTGTGTTTCATTTCTATACCTTTAATGAGTTCCTAGCTAAATGTTTGCCTTAATTTAATGAGTTCCTAGCTAAATGTTTACCTTTAATGTGTTTTGTGTTTCATATGTTCTTCAGGTGTCTTCAGGGGTGCAGAATACCGCCTTCGAGTACTTCAAAAGAGCGAAGCTGAAGAACGGCAGATGGGTTGACAGCAAGTCCGAGGCTATTGCGGTACGTTAATTTTGGTTAAAATTCATATTTTTGTGGTACAAGTTATTATGGAAAAAACTGTAACTCATGATATCTGCATTTCACGGTTTCAGGCTGAGGTGGAGGCTCAGATTGAGAGGCAGCAGGCCGAAACGGGTGAGGAGTTGACCATTGAACAGCAAAACATCATCTTCTTAGCCGTCAACCCAATGGAGAACAATGGCCGAGTATATGGATTGGGGAGTTTCGGCCCTGTGATGACTACTACTACCTACTCAGCATCCCAGCAATCTAGACATCCGGTATTCACACAGGAGCAGGTCTCGGAGATGGTGCAGTCACAGGTGTCAGAACATGTTGCACGGCTCACAGAGGAAATTGAGCGGCGAGATAGAGCCCTACGGGAGGAAAACGAGCGTCTTGATTCTGATCTGAGCTTTCATGTCGAGTGTTCGAGCAAAGACCACCCGTCCGTAGTTAGATTTTGATTTTTGTTTTTTTTATACTTTAGACTATGTACGTATATTGATTTTCATTACGGATGGTTTGTTAACTTTTGTAGAATGATTTATGTTTAATTAAAACAATTTCCTTATTCTAGATTTACTATCGGGCAGTATATTTTGTGAAACAGGTAAAATATGAAAACAGGCTGCAAATTATTAAAAAAAAAATTTAAATCTGCTTTTCTTGGCGACGGATAATTTATCCGTCGCTAAAAAGTAGATTTTTTAAAAAAAAGAAAATTCTGTTGTTTTGGCGACGGATAATTTATCCATCGCCAATATAGCGACGGATAAATTATCCGTCGCTATTTTGACGACGGATAAATTATCCGTCGCCAAAACAGCAGAATTTTCTTTTCTTTTTTAAATCTGAAAAATCCGCTTTTTTTTAAAAAGTCAAAGGTTTATCCGTCGCTAAATCCATCGCGATTTAGCGACGGATAACCTATCCGTCGTCCCGCTTTCCGTGGGACGACGACTTTTTTATCCGTCGCTAAAGACTTGGCAACGGATAGGTACTGTTTTGGCGACAGATAAATCTGTCGCCAAAACAGCAGTTTTTTGTAGTGTTAACCTGAATCAAACTTGGATTGATCGGAAAGAGCTTCGTTCCCACAGACGGTGCCACTTGTTGAGTTTCACCGATGGATTCCCTTTGATTCTTTGTAACAATAAACGTAAACTAACGCAAGCAACACGAAATAATAAACAACTCAGGAATTACGTGGTTCGAATGGATAAATTCAATCTACATCCACGGGAGAACAACAACTTTATTGCTTCTTCGATTCAACAAATTACAAGCTCAACAATGGATAATTTGAACGATTTAAAAAGTAATATCTCTCAATATTCTCACATTAGCTCACTTCTCTTCTCACTCTCACAGACGAAGTAAAACGAATGAATGATTGATGATTGAAGACGAAGAAACCATCTTTGTTTTATATCTGCTTCCAAAATCGCCAGAATGAACATGAAACGTTGATCTGTAACAGAAACTAATCTGATCCAACGGCTGAGGGGAAATCGTGCTTCTGCCAATAACCACCTCTAACAACTTATGCCGGAAATTGCAAACCAATCCCTGAACTTTCAGAAAGATTCGAAAACACTACAAAACTTCACAAATATGAATTATGAAGTAATAGTACACTGATTCAGAGGAGCCCACTTGTAGCGAATTGGCACCTCCGAGTCACTTCTAACACTAGGTTAGAACGGACCAAGAAAGATCATGATTTAGAATTAGTTTAGGTCGGGAAATACGATTTAATTTGAAACTTGATTTTCTACGGAAGGTAAAAAATATTATTAATCAACTTGCGGACTTCAAAGGATTACGATAGAGGCTTATATATAGCTCGGATAGAATATGTTAAAACATATCTAAACTAGAACATAAGAACACGCTACACGTGTTATTGTGGCATTTGGTTACAACTGATGTAATACATATATGAAGATAAGTAATCACTAGTTCTGATTATTGATGCCTTTTTTCGATTTGAATTAGGGTTTAGATTAGTGCAAAATTGATCTTTTTCTAATTTAATTGGAGAACATGGGGAACAAAGATTGATTATCATTGTTTTTATTGATTAATTGATTTTGTTGTGGTTAAATTAGGATTTGGAATTTAATTGGAGAAGATAGATTGAGTTTTTTTAATGATGAATTAATTTCGTTGGGGAGAAATTAGGGCTTGTAATTTAATATGAGAAGACATGTTGGTTTTTTGCAATTAAAGTACATTTTACATATATATTCCAAGTAAGTCCAATTTAACTTAAACTAAGTACTTAATTGTACAACTCCAATAGTTGTCCACTTATATATATGAAAAAATAATGTAATAAACTAATTTCTATAATTTTAAGACTAATAATGGCAATATTTTTTTTTAATTAAGGGCTGCCATAATATATATTTGTAAATTCGTACTTGACGATTCATAATCCAGATCATATCAATATGAAACTCGATTAAATGCTTTCAGTTTCATAAGTTCCCATATACAGTTTAGGAACTTAGGCTATCTCCAATCCTCAAACTCTACAGTACTGCCACGTCAGCATTCCACTAACAACAAATTCAATCCAACTCTCCATCTCCAACCTTCAAACTTTATCATACTCAACTTTTCATTTTGTTTTCTCATTTCTTTTTATATTACACTATTCTTTTCTCATTTTTTTTCAAAACTTCATGATTCATATTCATTTTAAATTTTATTAATTAATTAAAATAACATGAAATAAAAATAGAAACTTTTATAATTATCGTTTGTGTTATCAATTTTTATAGTTTGTAATTCTTTTTATTTTTATGTAAGTGTTTTTTTATTTTATTTAAGTGCATTTTTTAGTTATTCGAATATATTAAATCATATAATTGGTGTTCCATATATAATTTATCAATATTAAAATATATGAAAAAAGAATATTACAGTACAAAGGAAAGGGGAAAGAAAATGAAAAAGAAAAGGAGAAAGGGAAACATCAAGATAAGAGAAACAAAAGAAAATTGACCATCAAACCCGTTTGATACTGATCCATCAAACCCCCAATGGGGGAGATCATGGAGTTCGATGGGAGTTTATCAAACTCCATCAAACCCCCCCATTGGACATAGTCTTATATGGAGTCATCTCATATAAGAAAGTTAGAATAGTTTAGGAATCATCTCATATTCTTGGACCAGTTTGATTGCTTTGGGTTTGATCATCAGCAATGACATCTACTTGACTCAAGCATGATGATTGAACTGCAATGTAAATGAATGAACCAATAGAAATTTCTGGTAGAAGCTAATGCCAAGTGAGCCTTTACTTTATGTAAATCGGAAAAGGTTGTGCCAAATATGAAATGATACAGTATTATTATTATCCACCAAACACTTGCCCCAACAAAGACCCATGAAAATCGATTGTAAATAAGTGGGAAAAAGCTACTCAAATCCTAACAAACTCAAAAGCTACTGAAAAAGCGACTCATAGGTGTTCAAAAATTGTGAAGCAACTATACAAATTCAATTTCTCATAATCATTCACAGGACAAACTTCAACCGCCCAAGAGATACTTGTCCCCTCACAAATTATGGTGCAAGGAATACAAGGATAACATTTTAAAGTTAGACCACTCCCATCCACCCGGGGCACCACCACGGTGCACCGTGGTAGTGGGATTTGTACCCGCAGTTGTCCCAAATGTTGGGCTAGCCCCACCTAAGTCCAGTCCAACGACTATATGGTTGTTGGGCTAGCAACAACCATGTTTTTCTTTTTTTTTTTTTTGATATTTTAAAAATTATAGCAACAACTATATTTTTTTCGAGATCTATAAATACAATTCGATTTTCACTCATTTCACCGCACTTCCATTTTCTCCCTTCTTCTTCTCTTAAACTAAAAACGCCTCTAAATTCTCATTTTACTTCATCATTTTAACCCAAAAAACATCTCTAAACATGTTTATAATTAACCACTACATCAACAACTTGTCATTTAGTTCCGATGATGATGAGATTAGGGTTGATACTTATTCAAGTTCTTCAGGTTTGCAAAGCGACTACTATACAAACGTGTTACCAAACTAATTGTTCAAGCCACTCCTCATATAACTAATCAATACCAGCAACTAAATCTGCCAAAAAGGCAGGGTTAGATGCGTAAATACATTGATCAAAAGCGGGAACACTTAGTTGATTTACTCGGGAGTGATTATTTTGCTAAAAAACAACATGAGGCGAGAAAAAGTTTCGACGTAAATTTCGAATGCGTCGGCCATTGTTCCTCCGGATAGTCCAAGCGTTACAAGAGCACGGTCCATATTTTGTGCAGCGCCCGGATGCTACAGGGATAATGGATTTTCGTAAAAACATAAATGCACACTCAAATGAGGTCCAAATTATCTGATGTTTCAAAGCAATGCCAAGTATCCAATGCTACCTCTCCCCCATAAAGAGTAAACAACAATCTATTAATATCAGGATCATATATATCTTTTGACAAAAAATCTGGAATCTGATTTTTTTTCTTCTAATATGAACTCAATAAATTGCAAAACGATATCCGTAAATGCAATTTCATTAATTTCAACTTCTAAACACTCTTACAATATGGTAAATATGTTTTAAAAAATAGAAAAAATAAAAGACACACTATTCATGGTCATGACCACGACCACGACCTATTGGACATGATTTTTCCAGATTTAGTCGTAATTCCAACCGCGGCTCACAACCACCACTATTCATGGTTATACCCACGACCCATGGGTAGTAGTCTAAGGTCATTTGTGCAAAATGCAATCTAATGTTTTCATTTCTTTACTTTTCCCTATTTTGTTTGATATTTTGTGTCACCTCACATTTAAAATTTACATATATCGGTACATGGAATTTGCAACAGCAATATAAAACACACAATAGAGTAAAACAACTGCATTAAAGAAAACTCAACTGAATTTCTAGAAGATTATATCACTATAATCTACCGAGTCTCAAGGTGAAATATCCACTATTGTGAAATAACGGATTTACAAAAACGATATTAAACCTCTACGGATAACTTTAAAATCTACAAAACTAAGGATTGTAATCAAACTAGCAATTTCAACCTAGTTAATCTAACTTTGAATCGTTACGATCGATTAGTGGTCGAGTCGTTACGAATGGTATCAAGAGTCATGCCAACTGAGAATCCACAAGGGACGGACGATTGGTCCGAACAAAGGTACGTCGGGAGCGTCGCACAATTCAAAAGTGGGTGAATGTAACGGTTCAAAGTTTCGGAAATATTAAATGGATTGAAAACACTTACAAATACCAATAAAGTGGAGGCTTTAATCAGAGTTTACTTTGATGAATGACACGAGCATTAGCAATGCGTATGACAAAAGTCAGTCAAAGTAAAAGTATAAACCGCGTATTAGATAAAAAATGGAGATTGAAATCAGTGGACCTTCATTTTATCATTTAGCTCCAATATATCCATAATCCATCTCCGTGTGCTGGAAAGGATAAATCATGTATACTAGCCAAGTATTTGGAAAGGGACTACCAATTTTGAGTTTTATTCGGTGTCTAAAGATACTGCCGGATTGTTTGGGACGGAATTATATTTGAGTGAATTATAATTGAGGTATAACCGATGAATAGTGACTAAATTTTAATTGAGTAGTGAAAATTAATATGTTTGGTATAGAGTTCAAATTTTATAGGTTTTTTAGGGTTGTTATATAGGGTGTGTAAGAGTGAATTGATATGTGTAATTAAGATGTTTTAAGATTATTTGATTGGTTTTAATGATATTTGATTGATTTAAGGTTGTTATAATATATGAAAAAGTGAAGTGGGAGAAAAATAGTAGGTAGATAGATAAGTTTTAATTGAGTTGTAAATAGTAGGTGGATTAAAATGGGTATTGTTCCGGCTCAATTAAAATTGCAAAACAAACACGATTACCTTGCCGCCTCAATTAAAACGGAGGTGTAGTTCTATCCCAAACTGTCTATGCATGACTCGAGTTCATACTCATTCGACGTGTGATTGTTCAAAACAAGCTCTGACTTATCTTCGAGTACAAATAATATACTTCCTTCGCCTCAAATTCAATTACATTCGGGTTCAGATACAAATTTTAAAATAAAACTAAATAAAAAGGGAGATGTGGTGATAAAGTAAAAAATAGATTGAATAAAGTAGTAGATATAGTGAATAAAATATGAGAGAAATTAAATAGAGTAAGCGGGAGATTTCCCAATAAAAGGATGAGAAGTTAAAATTGGAATGTTCAAAATGGAATCTGAAAAATTGAATTCGAGACAGAGGAAATATGTGAGAACAGAAATAAATAAATTACGTTTTATACGTATCCATATATATTATAAAGATAGGTTGCTATTCTCATTCTTACATATGCTAGAGCCTCCAAATCCTATGTGGATTTTCCCATCTAATTTTTTGTTTTTTAAATACACAAAAAATGAAACCCTCAATTAATGATTTGAGATTGTGTACCACAATTACAATAAAAACGTCAGTTACTCATAGTCTAAGGAAAGAATGTTAATTAATAGTGTATAATTGCAGCTTTGATTTGACATTGTACCACATCAAATCTTGATTGAATACTAATTCGGTTTCTATTAATTGTAGTAAAATGGTGGTAAAGTTCAAACTCAAGTATATTCCTGTTTTCAAATCATATTTCCGTTCCAAACCTCACCCATATAACTTTTGATGAAAGCAAAGGAGGAATTTATTCCTATTTTATTTGTATTTTCAGATCCTATTTAATTATGTTGTGATATATGGTCAAAGCCAATATTGATGTACGTATTAACACAAAAAGAAACGTCATTCGCTTCAAGAATCCCCCAAAAATCAGCCAATTAGTAATTATTTCCAACAATTCAGGACCATGATCTTTTCAAATTAATTTGAGAGAAATCGACCCACTATCTCTATAAATAGGCTTGCACACAAAATGTTTTGCAGCATCAAAAATATCAATCCCATCGTGCCCATTGAACGGTTTTGTTGACAGCAGTGCCTTGAGGCATTTGAAATTACGTCGATTCTACAAGATTGTCGAGCTCCCAATGGCATTTAAGATTTCTGGCCATAGCTGTCATGGAAAGATCTGGACCAGTTATGTTTTAGTTTGTTTTCATTAGATATGTATTTGAATCTTATGTTATATTTTACAATACCAGCTTAGAGACATTCCAAAAGCTAGCTACCCTACGGATTTTCATTCAACGTTATCATTAAAAGTCTAACCACAACACACAACATACCGACCAATGCCGAAGAGTTTTGTATCGAATGCTCATGGTACGTATTTATATTTTAACAAACTAGCAGCTATAGTCCTATACCATACATCCAATTTTGTTGTATAATTTTGTAGCATGGAAAATATGTCTTTGTGTAACCCCAGGTTGATGCGCTAGCTAATCGAAACTATACGAAGTTAAACAAAGGGACCTCCAGGTTGTTTATATATGTTAGGCCACACCGAGGCCGCACGCACATGAATGCTATTCAACAGTGACAAACATTTTAGAATTCAAGTTCAAAAAATGTTAGTTGATTATATATATGGTAGACTAGGTGGTTTACAGATTGTAGAGAATTGGAGGTTACGCTATGCTCGAAGTACAAGTCCGTCCATGCGGCATGGAATCCAAAAGATAATACCAAGCAAATGAAAATATTTTGCCCGTCCATCATCTCCCTTATCCTTATGCAAGTTATGATATTGAATGTAACGGACGTTGCTTGGTTGATTTCGAGACCCTATGTTATGTTAGCGTATTGTTGTATCATTGAATGAATATATAGATTGATAATGATGATATGATGATGAGGTATATATAGTTTTGTCTCACAGGTGTTGATCATTCTTAATTTACGAGATTACATTTTCTAGATTATATTATAATTAAATGCATGCACATCAACACTTTCAAGTTCGGAAAAGAATTGCGGAAAATATACTCATATTGACTTTAATAATCAGCATAATAATGGATACTTTAGTTGATTAAGGGTTGAAAAAATTCAAACTTAATACCATAATACTCATGGATAAGTATGATGTTAACCCAATAGTACTTATCATTTTTCTTTAAACAATAATTTTTTTTATTAATAATGTTGATTTATGATACAGCGAGCATAAAGAATGCTTTTCAAACGACCACCATTACAAGAAATAGAACAACACTCAGTGTGATCTCCATACAAATTTCTAACTCAAGGGATTTAGATTCTAGATTATTTAGATGTGTAGATGTAAAGTAACACAATTCAGTAAAAAAAAAATAGAAAATGAATTGATTGAAGTAGCTACGTGATAGATTCACAATGAATCACTTGATACCCTGCTAAATATTCTAATTATGTGTGTGTAACCACAATTTGAACAATTACATGTAAGTTCAAATAAATTATACTTCCTCTATTCCACTAAACATGTCTCACTTCTTTTCAGTATTGTTTTTAGTCAATAGTTTATAGTTTGTTGTATGAGAGAAAATTGATAAGGAATAGAGAAGGTATGAGAGATAATAAAGTAAAGATGATAGTGATTAGTGGATTTATTTTTTGCTATTTTAAAAATGAGACTATATTAACGGGGCAACCATAAAAGGAGAATGAGACATGTTTAACGGGATGAAGGGAGTATTTTCCGAAAACAATATATCAAGTGTGTGGGGGCCGCTCAGATCGATGTAATTGATAAAATCACAGACTCATATGAGAAATATGCGTTTATTGGGGAATTATATGTAATAAAATGAAGAATCACAAAAATGAAAAAAGGAATTTAATTTTTTAATTTTTTTATAGAATTTCCAACTTAATTTCTTCAAATAAGTTAGATCTCAATTACATAAATTGGATCAAAACAACTTAACATAGTAATTCATCACTATATTCTCAAAATACTAATATTAAACACATTTATTTTTGAAAAAATTGATAGTTTTGTTTATTCATATTTTCTTATAAGCGTTGATAATTTTTTTTTCCGGTATTTTCTATATCGGACAATACTATGATCACTAAAATATATTCTACGTTGGGAAGTAAATTCGAAGCGTAAACTAAATTCTAGCAATGAGGTTATTCTACATTGGGAACTCAATTCGGATCTCTGATCATAGGTACTAAATTGAATGACACACTAAACCTTAAGAATATGAAATTATGTTCGAATGGCAAACTAACTCTAAGAAGGAGAACTTTCAAAAAAAAAAAAAAAAAAAAAAAAAACTCTAAGAAGGAGATACTTCCCACTCGGAAACTCAATTTGAATGTCAAACGAATTCTAAGAATGAGACCATTCCAAGTTGGAAACTCAGTTCGAACAGTAATTAGATATTTTCAACTTGGAAACTCAATTGAAGGCAAACCAACTTTAACAATGGTACAATTGCAACTTGAAAGCTGAATTCGAAAGTCTAACCAACTCTAATATAAATCCAACTTGAGAACTTTGTTTGAATAGAAACTACACTATATGTGAAAAAAAAATCGTAAGAATGGAATAATCAAAGTCAGGAAATCAATCCAATAATCAATTCAAACCAACTGTACGAATTTGATAATTCAAACTTGGGAATCTATTTTTCGAAGAGTAACCATACTAAATGGGAAAATACAAAATAAGGGAACAATTCTAATATACGAACTAGATTCGAAAAGCAATCTCAACATTAAGAATGTGATAATTCTAACTTGGAAACTCTGCTCGAATGGCAAACCAACTCTACGGATGATATAACCCCCACTCGAAAACTCAATTTTAATGTCAAACTAACTCTAATAAGAATGATATTATTTCAAATTGGAAATTCTGTCCGAACGATAAACTCAACTCTGGGTATGGAACAATTCCAACTTGGAAACTCAATTTGAAGGCAAACCGACTCTAAGAATGGTATAATTGCAACTCGAAAACTCAATTTGAATGTCAAACCAACTTTAAAAATAGGATGAAGCCGACTTAAAAAACTTTAAATTAAGTGTTAAAGTTAGTTGAAAATGGAAAAGGCTTTGGTTAGATATATACTAGCAACAACATAACACAATACATTTATCAAAGAAAAAAAATTATATAATAAAAATTTGTAATTGAAGAAAGGGAAAAAAATCAAACGTGACAAATAAAAGAGAGAAAATTGCGTTAGCGGGATCCATACCTTGCATCTTTACTTAAAGAGTGACACATGTAAGCTCCATATTGAAATTGGATAAGTAATTAAGATTTACGAATAAGATTTAAATTGAATTTAAAATTTAGCGACAACTTGTGGCTTATTATACTAAAATAATATATACTATGCGTTTATACTACTATCTCTGCCCCATCCCAAGTTTCCATTAATTATGATAACAAAATTAGGAAAATTGAGGTATTAAATTTTATTTTAATGGAAATATATTTAAAAAATGAACAAAAAATTGATTAGTAGGTTGATGTGGAAAGTTGAGTATTATTTAAAAGAATAATGAATAAAAAAAGATAATGAGTTGGTAAAAGTTGCAAATATGAGTATGTTGTGAGGGTATTAGTAAAGTGAGGTATAGGTTCAATTGCTAAAATTTAAAATAGGAGCTTTTTGTGGAAAGATATAAATGGAAAAATGAAAAACTTCGGATGGGATGAAAGAACTACTTATTACATAATTTATTTTCATTTTAAATTTTATTTCAATTAATATACATAAATTAGTTTGAATTTTAATTGCAGTTACATATACTATATTTAATGGAAAGACTAGAAATGGGTTGACTTCGATGTTGGGATGTTTAACTGCATGCTATATGTTTTTTTTCCACGAAAGAGTAGATATGGATTGATTTCGAGGAAGTGACTCCCAAACTAAATTTGTAAAATTGGAGAAGATGAACATAATTCAATGAGACACTCTTAGCATAGCATTAGAAAATCAAAACCCCTAGGAAGCAAATAGTTGCAATAGCAATCTTTTATTGGTGGGCAAGGTTTTTTCTTTCTTTATTTCCTTAATATTTCGGATCCAATTGGATTAATCTGAAATCCAAAGATTTATCCGATCTAATCTGAAATCTGAAAAATTCTAATTCGAATCCCAATCCTAACACAGCAGATCATACTGGTTCAGACCGGTTTTGGATTCGGACCATATGTGCACCAATATTAAAATTAGAAATGATCATATGACTGTAGAGTATTAGAAATGAATTTCACCTGCTGGGAACGAAACACGCCCTTAACATACACAACTTTTTACCACCCTGTGTAAAATCAACTCTGAGAGTAAGATATTTTAATGGCACACCAACTTAGTGAATTGGATAATTACAACTTGAGAATTCTAATTCAAAAGTAAACAACAATATATGTGAAAACATTATCACAGGAAACCCCAACTTGAGAACTCAATGCGAAAGGCAAACTGACTTTAAGAATAAGATAATTACAAATTGGGACTCGATTTGAAGGGTAACACACTACATGAGAAAAATACTCTATGATAGAATAGTTTCAATTTGAGAACTTAATTCGAAGGGTAAACGGACTCTAATTATAAGATAAGGACAATATGAGAACTTTATTCGAATAGTAAACTACGCTATATGGAAAATACCCTAGGAGATAAAGGTAAAGTGAATAGTAAAATGAAATTTAAATAAAGGAAAAATTCTTATGGTAGCCATTAAATTGGGGCTAATAACAGATTCAACCCTTATATTGAAACAATAACAATCACATCCAAAAAAGGAATTGAGTAATTTACGATATTACAAATAGGCCCAAAAGTCAAACCTGCACATGGAATTTGCGTTTTGCTTATGTGGCGGTCAAAGTGGGGCTATTCACGAAAATTCCATTGAATATTTGATTTTGACTTTCTTTAATTATTTCTCTTTATTTTCTTTTTTTTCTATTTTTCTTTTTATTTGCTAGGTTTAACCAATTGCAATTCAAGTCCTTCAAAAAGATCTAATTTTCCACTGTCCACCCATGGCTTTCCTAAAAACCTCAAATAAGTTCCTTAATTTTTAAATCAAAGTGAAACATCAATCAAATACCAAAATCGACTTCAAACATGAAAAATCATCATGGTTCAAATTTTTTAATAATTAAAACATCTCCAAATTGAAGTTGTATAAACAACTTTGATTGGAGCTTTAAATACAACTCTGATCGGATCGTTGTATTTTGAAGGTTTGAATAAAAAAATAAAAGAAGAGAAGAGGAATATGGGAAGGGAAGAAGAGGAGAGGAAGAAGAGAAGGGAAGAAGATGGGTTTGTGAGTTTTTATTTTACCTTTTCTATAATGAATAAAATATTTTAGTTTCTTTTTTGCTTGTTCTTTAATTTTTCATCCAACAAAAAGCGAGTGTGGTAAGAGAGAGAGAGAGAGAGAGAGAGAGAGAGAGAGAGAGAGAGAGTTGTATTAGGGATTTGGTCAACTGTAAGGGCATATTTGAATTAAAAGTTTTATTAGCCACACAAATTGGCAGAGGGAACAAGGAATGCCATTAAGCCAAGTTTAGAGTCAATATACAACCTTTACATCAACAAAAACCAGAGACTTAAAACCCAAACCACAACACGCTTTTCCCAGCAAAAAACAACTCTTATCAAAATCGATTTTGACCCAAAAAACATCAGTTCACACCACTCAGCCCTCAACCGAGGCCCTTTACATTTTGATATACTGAAATACTCCTATGGGACAGATCTCCCAGTCTAAGAAGACATAGGTCGAGTGTATTGCCATTTTGCTTTTTACCCAAGTCCATGTGTTGAATTTGATTTGCTCCAATATTTTCGCCCACGATTTGATTTCTCATAAGAAGAATAAACGATCTTTACGCATCGTATAATTCAAACTTGGGAACTCAATTCGAGGAGTAAACTCAATTGTAATTACAACTTGGGAGCTCAATTCTAAGAGATGATTCTTACTTGTGAAATCAATCCGAATGTCAAACCAACTCTAATAATGAGATATTATAACTTGAAAACTCAATTCGAGGAATAAACTATAATAAATGAATGATTCAAGCTTAGGAACTCAATTAGAAGGTAAATAAAAATGAGATCATTAGAATTTGAAAACTCAATTCAAATGGCAAATCGACTATAATAATGAGATAAATCTATTTGAAAACTTAATTTGAATGTCAAACCAACTATAAGAATGAGATAATTCAAACTTTAAACCTTAGTTCAATTGGTAAACTCATCCTTGAGAATTGATCCAACTTGGGAACTCAACTTCAAGGCAAAATGCAAACAAATATTGGAAGAATAACATAATTCCAACTTAGTAACTCAATATGAAGAGTAGACTATTAGCAATGAGATTATTTCAACTGAAAAAATTGAATTCAAAGGTTAAACTCAACTTTAAGAATGAAATAATTCTTAATCAAAAACTCCATTTGAAGGGCAAAACAACTCTAAAAATGATATAATTTTAATTTGAGAACTCTAATGGAAGGATGAACCATGCTATTTAGAAAATAAAATAAAAATGAGATAATTCTATTTGAGAACTCAATTTGGTGGGTAAACAAACTCTAAGATTGTGTAATTACAAATTGGGAATTATTTATAAATACTGAACCATACTATATGTAGAAAGTACTTTAATGAAAGGGTATTTCCAACTTATGGACTCAATTCAAATGTAAACTAAGGATAATAATAAGATCATTTCGAATTAAGAACTAAATTGGTAGGATAAACTCAACTCTAAGACTGTGATAAGTCTAACTTGGAAGCCACTGGTGATGTGGTTTACAAGGAGTTAAGGAGATGTTTAACAATGTTTGGGGGTAGTATTATATTTGCATTATTAAATTATACTTTATATTATTATATTTCATTTGCTTGATTTAAAAAAAAATACCGTGGCATCCCACTGGTTAGTGAAAATTAAATTTGCCCACGCGGAGAGGGGTTGGGGGCAAATACTCTCAATGCTTACCCTCTTTTCGATCTTCTCTCTACTTTTCTGATTTCCATAATGGGGTTGGGGGGGGGGGGTATGTTGGCCGGAAAAAAAATCATAACATGTGAAATTATATTTGTTGAATAATAATCTTTGTGTGTGTGGTGGGGTGACCACATACCACCGTGGGGGTTGTTGGGAACTAACCCTATTGATTGAGTTGTACACTTTTGTATTTTATTTTGATTCGGATTTAAGTGATACAGTTTTTTAAAAAAAACATGTATTCATTACTAATTAACATGTGAGGTACGATAGGACTCGATATAAAATATATGTTATCAACTCGTTGGATCCCGAATCAGGTAAGGTTGGATCCTACCCCAATCGAAGCATATCATTCATGATGAGTCGTATTTTTATTTTCGATAGTTAGAATAAAAAAAAAGACTCGATGATATAATATTGGATGAAGAATGACTACTCACCGATACCACGACCAACGTTGTTTACAAGTAAGTCTGACTATCTTATTTTCTCGATTAATTTATTTTATCACCCCATTTCTATTTATTATTAAAAGTAAACTATACCGTGGCATCGCCACGAGTTAGTACTAGTATACTTGTAAACTTTTGTTTTAAAACATGTAACTATTTAAAACCATATATTTTGGAGTAATTATGTTATGGATAAATACACAATGAGTTAGTGGATGAGAACATTGATGTGTACAAATTAGTTGATGAGAGGATTAATATTACATATTACTACTGGAGATTTCTTTGTCTCTCCATATTCTCTTAGCCACTTGAGATCAATTTTCAATTGTATAAATAACTAGTTTGTAAATAATGAACTCTCAATTCTCTCTGTTAATTTCAAACAATGAGGAATATGCAACAATGACATAAAACAATAATTGAATAAACAATGAACCAAAACCAAAAAGCCAGAGACACGGGATTTTACGTGGTTCGTCAATACTTATGTGTACAGAGATCAACCACCAACTTTTAATTATACTTATATTACAACTATACTATGAGACCAACCTAATATGCTATTCTCCGAAATATGATCCTTAACTTCCTATCAATCTTGATTCTATGGGCTAATTCGACTTTGAGAGATATCGACTAATTAATTATGTTGATATTCTAATTTATCTGATATATGTAACAAACAAGCTCCCTTGGTCTTGACTTTATATAGAGAACTCAACTACTAAATTATACTAGAACAAAGAAACTATTTCTCGTACAAGGAAACTAATTAGTAATCCTTCTAGTACAAGAAAACTAGTTTAGGTAATTAGTGATCCACATCACTCTATATAAACATGTAAGTGTGAGACATACACATTAAATGAGTGATAGTGAAACATTCTCTATCATATGGTCTATCGATTAATGATACTTGATATATGTAGGGGTGATCATAAAATCCGAAATCCGAAAATTCGATCCAAAAATCCGAAAATCCGATCCGATTCGATGTATTCGGATCGGATTACGGATTATGATATTTTAGATCCGAAGATTTTCGGATTAATCCGATCCGATCCGTCGGATTTTCGGATTAATCCGAAAATCCGAATTAATTAAAAAAAAAAATATATATATATATATATATACATTTTTCCCCTTATTCAGCCAAACAAAATACAAAATACAAAGGATGCTGGGAAGTTGGATTTTGCTTGTTGAAAATATGCACTTTCTATTTTTACTTCAAAGAATGTAATCGTCTAGGCGTTATTCTAGAACATGAACTCCAAACTTTTTGTATTTGTTGTTTTGGACTTGAAGTAAACTTGTGAACTTTATTTAGTTTATTTTGAATGTGGAACTATTGAACTAATATTTAATTTGGCTACGAAATGCTATTTCAGGTTTTTAAATTAAAGTTCGGATTATTCGTATTAAATCCGATTCAATCCGAACTTTTTCGGATTAATCCGAAACCCGATCCAATCGTTCGGATCGAATTTTGAATTGAGCCTTTAGTGGTCCGAAACTTCGGATTGATCCAAACTGCGAATCGAATTGGATCGGATTAATTCGAACGTGCACCCATATAGATATATGTAATAATTTTCCGTGTAACACCGGCTAGTGATGTCCATATAGAGTGCATAGAGGTTCCATACGTCAGCATTACATCACGCACTTGGCAGCCTAATATCCCCAACTCATTAAAACGACAGTTCGATGTGCCTGTTTGTTTAGTTGCACTGGTGACTAATAACTAGTGACTGATCATCATCATTTCATTGTACTACCACTAATGATAACTTCATCCACATTTTTTTTTGGTCAAAAAGGTCTTTCATTCTTTTACATGTAACATTATATCATTGGTTACTTCGAAATCAAGATCTCCATTTCCTTTTCGTTGTGCATGATTTTGTATATTAACGTTCATGTTTACCTAAAAGAGCTAATTATCAATTACCATACCGACATGTCCTTATCTATCATTTCCTAGTTGTTTCCATCACATTAATATCACATTCCTTATAATTACATCCATTGATCTTTAGATGGATTTTGGTATGATGTAAATACTTATTTGCTGGTGTTGAAGTAAATCGATTGTCTTGACAGAAAAATCAAAATTGTATGAATTACAATTGAGTAAGTAATCAGAAGATGTAATCAGGAAGTTCTTATTCATAGTTTATATAGAAACTATGTTGGGCTTTTCTATTTTTAAGTCGGCTTCGTACCAACCTAAATACAGGTCATCGTTAGATGTTTGCCACGTAGCATTAGTACGATCTTGCAATTTACATTATATTTAATTATATTATAATTCTATGATATGAATTTACAACTATATCCCTATTAAATTAATCAAATAAAGTAAATTACATTTCATTATGAATCCGTCTTGCGAGAGACCCCTATATATAGGAGAGTCCCGAAAGTCCTCTTCAAATGTTAAAACTAGACGATTATACCTTTTTTCTCGACTTGGTTTTTTATGGTTTTCGCGGATCTTTTGACCCAGATTCATTAAAAATGGGTCAAGTATAAATAAGAAATTTACCATATTCCTAGACAATATAATGTAAAAATTAGAGAATTTCTCGCATAAACTAGACAATATAATGTAAAAATTAGACAATATAATGTAAATTTAATATCATGTAAAAACTAGAGAATCCTTTCATAATCTAAACAATATGGTGTAAAAACTAATATAGACAATTATGTTTCACTGAGTAAATTTCTAGATAAGTAATAAAACTAGACAGTTCATTTACAAAACTAGACAATTCAGTTACAAAAATATCATCATCAGTTCAGAAACAATAATTTTTCTTCGATTGCTTTAGTTTCTTCAGAGCATTCTCCTTCAAATCATCCAATACACCCTCTTCAAAAATAATTATCAACAGAAGGTCTCTTAGATCCTTGCAAGGAAAAGGAGTTCCTTGGAACAACTCCACGTGCTTCATCAGAAAAACACCACAGTCAGAAGTTCCAAGTTTACCAGTCCAATTAAGCTTGACAATTTATACAAAAAAACATAGAACATTTATACAAAAGAAGTATTGTATTGTTCTTATAATCATAAAAAGAACTATAATTCTCTGAGTCTGGAAATGGGAGAATGAAAACAAAGGCTCTGTTTAGCAAAACTAGCTGGAAAGCTAGCTAGTTAGGTAGCTGGTTAGGTAGCTGGAAAGCTAGCTGGTTAGCTAGCTGAAAAGCTAGTTGGTTTTAAATGTAGATGTTTAGCAAATTAGTTGAAAAGCTAGCTGGTATTTTGTAAAATGACATAAAAGAGCATTACTCTTATTTTTCTTGTCTTTAACCTTTCTTATCGTATTATTAGTCTATAGTTTTTTAAATAATAATATATCATATTTTGTCCAATAATTATAATATATATTTAATGTACTTTACATCGCCACTTTAATAACATCATCAAAATTATCAGAAGTTGAAAGAAATAATCGTTGAGCATTTTAACTTAGTAATGAAAAAAATCAGTATTTGATGTGTACTACATGTATGCATTTTAAAGAGGTGCGGATACATTAATCCTTATGCCGATGGCTTCTTCTGACAACGATGGTTTCTTAGTTTCTTTATTCTAATTTAGTTAATATGGGTTAGGGATATTTTCGAAATGAAAAAGATAAGAAGCACCTTCTTTAAAAAAAAGCTACATTGACTAGCTTCTTTTTCCAGCTAGCTTTCCAGCTAGCTGGTTAAAGAAGCTGCGCGTTCACGTAACGAGCTTTTTATTAGTCAATGGTAAAAAAAAGCTCATGGAGCTGGAAAGCTAGCTGAAAAACTAGTGGTAAACAGAGCCAAAACTGTTGATGTAAAAATTAGAGAATTCATCTCATAAATTAGATAATATAATGTAAAAACTAGAGAATTCCTCTCATAAACTAGACATATAATGTAAAAACTAGAGAATTCCTCTCATAAACTAGACAATATAATGTAAAAACTAGACAATATAATGTAAATTTAATATCATGTAAAAACTAGAGAATTTCTTTCATAAACTAAACAATATAGTGTAAAAACTAGACAATATAGACAATTATGTTCATGTTTGATAATAAAACTAGACAATATTTCGTAAAAACTAGACAATATCCTGTAAAAACTAGACAAATATGTTGAGATCAGTTAGTAAATTTGATAGTTGAACTTGAAGGTGAAGGTGAAAATGTAAAAACTAGAGAATTCCTAGACAATATAATGTAAAAACTTGAGAATTCCTCGCATAAACTAGACAATATGATGTACAAACTAAACAATATAATGTAACAACTATACAGTTTCACACACAAAATTCAGAAAAATCTATACCATGAAAAACTAGACAATATATGCAAGAAACTAGACAATTTATGCAAGTATTTATGAAAGACTTTCTCCATCCAACGAAGAAAAGAATTCTGGATCCACTCAACATTCTTCTTACTCATACACAAGTACACAACTAAAACACCAAACTCGTGATATTGCCTCTACTGTCCATAAACCACTATCACCGCGCTTGATCTAAGCAACACATTTTTCATCAAATTTAAGCACGTGAAACAATCGGAACAGTCAATTTGGCAGATTGCTAATACAAAATGATAGGCGATTATGAGTTCAGGCGAAATAGAAGGCAGAAATAATAAAAAGTAGATGATAAACTACTAACAAAACGTAAACAACAAAACAAACACTCAAACATATGAAAAATAACTAGATCGACATCAAAACACTACAATCGAACAAAAACAAGCGAAAATACCTGACAATCGCGAGTTGAATCCTCCTCGAACAGATCAGAACTCGCACTAACCATCACAATCACAACATCACAATTGTAAGCATCACGAAATCACGAAATCACCATAATCGAACCTCCTAGCAACGGTAAAAAACTCTAGATCCGAATAATTCTTCGAAAACGAGATTGCAATCGTCAACAACATCACTTGTGTTCGCATCCAAAGACACACGAATTGGAAACATTAGCTTGCAACGATCTGATAAGCAAAATTGAAGGCGTAAACATCATCTCGCAAGGCCTTGCACGAAACGGCCATAACAAATCAACATTTGGAGAGAAAACTAAATCGCCGATTGGTGATGGAGGGAGAAGAATAGAAGAGAAGAGAAGCTTGTTGGGATGAGGAGGAGAAGAGATTGGTGAAATCTAGGGTTTGGTAACCGTTTGGATGAATTTGGAAATGAAAAGGTTAGGGTGAATATGGTAGGGATATCAATATATATAATTATCCGTATACCCAACGACCCGCTCAGTAAAATTCGGATCTAATTTTATATTATAACCCGGATCCGCGAAAAAATGCAAAACGGGGCAAAGTAAAATATAGACAATTTCAGTATAAAAATAGGGGTCCCTCTGGACTCTCCAAATGTACTAAGACTTTTATGAGACTTAGTATTTCATTATTACAAAGTCTCATGAGAGACGGTCTCTAGATAACTTATCTAGAGACGGCCTATGTTATCAATAAACCATTCATGTTATTACTCAAAACGCCTATGTTGTTAACGGAATAAGTCTTGTTGTAATGTGAAAAAAAAAATTCAATGTTGAGAACATAGATGTTTTGATTAATAACATCGATGATTTTCTTGACGATATAAGTACGTCTCTAGATTAATTATCTAGAAACTATTTCTCGGGAGACTTACTCTTTCATTATATACAAAATTGTACAACTTATCCTTCATTAATTTAAACCTAATTTCACAAATATCAATCAAATCCCAAGATCCATGGATTTCATCATCGCCCAGATCCACAGAATCACCTTCATTATCCATAGCTCCAGTCGCCGTCCACCGCCTTCACCGCACCTCATTCATTGTTCGTTCTTATCGTTCATCCCTCCCCTTCTGCCCCAGGATCCAAATCCAAAGATTGCATCGTCTCGTCCATGAAGGTCTGGAGGTCTTAAGGTTTGAGGTCTCTGGCTCCATATCTCTTTTTGCTGAGAAGTTGGAGAAGCTGAGCTATATTGAAATCAAATGGGAGTTTCGGGAATTTAGTCAAGTGGAAAAGTTGGTGAATTATAGTCTACTTTCTCTATATTAATTCCTTAAATCATTAAGCCATAAGCTGCTGGGAGCAAATAATTGGGAAGTTCTTTCTTTTCGTCCAATTTTTACTCCTCTCATTGTCCATCCAAGTTGCTGTTCACGTTAAGTAACTGGTTAATTAATTGATTCATGTTGTTATCAAAATTGCACAGTATATGTGTTAGGAATATCTGTTTAGATTTTGATCAGCAACCTAATGACTTATCTTAGCTCAGAGAGATGATTAGTACTCTTGGTTCACTTGAACACTGTAAAAGAGGAAACTCACTAAGTATGATAGTCTAGCAAATCTTGTATAGGATGTTAGGTCTCGAAATGTAATTTTTATTTTATGAAGAAGACCAAGAAGAAAGACATCCGGCAGGAAAAGTTCAACAATTTTGAAGACTTGAAGATTGCACAAGATTGCTGAGGACAAAGGTTTTTCAGATACCTATGACCAGATACCTTGAAGACACAAGCGTTTTTAAATAAACAGTGTTCCAAGAGATATCTGAGAACTAAGAGGTTTCTGAAACAAGGAAAGTGCCCACAGATATCTACACTCAGATACCTTGGACATAAACTATGTTTCTGAAAAGAAATAATTTATAACAAAGTTGTTTCAACAAGTGTTAGCTGGAGTTGTGATAATCTATGAAAAAGAACATGCAAAGCCTCAGAGAACTTTGATAGAATAAGATCTCTGATACAATGCATAGTTCCGTTGGCACTACAGGACAAAGTATAGTACAGTGCATTAAATGTGCAGACAGAAATGTCTGAAAAAACGGTAGCTTCTGAAAAAGAAGACAAACCTGCTACAGTACTATACTCAGATATCAATAGTTTAAAATTGAATTAAGCCTAACAGATACTATTCAAACGGCACTCAAATTCATCTATAAATATCAACACTTAGACTGCTTGAGAAGACACCTTAGAACACACAGAACTTACACCAAGAACACTGAATTCTCACACAAGCTCTCTCAAGCATACTACTTACCTTCAAGCTTTCTGTTGTGACCAAAGCTCTTGATTCTAAGTAGCACAAAAGTTCTAAGTGTCCTGATCCTTAACAAGCATTGTTATTTGTGAAAGAGTTGAACTAAGATTTCATAGCTGAGTTTCATTCTCTTAAACACTTATATTAGACTTGGGTCAGTAAAGAATAAGATACCATACATTGCAAAGTGTATTAAGTATACTTAATTCATAGAGCTATCTGAATAACTGAACAAGTTATTAAAGAAGCTCACCTGACAATTTACCTTAACCAACACCACCTTAATTGGCGTGGAGTATAGGAAGTACTTAGTTTGGGAAACTAAGGAATAACTCCAAGGTTATTGAGCACAGGAAGTACTTAGTTTGGGAAACTAAGGAATAGCTCAAAAAGGTTTCTGAGTACAGGAAGTACTTGGCTGTGAAAGCCGGGGAATAACTCAGGGGGAACACTCGGTTGGGAACCTAGTGTATTTAGGAATCAAGAGAAGATATTTGTAAGGTTACATCATTTATCTGTCTGAGTGGATTCTAGGTCTGAGAAAGGCCGAAGTGGATTAGTTGAATGATTACGCCACCTTCAGATACCACTATAAAAAGACTTGTGTTATTTACTTTCTGCAGTCTATTACTTGCTTTACTTATCTTGCAAAGTACTTACACTTATCTTGCTGAGCACGTGCACTTATCACAGAAAAGTCTTCCGCTCTCTGAAATTAAGTATCAGATATCTTTACAGATATTTGAGAAACTGTGCTTATCGACAAAAGTTTTAAAAGACTATTCACCCCCCCCCCCTAGTCTTTTACTTTGCCGTTATCTGGACCAACAAGTGGTATCAGAGCAGGAGGCCCCCAAGCCTTCTGCACTGAACCTAGATCCCAGATAAGTTCCCACTAACTGCTTTTCACCTCAATTGATTTGTTTGTTTAGTGTGTTTGTTGCAGGATGTCTTTAAGTGACGCCCCAATTCTCAAGCCAGAGAATTATGAAAAATGGAAGAACAACATGATGCTCCACCTAGAAGCCATCAGTGACGAAATGATCGAAGTAATAAAGAATGGCCCAATAGTCATTCAACAACTCAAGCAAGTCATAGAGGTTTCTAATGGTAGAGACAGAGAACAAAGCGATGGGTCTTCACAAACAGATGCGTCAACCAGTGGGAGACTGCCAGTCAGGTCATTTACGAACCAAAGCCCAGAGAGCTCTGGACATCAGAAGATGCCAAGAGAAATCGACTGGATGGTCAGACTCGTAATATCATCATACGTTCTACTCCAGAGCACATACAGTGTAAACTATGGTGTGCAAAAACGGCAAAAGTGGCCTGGCAACTGATTGAAGAAATCTGTTCCGGCACTGAGAAAACAAAGGAAAATAAGTTCGAAGTTTTGAAGCTCAAATTCCAAAACTTTAAACAAGGTCCCACGGAGACTCTTGAAGAACTAGATTTTCAGTTTACAACACTTATGAGTGATATGGCTGCACTTTGTGAGAGTAATAGATATACCCAGTCAGAAAAGATTAAGACTATTGTGAGAAGTCTAAATCATAACTGGGAACACACAAAGTTTTTCTACTTTAACCAAGGAATGCCAGATATCACTCCTGTGGAACTTTTCTCTCACCTTGTCACTGTTGACTATGAGACAACTCAAAGAGAACAAACAACTGAGAAGTTGCAGAATGTTGCTCCAGTTGCTCAAGGAACTTCTGAAAATAAGAAAGGCAAGGAGGTGACTGAGGATGCTCTTGCTGTAAAGAAAATGGGAAAATATGTCAGTCGGGAAATTGAGAGAAGAAAAGCCAAAGAGAAGCTAAAAAAGCATCTAGGCTCAAACTATCACCAGTACAAAAATATGCAAACCTCGCTGAACAAGCCGGCTCAGAAAGCATCAAGTACTGAGGAAGCAGAAATCGGAAACGATATCTGTTTTTGTTGTCAGAAACCTGGTCATTTCAAGAAGGATTGCCCTGCCTTCAACAAACTAAAGACAGGTGACAAGAAAGACAGAAGAATCTTCAAAAGAAGTCAGAGAGCTATGCTCACTGAAGAAAGGAAAAAGATTCAAATCCAACTGGATGCTCTAGATATTGAGTCTGATTCTGAGGATGAGGATTCAGATGATTCCACACTGCCTTCCCCAGAAATGTGCGGTGTTTCTCATGAAGTAATTGACTTTGGTCAAAAGAAGAAAGAAGTGTGTGGAATGGCTGAAGAAATCTTTCCAGATATCTCCAACGTTGAACCTTGTCTTATGACTGATGAGGTAACACATACTTCCTGTTATACTTATGAAAGTGATGAAGAAGGAATCAAAGATCTGAAAAATATCAGAAAAGAACTTGATCTCTACGAAAGAGAATTTCTAATGGTCCGAGCTAGAGCCGAAAATCTTGAAGAAGAAAAGAATTCTCTTGTAAAGGAAAATTCTCAAATAATCAAGATATCTGAGAAAAAGGATGCTGAAAATGCATTTCTCAAGGCTCAGATATCTGAGACCGAAAAGTCACATAAAGAAGAAATGGCCAATCTTCAAAAGAAATGTGAAGATCTTCTTTCTGAAAATAAGGAACTCAAAAAGAAAGAACTATCTTTTCAATCTTATGCCAAAGCTAGTGACACTCATACTGAAGTACAATCTTATTTAAGAGATCCTTCAGAAAAGAGAGGACTTGGGCTGGACACACACACAGATAGTTCCACCACTCTGAATAAGAGTAGTGAAGGACGAACATTTATCAGTGCTCAGCAATGTGATTCCCAAACAATCTACAGTATCGGTCAGAAAACTAAGATTGTTGACAAAGGAAAGGCAGTTGCGACCAAGCCTTTGTGGGAAAAACAAGTCCAAAGGAAAACTGTTGGGCATGTCTCTGGAAAGAAACATAACACTGAAAAGTGTAATCACCCACAGTGCTATGTCTCTCAAAAAGTAAAAATTGTAGTAGCTGACAAATTCTCCTATGTCACGTTTTCTGGAAAGAAAATAGATTATCCAGACTAGAAGCAAAGCCGAGAAGAGATCTCAGATAGCACCAGGTGCTCGGAATGGTATTGGCTATAAAGCCATCGGGAAACAACTTGCTCGTGAGTGCAAACAAGAGCAAGAACGATGGTTAAAGGTTAGAATTGCTCACAGCAATTATCAGAAGTGGAAGATGAATCAAGCCACTGAAAATCTGAATGCCAGGGCTAGAAGAAATCTGGCTAGGAAAGCTAAGTTTGCTGAGAAGCGACTTTAAAACCTGGTGTATCTGAAAGCACCAAATGGAGCACCAAGGAACAAACCAAGGAAGAAAGTAGTTCTTAATAACAATGATACTAATCATTTAACTAGAATTCCTCCTTATGTTCCTGTTAGACAAAAGAATGTTCCTAAGAAATTCATTCAAAAATGGATTCCTACTGGAAGATTTTTTAGTCCAGATGGTTCCATTGTTGATATGAGAACCTAATCTTCTGTTTCCTGTTTTGTGCAGAACACTCTAAAGACTAATTCAAAGTGGCATTTTGATAGTGGATGTGGGAAGCACATGACAGGAGATAAAGCAAATCTGATTGACTACAAAAAGTGCAATGATGGACCAATTATCAGGTTTGCTGGAGGAGATGAAAATCCAACCATAGGTTTTGGCAATTTGAAGTTTGGAACCCTTACAATCTCTGAAGTACTTCATGTAAAGGGATTGAAATATAATCTCCTAAGCATGAGTCAACTAGTAGACAAAGGGTACACTGTCAAAATCAAGTCAAAACTATGTAAAGTGATTGACAATGAGTCAAAGCAGATAGTCTTGGTTGCAAGGCATAAAGGAAATCTTTATGTTGCTGATTGGGCATCCGTCACAACCGAAGAATGTCTCATGGTGAGTCAATCTGGCCACACTGAAGAAAATTGGCTATGGCATAGAAGAATGAGTCACTTGAATTTCAAAACTCTGAATAAGCTAGCCAAGAAAGAGTTGGTGGATGGTTTACCCAAAATGCCATATAGAAAAGAAGGTGCATGCTCAGCTTGCCAAATGGGAAAACAATCCAAACATCTTTCAAGTCTAAAACTAGACATTCCAGTGAAAGGCCACTGCAAATGTTACATATGGATTTGTTTGAATCCTCAGTAACTAGTTATGCAGGAAAGAAGTATGGTCTGGTTGTTGTTGATGATTACTCAAGATTAACTTGGGTTGTCTTTCTCAAACACAAATCTGATGCAAGGGTTGAGATATCTGACTTGCTGAATAAGCTCGAAGTCATGAAAAATGACAAGGTATCTGTAATCAGAACAGACCATAGTACTGAGTTTATGAACCAGTACATCAAAGAGTTTTGTACCTGCAAAGGTATACAACATCAACTATCTTCTGTAAGGACACCACAACAAAATGGTGTTGCTGAAAGAAAGAATAGGACCCTGAAAGAAGCAGCAAGAACAATGCTTGCTGACACTGAAATAAGTGAAATCTATTGGGTTGAAGCTGTAAACACAGCATGCTACACTCAAAATAGATGTCTGATTAACAAACACCATGGCAAAACTCCTTACGAGCTTTTTATTGGTAGACCCACTAGTATCAAACATCTAAGGGTGTTTGGTTGCAGATGTTTCGTTCTTAACAATGGAAAAGAATACTTGAGAACAATTCAACCAAAGGCAGATGAAGGAGTATTTCTTGGCTATTCTCTAAATAGCAAAACCTACAGAATCTACAACAAAAGAACGCAAAAGATCGAAGAATCTGTTCATGTAGTATTCTATTAAGGAAACAAGAAAGTACTCTTGAATGATGATCTCTCAGATAGGTTCAAAGAACTATTGATTAAAGATTCTGAAAAAGGATCCTCAAAAGAAAACAATTCTATCATTCAAATAGAGGATGAGTCTGACGATGAAAAGCTACTGTTAGGAAATTTGTTAGGAAATTTGTTAGATATTTTGTTAGAAATATCTGTTTAGATTTTGATCAGCAACATGATGACTTATCTTAGTCTCATAAAGGTGATTAGTACTCTTGGTTCACTTGAACATTGTAAAAGAGGAAACCCACTAAGTATGATAGTCTAGCTAATCTTGTATAGGATGTTAGGTCTCAAAATGTAATTTTTAGTTTATGAAGAGAAGACCAAGAAGAAGACATCCAAGCAGAACAAACTCAACGACATTGAAGACTTGAAGAAACTGCACAAGATTACTGGAACAGTTTCTCAGATACCTTAGCTAGATATCTTGAAGACACAAATACTTTTTAAACAAACTGTGTCACAAGAGATATCTGAGAAATGAAAGGTCTATCTGAAAACAAGGAAAGTGTCCACAAATATCTATTCTCAGATACCTTGAGGTTTAACCACATTTCTGAAAAAGAAATATATATATATATATTGCAAACAAAGTTGTTTCAATAAATGTGGTATCTGAAGATTGAAGATAAATGACGTGCAAAGAATCAGATAATACTAGTCTCTGATACAAAGCATAGTTCCGTTGACACTACAGGACAAAAAGTATAGTACAATGCATTTAATGCATGGACAGAGATGTCTGAACAAAAGCAACGGCAGCTTCTGAAGAAGAAGACAAAACTCACATAAGATTATACACAGATATCAATAGTTTGAATTTGAGCCTAACAGATACTATTCAAACGGCACTCAAATTCATCTATAAATATCAACACTTAGACTGCTTGAGAAGAGACAGAGACACCTTGAACTACACAGAACTTACTGAACATCTTACTCTCTCAAAGCAAATTACTTATCCTCAAAGCTTTCTGTTGCGACCAAAGCTTTTGATCTTGAGTAAAACTGAAGTTCTAAGTGTCCTGATCCTAAACAAGCATAGCTATCTGTGAAAGAGTTGAAACGAAAGATCAAGTATCTGAGATTCATTCTCTTAAACACTTATCTAAGACTTGGGTCAGTAAAAAGAACAAGATACCATACATTGAAAAGTGTATTAAGTATACTTGATTCACAGAGCTATCTGAATAACTGAATAAGTTATTAAAGAAGCTCATCTAACAACTCAAACCGAAACCAACACCATAACTGGCGTGGAGTACAGGAAGTACTTAGTTTGAAAAATCAGGGAATAACTCCAAGGTTACCGGAGTATAGGAAGTACTTGATTTGGGAAACTAGAGAATAACTCCAAGGTTATTGAGTATAGGAAGTACTTAGCTTGGGAAGCTAGGGAATAACTCAAAAAGGTTTCTGAGTACAGGAAGTACTTGGCTGAGAAAGCCGGGGAACAACTCAGGGGGAACATTTGGTTGGGTACCATTTGTTTAAAGGAATCTTAGAATATAATTTTTGTAAGGAGAACTCAATTATCTATTCTAGTGAATTCTAGGTCTCTGGAAGACCGAAGTGGATTAGTTGGAGGATTACGCCACCTCCAGATACCACTATACTTGCTGTGTTATTTACCTTTTCTGTATTTACATTTCAGCAACACACACACACACTTTAACTGTTTCTGCACTTATCTATCTTAAGTCTTCCGCGCTCTGATTCTAAGTATCAGATATCTACTCAGATATCTGAGAAATAGTTTTTATCGACAAAAGTTTTAAAAGACTATTCACCCCCCCGCCTTTTTACTTTGCCGTTATCTCGGACCAACAAGTGGTATCGAGCAGAGGTTCAAGCCTTCAAGACCGAACCTAGATCCCCAGATAGGTGAAGGAACTTTGTCCATTTTCGAGGACTATTTAATTTGTGTGTTAAGTGTGCAGGTATGTTTCTGAGTGATGCACCCGTTCTCAAACAAGAGAACTACGAGAAATGGAAAAATAACATGATGCTCCACCTTGAAGCCATAAGTGACGAAATGATCGAAGTGATAAAGAATGGCCCAATAGTCATTCAACAACTCAAACAAGTCATGGAGGTTTCTAATGGTAGAGACAGAGATCAAAGCGAAGGATCTTCACAAACTGATGCGTCAACAAGTGGGAGATCTACTAGTCAAGTTATTTACGAACCAAAGCCCAGAGAACTCTGGACATCGGAAGATGCCAAGAGAAATCGTCTGGATGGTCAAGCTCGTAATATCATCATCAGATCGAAACCTGAGCACATACAGTGTAAACTGTGGGGTGCTAAAACGGCGAAAGTTGCCTGGCAACAGATTGAAGAAATCTGTGCCGGAACTGAGAAAACCAAAGAAAACAAGTTCGAAGTTCTCAAGTTGAAATTTTAAAATTTCAAACAAGGACCCACTGAAACTCTAGAAGAACTTGATTTTAGATTTACCACTCTCATGAGTGATATGGCAGCACTTGGGGAAAGCAACAGATACTCCCAGTCAGAAAAGATTAAGACTATTGTCAGAAGTCTTAACCATAACTGGGAGCATACCAAATTCTTTTATTTTAACCAAGGAATGCCAAATATCACTCCAGTGGAACTTTTCTCTCATCTTGCTACTGTTGATTATGAGACAACTCAAAGAGAACAAACAACTGAAAAGTTGCAGAATGTTGCTCTAGTCACTCAAGGAACTTCTGAAAAGAAGAAAAGCAAGGAAGAGACTGAGGATGCTCTTGCTGCAAAGCAAATGAGCAAATTTGTCAGTCGAGAAATTGAGAGAAGAAAAGCCAAAGAGAAGCTGAAAAGGCATCTAGGCTCAAACTATCACTGAACAAAGCTCAGAAAGCGTCATGTACAAAAATATATCTGAACAAGCCAGCTCAGAAAGCGTCATGTACTGAGGAAGCAGAAATTGGAAACGACATCTGTTTCTATTGTCAGAAACCTGGCCACTTCAAGAAGGATTGTCCTGCCCTCAACAAACTAAGGACAGGTGACAAGAAAGATAGAAGAATCTTCAGAAGAAGCCAGAAAGCTTTGTTAACTGAAGAAAGAAAGAAAATCCAAATTCAACTGGATGCTCTAGATATTGAGACAGACTCTGAAGATGATTCAGATGACTCAACTTTACCATCACCAGAATTATGTGGAGTTACTCACGATGTAATCGACTTCGGCCTCAAGAAAAATGAAATGTGTGGAGTTGCTGAGATTGACGGTCCGGACATCTCTAACATTGAAAACTGTCTTATGGTTGATGAGGTAACACATACTTCTTATACTTATGAAAGTGATGAAGAAGAAATAAAAGATCTAGAAAATCTCAGGAAAGAACTTGACATCTATGAAAGAGAATTTCTAATGATCCGAGCTAGAACCGAAAATCTTGAAGAAGAAAAGAATTCTCTTGCGAAGGAAAATTCTCAATTAGTTAAGGTATCTGAGAAAAAGGATGCTGAAAATGCATTTCAAAGCTCGATATCCGAGACCTAAAAGTCACATAAAGAAGCAATGGCTGAATTATTTAAAGAAATATGAAGATCTTCTTTCCGAGAACAAGGAACTTAAGAAGAAAGAATTATCTTTTCAATCTTATGCCAAAGCTAGTGACACTCTTCAAGTACAATCTTACTTAAGAGATCCTTCGAAAAAGAAAGGACTTCAATGAATACAGACAGATTGTTCTATTACTCAATAAGAGTAAGGAAAGAAGAACATTTGTAAGTACTCAAAGAAGACGGTTCCCATACAATCTATAGTATCGGTGAGAATACAAGATTGTTGACAAAGGAAAGGCGATTCGACTAAACCTTTGTGGGAAAACAAGTAAAAACAAAAGCTGTTGGACACGTCTCGAAAAGAAACACAACAAAAAGTGTAAACACCCACATGCTTATGTCTCAAAAGGTAGAATTGCAGAGTCGCAAATTCTCCCATGTCACTTTTTCTCGAAAGAAATTGACCAACCAGAGACTAGCAAAGTCCGAGGAAAGATCTCAGATAGCTTCAAGTGCTCAAACGGTATTGGCTACAAAGGCATCGAAAACAACTTACTCATGAGTACAAGGTGAGCAAGAACGATGGCTGAAAGCTAGAATTGCTCAAAGCAATTATCAGAAGTGGAAGTTAAATCAAGCCACTGAAAATCTGAATGCCAGGGCTAGAAGAAATCTGGCAAGGAAAGCTAAGTTTGCTGAAAAGCAAACTCAGAAACCTGACAGGTATCTGAAAGCACCAAATGGAGCACCTAGGAACACACCAAGGAAGAAAATAATTCTTACTATTGATAACATTCATTCAAATAGAATTCTCCTTATGTTCCTCATGACAAAAGAATATTTCAAAGAAATTCATTCAAAATGGATTCCAATCGAAGTCTTTTAATCTCGACGGTTCCATCAAAGATATGAGAACCTAATCTCCTGCTTCTGTTGTGCGTAATGCTTCTGGACTAAAGCACAATGGCTATTTGATAGTGGATGCGAAAGCACATGACAGAGACAAAGCAAATCAGTCGATTACAAAGCTTGCAAACACGGACCAGATATCGATTTCTTGGAGGAGAATTAAATCCTCTCCGGATTTGGCAACGTCAAATTGGGAACATTAACAATCACTGACATATTACATGTTAAGGATTTGAAATATAATCTATTTAGCATGAGCCAGTTTGCAGACAAGGGTTTTACTATAAAATTCAAAGCAAAATACTGCAAACTAATTGACAATGAGTCAAAGCAGACAGTCTTAGTTGCTCGGCGGAAAGGCAGTCTTTATGTTGCCGATTGGGCATCTGCCACAACTGAAGAATGTCTCATGGTGAGTCAATCTGGTCACACGTAAGAGCACCGGTTATGGCACAAAAGAATGAGTCACTTGAACTTCAAAACTCAATAGACTTGCCAAGAAAGAGTTAGTGGTTGGCCTTCCCGAACATCTTCGTAAAGGATGGTATTTGTTACACTGTCAGATGGGAAACAATCTAAGATCTCTTTCAAGTCCAAAATCAGACACTCTAGTGTTAGACCACTGCAACTATTACACATGGATCTTTTTGAATCATCTGTAACTAGTTATGCAGGAAAGAAGTATGGTCTGGTTGTTATAGATGACTTCTCAAGATTCACTTGGGTTGTCTTTCTGAAACACAAATCTGATGCCAGGGTGGAGATACCAAACTTGCTGAAAAAGCTTGAAGTCATGAAAAATGACAAGGTATCTGCAATCGTAATGCACTGTGGTAATCGAGTTTGTCAACCAGTACATAAAGGAGTTTTGTACCTGCAAAGGAATACAACACCAACTTTCCTCTATAAGAACACCTCAACAAAATGGTGTTGCAGAAAGGAAAAACAGAACCCTTAAAGAAGCTGCAAGGACAATGCTATTAATCGAAATAAGTGAAATTTATTGGGTTGAAGCTGTAAACACAGCTTGCTACACTCAGAACAGATGTTTGATAAACAAACACCATGACAAGACCCCTTATGAAATCTTGGTTGGTAGACCCACCAAATATCAAACATCTGAGAGTATTTGGTTGTAAATGTTTCGTTCTAAACAATGGAAAAGATTATCTGAGAACATTTCAACCAAAGGCAGATGAAGGTGTATTTCTTGGTTATTCCACGAATAGCAAATCCTACAGAATCTACAACAAAAGAACAAAGAAAATTGAAGAATCGGTTCATGTTGTATTCTATGAAGGAAGTAAGAAAACACCTCCTATTGATGAACTCTCAGAAAGGTTCAAAGAACTATTGCTGAGGGATTCTGAAGAAGAATCCTCAGAAAGGAGAAACATCATTATGGAAAGTGAGGATGACTCTGACGTAGAAAAGCTTGATATGCCTAGTAACAACAAGATGACTCACAGACATGATGAGGAATTTCCTATGAGTTTTCCAGAAATGGAACAGGTTACTGAGAACCTTCATCATGAAGAGGTATCTGAAAATGAGACTGCTGAAATGCAAGCTCCAGATATCTCTAACACTGAAAAAGTGTCAGATATCCATGACATTTCCCATGTGTCAGATATCTCAGATACTGAAAAAGCATCAAATCATAATCTTAGTGATTCACATTCAAATCACTTGGATATTGATCCTACTAGCACTAAACTTATGATGAGATGGATCAAAGATCATCCTGCAAAGGATGTAATTGGACCAATTAATCAAGGTGTTAGGACTAGGAGAGCAATAGCTGAAAATGCTAATTCTCTCTTTGGATGTTTTATCTCAAATATTGAACCTAAAAATATAGAAGAAGCATTAGGAGACCAAGACTGGATCTCTGCAATGCAAGAAGAGTTGGATCAATTTGAGAGAAACAAAGTCTGGAAACTAGTTTCATTTGTAGAAGGAATATCTGTGATTGGAACAAAATGGGTTTTCAGAAACAAAATGAATGAATCTGGTGAAATAACCAGAAACAAAGCAAGATTGGTTGCCAAGGATTTACCTGCATCAAGGTTAGATTTTGATGAGTCATATGCACCAGTTGCCAGATTGGATGCAATAAGACTCTTTCTAGCATTTGCAGCTCATAAAGATTTTAAAGTTTATCAGATGGATGTCAAAAGTGCATTCTTGAACGGTGAACTTGCAGAAGAAGTTTACGTTGACCAACCACTGGCTTTGAAGTTTCCTCAGAAAGTAGAATGGTCTATAAACTACAAAAAGCTCTGTATGGACTGAAACAGGCTCCAAGAGCATGGTATGACACTTTGGCCAAATACCTTCTGGAAAGTGGTTTCAAGAAAGGTGAAGTTGATAAAACTTTATTTACCTTAAATCATGACGGGAAACTACTCTTAGTTCAAGTATATGTTGATGACATCATATTTGGATCTAAGGACAAGCAACTTTGTAATGACTTTGTAAATCTCATGAAAAGCAAGTTTGAGATGAGCATGATGGGAGAAATGAATTATTTTCTAGGATTGCAAGTCAAGCAACTCAATGATGGAATATTCATTAGTCAAACAAAGTATGCAAAAGATATGCTCACAAAATTCAATCTTAAGCCTTCTGAAAAGAATGCTAAGATATCTATGAGCATTGGAACCAATATGACCTATACTGAATCAGATAAGAGAGTTGAAGAACATAAGTATAGGAAATTGATAGGTTCACTACTCTACCTCACTGCAAGTAGACCTGATATTCAATACGCCGTTGGAGTGTGTGCTAGATTTCAGACAAATCCGATGCAAACACACTACAACATGGCTATGAAAATATTAAGGTATGTAAAAGGTACAGTAGATGTAGGATTGTGGTATCCTAAAGAAAGCGGATTGAGTTTAGCTGGGTACTTAGACGCTGACTATGCTGGATCACTGCTAGATAGGAAAAGCACCTCAGGAACTTGTCAGTTTCTGGGTACTAGACTTATCTCATGGTTTAGCAAGAAGCAAAACACAATTGCAACTTCTACCACAGAGGCTGAATATATTGCTGCAGGTTGTTGTGCAACACAAATTCTGTGGATACAACAACAACTTAAAGACTATGGACTCGATGAGAAGAAAACTCCCATTTTTTGTGACAACACAAGTGCTATTGCGATTACACAGAATCCTAAATTTCATGCCAGAACAAAGCATATTGATGTTAGACATCACTTCATCGGAGACCATGTTGAAAAAGGCAATATAGAGATACTCAAAATTGGCACTGAAGACCAACTTGCAGATATCTTCACTAAGCCACTACAAGAAAGTAGATTCTTAGTCTTAAGACACAGTCTTGGACTAATGGAACTACCAATGAACTGAAAGAGTTCAGGTATCTGGAACGGACAACCAGAGAAGAGGTATCTGGAACGGGTATCCAGAGAAGAGAAAAGAGAAATCTGGAACGGGTATCCAGAAGTCAAAAAGGCTAAAGAGCAAAAAGACAGCTTAAGATCTTTGAGACGGGAACTCAGATATCTGAATCACTCTATAAAAGGGGAACACAAAAAGAGAATAGTACAATCTGCAGTCAACTACTCTCTTGAAATTCGCATTATTTCTATCTTGATGAAAAACTTGGAAATCCTAAGTATAAGACAGATTCAGATGCAAACAGTGTTCTTGGTCATACAAAAACTTAATTCAGATAGCTATTAGTCAAAATTCATTAAATGGGCACAATTACACTTGTTGATTGTGATCATTGCTGAAGAAGCAATGGTGACCCTTGATGAAATTAAGCGATTGATCTATACGGTGGAAATTAATTCACAGTAAATAGTGGACTGTTGAAATTCAGACATGGCCCACTATGCATTTAATGCCGAACTAGCTTTTGCTCACGCCTGCTTGCAAATCACGTATAATGCACATACACAAAATCAATTTGTATGTATATGTCTGTTGAGATTCAATTGCTATATATAGAGGATTTTGGCATAGGAAATCACTTTTGCTTAATCCGAAAACTCATCTTGCACAAAAATAGCAAATCCTTCTCTTGATTCTCTGCAAACCTTCTACAATCTCTGCAAATCAAGATTAAAGTTTTTCTGCAAAGAATTACTGAATCAAATCTCTTTCAAACACCAATTTCAAATCCCTACACTATATAAAGAGATGGTCCCTAAAAGTTCAACCATACAAAAATCTCAATCCTCATTTGGACTACAAAAGCAAACCATATTTTAGAGCAAGATTTGATAAGTAATAGTCAACAAATTGGAATTCTTGGTACTGCTGAAAAGCAAGCACCAGAGTTGGTTATTGTGAACAACCGACTGGTAGGAGATTTTAATCCTGACCACTGGACTTCAAATCACAGAATGATTTGGGGTGGTGCCATGGTTGAGGAATACCACGGTCAAGAATAGAGAACCAAGCCGACGTAAAGCTTGACATGTTTGAAAAGGCACAAATCAAGGGCTTTCTATCCGCACTAGTGGAATTTCATCACCGATGTGTTGGAATTCAACAACAACCTGTGATTATTTCTGTGTTTCAAGGCACCTTGAAATAGTGTTCAGAAAACATCACCCAAGGAAAGGAAATCCTTCTGGACTTAACAACTTTCTGTAAGTTGTTTGAGTTTCAAAATCTTGGAAAGGATTTTGAAATAAACACCAAGGATGATGATCTCCTTGAAGGTGTTAAACAATTGACAATGGACGTGTGATCTTGAAAATCGATACACCTATCGAGTACAAGCTTGTCGACATCCGAACCGACATCCGATGGTTCACCGGATGTATTGGCTTGCATTCTTCACAGATGCTTTGATGGTCTACAAGGAGGTGCTGACCAGATAAGCCAAGAACGATGGATTATGATGTTCTTGCTGAATCAACAAGACAAAAGGCTGGAAAACCCTTTTAACTGGGGAAAGTACGCCTTCATGAAATTTGTGAAAAAGATTCAAGGCTTCGAGCCTAAGATTGCCAAAGGACTAGCTGAGCCAAAGGCCACAGTAGGCTATGGTCTGAAGATATGCTACTTGCTGGAAAAGCTTGGCATTGAGCTCAGAGAGACGGCTGAAATAGCCAACAGTAACCTACTCTACAAATATGAGTGTACAAACTTGATGAAAAAGGTTACTGGGTCTCAGAAAGTTTCTAAGAAGCGAAAGTCTGAAAAGGTATCTGAAGAAAAGGTTGCGACCAAGAAGCCCAGAACTTCAAGAAAGAAGTCTGCTGGCAAATCAGAAGACACACCCAAAGAGGTTGTCGATTCTCAGATATCTACAGGCCTTGCCGATGAACTGATAAAGGCAGATCAACTCGTCAATGCTGCAAAAGAATCATCAACTACTGCACAAGTAGACTCAGCAAGAGAAAGTGCGTTCAGAAATGTTGCGACTAATGCAGAATGCCTACTCATAAATGCTGCCAAAAGTGGTGAAAAACACCAAGCCCTATCTGCAGAAACTGCAGGAGTAATGGACCAATCAGTTCCTAATGCTGATGAGAGCTCTGACGATGAAGATGCTAAACTAGTCATCTCTCAAGTCCTAGAAAGAGCAAAGAGGGCTAAGGTTACTGAAATAGTAACTGGTGAAAAGGTTTCTGAAGAAGAACCTACACCTCAAAGTTCGAACAAGCACCTATAGCAAAGGTTGTTGGTGCAAACACATCTTCAGGGAACGTTTCTTATGCACAACTTCAAGAAGCCCTGATGAGTGGTAATTTAGTACTGGCAGATGCTGATGAAAATGCCACATCTAAAAATCTGGAAGAACATTCTACTGACCAATCCTCTGCTTCCAGAAAACCACAACAACCACAAACACAACAACCACAACAGCCACAAGTGGTTGATGAAATGGTAAATGAACTCCATTTTGAATTACCAGCAATGCAGTATGCTGAAGAAAATCCTGCAAAAGAGCAGGTTCCCCAACTCAATGAGAGGGATCAAACTGAGACATCTACTCAGAATGATCAACCAGGGGAGGCAACTGAGTTGCACACTCAGAAAAGGTGTGAAGTACCTGACACTTCAAACAAAGAAGAAATTCTGGGACAAGAAGACCAAAGTATAGAAAGGTCACAAGTTCCAGAGACCAATCAGCCTGAAACTACTCAGGTAGCTGAACGGTTTAACTCTTATCTTATGAAAATTTTTATGCTTGTACATCTTGTTATTTATAGAAATTCTTTGTTACAGGCTGAGTTAGAAACGCAAAAACAAGAGGAAGCTGAAAAGCTTACCTCGTAAATCGAGAAGGAGGTTCCTCAACTTCGCCTCTTAAGATATCCGAGCACGTGCTACGTAATAATGGATTTTAAGATAACACTTCTTCGCTTATATGTTTATGTGCTTAATCATTAAAATAAATGTTTCTAACAGCTCCAACCGAGAAAGAAGAAGATAAGGCGTAAATGCGGAAGAAAACCTAAAACCGACAAGGTTTCAAGAATGATCATTGAGCCTTCCAAAGATAAAGGTATATGAAAATCAGTGATAAAAATTCTTCACCTTGGGTTATCTCAAACTTCTTCTAAATTACTCAATACGTTCTACTCACAGGATCACTCAGAAGTAGAAGTGCAAGGGGACAGAGTTGCGACATCCCCTGCACCTATGGAAATTGATGAGGCATCAAGGCCTTCATCACAAGAAAAGATTCCAGATCGCACAAGTCTCGAGAGACAAATATCTCGAGCCTCCCATGGAGGTAATTGACCTCTGACATCGGATTTGTCATCTAAAGTTTTCTTGATAAAATTTCCTAAGTATTGTGATAATTTTAATTCTCAGGTTCAAGAAAGAAAGGTTGATGAGGACCAGACTTCCAAGTCTCCGCCTCACAACAAGATATTTGAGACACCAATTGTCTCAGTAGCACAAGTCTCTGAGCCTGAAGTACTTACTCAGGTAACTCAGAAACTAAACTACACTTCTACTCAGATATCCACAAAAGTTTTGAAGCTCACTCAAAACTCTTTCTTTCAGGCTCAAACAAGTGCCAAGCAGGCTCCCAATGTTGAAACAAGGGACCTACTTCCCTTCTTCAAAGCTCACACCCTGCCAAAGCATATTCAATGCTTCAAGAAATGGCAAAGGTTAAGGTGCTCTGATCTCTCTGAAATATTGAGAATCACAGATCATCCAAACAGACGAGCACGAGCTCTTGACTTGGAGACATATATCCATGCAATGTTCCCTACCGAACAGTACACAGTTGCGACTCTATTGCATAAGGATTTCTCCAGAGAAGTGGCGCACAGTTTGATACAAGCCTTTGAACAGGTAGATGGTCAGACAAGATTACAGATGGCTTTCAAGCCAGTTCTGCCCCAAACTCTGCAATTTATACCTTCTGAACAAGAAGAGATTAATGGGCAGAAGATCACTATTCCTGAAGTGATCAATCTCAGATTCAAGATGATGAGGAGGAAGAAATAAAAGAAAATGACTTGATGAACCTCCCACCGACCATCACCAAAAGGATGACATGCATAAAAAGGATGATGATGATGCCCCGCACTGTGGACCGGAGGAATTTCGCTAAGAAATGATGCCTCAGCTGCTGAAAAGCACACTGAGAAGACTTCACAGAAATCTCCGTCTCCATCTCCTCAGAAATCTACTCATCCATCTTCTAACCAACACCCAAGAATTCATCGAACAAGTAGTTGAGCTTTCTGAAGAAACCAATCAGAAAATATTAAACACTCAAACCAGAACTGCTCAACTCAGACAACTGTTAGAAGAAGAACAACAGCTCCATCTTCAACTGGAAGATCAAATAGCTAGATCCAGAGACAAGCTTGATCAACTACAAGATCAATACTTACAAGAAATGATTGCTTACTCTGAGTTTAAAGAGCTACAGGATGTTGTGCATGATATCACCAAAGAAATCGATACTGAAGAAGTATCTGAAGTCAAGCATGATGCTAAGGCTGCATCATCTTCAAAAGAAGTACCATCCTCCTCCCAGAAAGGGAAGAAACCAATCTGGAAATGGTTGCTGGACTCGATACAATCGATGAGAATGTCCAAGAGGATGAAGATCACTGGGCTGATTACTCAGATGATGAAGAAGACAAGACTTTGGCAGAGCACCGCAATGAACATCTAGCGGTTTCTCACTTGAAAAGGAAGCTGATTGCTCCTGCAATATTCAGCAAACTGCCAAATGTCCACTCCAATGAATACATGAATAGGTACCAAGTACTGGCTCATCTGAACAAGGAGATGTCTTCACAGAACAAGGAAGTAATTGCCTCCGTCCCCTCTGAAATGAAAAAGTTCACTGAGCTCATCACTCAGAGAACAACTAGCATAGTCATTTCTCAGAAAGATCTGGGAATGATAAGGGACGATGATGCGTCTTTAGCTGAAAAAGCTTTCCAAGAGGCAAGTTACACTGCTGGAAAAGCAGATGCCATCCTAGGCCCATTGCCTACAATCTCAGAAGTTGGTCACTGCCTACAATCTCTTACAAGGACATTTTGAGTCTCTCTCAGATTCATTTATAAGACTGAGTCAGCCAACAATGACTAAGGGGGGAAAGAGTGTACAAATCTGGACCTCAAAGTCAGGGGGAATGGGAAGAAGGTGAAGAAAACAAGAAGAAATCTGAGTCAAAGTGCTCAGAGAGGAAGAAGAAACATGAAAACTTCTCAGCCACCACTCAGAATCAATGAACCCTCCTCAAGCCAAGCTGCTTTGCAAATAGTAGCTGCTTCCCAGAAATCCACTGAAGGAACTACAATGGTAACAAGGGCCATGGCACAGAAACCTCCAAGGAGTACCAAGGCTCCAAAGAGAAGACAAGTTAAAGGGATTGATGAATCTTCTTCTGAAGAAGAAGAAGGTCAAATCAAGTCCCTGGGCAATGAAGAAGGCTGTAAAACTCTCACAAGATTAAATCTTGATGATGATGAGGAAACTGATGAAGATGAAGCTCCTCTTCACAAGAGAAGGAAAATTAAAAGCCTAACTGAGCCCATAGCTGGAAAGCCCCTAGCAGCTAAAACACCCTCTGGAAATACCAAGTCTATCCAGGGTGGTTCTTCAAACAACAACCCCAAAGAGAATTCAAGACAGAGAAGGAACAGACTGAGAGCTGAGCAAAGACAAAGTCAACTTCCACTCAGGCCAGAAGAAGCCAAAATAGAGTATGTGAAGTATGACAATGATTCCTCTGTCTACAGGTGCATCAATCAGAAAAATGGCTATTGGATCGAACTTAAGCATCTACCGGTAAATTCAAGATTTCAACCAATCCATAAACAACTTATGGCATGGAGAAAAGATAAGCCAACCTTGATCAACACCAATCACATTAAAGCCTGGTTGGATTTTGAAGTTGTCAAGAGAACTGAAGCCATGAGAAAGGACCTCTCTGATGAATGTCCATATGGAAAGCCAGATGATGTGCACAGAATTCTGAATATCACAGGAACAGGCACAAGAGCAAGACTCGCTGTGGAACCCTATGAGTCGTTCTATCTAACTGAAGATCAATACAAGGGTGACATCAGATATCTGAGGATTATCTACGAATACTTCAAGCTTTCAGATATCAGAATAGAGCATGCCTGGAAGTGGGGAAAGTATCTGTGGGTCAAACATTTTGTCAAGAAAAATCCTACCAAAACCTACAAAGAGGTCTGTGGATTTGCCAGAGACACTGAGATGCTCGTTAGAACACTTCTCTATGATTATTCTGATGGCATCAAAAGGTTTGGAGATAGGAAATTTGCAGACTGATCCATAGAACTACTGTTGAAGACTTGAAGAGTTGAAGACTTGAAGACTAGTCTATTAGGATGTTTACTTGGAGCTTGGTTACTCCTGTTGTCCTAATTTACTATGTAGTTTTTGTATTTTTGCTGACTGAGCTAAATTATTTTATGTATTGAAGTTATCTGTAATCTCTCTTTGTAACTTATCTGAAGAACTTACTCTCAGATAGTATTCTATAAAAGATAACTTGTCAGCAAAGATCACACCTTGTGATTTGGTTGATGTTTACTTTCTGCACTTAATTGAATAAATTGAAAATCTTAAGAAAAGATTAAGTGTTGGATTGTTCACTCATCCAGATTTGTAATAGGTCAGATAGTCATCGTTGACTGATCAAAAAGGGGGAAATTTGTTAGGAAATTTGTTAGGAAATTTGTTAGATATTTTGTTAGAAATATCTGTTTAGATTTTGATCAGCAACATGATGACTTATCTTAGTCTCAGAAAGGTGATTAGTACTCTTGGTTCACTTGAACATTGTAAAAGAGGAAACCCACTAAGTATGATAGTCTAGCTAATCTTGTATAGGATGTTAGGTCTCAAAATGTAATTTTTATTTTATGAAGAGAAGACCAAGAAGAAGACATCCAAGCAGAACAAACTCAACGACATTGAAGACTTGAAGAAACTGCACAAGATTACTGGAACAGTTTCTCAGATACCTTAGCCAGATATCTTGAAGACACAAATAGTTTTTAAACAAACTGTGTCACAAGAGATATCTGAGAAATGAAAGGTCTATCTGAAAATAAGGAAAGTGTCCACAAATATCTATTCTCAGATACCTTGAGGTTTAACTACATTTCTGAAAAAGAAATATATATATATATATTGCAAACAAAGTTGTTTCAATAAATGTGGTATCTGAAGATTGAAGATAAAGGACGTGCAAAGAATCAGATAATACTAGTCTCTGATACAAAGCATAGTTCCGTTGACACTACAGGACAAAAAGTATAGTATAATGCATTTAATGCACGGACAGAGATGTCTGAACAAAAGCAACGGCAGCTTCTGAAGAAGAAGACAAAACATGCTACAGTACTATACACATATATCAATAGTTTGAATTTGAGCCTAACGGATACTATTCAAACGGCACTCAAATTCATCTATAAATATCAACACTTAGACTGCTTGAGAAGAGACAGAGACACCTTGAACTACACAGAACTTACTGAACATCTTACTCTCTCAAAGCAAATTACTTATCCTCAAAGCTTTCTGTTGCGACCAAAGCTTTTGATCTTGAGTAACACTGAAGTTCTAAGTGTCCTGATCCTAAACAAGCATAGCTATCTGTGAAAGAGTTGAAACGAAAGATCAAGTATCTGAGATTCATTCTCTTGAACACTTATCTAAGACTTGGGTCAGTAAAAAGAACAAGATACCATACATTGAAAAGTGTATTAAGTATACTTGATTCACAGAGATATCTGAATAACTGAATAAGTTATTAAAGAAGCTCATCTGACAACTCAAACCGAAACCAACACCATAACTGGCGTGGAGAACAGGAAGTTCTTAGTTTGAAAAATCAGGGAATAACTCCAAGGTTACCGGAGTATAGGAAGTACTTGATTTGGGAAACTAGGGAATAACTCCAAGGTTATTGAGTATAGGAAGTACTTAGCTTGGGAAGCTAGGGAATAACTCAAAAGGTTTACGACAGTGAAGTACTTGGCTGAGAAAGCCGGGGAACAACTCAGGGGGAACATTTGGTTGGGAACCATTTGTTTAAAGGAATCTTAGAATAGGATTTTTGTAAGGAGAACTCAATTATCTATTCTACTGAATTCTAGGTCTCTGGAAGACCGAAGTGGATTAGTTGGAGGATTACGCCACCTCCAGATACCACTATACTTGCTGTGTTATTTACCTTTTACAGATTTACATTTCAAAGAACACACACACACACACTTTAACTGTTTCTGCACTTATATATCTTAAGTCTTCCGCGCTCTGATTCTAAGTATCAGATATCTACTCAGATATCTGAGAAATAGTTTTTATCGACAAAAGTTTTAAAAGACTATTCAGCCCCCCCTCCCCTAGTCTTTTACTTTGTCGTTATCTGAACCAACAGCTACCTATGCTTAGTAACAACCAGATGACTCTAAGACATGATGAAGAATTTCCTATGAGAATTCCAGAAATGGAACAGGTTACTGAGAACCTTCATCATGAAAAGGTATCTGAAAATGAGACTGCTGAAATGCAAGTTCCAGATATCTCTAACACTGAAAAAGTGTCAGATATCCATGGCATTTCCCATGTGTCAGATATCCCGAATCTTGACAAGTATCTCATCAAGATCATATTGATTCACATTCAAATCAAAATGATATTGATCCTACTAGTTCAAAACCCATTATGAAATGGATAAGAAATCATCCTGCAAAGGATGAGATTGGTCCCATAGACCAAGGAGTTAGAACTAGAAGAGCAATCGCTGAAAATGCAAATTGTCTCTATGGATGTTTCATCTCAAACATTGAACCAAAAACTATAGAAGAAGCATTAAAGGATCAAGATTGGATCTCTGCAATGCAAGAAGAGCTGGATCAATTTGAGAGAAACAAAGTCTGGAAAATGGTTCCATTTGTTAACGGAATATCTGTAATCGGAACCAAGTGGGTTTTCAGAAACAAAATGAATGAGTCTGGTGAATTAACCAGAAACAAAGCTAGGTTGGTTGCCAAGGATTCACCTGGTGAAGGACTAGATTTTGATGAATCTTATGCACCATTGCAAGATTGGATGCAATAAGACTCTTTCTAGCCTTTGCGACTCATAATGACTTCTGAGTTTATCAAATGGATGTCAAGAGTGCATTCCTAAATGGTGAACTTCTTTGAGGAAGTCTATGTTGAGCAACCACCGTGTTTTGAAGTTTCCTCGAGAAAGTAGGATGGTCTATAAGCTCGTAAAGCTCTGTGTAAGTGAAACAAGCTCCAAGAGCATGGTATGATACATTGGCCAAATACCTACTAGAAAGTGGTTTCAAGAAAGGAGATGTTGATAAAACACTCTTCACATTGAACCATGATGGGAAACTACTTTTAGTTCAAGTGTATGTTGATGACATTATATTTGGATCTAAAGACAAGCAACTTTGTGAAGACTTTGCTGAACTCATGAAATGTAAATTTGAGATGAGCATGATGGGAGAATTGAATTACTTCCTAGGGCTGCAAGTCAAGCAACTCAATTATGGAATATTCATTAGTCAAACAAAGTATGCAAAGGACATGCTCAACAAGTTTAATCTAAAGCCTTCTGAAAAGAATGCTAAGATACCAATGAGCATTGGAACCAAAATGACCTATACTGAATCTGACAAGAGTGTTGAAGAACACAAGTATAGGAAATTGATTGGTTCTCTACTATACCTCACTGCAAGTAGACCTGATATTCAATATGCAGTTGGAGTGTGTGCTAGATTTCATACAAATCCAACGCAATCACACTACAACATTGCTATGAAAATATTGAGGTATGTAAAAGGTACTGTAGAAATTGAATTGTGGTATCCAAAAGATAGTGGATTGAGTTTGTTGGCTATTCAGATGCCGACTATGCTGGATCACTGCTTGATAGAAAAAAGCACCTCAGGAACATGTCAATTTCTTGGTGCTAGATTGATATCATGGTTCAGCAAGAAACAAACTTCAATTGCCACATCTACCACAGAGGCTGAATATATTGCTGCAGGGTGTTGTGCTTCACAGATATTGTGGATACAGCAACAACTCAGAGACTATGGACTCAATGAAGAGAAAACTCCCATTTTCTGTGACAACACAAGTGCTATTGCCATAACTCAGAATCCTAAGTTTCATGCTAGAACAAAGCACATTGATGTTAGACACCACTTCATCAGAGACCATGTTGAAAAAGGCAATATAGAGATACTCAAGATTGGCACTGAAGATCAACTTGCAGATATCTTCACTAAGCCACTACAAGAAAGTAGATTCTTAGCCTTAAAACACAGTCTTGGACTAATGGAGCTACCCAAGAACTGAAAAAGTTAAGATATCTGAAGAAGATATCAAAGGAGAGAGAAAAGGGATCTGGAACGGGTATCCAGAAACCAAAGGCTAAAGGGTAAAATGGCTATTTGAAGATCTCTGAGACGGGAACTCAGATATCTAGATCACTCAGTGAGGGGAAACACAAAAAAAAAAAAAAATAGTACAACTGTCTACAGTTAACTACTATCTTGAAATTTGAATTATTTCTATTTTTGTGAAAAACTTTGAAAAGAGAACAAGTATAAGATAGAATCAGATACAACAGTGTTCTCATTCACACAGAAACGTGATTCAGATAGCTAATAGCCAAAATTCATTAAATGGGCACAATTACATTTGCTGATTGTGATCATTGCTGAAGAAGCAATGGTGACCCTTGATGAAATGGACGATTGATCTTTACGGCAGAGATTAACTCTCAGTAAATAGTGGATTGTTGAAATTCCGACAGGGCCCACTATGCATTTAATGCCGAATAAGCTTTTACCCACGCCTGTCTGCAATACACAGATAACTACACACAAAATTAATTTGTATGTATGTGACTGTTGAGATTACATTGCTATATATATATATATATATATATATATATATATATATATATATATATATATATATATATATATATATATATATATATATATATATATATAAAGAGATTGTTGAGATCACTATGCATTCACTTTCGCCTAATCCAACATTCAGACTTGCATAAGAATAGCAAATTTCTCTCTTCTATTTTTCTGCAAATCTCTGCTCCCAAATTAGTTTTTCTGCAAGAATCACTAATCTTTTACCTTAATCTCTTTCAGACCTTCAAAAAACTCACACTATATAAAGAGATGGCTCCAAAATGTGCTTCTACCCAGAAATCCCAAAATACTACCACTGGTACTGCTAAAAAGCAAGCACCAGAATTGGTAGTTGTAAACAATCGAGTGGTAGGAGACTTCAATCCTGATCATTGGACTTCAAATCACAGAATGATTTGGGGTGGTGCCATGATTGAGGAATACCTCACGGCTGCTGTTGAAAATCAAGCCGATAGAAAGCTGATACTTAGCATGCTTGAAAAGGCAAAAATCAAGGGTTTTCTATCAGCTCTTCCCACTAGAATTTCTTCACTAGATGTGTTAGAGTTCTACAATAACTCCAGGATTATATCCTGTGTTTCTGAAGGCACTGCAATAGTGTCTATAAAAACTAAGGTCCAAGGAAAGGAAATCCTTTTGGACTTAACAACTTTCTGTAAGTTGTTTGATCTTCAAAATCTTGGAAAGGATTTTGAAATAGACACCAAGGATGATGATCTCCTTGAAGGTGTAAAACAGCTGTACAGTGATGTGTGTGATCTTGAAAAACCAGATACACCCACTGATTTCAAGCTTGCTGACATCAGAACCAGACATCTGCTGGTTCACTGGGATGTGTTGGCATGCATTCTTCACAGATGCTTTGATGGTCTACAAGGAGGTGCTGACCAGATAAGCCAAGAACGCTGGATGATGATGTTCTTGTTGCAACAACAAGACAAAAGGCTAGAAAACGCTTTCAATTGGGGAAAGTATGCCTTTATGAAGTTTGTGAAGAAGATTCAAGGCTTTTGAGCCTAAAATCGCTAAGGGACTTGCTGAGCCAAAGACCACAGTAAGCTATGGTCTAAAGATATGCTACTTGCTGGAAAAGCTTGGCATTGAGCTCAGAGAGAAGGCTGACATAGCCAACAGTAACCTACTCTACAAATATGAGTATACAAACATGATGAAAAAGGTTAATGGATCTCAGAAAGGTTCCAAGAAGCGAAAGACTGAAGAGGTATCTGAGGGAAAGGTTGCGACCAAGAAGCCCAGAACTTCACGAAAGAAGTCTGTTGGCAAATCAGAAGGCACACTGTTGGTCCAGATAACGGCAAAGTAAAAGACTAGAGGGGGGGTGAATAGTCTTTTAAAACTTTTGTCGATAAACACGTTCTCGAAACACAGGGTTTCTGATACTTAAATTCAGAGCGCGGAAGACTTTAAGATAGGTAAGTGCAGAAACAATAAGTAAGTGTGTGTGTGCTTTGCTGAAATGTAAATACAGAAAGGTAAATAACATAGCAAGTATAGCGGTATCTGGAGGTGGCGTAATCCTCCAACTAATCCACTTCGGTCTTTCTGAGACCTAGAATTAACTATAACAGATAATTGAGTTCACCTTACAATAATCCTATTCTAAGATTCCTAAACAAATGGTTCCCAACCAAATGTTCCCCCTAAGTTATTCCCCAGCTCCTAAAGCTAAGTACTTCCTCTACTCAGATAACCTTGGAGTTATTCCCTGATTTCCCAAATCAAGTACTTCCTCTACTCCACGCCTTGATGGTGTTGATTATAAGGTTTGTCAGAGAGGCTTCTCGTATAACTTTTTCAGTTATCTTTTCAGAGAGCCTAATAGAACAAGACTACTTAATACACTTGTTCAGTTGATGACAGTCTGCTCTTTACTGACCCAAGTAATTGGTGTCCGTTCTGGAGAATGATCTTCAGAAATGGTATCTGATAGTTCAACTCTTTCACGAATAACAATCTCTTGTTAAGGTTCAGGACAACTTAGAACTACTAGTGATTCTTCAAGCAACAGAAAGCTTTCAGAAAGGGTAGTAGAGTGCTTGAGAGAATACTTTGCTTGATGGTAAGTTTGCAAGATAGAGCGTTCTAAGGTATATTCTTCAAGCATCTAAGTGTGTGATATATATAGATAAATTTGAGAGGCGTTTGAATTGTATCCGTTGTGCTCTCTATCAAATTATATCCGTTTATATCTTGAACTATGTACTCAGAAGTCACTATCTCATTTTTCAGAGAGGACTGTTTTTTGCAGCATTTTTGCCGATGCATTTAATGCATAGTACTGTTCATTGTCCTTTAGTCTCAACGGATACATGAGCCTTTCTGATGGCTTGCATGCTCCATACTCATGATGTCATATGTCCAGAATCATATCCCGACAATAAGTTAATATACTTAAGAAAGGATTAAGGACATAGTCTTTCTGAGTTAGACTAAACCTTTGTGTCTTCATAAACCTTGTGCAATCTTCAGTCTTCTAATCTTCAGAAAAGCTCCATTGCTAGGATTGTTCTTCATGGTCTTCTTGAAATAAAAATTACATTCAGAGACCTATAATCCTAATACAAGATTTACTAGACTAATCATACTCAGTGATTTCCTCTTTTACAATGTTCAAGTGAACCAAGAGCACTTAATCACCTTTCTGGCTATGATAAGAACATGTGATGAGTGATCAAAATACTAACATATATTCCTAACAAATTTCCCCCTTTTTGATCAGTCATCCATGACTATCTTTCAAGTCCTATTACAAAATTGTAATCCTGGAAGAGAAAACAATCCACCACTTAATCATTTCAAATGATATTCAATTTTAGTTGAATTAAGTGCAGAAAGTAAACATCAACCAAATCACAAGAAGTGATCTTTGCTGATAAGTTGTCATCTATAAAAATGTATCTGAGAGTATGATCTTCAGATAGGTACAGTTTACAGAGTAAGATGCAACTTTTACAGATAGAGAATTTCAGAAACAATCAGCAAGATTACAAAAAGTAATAAAACATACTAAGTAAATTAGAACAAAGGAGAGTCCAAGCTCCAAAAGAGTATTCTAATGTTACTAGTGTTCAAGTCTTCGGAAACACAACTTGGGTTCAGATACCTCAAGTTCTTCAGCACCCTTTCTGGATCAGTTGACATGATCATCCACTTTTCTGCATTCTTGGACATAGTCATAAAGAATCTTTCTGACAGAGAGCTCTGTCTTTCTGGATAAGTCACATATTTCATGGTAACTCTTGCCAAGCTTGTGATTCTTCTGCAGAAAATGTTTGACCCAGAAGTACTTTCCCCAGACCCAGGCATGGTCTACTTGTAGCTGAGATAGGTTAAAATACTTGTATATTTCTTCCAGATAGTGTATATCATCTAGGTATTCATCCAATGTCATATAGAATGACTCATAGGTTGAAACACCTAGTTTGTTCTTCCTGCTGTAGCTACCATCTAGTTTTCTTACCTTGTATACATCATCAGGTTTTGGGTAAGGACAGGCAAAAGAAAGATCCATCTTTCTGGCTTCATTCCTCTTTTCTACTTCAAAGTTTAACCAGGCATGAAGGTGCTCAGTTTTTAGCAATTCTGGCTTGCCTTCTCTCCATTTCAGGATCTGGTTGAGGATGGGAGTTGGAAACTTATCATTGGGCAACAGCCAAAGGCTTCATCTCTTCTGGGACGGATTTTAGCACTTCTGTATCTTGGGCAACTAGTGTCTTTCTAAGTTCTAAAAAGACACTGTTCCTTGCACGGTGCTCTTCACTTCTTGAACTACTTGGTGCAGAGAATATATGAGGAGCAAGTAGGGCTCTTTTGTCTTTGACAAGTCTCTCATCTTACCTTGATGATCAAGTTGTGGGTTTCAGCATCACTATCATAATCCTTTTCTTGGATTGTTTGCAGATTGACAATCTTCTTCTGCTTTCCATCAAGTGTGCTGGCCTTCTGAGAAGATGTAGAAGGTCATTCTGATGCAGTCTCAGCATCATGCTCTTCATCATCATTGTCATCCATTACATCTATTTCAGCAGCTGTGACAACAATGGCATTCTTCAAATTTCTTTGCTCATCTAGGAGTGCCAATTCTTTGGCATTAGCTTCTTCGAGCTTTTTGATTTTGGCTTCCTTTTCATCAACAAGAGCTTAAGTCTCAATGTTGATTCTTGTAAGAACTTATGATCCCGGATTGGTACTTGGAACTAGATCAACAGACAATGTTGCCAACAATGTTGTTCAACAATGTCTACAGTAACCAGATGGCAGCGGATGAATAAGAATGAAACTTCTATTACCAAGCCAATATATAGAAAAATATATTGGCAGCGCCGTAGGCAAAATATCTACTGACAGGAAAAGTAGATCTAATCAAGTGGGTTTAATACAATCACAGACGATTGATTAAACAACCAAAACTAGCCCTACAAGAACCAACAGTAAAAGCTATTCTAGGTCGATGTTTGAAAGAGTTATTCCAACAATGAATACTCTTAGACAAACTCTAAAGCTAGCAGAAAACAAGAAGCCTAAACTTTTTTAATAAAATCTCGATTGATCATCAAGAAAGGCTCAATGATTGCTCGGTTGAATCCTTGTATATATACTTGAGATATCGACAGCTCCCATCCAAGTCGAAAGGCAATAGGATCTCAGCAAAGGCAATTTTCCATGTTCTTGTTTTCTTCAATAATCAGCTAGAAGGAAATTCCCATATTAGTGTCTTCTACAATATATTCCTTCTTTCTTTCTTCAACAATCTTCTTCAAAGATTCTCTCTTTGATCTCAGTAGGAAGAAACTAACGTTGTTTCTCTGTATATGGCTGGCTGGAAAATCTTTCCAAGATTATCTCTAGAGAATCTTTTATTTCCTTCTTTCTTTCAAGGTGCCCATAACTTGTCAAACTCTTTCCTTCTTTTTATATTGCATTCCTTATGTCCAAAGCAGCTCAAACTCTTTCCTTATTCCTGTAGAAATTCGAATTGATTGCTTCCAGTCCAAGTCATCAGTCCAATTGGCCTGCTTGTTTCTATGTTGTCTGCTGTTGTCCGTAATGTTGTTCCAACATTGTATCAGCACTATTTCGCAATGTTGCACAATATTGAAATCCTGCAGTTCACAAACAACAACAACAAACACAAACATTGAACTGAATCATGAAAGATAAGATTAACTAATCAAGTGCAACTTGCATTTTCAATCTCCCCCTTAATCTTAGTCTTTCATCAAGCAATAGCATTCCTTTGGGCTCATTGATTCCTTTTGATCCATTAAGCATGTTTAAGCCCAACTTGATATATCCTACAAAATATTCATAGAAAAACAACTACAAACATTGAACCGGTAATGGTACGAAGAAAGGTTGAATTACTAAACAAAGTGCACTAAATTGCACTTTCAATCTCCCCCTTAATTCTGATCTTTCTTCACACAACCTAAAACCAGTTTGTTAGTCAAATCAAACAAGTAGGATTTAAACAAGTCAAGAGGAATCCTTTGTTGGGAACTGAAAGATAAAGTGCAATCGATCATCTTGATGGAAAATGTTGAGTCAACACAGAACTCAACATTGCTGTAAATATGCACTTTCAAACTCCCTCTTATGTCTTTGTCTACTCATCTCCTTTGAACTCATCATGGGCATCATATCATACTTCTTTTGACAATTCCTGCACTCAGTAGTAGTGAATAAAGACAAACTTGCGTAGAATCGCAGTATAAGTGCAGTAAACAAAGTCGTCTGCAATGTTGACACAACATTGCGATAACAACCGCACTATTCAATCTCCCCCTTTGTCTTTCTTCACAAAAAACACACCTGAACAAACTTGTTAGAAACAAACAACAAAAACACACCTGAACAAACTTGTTAGAAACAAACAAATATAACAGGCATGAAACTACAGAACTCCCCCTCAACATTAGACGAGAGCAATATAACAAAATAAAGTATGTTAGCTTTTTGTTCAATCTCTTCTCTTCTCCCCCTTTTTTGAGAAGAAAGATATCTCTCAGATTATTCAACCAAGTTCACAGAAGGAGACAAGAAGACATGCAATGAGTTGTGGACTATAGGACCTGCAATAAGAGCTGTGCAATGTTGGAGAATGATGTTAAAAACATTGAGTTCAACACTGGCAGCCAAAGTGATAGCAGAAGCAGGAAAAGAGTTTGGATCGGCTGGAGGGCAGTAATCAGGAATAGAGGTTGGATTAGCTGAAGAGCAGTGTTAGGATAAGAGTGGATGGTCATGATGGGTGTTGTTGGGTTTGCCTTAAAAGATCCTGCAAATATATGTCAATGCTACAGAAACTGTTAATAAAAGATTAAAGTTGCAAGTAAAACAGTTATCCGTCAAGTCATAGTAATTAGATAAACAGATAAACCCTAGGGAGGTTGACCATAAATCTTGATCTTAAATAATGACTTGAAATGCAAGAACAGGAAAGCAAAACCCCCAAACCCCAATGAAACACCTTAGACCTGAAACACCTCAGACCTACTCCCCCTCAAACCCAAAAACACACAGAAAGGTCAAATAGAGAAGCACATATAAAAAAGAGCAAATATAAGTCAGAAAGTACTCCAAGGACAGCCAATGTTGACCAGCATGTTGACTCAACATTGATGACAACATCGGAAAATCAGACCACTCTTAATGTAAGTCAGCCAGGAAACCAAGTCTCAAAATGTGCAGATTCGATTAACACCACTGATGCTGCAGGCAAAGACAGAGAGAGAAAGGAATACCAAAGAAACACACTCAACATTGCCTCAAGAAGTAAATTGAACAATTAGCATAAGTTTGAGTGGGGGTGACCATGAGACCGTGAACCATGTCAAATAATTGGAACACGTATGAATCCGCTCCAAAGCCGAAGCCTATGCGGAGTTAGGCAAACACACGTCTCATGGCATAAAATCACTCATTTGACCACATTGGGTAATTTGGTACTCAGAAAGTGAACCAGCAGCATTACGAGAATCGGCACTTTTGTGCGTGTCGGTTTCCAGTATAGGCCATCAACCCTCACGATATATGACACATTGGCCACGTCGATATCTGGATAGTATTTGAAACTTGCCCAACACGATCCTCGACGGAAACACTTCGAGCCCTTTTTATCATAATTCATTAGATTTATTAAGCATAAAGGACAGGAGGCAACATCAAGAGCGAGTCAAGGTACGAGTAAAAATAGCCAAAAAGCAGCAAAAGTGGGTTTTACATAAAGCAAACACACAGGAGACTCTATCCCTTTCAACCTTGGTTTCAAATAGCCTTTCAAACCCTAAGCATCACCACTGTAAGCTACAAAGCGAGAACGACCATAGACGGTCTGAGAAACATAGACACACACAAAAAAAATAAAAAAAAAAAAATAAAGAAAAACAAAAGGCAACAAAAAACACATCACTTTTCTGCTGCCAGTGTTGGCTGTGATGTTGAGTCAACACTAGTTTCAACATCGAAGATCACAAAGAGCACAAATCAAGAGATCTCCTAAGACTGAAGAATCTCTCACAATTCAAAGGCTTGGTAACAATATCTGCAAGTTGATTGGTTGTATCTAAGTGTTGTATGACTATTACTTGCAGATTGACCATATCCTTAAGAAAATTATACCTAATGTCTACGTGTTTCGTGCGTGAGTGCAAAACAGGCTTCTTAAAATTATTTATGGCACTAAGGTCATCACAGAACATCAACAAGGTATCACATTGAAGACCAAAGTCATGCATCATATTTTTCACCCATATCAATTGAGTAACACAACTCCCAGATGTTACATGTTCAGATTCAACATATGAGAGTGACACATTGTTCTGTTTCTTGAAATACCATGACATTAAATTAGAATCAAGATAAAAGCAACCTCCACTAGTGTATTTTCTATCATCTAGAACACCAGCCCAATCAGAATCACTAAATCCCACTAGATTAGTGTTTGTATCACATGCATACCATAATCTAAGATTAACAGTTCTTGATATATATATATGAAAAATCTTTTAAGAACAATCAGGTGTGGGATTTTAGGGTTAGACTGATACCTGGCACAAACACACACATAAAACATGATGTGAGGTATGCTGGTTGATAGATATAGAAGGCTGTGAGTCATTGTTCTGTACAATGTTAGGTCAACATCATCTCCAACATCGATTCTGCTGAGCATAAGACCATTAGCCATAGGAGTGCTGGGTTCACCTATCATGCTCATCTCATGGGTACCGTCAGATGGAATTTCTGCCTGTGATGTTGAGCTCAATGTTGTGTCATCATTGCTGTCAGCATTGACAATTTCTCCTTGTACACCAGCTGGAGTTCTTGGTTTAGACACCTTTTCAGGTTCAGTATCAGTTTTCTCAGGAGTAGTGTCTTTAACCTGTTCAGTACCTGCAACTTGCTGTTTGTTCTTGGAGTAGTGCCTTTACGGATAGAGACATCAGAAGAGACAGTTTCGAAAACAGACAATGTTGATGTCAATGTTGACTCAACATTGTTTTCATTCATCGATTTGACTCTTCGGTGATAATCTGCAGATAGATCAATGAACCATGTAGACACAAAACATTAGTAAGCGATTCCTCGGTTAGTCCAGAAAAGTGTTTCACGGTTTTGAGAATCATCATAGTTGAAAAAGACTTCTTTTGTCAATGTTGGACTATCAATGTTGGACCAACATTGTTTCTCAACATTATTCAGAACAGCAGATAGGGCTTTGGCATGAACTTCTGGATCATCATCTTCCTGTTCGTCATCTGAAACATCACTGAGACAAGCAAGCATAGTCTTTTTCTCTTTTCGAAGAGTGTTAGCACATTCATTCTGATAATGCCCCCATCCTTGACATTCAAAACATCTAACTTTACTAAGTTTACTAAGACTAGGGCTAGAGTTTGACACACCAGTTTTCTTTTTGAAATTTCTAGTTCCTTTTGAGTTGCTCGAAGAGCCTCTATTAGAATTCTTCCTGAATCTAAGTTTCTCAATTTTCCTAACCAAGTCATTGTAGGCTTCTTCAGTCATGTCATCAGAATCATCACTACTGCTTTCAGACTCAGTAACTTTAGCATTAGATTTAGAGTGAAGGGACATACTAAGGATTTTCGTACCTTTTCTTTCGTTATCAATTATCTCAAAAATTTTCAAATTGTTCATCAAGGTATGAAAATCCATAGTAGCCAGATTGTGAGTGTCTTCCAAAATAGTAACTTTAGTGTCAAATTTTGAAGAGAGAGAACGTATGGCTTTAGAAATCAGTTGCTTGTTGGAAATAGCATCACCAAGAAGTTGAACATCATTAGACAAAGTCAAAAGCTTTTCAAAATAAGAATCAATGGTTTCAGCTTCTTCCATTCTTAGATTTTCAAATTTTGACCAAAGCATTCGAAGTTTAGTTTGTTTGACACTATTATCACCTTCACAATGATTCTGAAGTAAGTCCCAAGCTTGTTTAGCTGTAGTGCAATTTTGAATGATTTTAAACATATGAGCATCAACATGTCCAAAAATGGCATTTAAAGCTTTTTCATTGTAAGAGCTTAAAATAAAGTCACCTGCAGTGAAGCGTTCTTCAGGTATGGGAACAATATCTCCATCAGCATCAGGTCCTTCAGTAGGCCAGACAAATCCTTCTAGAACAGATCTTCAAGCTCGACCTTCAATGGACTTGATGTATGTCCTCATCCTGATTTTCCAGTAGTGGTAGTTCGATCCATCAAGCATAGGTGGCCTGTAGACACTTGAGTTTGCAACTTCCATTGTAGTAGTACCAAATCCAGACACCAGTAGTTAGGTGGCTGGCTCTGATGCCACTTGTTAAAACTTATGATCCCGGATTGGTACTTGGAACTAGATCAACAGACAATGTTGCCAACAATGTTGTTCAACAATGTCTACAGTAACCAGATGGCAGCAGATGAATAAGAATGAAACTTCTATTACCAAGCCAATATATAGAAAAATATATTGGCAGCGCCGTAGGCAAAATATCTACTGACAGGAAAAGTAGATCTAATCAAGTGGATTTAATACAATCACAGACGATTGATTAAACAACCAAAACTAGCCCTAGAAGAACCAACAGTAAAAGCTATTCTAGGTCGATGTTTGAAAGAGTTATTCCAACAATGAATACTCTTAGACAAACTCTAAAGCTAGCAGAAAACAAGAAGCCTAAACTTTTTTAATAAAATCTCGATTGATCATCAAGAAAGGCTCAATGATTGCTCGGTTGAATCCTTGTATATATACTTGAGATATCGACAGCTCCCATCCAAGTCGAAAGGCAATAGGATCTCAGCAAAGGCAATTTTCCATGTTCTTGTTTTCTTCAATAATCAGCTAGAAGGAAATTCCCATATTAGTGTCTTCTACAATATATTCCTTCTTTCTTTCTTCAACAATCTTCTTGAAAGATTCTCTCTTTGATCTCAGCAGGAAGAAACTAACGTTGTTTCTCCTCAGATATATGGTTGGAAAATCTTTCCAAGATTATCTCTAGAGAATCTTTTATTTCCTTCTTTCTTTCAAGGTGCCCATAACTTGTCAAACTCTTTCCTTCTTTTTATATTGCATTCCTTATGTCCAAAGCAGCTCAAACTCTTTCCTTATTCCTGCAGAAATTCGAATTGATTGCTTCCAGTCCAAGTCATCAGTCCAATTGGCCTGCTTGTTTCTATGTTGTCTGCTGTTGTCCGTAATGTTGTTCCAACATTGTATCGGCACTATTTCGCAATGTTGCACAACATTGAAATCCTGCAGTTCACAAACAACAACAACAAACACAAACATTGAACTGAATCATGAAAGATAAGATTAACTAATCAAGTGCAACTTGCATTTTCAATTCTCTTCTCTTCTTCCAATACCTTTCTGAGTTGTTCAATCCTAAACTCAGCAGCTGAAATTTCTTCTATGGCATCATTGTGTTCAGCTTGTTGGGTATCTTGATGAGACTTGGGAGGTGATGATGATGGAGCTTTCTGAGCAATTGAGGGAGTAGCCTTTTCTCCACTCTCTTTGCTAGCTTGCTGAATCCCGCCTTGTCCAGGTTGGGGATCATCATTTTGATCATCATCATCACTCTTGTTCTTTGTTTCTTGGTTTGGATGCTCAGAGGGAGGTTCTTGATAATCATTTTCGTCCATCTCCTCATCATCTTCTGAAACCAGGTTGATCACATTTGGGAATGTAATCATCCTCCCATTAACTTCTTCTTGTTCAGGAGGATAAGTAGTGAGCTTGCTGGGCAAGGCAGGATGGGTAACCATCTGCTCTTGGGTTTGAGCATCCGCAGACTTGAAATCTGCTATAAGTCTTTGTGCTACTTCATGAATGAAGTCTTCATGCATTAGAGTGGCAAATGAGTAGGACTCTAAAGGGAACAATGCATGGATATAATCCTCTAGATTTAGGGAAATTTCTCTTTTCTGGGACGTCGATTACTCTGGCTACTTCAGAAAGGTCAGCCTTTCTGAGTTTCTGCCATTGTCTGAAGCACTTGAGATGTTTCTTTAAGGTGTGCTTCTGGAAGGCCTTGAGTAAATCAACTGGCACTAGACTTTGAGCTCGAAGAAAGTGTTCAAGTTAGTTTTGTTCAAACCACTTGTGTTAGTATCTGTGTGCAGAAGTGAGCTTTCTGAGCATACCTGTGTAGAAACACTAGGCTCATCTGCTTGGATTTTTGCTTGCTTGGGCACAGAGGCCTCAAATACTTTGGTGTGAGGAGAAGTTTTATCCTCATCAACCTTTCTTTCTGCTTGAACCTGAGAGTTAAAATCATACATGTTTAGAAACTTTTAACAGAAAAGATAGGTGGAAAAGTGCTTCGAGACTTCACTTACTTCCAGTGAGGAAGCTCGGTAGCATGTTCCTCGAAACCTTGGGGTTTCTAGCACCTTTTCTGCAGAATCTTGCTATTCGTGATTTTAGTTTCTTTGGAGGAGATGACACAACTGCTTTCTCCATCCAATTGTTCTTGGCGAGCTGTAAGAACAAATATAAGAGATTTTAGTAGTGGGTTTTCAGAGCATTCGTTGAAGAAGACTATTCGATTACTTACCTTCTCGAGAAGGCTCAAGAAATACTTCCTCGTAAAGCTTTTAAACCGGAATCTCTAGGTTTTGGGGTGTTGGTTCCACCACCACTACTTCCTCGATTAGCCTAAGAAGAGGCATTAAGAATATTAGAACATAAGAGCAATTTTAGTTAGTTATTTCTTGTTAGAGATAACTTTTACTACACTGGATGTGCTCTTCTTGATGTTACGAGGTTGGAGGAACCTCTTCTTGATTCAAGGGGTGGAGGTTTTCTTCCCACGAAAGTGTGTCTCCAAGTTGGCTGTAACAAATCTGACTTATGAGTAACAAGTTAACATACAATTATGTTGACATGTTAGATACAAACTATCTTTGTTACCTGAATAGAGTCAGGCTGATCATTGATCTCTTGAACTTGTGGTGATTCCACAGTCTCTCTGTGCTCATTATTGATCTCCTATGCAGTATCGTTCTGAGTCGCCATCTCAGTTTGATCCCTTTATGAGAGTTGAGCTCTCTCAGAAGGTTGAGGAACCTGTTCAAGAATAGGGTTTTCTTCAGCAATATTAAGTGCTGGCATTGTGAATGTGGAAGCAATGGCAACATCTTCCATCATTCTATCTTCCTCGCCCAGGCCTTCTTCTTCCTTCTGGGCAGAGGGGCTCTTGTCTTTTTGAAGAGCTGAGCTTGAAGCTCCTCCATGGGTCTCATACTTGAACCTTTTGAGTACTTTTGCAAGTACTTCATCATCCTCAGAATCACTATTCTGTGTTGGTGCAGACCCATCTATGATATTTCTATCATCTCCGGAGAGTTACGGAGCATTACAGTTCGGGACTCTTGGGGCGTCTGGATTTTCCTTTACGGCGTCCAACATCTTACGAGACCTTGTCTCGAAGGTTGTGCCTCTTATGATTAGGGTCTTGGAGGCTCTTTTGCTATGAGTCCTCTTTCTCTTGGCAATGGAGGTTTAGCTTTGGCTTGCTCGAGACCTCCTCACCTTGCGTGCGCTTTCTTCTTCTTACGCCTTTACGAGTGCGTTCTCGTGACAAGTTTCTCCTTTTCTTCAAAAGCGTGTACGAAAAGGAGTTAGTGATCGGATTTCTGCCACTCTCTGAGAGTGATTCCCATTGTTTCCAGAATGTAACAGATCCTGAGACCAAAGTGCATATTGGCCATTAGCTCAGCAAGGCCATTGATGATTTTGGGCTCAAATTCCTCAATGTGTCCAAGAAATTTGTTGAAGGCGTACTTCCCCCAATTGAAGTGGGTTTCCTGCCCTTCATGCTTCTTGTTCAGAAGATGCATCATCATCCATCTCTCCATGCTTATCTGGTCTACTCCACCTTTGTTTCCATCAAAGCAACGGACCAGAATAAGAGCTAAAGTACTCCAGTGTTTCTGGAGATGACTAGTTCTGATGGCCTTCAGAACAAAGTCTCCTGGGCAACCTTTTGCATTTTCTAACTGGATTGCTTCAAATAGCTCTTTGACGCCTTGAATCATGGAAGCGTCCTTGATGTTGATGTCTTCAAATGTTCCTCGATTTTTCAATCGGAATATCTTGCAGAAAGTCTTGCAGTCTAGAACAATTTCTTGTCCTTGGACTTCAGTCTGCATGTATTTTTCTTCTTCATCATTCACAACTTTTGTGAAGATTTTGGAGTTGTTATAGAACTCCAGTACATCCAGTGTGGATAGTCCACTGGGTGCAGCAGATAGAAGCTTGTAGATATGGGAATTCTTCAGCATTCCCAATATCAGTTTCCTTTCTGGTTTTGAAGATATAACTGCTGGTACATATCTCTTTACTAGAAAGGCTCCCCAATTCATTTTGTGTTTAGGGTTCCAGTCCGATGGGGTAAACTTTCCCAGAAGGTGTTTGCTCAACACCTTAAGTTCCTTTACTCCTTGCTTTTCAGCAGGAGCAGAGGATGTTGCCTTAGGGTTCTTGGTGGTCATCTTCTTGGGTGCCATCTCTTATATAGAGTTTAGAGTGAATGTTTTTCAGATTAATATTGCACAATTAATCGAGATTAGTCTATCTTTTCAGAAGACTAAGCACAAGAAGTTGAGTTTTGCAAAGGGGTTTTGCAGAAATCTTGAGAGATTTTGCTGTTTTGATGCAAGTTTGAAATTTCGGAATTGGTAAAAGTGTTTGTCTTTTGCCCAAATCCTATATATATAGCAGACAAAATGTACATAGATACAACATACATATAGCTGAATATGAATGCGTGTCTTTGCATCTGCATAGGCGTGGTACGTCCTTTGTACTTCATTAAATGCGTAGTGGGCCATGTCTGCATTTCTCAACAAACATTACTTGCTTTGTTTTAATCTCAACCATTGAGATCAAACGTTTATTCATCAAGGGCTTATATTGAATATCTTGTAATGATATCAATCAACAAATGGTAATGTGCCGACTTGATGGATTTTTAATATGCTACATTCATTGTGTCACTTAGTAAAGAGTAGGAACACTTAATCGTTTGAGCTTATCATTCTGAGTGTCAAGTCCTTATCTATATATTGTTTATCATGAAAATGGTAAAAATACAAGACATTGCACATGTTTGACTTTCAGAACTTATACCTTTTGGGCTTTATGTGTCCATTTCTCTTTATGACTACATAGCTTTCTGAATTCAAGTGTCAGAAGCTTCAGTTGTTTGAATGTATTTGACCCACTCTCAGTAGGTAAGTTCTAGTTTTATTTACTTATTAAGTGTGTACCGACCTTTGCCTTTCTGGATACCCGTTCCAGAAATGTTTTGCCTTTCTGAGTGTTGCTACTCAGAAACCTTTGCATCACTTCTTATCAACTTGGCTTTCTGAGAACCTGTTCTCAGAGGCCTACTCACTTATTCAGTCTTTAGAGATTCAGGACAATTTTTCAGTCCTTAGACAACTGCATTAATCTAAGATTATGTCTTAAGGTCAAGAACCGGCTTTCTTGTAAGGACTTAGTGAAGATATCTGCAAGTTGGTCTTCTGTGCCAATCTTGAGTATCTCTATATTGCCTTTCTCAACATGGTCTCTGATGAAGTGGTGTCTAACATCAATGTGCTTTGTTCTGGCATGGAATTTGGGGTTCTGTGTGATTGCAATAGCACTTGTGTTATCGCAGAAAATGGGAGTTTTCTCTTCATTGAGTCCATAGTCTCTGAGTTGTTGTTGAATCCACAGAATTTGTGTTGCACAACAACTAGCAGCAATATATTCAGCCTCTGTGGTAGAAGTTGCAATTGAGTTTTGTTTCTTGCTAAACCATGAGATAAGTCTAGTTCCCAGAAACTGACAAGTTCCTGAGGTAATTTTCCTATCAAGCATTGATCCAGCAAAATCAGCATCTGAGTAACCAGCCAAACTCAATCCACTTTCTTTAGGATACCACAAACCTACATCTACTGTACCTTTCACATACCTTAATATTTTCATAGCAATGTTGTAGTGTGATTGCATTGGATTTGTTTGAAATCTAGCACACACTCAACCGCATATTGAATATCGTGTCCTTGCGATGAGTAAAGTAGTGAACCTATCAATTTCCTATACTTGTGTTCATCAACACTCTTATCTGATTCAGTATATGTCATCTTGGTTCCTATGCTCATAGGTATCTTAGCATTCTTTTCAGAAGGCTTAAGTTTGAACTTTGTGAGCATGTCTTTTGCATACTTTGTCTGACTAATGAATATTCCATCATTGAGTTGCTTGACTTGCAATCCTAGAAAATAGTTCAATTCCCCATCATGCTCATCTCAAACTTACTTTTCATGAGATTTGCAAAGTCATCACAAAGTTGCTTGTCCTTAGATCCAAATATGATGTCATCAACATATACTTGAACTAAGAGTAGTTTCCCATCATGGTTTAAAGTAAATAAAGTTTTATCAACTTCACCTTTCTTGAAACCACTTCCCAGAAGGTATTTGGCCAAAGTGTCATACCATGCTCTTGGAGCCTGTTTCAGTCCACAAAGAGCTTTCTGTAGCTTATAGACCATTCTACTTTCTGAGGAAACTTCAAAACCAGGTGGTTGTCCAACATAGACTTCCTCAGCAAGTGCACCATTCAAGAATGCACTTTTGACATCCATCTGATAAACTTTAAAGTCTTTATGAGCTGCAAAGGCTAGAAAGAGTCTTATTGCATCCAATCTGGCAACAGGTGCATATGACTCATCAAAATCTAAACCTTCAGTATGGGTGAATCCCTTGGCAACCAACCTTGCTTTGTTTCTGGTTATTTCACCAGATTCATTCATCTTGTTTCTGAAAACCCACTTAGTTCCAATCACAGATATTCCTTCTGTTGGTCCAGATAACGGCAAAGTAAAAGACTAGGGGGGGGGGGGGGAGGGTGAATAGTCTTTTAAAACTTTTGTCGATAAAAACTATTTCTCAGATATCTGAGTAGATATCTGATACTTAGAATCAGAGCGCGGAAGACTTAAGATAGATAAGTGCAGAAATAGTTAAAGTGTGTGTGTGTGTGTTGCTGAAATGTAAATACAGAAAAGGTAAATAACACAGCAAGTATAGTGGTATCTGGAGGTGGCGTAATCCTCCAACTAATCCACTTCGGTCTTCCAGAGACCTATAATTCACTAGAATAGATAATTGAGTTCTCCTTACAAAAATCCTATTCTAAGTTTCCTTTAAGCAAATGGTTCCCAACCAAATATTCCCCCTGAGTTGTTCCCCGGCATTCTCAGCCAAGTACTTCCTGTACTCAGAAACCTTTTTGAGTTATTCCCTAGCTTCCCAAGCTAAGTACTTCCTATACTCAATAACCTTGGAGTTATTCCCTAGTTTCCCAAATCAAGTACTTCCTATACTCCGGTAACCTTGGAGTTATTCCCTGATTTTTCAAACTAAGTACTTCAGTACTCCACTTGATTATGGTGTTGGTTTCGGTTTGAGTTGTCAGATGAGCTTCTTTAATAACTTATTCAGTTATTCAGATAGCTCTGTGAATCAAGTATACTTAATACACTTTTCAATGTATGGTATCTTGTTCTTTTTACTGACCCAAGTCTTAGATAAGTGTTCAAGAGAATGAATCTCAGATACTTGATCTTTCGTTTCAACTCTTTCACAGATAGCTATGCTTGTTTAGGATCAGGACACTTAGAACTTCAGTGTTACTCAAGATCAAAAGCTTTGGTATAGCAGAAAGCTTTGAGGATAAGTAATTTGCTTTGAGAGAGTAAGATGTTCAGTAAGTTCTGTGTAGTTCAAGGTGTCTCTGTCTCTTCTCAAGCAGTCTAAGTGTTGATATTTATAGATGAATTTGAGTGCCGTTTGAATAGTATCCGTTAGGCTCAAATTCAAACTATTGATATTTGTGTATAGTACTGTAGCAGGTTTTGTCTTCTTCTTCAGAAGCTGCCGTTGCTTTTGTTCAGACATCTCTGTCCGTGCATTAAATGCATTGTACTATACTTTTTGTCCTGTAGTGTCAACGGAACTATGCTTTATGTCGGAGACTAGTATTATCTGATTCTTTGCACGTCCTTTATCTTCAATCTTCAGATACCACATTTATTGAAACAACTTTGTTTGCAATATATATATATTTCTTTTTCAGAAATGTGGTTAAAGCTCAAGGTATCTGAGAATAGATATTTGTGGACACTTTCCTTGTTTTCGGATAGACCTTTCATTTCTCAGATATCTCTTGTGACACAGTTTGTTTAAAAACTATTTGTGTCTTCAAGATATCTGGCTAAGGTATCTGAAAAACTGTTCCAGTAATCTTGTGTAGTTTCTTCAAGTCTTCAATGTCGTTGAGTTTGTTCTGCTTGGATGTCTTCTTCTTGGTCTTCTCTTCATAAAATAAAAATTACATTTTGAGACCTAACATCCTATACAAGATTAGCTAGACTATCATACTTAGTGGGTTTCCTCTTTTACAATGTTCAAGTGAACCAAGAGTACTAATCACCTTTCTGAGACTAAGATAAGTCATCATGTTGCTGATCAAAATCTAAACAGATATTTCTAACAAAATATCTAACAAATTTCCTAACAAATTTTCTAACAAATTTCCCCCTTTTTGATCAGTCAACGATGACTATCTGACCTATTACAAATCTGGATGAGTGAACAATCCAACACTTAATCTTTCTTAAGATTTTCAATTTATTCAATTAAGTGCAGAAAGTAAACATCAACCAAATCACAAGGTGTGATCTTTGCTGACAAGTTATCTTTTATAGAATACTATCTGAGAGTAAGTTCTTCAGATAAGTTACGAAGAGAGATTACAGATAACTTCAATACATAAAACAATTTAGCTCAGTCAGCAAAAATACAAAAACTACATAGTAAATTAGGACAACAGGAGTACCCAAGCTCCAAGTAAACATCCTAATAGACTAGTCTTCAAGTCTTCAACTCTTCAAGTCTTCAACAGTAGTTCTATGGATCAGTCTGCAAATTTCCTATCTCCAAACCTTTTGATGTCATCAGAATAATCATAGAGAAGTGTTCTGACGAGCATCTCGGTGTCTCCGCAAATCCACAGACCTCTTTATGCGTTTTGGTAGGATTTTTCTTGACAAAATGTTTGACCTGAGATACTTTCCCACTTCCGGGCATGCTCTATTACGATATCCGAAAGCTTGAAGTATTCGTAGATAATCCTCGGATATCGATGTCACCCTATTGATCTTGATTAGATAGAACGACTCATAGGGTTCCACAATGAGTCTTGCTCTTGTGCTGTTCTGTGATATTGAGTGCATGCACATCATCGGCTTTCCATATGGACATTCATCGAGAGGTCCTTTCTCATGGCAGTTCTCTTGACAACTTCAAAATCCAACTGGCTTTAATGTGATTGGTGTTGATCAAGGTTGGCTTATCTTTTCTCCATGCCATAAGTTGTTTATGGATTGGTTCGAAATCTTGAATTTACCGGTAGATGCTTAAGTTCCGAATCCAATAGCCATTTTTCCGATTGATGCACCAGAGCGGAGGAATCATTGTCATACTTCACATACTCTATTTTGGCTTCTTTTGGCACGAGTGGAAGTTGACTTTGTCTTTGCTCGACTCTCGATCTTCCTTCTCTCTTGAATTCTCTTTGGGGTTGTTGTTTGAAGAACCACCTGGATAGACTTGGTATTTCAGGAGGGTGTTTTAGGCTGCTAGGGCTTTGCGACTATGGGCTCGATTAGGCTTTTAATTTTCCTTTTCTGTGAAGAGGAGCTTCATCTTCATCAGTTTCTCATCATCATCAAGATTTAATCTTGTGAGAGTTTCTGACCTTCTTCATTGCCGGGGACTTGATTTGACCTTCTTCTTCTTCTTGGAAGATTCATCAATCCCTTTAACTTGTCTTCTCCTTGGAGCCTTGGTACTCCTTGGAGGTTTACGTGCCATGGCCCTTGTTACCATTGTAGTTCCTTGATGGATTTAGGAGCGACTACTATTTGCAAAGCAACTTGGCTTGAGGAGGGTTCATTGATTACGAGTGGTGGTGAGAAGTTTTCATGTTTCTTCTTCCTCTCGAGCCGCTTTTGACTCCAGTTTTTCTTCTTGTTTTCTTCTCCTTCTTCCCATTCCCCGACTTTGAGGTCCAGTTGTACACTCTTTCCCCTTAGTCATTGTTGGTGACTCGGTCTTATAAAGGAATCGAGAGAGACACAAAATGTCCTATGTAAGATTGTGGCGGTGACCAACTTCGAAGTTCGGCTTTGAGCTCTGATTTTGTTTGATAAGTCCATTGTCCTTATCGTGAGCTCGCCAATGGGCTAGGATGGCATCTGCTTTTCCTGATGTAACTTGCCTCTTGGAAAGCTTTTTCACTAAAGACGCATCATCGTCCCTTATCATTCCCAGATCTTTCGAGAAATGACTATGCTAGTTGTTCTCGAGTCTTGAGCTCGATGAACTTTTTCATTCGAGGCGGAGGCAATTACTTCCTTGTTCTGTGAAGACATATCCTTGTTTAGATGAGCCTGTACTTGGTACCTGTTCATGTATTCATTGGAGTGGACATTTGGCAGTTTGCTGAATATTGCAGGAGCAATCAGCTTCCTTTTCAAGTGAGAAACCGCTGGATGTTCATTGTGGTGCTCTGCCAAAGTCTTGTCTTCTTCATCATCTGAGTAATCAGCCCAGTGATCTTCATCCTCTTGGACATTCTCATCGATTGTATCGAGTCCAGCAACCATTTCCGAGATTGGTTTCTTCCCTTTCTGGGAGGAGGATGGTACTTCTTTTGAAGATGATGCAGCCTTAGCATGCTTGACTTCGATACTTCTTGATGTCGAGTTCTTTGGTGATATCATGCACAGCATCCTGTAGCTCTTTAACCTCAGAGTAAGCAATCATTTCTTGTAAGTATTGATCTTGTAGTTGATCAAGCTTGTCTCTAGATCTAGCTATTTGATCTTCCAGTTGAAGATGGAGCTGTTGTTCTTCCAACGGTTATGCGAGTTGAGCGATTGGTTTGAGTGTTTAATATTTTCTGATTGGTTTCTTCAGAAAGCTCAACTACTTGTTCAGTAGTTACTGGGTGTTGGTTAGAAGATGGATGAGTAGATTTCTGAGGAGATGGAGACGGAGATTTCTGTGAAGTCTTCTCAGTGTGCTTTTCAGCAGCTGAGGCATCATTTCTTAGCGAAATTCCTCCGGTCCCTGGTGCAGGGGCATCATCATCATCCTTTTATGCATGTCATCCTTTTGGTGATGGTCGTGGGAGGTTCATCAAGTCATTTTCGTTTATTTCTTCCTCCTCATCATCTTCAGATACAAGATTGATCACTTCAGGAATAGTGATCTTCTGCCCATTAACCTCTTCTTGTTCAGAAGGTATAAATTGCAGAGTTTGGGGCAGATTGGCTTGAAAGCCATCTGTAATCTTGTCTGACCATCTGCCTGTTCAAAGGCTTGTATCAAACTGTGCGCCGCTTCTCTGGAGAAATCCTTATGCAATAGAGTCGCAACTGTGTACTGTTCGGTAGGGAACATTGCATGGATATATGTCTCCAAGTCAAGAGCTCGTGCTCGTCTGTTTGGATGATCTGTGATTCTCAATATTTCAGAGAGATCAGAGCACCTTAACCTTTGCCATTTCTTGAAGCATTGAATATGCTTTGGCAGGGTGTGAGCTTTGAAGAAGGGAAGTAGGTCCCTTGTCTCAACATTGGGAGCCTGCTTGGCACTTGTTTGAGCCTGAAAGAAAGAGTTTTGAGTGAGCTTCAAAACTTTTATAGATATCTGAGTAGAAGTGTAGTTTAGTTTCGAGTTACGAGTAAGTACTTGTGCTCGAGACTTGTGCTACTGAGACAATTGGTGTCTCAGATATCTTGTTGTGAGGCGGAGACTTGGAAGTCTGGTCCTCATCAACCTTTCTTTCTTGAACCTCAGAATTAAAATTATCACAATACTTAGGAAATTTTAACAAGAAAACTTTAGATGACAAATCCGATATCTGAGAGGTCAATTACCTCCATGGGAGGCTCAGATATTTGTCTCTCAGAGACTTGTGCAGTCTCTGGAATCTTTTCTTGTGATGAAGGCCTTGATGCCTCATCAATTTCCATAGGTGCAGGGGATGTCGCAACTCTGTCCCCTTGCACTTCTACTTCTGAGTGATCCTGTGAGTAAAACGTATTGAGTAATTTAGAAGAAGTTTGAGATAACCCAAGGTGAAGAATTTTTATCACTGATTTTCATATACCTTTATACTGGAAGGCTCAATGATCTGTTCTTCAGAAACCTTGTCGGTTTCTGGGTTTTCTTCTGGCATTTCTGCCTTATCTTCTTCTTTCTCGGTTGGAGCCTGTTAGAAACATTTATTTTAATGATTAAGCACATAAACATATAACTGAAGAAGTTTTATCTTAAGAATCCATTATTACCTGTGGCATAGTCTCAGATATCTTAAGAGGTGAGGTTGAGGGAACCTCCTTCTCAGTTTCTGAGGTAAGCTTTTCAGCTTCCTCTTGTTTTTGCGTTTCTAACTCAGCCTGTAACAAAGAATTTCTATAAATAACAAGATGTACAAGCATAAAAATTTTCACAAGATAAGAGTTAAACCAATTGACTACGAGTAGTTTGGTGATTGGTCTCTGGAACTTGTGACCTTTCTATACTTTGGTCTTCTTGTCCCAGAATTTCTTCTTTGTTTGAAGTGTCAGGTACTTCACACCTTTCCTGAGTGTGCAACTCAGTTGCCTCCCCTGGTTGATCATTCTGAGTAGATGTCTCAGTTTGATCCCTCTCATTGAGTTGGGGAACCTGCTCTTTTGCAGGATTTTCTTCAGCATACTGCATTGCTGGTAATTCAAAATGGAGTTCATTTACCATTTCATCAACCACTTGTGGCTGTTGTGGTTGTTGTGTTTGTGGTTGTTGTGGTTGTGCAGGCGGAGGATTGGTCGAGAATGTTCTTCCGATTTTTAGATGTGGCATTTTCATCAAGATCGCGATGCTAAATTACCACTCATCAGGGCTTCTTGAAGTTGTGCATAAGAAACGTTCCCTGAAGATGTGTTTGCACCAACAACCTTTGCTATAGGTGCTTGTTCAGCAACCTGAGGTGTAGGTTCTTCTTCAGAAACCTTTTCACCAGTTACTATTTCAGTAACCTTAGCCCTCTTTGCTCTTTCTAGGACTTGAGAGATGACTAGTTTAGCATCTTCAACGTCAGAGCTCTCATCAACATTAGGAACAGATTGGTCCATTACTCCTGCGGTTTCTGCAGATAGGGCTTGGTGTTTTTCACCACTTTTGGCAGCATTTATGAGTTCATCAGCAAGGCATTCTGCATTAGTCGCAACATTTCTGAACGCACTTTCTCTTGCTGAGTCTACTTGTGCGAGTTGATGATTCTTTTGCAGCATTGATGAGTTGATCCGCCTTTATCGGTTCATCGCAAGGCACGTAGACATCTCGAGAATCGACAACCTCTTTGGTGTGTCTTCGATTTGCCAAAGATACTTCTTTCTTGAAGTTCGGGCTTCTTGGTCGCAACCTTTTCTTGAGATACCTTTTCGGACTTTCGCTTCTTAGAACCTTTACGAGACCCGGTAACCTTTTCATCAAGTTTGTATACTCATATTTGTAGTAGTTCTTTGTTGGCTATTTCAAATCTCTCTCGAGCTCAATGCCAAGCTTTTCGACCAAGTAGCATATCTTGAGACCATAGCCTCGTGGCCTTTGGCTCAGCTAGTCCTTTGGCAATCTTAGGCTCAAGCCTTGAATCTTTTCACAAATTTCATGAAGGCGTACTTTCCCGATTAAAAGGGTTTTCCGGCCTTTTGTCTTGTTGATTCAAGAACATCATAATCTATCGTTCTTGGCTTATCCGGTCACCTCCTTGTAGACCATCAAAGCATCTATGAAGAATGCAAGCGATACATCCCAATGAACCATCGATGTCCGGTTGGATGTCGAAGCTTGTACTCGGTGGGTGTATCGATTTTCAAGATCACACACGTCACGCATAATAATTGTTTAACACCTTCAAGGAGATCATCATCCTTGGTGTTTATTTCAAAATCCTTTCCAAGATTTTGAAACTCAAACAACTTACAGAAAGTTGTTAAGTCCAGAAGGATTTCCTTTCCTTGGACTGATGTTTTTACAGACACTATTTCAGTGCCTTCAGAAACACAGGAAATAATCCTGGAGTTGTTGTAGAATTCCAACACATCGAGTGATGAAATTCCACTAGGGCGAGCAGATAGAAAGCCCTTGATTTGTGCCTTTTCAAGCATGTCAAGAATTAGCTTTCTGTCGGCTTGGTTCTCTATTGCAGCCGTGAGGTATTCCTCAACCATGGCACCACCCCAAATCATTCTGTGATTTGAAGTCCAGTGGTCAGGATTAAAATCTCCTACCAGTCGGTTGTTCACAATAACCAACTCTGGTGCTTGCTTTTCAGCAGTACCAGTGGAGGATTGAGATTTTTGTATGGTTGAACTTTTAGGGACCATCTCTTTATATAGTGTAGGGATTTGAAATTGGTGTTTGAAAGAGATTTGATTCAGTAATTCTTTGCAGAAAAACTTTAATCTTGATTTGCAGAGATTGTAGAATGTTTGCAGAGAATCAAGAGAAGGATTTGCTATTTTTGTGCAAGATGAGTTTTCGGATTAGGCAAAAGTGATTCCCTATGCCAAAATCCTATATATATAGCAATTGAATCTTAACAGACATATACATACAAATTGATTTTGTGTGTACGTATCTGTGATTTGCAAGCAGGCGTGAGCAAAAGCTAGTTCGGCATTAAATGCATAGTGGGCCATGTCTGAATTTCAACAGTCCACTATTTACTGTGAATTAATTTCCACCGTATAGCTCTGGCATTCAGTTTTTCAGTGGCTTGAGATTTCTTCCATACATCATTACTCGTGCAATATCGACCTTTGCGCCATTGTTCTTGTCCTTCCTTATATTGTTGCAGAAGAACTTTTCCAATAGCACGATAGCCAATGCCATTTCGAACACCTTTGGCTTTCTGAATACGTTCTTCAGAAGCCTTACTAGTTTCTGCACCATCTTTATTTTCATAAAATGGTACAGTAGAGAATTTGCCTATTCCAGTAATTCTTCCTTTCCTAGTAATGTAGCAATGTGGATGGTTACATGTCTGAGGGTTATGTTTCTTTTCAGAAACCTTATCCGCAAGTTTCTTGTGAACTTGTTGTTCTTTCAAAGGCTGGGTTGCTACTCCTTTTCCTTTGTCAACTACCCTAGCTTTCTGACCAATGCTATAGGTGGTTGAAGAACCATTCTGTTGACTTTTTACAAAGGTCAACCTTTCATCACTCTTCTTCAGAGGAGATGAATTACTCGATTGTTCATCAAGTCCAAGTCCACCTTTCTCAGAGGGATCTCTCAGATAGGATTGAACCTCAGTGAGAGTGTCACTAGCCTTTGCATAAGATTGGAAGGATAGCTCTTTCTTTCTGAGTTCTTCATTCTCAGAAAGCAGCTTCATCATTTTCTTAGTAAGTTCATCCAAGGCTAGTTTGTGAGAATTTTCATTCTCAGATATCTGAGATTTCAAAAAGGCTATTTCAGCGTTCTTCTACTCAGATACTCTGGTTAGCTCAGAAACCTCTTTTTCAAGAGTTTCTTTGCTTTCCTCTAGAATTCTAGTTTTGGATTGTGCTTCCAGAAATTCTTTCTCATAACGATCCAATTCACAATTGACCAACTCCAGATCCTCAATTCCATCATCACTCTCATAGTACAGAAATTGTGAATTGTTAGTTACCTCATCAGCCATAAGACACATTTCAATGTTGGAGATGTCTGGACCAGCAATCTCAGCAACTCCACACATTTCTTTCTTCTTAAGCCGAAGTCAATTACATTGTGGGTGATTCCACACAATTCTGGTGATGGTAGGTTTGAGTCATTTGAATCTCCATTTTCAGAATCTGTCTCAAAGTCTAGAGCATCAAGTTGAATTTGAATCTTCTTCCTTTCTTCAGTCAATAAGGCCCTTTGATTTATCTTGAAATTTCTTCTGTCCTTCTTGTCACCTGTCTTGAGCTTGTTTAAAGCAGGACAATCTCTCTTGAAGTGACCAGGCTTTTGACAATAGAAGCAGATATCATTTCCTATTTCTGCAGCTTCAGTACTAACACCTTTCTGAATGGGGGTGTTCAGAGAGTTGTTCATTTGTATGTTCTTGTACTGATGATAGTTTGGGCCAAGATGCTTTTTCAGCTTTTCTTTAGATTTTCTTCTCTCAATCTCTTGACTCACAAATTTCTTCATGTGTCTTACTGCAAGAGCATTTTCTTTAGATGCTTCTTTGGTATCCTTCTTTTCAGAAGTACCTTGAGAAACTAGAGCAACACTTTGCAACTTTTCAGCTGTTTGTTCTCTCTGAGTTGTCTCATAGTCTACAGTAGCAAGATGAGAGAAGAGCTCTACTGGAGTAATATTTGGTATCCCTTGATTGAAATAAAAGAACTTAGTGTGTTCCCAGTTGTGATTGAGACTTCTGACAATAGTCTTAATCTTTTCTGACTGGGAGTATCTATCGCTTTCACTAAGTGCAGCCATATCACTCATAAGAGTAGTAAATCTGAAATCAAGTTCTTCCAGATTTCAGTGGGACCTTGTTTGAAGTTTTGGAACTTCAATTTAAGAACTTCGAACTTGTTTTCTTTTATTTTCTCAGTTTCGGCACAGATTTCTTCAATCAATTGCCAGGCAACTTTCGCCGTTTTAGCACCCCACAGTTTACACTGTATGTGCTCAGGTGTCGATCTGATGATTATATTACGAGCTTGACCATCCAATCTGTGTCTCTTGGCATCTTGGATGTCGAGCTCTCTTAGCTTGTCTTCATATATAATGCTTCCACGAGCAACATAACCACTATCACTAGCGACCATGTCCTCGCTTCCATCTTCCTTATGCGAGGCTTTTCTTCCATCGAACTCGAACTTGTTTGAGTTATACGATTTTGATAAACCCTTCATTGATGACATAGATCATCTCATCACTAATGGCCTCCGGATGGAGCATCATGTTGTTCTTCCATTTCTCGTAGTTTTACGGCTTGAGCGGGTGCATCACTCGAGACATACCGCACTTAACACAAATTATATAGTCCTCAGAAAGGGACAAAGTTCCTTCACCTATCTGGGGATCTAGGTTCAGTGCAGAAGGCTTGTGAACCTCCTGCTCTGATACCACTTGTTGGTCCAGATAACGGCAAAGTGAAAGACTAGAGGGGGGGTGAATAGTCTTTTAAAACTTTTGTCGATAAACACAGTTTCTCAGAAACCTGGGGGTTTATGATACTTAAATTCAGAGCGCGGAAGACTTTAAGATAGGTAAGTGCAGAAACAATAAGTAAGTGTGTATGTGTGCTTTGCTGAAATGTAAATACAGAAAGGTAAATAACACAGCAAGTATAGTGGTATCTGGAGGTGGCGTAATCCTCCAACTAATCCACTTCGGTCTTTCTGAGACCTAGAATTCACTAGAACAGATAATTTAGTTCACCTTACAATAATCCTATTCTAAGATTCCTAAACAAATGGTTCCCAACCAAATGTTCCCCCTGAGTTATTCCCCAGCTCCTAAAGCTAAGTACTTCCTCTACTCAGATAACCTTGGAGTTATTGCCTGATTTCCCAAATCAAGTACTTCCTCTACTCCACGCCTTGATGGTAATGGTTATAAGGTTTGTCAGAGACGCTTCTCGTATAACTTTTTCAGTTATGTTTTCAGAGAGCCTAATAGAACAAGAATACTTAATACACTTGTTCAGTGGATGACAGTCTGCTCTTTACTGACCCAAGTAATTGGTGTCCATTCTGGAGAATGATCTTCAGAAATGGTATCTGATAGTTCAACTCTTTCACGAATAACAATCTCTTATTAAGGTTCAGGACAACTTAGAATTACTAGTGATTCTTCAAGCAACAGATTGCTTTCAGAAAGGGTAGTAGAGTGCTTGAGAGAATACTTTGCTTGATGGTAAGTTTGCAAGATAGAGCGTTCTAAGGTATATTCTTCAAGCATCTAAGTGTGTGATATGTATAGATAAATTTGAGAGGCGTTTGAATTGTATCCGTTGTGCTCTCTATCAAATTATATCCGTTTATATCTTGAACTATGTACTCAGAAGTCACTATCTCATTTTTCAGAGAGGACTGCTTTTGCGGCATTTACCGATGCATTTAATGCATAGTACTGTTCATTGTCCTTTAGTCTCAACGGATACATGAGCCTTTCTGATGGCTTGCATGCTCCATACTCATGATGTCATATGTCCAGAATCATATCCCGAAAATAAGTTAATATACTTAAGAAAGGATTAAGGACATAGTCTTTCTGAGTTAGACTAAACCTTTGTGTCTTCATAAACCTTGTGCAATCTTCAGTCTTCTAATCTTCAGAAAAGCTCCATTGCTAAGATTGATCTTCATGGTCTTCTTGAAATAAAAATTACATTCAGAGACCTATAATCCTAATACAAGATTTACTAGACTAATCATACTCAGTGATTTCCTCTTTTACAATGTTCAAGTGAACCAAGAGCACTTAATCATCTTTCTGGCTAATATAAGAACATGTGATGAGTGATCAAAATACTAACAGATATTCCTAACACACACCCATTGAGGTTGTCGATTCCCAGATACCTGCCGCCACTGCCGATGTACTCATAAATGTAGATGAACTCATCAATGCTGCAAAAGAGGTATCGGCTACTGAACAAGTAGACTCAGCAAGAGAAAGTGCTTTCAGAAATGTTGAGACTATTGCCGAAAGCCTTGCTGATGAACTCATAAATGCTGCTAAAGAAAGTAGTGATAGATACCAAGCCCTATCTACAGAAACTGCAGCGATTATGGACCAATCAGTTCCTAATGCTGATGAGAGCTCTGACGATGAAGATGATGAATTAGTCATCTCTCAAGTCCTAGAAAAATCAAAAAGGGCTAAGGATTCTTGAAAAAATGGCGGTGTAGAGGTATCTGAAGAAGAACCTACACCACAGGTTGCTGAACAAGCACCTGTTTCAAAGGTTGCTGAAGAAGCAACTGTGTCCAAGGTCACTGGACAAATTACACCATCAGAGCAAGAAAGACTGGAAGATATTGAAGATGCTCTGATGAGTGATAGCTTAGTGTTGGAGGATACTGCCATTGCCTCAACACTCAACAGTCTGTCTCAAACACAACAACCACAACAGCCAGATAAGGATACTGCTGAAATGGTACTTGAGTTGCAGATACCAGCATCTTTCATTGCTGAAGAAAATCCTGCAAAAGAGCAGGTTCCCCAACTCAATGAGAGGGATCAAACTGAGACATCTACTCAGAATGATCAACCAAAGGAGGCAACTGAGTTGCATACTCAGGAAAGGTCTGAAGTACCTGAAACTTCAAACAAAGAAGCTGAAATGGAACAACAAGACCAAAACATTGAAGAGTCACAAGTTCCAGAGACCAATCAGCCTGACACTGCTCAGGTAGCTGAATGGTTTAACTCTCTACGTGTGATAATTTGTGTTTATTAATCTTGTGAGTTAATAAAATTTCTTTGTTACAGGCTGATTTAGAAACACAAGAACAAGTGGAAGCTGGAAAGCTTGCCTCAGAGACTGATAAAGAGGCCACCACAACCTCACCTCTTGGGGAATCTGAGCCTGTGCCACAGGTGATAAAGAATTCGTTAAGATGTTACTTTTCAGTTATATGTTAAAATACTTAACTAATTAAGTGGATGTTTCTAATAGGCTCCAACTGAGAAAGAAGAAGATAAGGCAGAAATGCCAGAAAAGGACCCAGAGACCGTCAAGGTTTCTGAAGAAAATATCATTTAGCCTTCTAGTGAGAAGGTATATAAAACTCAGTGACAAACATTCTTCATCATGGGTTAATGTAAATTCTTCTCTAATTACTCAATACTTTCTACTTACAGGCTCATTCAGAAGTAGAAGTGCAAGGGGAAAGAGTTGCGACATCCCCTGCACCCATGGAAATTGATGAAGCCCCCAAGGCAACACCACCAGAAAGAACACCTGAAACTGAGAAAGTTTCTGCGAAAAATGATTCTGAGCCTCCTGTTGAGGAAGTAAGTGGAAAACACAGAAATCATTGAAGCTTAATTCTTTCATGACAATTTCCTAAGTATTGTGATAATTTTAATTCTCAGGATCAAACAAAAAGAAAGGTTGATGAGGACCAGACTTCCAAGTCTCCACCTCACAACAAGATATCTAAGGCACCCCCTGCCTCAGTAGTACAAGTCTCTGAGCCTGATTTACTCATTCAGGTAACTCAGAAACCTAACTACACTCGTACTCAGATATCTACACAAGTTTTGAATCTAACTCAAAACTCTTTCTTTCAGGCTCAAACAAGTGCCACTAAGGTCCCTGATGATGAGAAAAAGGACCTGCTTCCTTTCTTCAAAGAACACACTTTGCCAAAGCATCTGAAATGCTTTAAGAAATGGCAAAATCTCCGATGCTCCGATCTTTCTGAGATCTTAAAGGTGATTGATCACCACACAAGGAGAGCACGAGCCCTTGATTTGGAAAACTACGTCCATGCAATGTTCCCCACTGAACAGTATTCTTTGGGAACATTGATGGATAAGGAGTTTGTCAAGGAAGTGGCCAGAAAGCTAATCCAAGCTTTCAATCAAGCTGATGGTCAGACCAGACTACATATGGCATTCAAGCCTACTTTTCCCCAGACTCTACAGTATATACCCTCTGAACAAGAGGAAGTTAATGGGCAAACTGTCACTATTCCAGAAGTGATCAACCTGGTCTCTGAAGATGAGGAAGAGAAGGAAACTGATGAAAACAATTATGAAGATCCTCCTTCTGACCATCACAAGGATGAATATAAGAAGGATGATGATGATGCCCCTGCACCAGGGATGGGAGGGATTTCACAAGGACACATTGCCTCAGCTGCTGAAAAGCACACTGAGAGGACATCACATCAATCCCCTCCTCCATCTCCTCAGAAATCTAATCATCCAACTCCCCAACACAAAGATACTACTGAACAAGTAGTTGAGCACTCTGAGGAAACAACTCAGAAATTATCATATGCACAAGCCAGAGTTGCTCAACTCAAACAACTGTTGGAGGAAGAAGAACAGCTACATCTTCAACTGGAAGAAAAGATAGCTGAATCCAGAGAAAAGCTCCAAAAGATTGAAAATCAAACAATCAAGGAAATGGAAGCTTATGCTGAAATGAAAGAACTCCAGCTTGCTGTTCAAGCAATTGCTGAGGAATTAGATACTGAGCAAGTATCTAGTGACAAGCATGATGCTAAGGCTGCATTTCCAAAAGATGTACCATCCTCCTCACTAAAAGGAAAGAAGCCCATCTCTGAGATGGTTGCTGGACTAGAAAACATTGATGAAAATGTCCAAGAGGATGAAGATCCTTTGATGACTCGGATGATGAAGAAGACAAGGCATTGGCGAGAACACATAATGAACACTTAGCGGTTTCTCATTTGAAAAGGAAGCTGATTGCTCCTGAAATATTCAGCAAGCTGCCAAATGTCAACTCCAATGAATACTTGAACATATATCAAGTACTGGCTAAATTGAAAAAGGAGTTATCTTCTCAAGATAAAGCCGCCATTGCATCAGTCCCTGCAGAAATGAAGTCATTCACTGAGCTCATCACTCAGAGTACAACCAGTCTGGTCGTTGCTCAGAAAGATCTATGCATGGTTAGGGATGATGACCAAAACTTGGCTGCAAAAGCCTTTGAAGAGGCTAGCTATGCTGCTGGAAAAGCAGATGCTATTCAAGGCCCACTGGCAGAGCTCACTAATAAGGATACTGGTCTTATCAAACAAAACCAGGAGCTCAAGGCCACTCTGGAACAGTTGGTTGCTGCTTACAACTATCTGCAAGGTAACTTTAACTCTCTTTCAGAATCATTTGTGATTCTTAGTCAGTCAACAATGACTAAAGGGGAAGAATTTCAAGATGCTCGAAGAGGAAGAGGAAGAGGAAACAAAAGAAAATCTGAACAACCACCTCTCAGAATAAATGAGCCCTCCTCCAGTCAGACTACTCTACAGATAGTGCCACCACTCAACTTCCTGAAAGAGGAATGACAATAAGGGCCAGAGCACAGAAACCTCCAAGGAGTACTAAGGCTCCAAGGAGAAGACAAGTAAGAGGGATTGATGAATATTCTGAAGAAGAAGAAGAAGAAGAAGAAGAAGAAGAAGAAGAAGAAGAAGAAGAAGAAGAAGAAGAAGAAGAAGAAGAAGAAGAAGAAGAAGAAGAAGAAGAAGAAGAAGAAGAAGAAGAAGGCCAAATCAAATCTCTGGGCAATGAAGAAGGCTGCAAAAGTCTCACAAGAATTAATATTGATGATGATTAAGAGACTGATGAAGATGATGCTCCTCTTCATAGAAAAAGGAAAATTGATAGCCTTACTGAGCCCATAGCTGCAAAGCCTTTGGCAGCTAAAACACCCTCTGGAAATACCAAGTCTATCCAGGTGGTTCTTCAAGCATTACCCCAAAGGAGAATTCAAGACAAAGGAGGAACAGACTGAGAGCTGAACAAAGACAACTTCAACTACCACTCAGGCCTGAAGAAGTCAAGATTGAGTATGTGAAGACCAACAGTGACTCCTCTGTCTACAGGTGCATTAATCAGAAGAATGGCTACTGGATTCTGGAACTTAATCATCTACTGGTAAATTCAAAATTTCCAGAACCAATCCATAAACAGCTCATGGCATGGAGAAAAGACAAGCCAATCTTGATTAACACCAACCACATCAAAGCCTGGTTGGATTTTGAAGTAATCAAGAGAATAGAAGCCATGAAAAAGGACCTCTCTGATGAATGTCCTTATGGAAAGCCAGATGATGTGCACAGAATTCCCAACATCATTGAAACAGGCACAAGAGCAAGACTTGCTGTTGTGGTTGGAACAGGAACCCTATGAGCCCTTCTACTTAACTGAAGATCAATACAAGGGTGACATCAGATATCTGAAGATCATTTATGAATACTTCAAGCTATCAGATATCAGAATCGAGCATGCCTGAAAATGGGGAAAGTATCTGTAGGTCAAGCATTTTGCCAAGAAAAATCCTACCAAAACCTACAAGGAAGTCTGTGGATTTGCCAAAGACACAGAGATGATTGTCAGAACACTTCTCTATGACTACTCTGATGATATCAAAAGGTTTGGTGATAGGAAATTTGCAGATTGATCCATGGAACTGCTTTTGAAGACTTGAAGTGTTGAAGACTTGAAGACTAGTTTATTAGGATGTCTACTTGGAGCTTGGCTACTCCTGTTGTCCTAATTTACTAGGTATTTTTGTATCTTGCTGACTGAGCTGAATTGTATTATGTACTAAAGTTATCTGTAAACTTTCTTTGTAACATATCTGATGAACTTACTCTCAGATATCTTTTTCTATAAAAGATAACTTGTCAGCAAAGATCACACCTTGTGATTTGGTTGATGTTTACTTTCTGCACTTAATTATCTGATTTGAAAAATCATAAGAAATGATTAAGTAGTGGATTGTTTCCTCATCCAGATTTGTAATAGGTCAGATAGACATCGTTTACTGATCAAAATGGGGGAAATTTGTTAGAAATATCTGTTTAGATTTTGATCAGCAACCTAATGACTTATCTTAGCTCAGAAAGGTGATTAGTACTCTTGGTTCACTTGAACACTGTAAAAGAGGAAACTCACTAAGTATGATAGTCTAGCAAATCTTGTATAGGATGTTAGGTCTCGAAATGTAATTTTTATTTTATGAAGAAGACCAAGAAGAAAGACATCCGGCAGGAAAAGATCAACAATTTTGAAGACTTGAAGATTGCACAAGATTGCTGAGGACAAAGGTTTTTCAGATACCTTGAAGACACAAGCGTTTTTAAATAAACAGTGTTACAAGAGATATTTGAGAACAAAAAGGTTTCTGAAACAAGGAAAGTGCCCACAGATATCTACACTCAGATACCTTGGACATAAACTATGTTTCTGAAAAGAAATATTTTATAACAAAGTTGTTTCACCAAGTGGTATCTGGAGTTGTGATAATCTATGGAAAAGAACATGCAAAGCCTCAGAGATCTCTGATAGAATAAGATCTACGATCTGATGCATAGTTCGATTGGCACTCTGAGGACAAAGTATAGTACATGCATTAAATGCTAAATGCGAAATGTTCGAATAAAAGCGGTAGCTTCGAAAAGAAGACAAACTCCTAAAGATTATACTCAGATATCAATAGTTTGAAATTGAATTAAGCCTAACGGATACTATTCAAACGGCACTCAAATTCATCTATAAATATCAACACTTAGACTGCTTGAGAAGACACCTTAGAACACACAGAACTTACACCAAGAACACTGAATTCTCACACAAGCTCTCTCAAGCATACTACTTACCTTCAAGCTTTCTGTTGCGACCAAAGCTCTTGATTCTAAGTAGCACAAAAGTTCTAAGTGTCCTGATCCTTAACAAGCATTGTTATTTGTGAAAGAGTTGAACTAAGATTTCATATCTGAGTTTCATTCTCTTAAACACTTATCATAGACTTGGGTCAGTAAAGAATAAGATACCATACATTGCAAAGTGTATTAAGTATACTTGATTCATAGAGCTATCTGAATAACTGAACAAGTTATTAAAGAAGCTCACCTGACAATTTACCTTAACCAACACCTTAATCGGCGTGGAGTACAGGAAGTACTTAGTTTGGGAAACTAAGGAATAACTCGAGGTTATTGAACACGAAGTACTTAGTTTGGAAAACTAAGGAATAGCTCAAAAGGTTTTAGTCTGAGAAGTACTTAATTTGTGAGCGGGGGAATAACTTAGGGGGAACACTCGGTTGGGAACCTAGTGTATTTAGGAATCAAGAGAAGATATTTGTAAGGTTACGTCATTTATATGTCTTAGTGGATTCTAGGTCTGAGAAAGGCCGAAGTGGATTAGTTGAAGGATTCATACCTTGGATACCACTATAAAAAGACTTGTGTTATTTACTTTCTGCAGTCTATTACTTGCTTTACTTATCTTGCAAAGTACTTACACTTATCTTGCTGAGCACGTGCACTTATCACAGAAATGTCTTCCGCTCTCTGAAATTAAGTATCAGATATCTTCACAGATATCTGAGAAACTGTGCTTATCGACAAAAGTTTTAAAAGACTATTCACCCCCCCCCCCCCTCCCCTCTAGTCTTTTACTTTGCCGTTATCTGTTAGAGAGGATGGATTATTGTTAATTTTGTTTATTAATAATAAAGGTTGTATTAGTAATTTTATAATATTGAAATTATTTATTATATAAGGGTATTATAGTCAATTTGTATCTTTTTTGGAATTTTTAATTATTTAAAAAATAAATTATAATCAGTCGTACCCAAAATTATTGAGAAATGACTTCGAACCAAAACGGATGGATGAGATTAAATTGAATGCCACGTGGCGAACATCTAATGGAGACCTACGTTTAGGTCAATACGGAGCCGACCTGAGAATAGAAAATCTAGTAGCTAGCTAAGTTAAAGTACAACTCCCTATGCACGCTGTATAACCTAGATCCCTAAGTCGTTGAAATCGTCCGGAGCTATGAAGATTTTAATTCGTCCGATACTTCTCCTTGATAGCTGAATAAAGCTAGCCCTATGTGTAATGTTGGTCTAGAAACATTCAGTCGTCACGGTTATTTACTTCACACCACACTTTTTCTCCATATTGGTGCGCACAACGTGAAACTTTCATTTGAGTCATCTATCATATTATTACTACCTGACCAGTACAATTAATTTTGAAGTAATATCAAGTATTGTACGCCGATTCCGGATTATGGGTTTAGTTAAATCTTTACTAAACCCATGGATTAAATCTCGATTCCGGAATATATCGCAGATTCTTATAGAAATTGAGATGTGTTGAAGTTTTTTTTAGATGTTTCAGTATTTTTTGGAGATGGTTCTTAATGTTTCGAAAATAAATGAAAAGGCTATAAAGGGCAAGTATTAACATAATTTAGAATGAGTACGTATCTGAAGAGACCATTTATTGAAAAGGTCAATGAAATATTCAAACACACATGGTGGATCATGGAAATGGTACAAATGGATCTAAGACAGCTTGCATTGCAGTCCGTCGTGAGCTTACGGCGCATCGTCAGGCCTGCATCTCCGTAATCCCCCGCGTCATCACATGACGTGTGGTGGATTGGTGGCAGCAGTCACCTGCACTTCTGTGTGTGTCCCCTTTTTTAATTTTTCTTTTTTGTATTGTCCAATTTTATAACGTCTATAACTTGTAAAAATAAAAATGAAAAAAATAAATAAAAATCATCAATGTCTTTATTTTTCTGAGATCTATAAATAGACACCACTCTTAATTATGTTTGGATCATTCGATCTCTAACTCCTCTTTCTCTCTTAATTAACTTTAAAAAACTTAATAAATTGTAAAACGAGTTTTATAAATGCAATTTTATTAATTCAACTTCTAAACACTCTTATAATATGGTAAACATATAACAAAATTTAAAAAATATTTAATTCCATGACGATGGCGTAATGCTGATGCGGCGCGTCCACCGTCAATCAATGACAATGACGTCATCGGTAATGCAATCTTGGTCTAAGTAGTTTGTTTGAGTATTTTCTTGAAACTTGATCTCTCCACGGAATTTTTTATAGTTAGTAGTTTCAAATTTCATGTTCATTTTTTTTCGGTCAGATGAAAAACCGAAATGCTTGTTGATTTTCATTTTTGTGAGATTTTAAAACCACTCCCAATGGAGTGGTCGTAGAACTTCAGTGCCTCACGGTACGTCGATGCTCGATGGAGCACCAGTAGCCGTGAGGCACGACTGAGCAAGAAATCAGCCTTCCCACGGCTGATTTCTTGCTCCAACCGTGGAATTCTTTATATATATATTTTTTTACTTTTTCATTTTCATTTAATTATAATTCATAAAATATAAAAATATAAAAGTTACACCGATTTTCATGGTTTTTCGTCTCTACAAATAGAGACCATTCTTGACTATATTTCGATTATTTTAAATTTTACGACTTTTAAACTCGTAATTAAAAATATATTTTTATAAATTCAATTTCATTAATTTTAACTTCTAAACACTCTTATAATATGTTAAGCAAGTTAAAAAAATATTAAAAAATACAAAAAAAAATAAAAAAACACTATTCACGGTCGTCATCGACGACCTATTGGACAATTTTTTTTCTGCGTTGAATTCGTCGTTAAATCATTTCGCGTCCTTATTATTCATTAAGAAGACGACCCATTAGGAATGGTCTAAGAATGATGAGAATGAAGTACAACATAAAGTATACAAATTGGACGATGTCAACGTTTAGTACCCTTTATGTATATAGTATAATATAAAGTATGCAAATTGGACGATTTCAACGTTTAGTACCCTTTCTATACATGTTACAACATAAAGTATACGTTTTGGATTTTAGCCGAAGATTGGTCGTCTCATTCTTTGCTGCGTGTTTGTTGTATGTATTGCCAATGGTGCAAAAGGGCAACGGGCCGGGTCCACCTGATCCAGTAAATAAACCAATAGAATTTGTGCGCATGGGGCAGCTGGCCCTATTTCGGCAACCGCCCCATCTTATTATCATGGCCCAACTCAAATAAAGTGGAAAACAAATAAATATATATATGAATTAAAAGAATAAAATTGTGGCTGAAATACTGCTCTTTTATTTCGATAAAAATTATGTGGAGTCTAGTGTAGAGATATATTATTAATTCCTACTTCCTCCGTCCCGTTTCATGTTACACACTTTGACTTTTTCAAGTCAATAGTGTCCAACTTTGACTATAAATTAATCTTAAATCGCAAATGTAAAATGTTCAATTAAATTATATTATGAAACTTTAGTGCTTAAAATATTATAATATAATTTAGTTGAACATTTTACATTTATCGTTTAAGATTAATTCGTAATTAAAGTTGAAAACGGTTGACCGAAAAAAGTCAAAATGGATAATATGGGACGGGAGAGAGAAAGTAGTATATTTGCCAACCCCGATCACTTTTGTGTTCATTATATTCATGTTGTATACAACAAATCATCATTATCATGTCACCATTCCACTTCTATTTGTTTTGGTATGATTTTACACTGGTAGCATGAGTATTAGTACTTTTTGTACAGGTCAATCATGGGATGGAATTTCCCCCTTTTCTCCATGCGAGTTGTTTTTTTATTTCAAAGATAAGAAAAAAATCATACTCATCCATGTGTGTTTACTTTTAAATTCGATCCGATTACTAATCGATCAATGTTTAAAATGAAAGAGTAGGTCGTGACCGGACCATGAACACATGGATAGAACAGGGGTATGGGTCAAACCGGCATGACCAAAGACACCACTGTGACAACTCATTTAAAAGTAAAAGGGAAATACAATACCGGAATCATATAATGTTGTCCCTGATGTTATCCTAGCTATATATGCTCCTCACTTTCGTACTAAGGTACACAATTATTAGTATCCAACTTACGTATATGCAAGAGCCCAATATAATAAGACATTTGACCGATATTGAAACAACTTTATTAGTAATTTAATCAAACCCCGTCTGTATGAGACGAGTCGGTAAAAGGGTCTAACCCCTTACCCTATCTTAGTTATACAGATACAAAGACAATTTTACTACTTTTTTTTCTTTTTTGAAACGACAAATTACACTACTAAGTGCACATTTACAGGAAACTAAGTGTAATTGGATTATAACTTAGGTGATTAATACTCAGGTGATTTTATACATCATCAGTTAGCATGATCAATTTTATCAACTTCCGATAAATATTTAATAAAACTAAATGTGTGAGATTATGTAGTTATAGAAAAGTGATCCAAATATATATATATATATATATATATATATATATATATATATATATATATATATATATATATATATATAAAATGGTGTGCCGGGGCGAGGATACATGTACTTGTAGCCTATGCCGGGCACGGGGTGGAGTGCCGAATTTTTTCTACATATAGATGTAGTAAATTTAGCTTTTCAATAATTAGTATGGTCTACTTTATGATGAAATTTTTAAAATAATACAACAACACCTTCAATACAAGTATACTAGTATTAATCCGTAACAATGTCACAATATAGTTTACTTTTGATAATAAATATAATAGAGGGGTCAAAATAAATTAATCGAGAAAATAAGATTGTCAAACTTTATTGTAATTAAGCAACGTTGACGGTGGTATTGGCGGGCAGTCCTTCTTCATTCAATACTATATCACCGCGTCTTTTTATGGTACGACTAATGATGACGGTGGTGTCGGTGTACAATTTATTTTTAGTATATTAACTGTATACATAATTTTTATTAAATCACATATAACTTTATCTGTAAAAATCCGAAAAATATTTTGAACGTATATTTGAATTCAGCGCAACAAGACGAATTCATAGACACCAATCTTATACTCCCTCCATTTCAGAGAAAGTGTTACAACTTTCCGTTTCCGGCGTTTTACTAAAAGTGTTACAATTTCCATGTATGGAAATTAGTTAAATAATAAAACTCCCTACCTTTCACTTTTATTACAATATGCCACTCAGTTAATCTCTAATAATCAGAGGGACCACTTGTACTTTCTACTTTTTCTTAAAATTGGTGCAAATCCAAATTGTAACACTTTCTCTGAAATGGAGGGAGTATATTATTATCAATTAAATAAATTATTTATATATTCAAATAAAAATTAATTTGTTAAATGAGATCTATTGGTTGTGTAAATTCTAAATTTGAAAAATAAGCCATGGAACATTTTAATATTGACAATACAATGCACCTTATAACTTTCACTATTTATGTTTTTAGTATGTTCACTACATATATAGTTTTTATTAAATTTAATTTTTAGTGTGATTTAATAAAAACTATATATACAGTTAATATACTAAAAATAAATTGTACATCTCTAAATTACTATTCCTTTTTACTTTAATTTTATGAATGAAACTTCATGAAACTAAGACATGCCACATCATATTTTGCCTATGTGGCATGTCTCTTTGCTCACATAGGTCACCACTTTTATTATAGATAGATAGATAAATTTAGATATTCAATGTGATTCTTCCTGCTATATTTAGAAAATATGATATTTTTAACACTTTATATCTTTATAAAATTAGATTTTTTATAATAATATTAGTGAAAACCAATCGAAGCAACTGAGTGTGTGGGTGATACCATAAGTTCAGAATAATGCTTATAAAATGTAAGTTTTCCTAATGCTTTGCAAAAATATGTTGTTTCTTTGAATTTCACATATATTATATTTATTAATTTTAAAGTTTTAGATAATTATTTTATAAGTTATAACTTATAAGCGAGTACCGGAGGAAAAAAATTTGGCATAAGAATATCCAAATCCTTACTGTCCACAATATAATTAATTAGTTAGTTGACAGTATACAACGCAAATGATTGAAACAACTCCATTTGAATAGAGATTATAAATTACATGAAATAGTCAAGTACTAATATATTTGAAGGCATGCATAAAATAAACTATTAAGATTGTATGTCAATGTCAATTTGAAGAACAAGTTTGATGGTGCTAATTAAAAATAGACCACAGTACTTAAAGATGGTACTTAAAAGAGCTTAAGTTGTTTTAATGTTATATATAACCTAGTCATCTAATAATTTAACAAACAAACTTGACTATGTGAACAAAATTCAAAATGGACGTAACAGTACGAACAATTAAAAATATCTATCTGTCATCAACTGATATGAGAGTTGGAGAAGAATCACTCTTCGGTCTACGAAAACTGATCAAGAATTCACACTGGCAAGTGGTAGTTAGTATCACAAACGATAATGGACTTTTTACAAATCGCGTTAACTTATTACAAAAATCATAGCATTCGAAACATTGGCAAATTTTGAAGTTTTCACATAAAAAGTGTTCGAGTTTGATGATTGTTTAGTGTTTTTGATCGAAACAACATTATGGAAAGAACTCATGTAGCATCCCTTGCGACCAAATTCTACATGTGGTTAAAATTGCGTTTTACTGTTTTTTTAAGTACTCTTTATGTTCTACTAATTCCGACGACCTTTCTATTATTTTAACATGTTGGTAGTGATTAGGGCTTCCTGTTTAAACAATTGTTAGCCGTTTTTGTCGGACAATTTATGACATTGAATAAAAATGGCGGTTATATATATATATATATATATATATATATATATATATATATATATATATATATATATATATATATATATATATAAACTTTCATGAATCACAAAACCACTTAATCCATACATTACAAAATTCAAGCAAGAACCATAAGATTAATTGGCCTTCAAATTACGGACTAAAAATAAGAAGACATCAGAATATATTACTAGGATAGAATCTGTCAATATTAAGATATTTCTCAAGACATAATTATCAATACAAAACAGCCCAGAGATGCCATTTCTTTCGGCTTAGAGGGGCAAACAGTACTTTCATATGTCTATCGGAATATATTAATACGCCGGATTCCGATACCAAACCTTATCTATCTTAGTAAGTAATAGAAGTCTTTTTGATCTATGATTCTGCCATGAATAGTAACTATGAATAGTAACCGATGAACAGCAAAACTTTTTTTTTTTGCCATAATTATAGTAAATACATAATTTAAACTTATTTTAACACAAACCACACCTAGCCTATCATTAGGCCAATGTTATTGATAGTTAAAAAGATTACAAACTGAAGAGTAAAGAAGAAACAACTTACAATACAATATGGACTGCACGCGTATTTTACAAACTTTGGATATATTACAAATTTCAAAATATAAAACTGAGAGGAAGTTTTTTTCGCCTCCTTCTTCTTCTTCATCTTTCCCTTCTTTATATAGGATAGGAATTATCACTACAAGAATTCTGTAAAATAGCGACCATTAGGGGCGACGGATTTTATCCGTCGCTATTTTAGCGACGGATAGGGCGTTTCGCCCTATCCGTCGCTAAATAGCGACGGATAATTCTATTCGTCGTTACTTCTGTTGACTTTTTAATTTTTTTTTTTAAAAAGTATTTTAATGACGGATAGACTATCCGTCGTTAAATATGTTATTTAAAAATTAAAAAAAATAAATTTAGCGGCGGATAAATCTATCTGTCGCTAAAATCGGCAGTAAACCTTAATATTTATCCCTTCATCTTCCTCCCTTCACTCAGAAACCCTAAACTCTCCTACTTCCTTCCTCCCACCACCACCATTCCACTACACCACCACCCTTCCACTACACCACCATTCCACTCCACCGCCACCCACCGCCACCCACCACCACACCACTCCACTGCCACCACGGCCACCACTCCACTGCCACCACCACACCACTCCACTCCACTGCCACCACCACGGCCACCACCACAGCCACCACACCACTCCACTACCACCACCAAGCGCCACCACCGTCCACCACCAGATCCGCCACTCCACTGCCACCACCATCCGCCACCACCGTCCACTGCCTCCACAATCCGATCCGACTTCATCCGTCCAAGATTCGTCAAGATGCAACAAGATCTTATTTGAATTATTGTATTCTTGTATTAATTTTGTATAATTCATTATTGTAATTTCTTATTAATTTTGTAATTTCTTATTTTTATTAATTATTATTAAATGTTGTATATTGTATTATCGAATATTGTATGAAATTGTCGGTTTATCCGTATTGAATAAAATTATCAGTTTATGCGTATTGAATAATCGTATACAATTGTCGGTTTATCCGTATTGAATATTCGTATATAATTGTTGGTTTATCCGAATTGAATAAAATTATCGATTTATCCGTATTGAATATTCGTATAAAATTGTCGAAATATTCGTATTAAAAATAAAAATAAAAAACAAAAAAATACTATTTCGCGACGGATAACTATTCGTCGCTAAATAGTACTGCTTTTTTTTCAGACGGTCAACACTTTAGCGACGGATAAAGTAACCGTCGCAAAAAAACCTAGAGACGAGCAAAATTGAGACGGGGTATGATCCGTCGCTACAGATTTAGCGACGGATCGGTCCTGTTTTAGCGACGGATAGTTCCGTTGCTAAAACAGAATTTTTTTGTAGTGTATCACTATGCTGTCACATATATATATATATATATATATATATATATATATATATATATATATATATATATATATATATATATATATATATATATATATATATTTTTGGTATCTCTTTGAAATAACGAATATTGATCTATTAATTCTCGATATTTTGCAGAATCAAGAAATTTTGAGTTATGATTCTTTGTATTTAATCACGCACGCTGCATCAACTAACTCATTCGATTAAATTTTTTTTTAAATGGCAAAAAAAAATTATATGAAAACCTCCAAACGAAGTACATCAAGCATAAACAATGATCATCACGTAGTACATCACAAAAGCTAAATAACTCTAGAACCCAAAACAAGCCTCAAATAGATCCTAATTGCTAGAAAAATTGCCATCCACGTCGTCTAATATTTCAAGGCAATCAAATTGACAAACCAATAATAGTGAGGGTTGCAACCAGATCTACCACAAAGAATAACCAAAACAGTGTAGTATGATTGTATTAGTATCATGTTCGAATTCACAAATTTATGCTTTAATTATATCATGTATTTAGAGTTTGTAGTTTGAGTTTGTCAAATGACATGTGGTGTATAGTGTACTCGGTTCACCTGATTTTCAGGCATTTGCGTAAGCAAATGTCTTTCCACTTCATACATAAATGGTAATGAATGCGAATTCTCAACATTAAATTAAAAAAGAATAAAGGGGTTCATGTTCATCCGATTATGAAACATACAATTGGTCCCAAACCAAGTCCACGTTGACATTTGTATTGAGTACCAGTAACTATTTTGGAATGTTGAACTAGAAAAACGCGTATTAGTTTCTTTGCAAAAATAGCCAATCAATTTACATGTATGTATGTTGTCGTTGTCAATATAGTATATGATTGTCATAGCTAACCAGTAGAATAGCGCGTATAAATATTCGATCTTTAATTTGGGTGTTTTAATGATGACAATAGTTAGATCGATCTTTCCACTCAAAGTGCACGTTTCAGTGTTAAATGTCATGATCATATTGTGTGTCAATGGACTAATATATATGGATCCATCTGTAACGAGTATTAATACCACAAATGGAGTCATGGAGACGTGGAATAGTGAAGTCGTCAACGTGCTACCCTTAGTTTTTGTGGCCCCTTCATGTTATATACCTCCGCAATAATCCAATTATGTTAGGCTTGCTTAAATAAATATAGTGTTACACGCACAAACTCTACAATAAACTTCAATATGATCTAAACAACCCGAAATAATTTGTGGTAATCAATATAATATGTAAACGACTAAAATCGATATTTCTCTATAGGTTATACTTCCTCCCTTCGTCCCTAGAAGTTTCCCAAAAACTTCATTTTTTAGCTTGTTAGTGCAGTCTTCCGAGTGAATTAACACGTCTCATTGTATGTCTATGTTCCGAGTGAATTAACAAGTCTCATCATGTGTCTTATCTTTCAAATGAATTTCCACGTCTCACTGTCTGTCTATGTTCGAGTGAATTACCACGTTCGTTTATGCATCCTGATTCATGAAAGGTTCATATGTTGCATAAAACAAGCTTTTATATGCTAAATCTAAGAAATGTTTCCTTGCCTTGTGTTTGATAGTAATACCTTTTATATATATATATATATATATATATATATATATAATTTCAAAATCAAAATTCTATATCTTTTCATTTCACGAATATAGAAATTAAGTATGATCCTTTGTGTTCGGGTAGATTTTGGATGTCTTTTTAAAAAGTCTTCCTTTTTCTTTTATGAATAAATAAGACATAATTTCTATGTGCCTGGCATGTTTAAGGAAATAAGACAGGGATATATCATCGCCCACAGGGGCTTACCTCTTACAAACAATAAATTTAATTTTGGTGCCAATACGGGTTTGTTAGACCCCGGTCTTACCCCTAGTGGTCTCACCCAGTCACCCTCTCACTGTAGCAGTGGAAACTATAGTGTGGGACCCACTGCTACAGTGAGATGATGAGACCACCGGGGGTAAGACCGGGGTCGAATTTTCCGCCAATACGTTCTACCTACTTTATGTTTTATAGTGTAAATTATATATATATATATATATATATATATATATATATATATATATATATATATATATATTACTTTTGGAATCTACTCTGTTTGGCAAAACTAGTTGAAAAATTAGATGGTGATTAACTAAATTTTGAATTTGTTAGAATGATAAACTAGTGATGGGAAGCGGATTAACTAGCTGAGAAGCTAGCTGATTTTAAATGTAGGTGTTTAGCAAATTAGCTGATAAGCTAAATGGTATTTTGTAAGATGACATAAAATGGCATTACTCTTATTTTTATTTTATTTAACCTTTCTCATCGTATTATTAGTCTATAGCTTTTTAAATAATAGTACATCACATTTTGTCCAATTATTCTAATATATATTCAATGTACTTTACATCGTCACTTTAATAACATCATCAAAATTATCAGAAGCTGAAAGAAATATTCGTTGAGCATTTTAACTTAGTAATGAAAAAAATCAGTAATTGATATGTACTACATTTATGCATTTTAAAGAGATGCAGATGTATTAATCCTTATGCTAGTTGCAAAGAAGTGCACAAAATGTATAACAAAGGATCCAACAATATAAAATATAAGTCGAGAATAATAAATAATAAAAACGGATAGTTTTTCCTTTTTTTTCTAATTTAGGTCAGAGATATTTTCGGAAAGAAAAAGATAAGAAGAAGCTTTTTTAAAAAAAAAACTAACTTGGGTAGCTTCTTAACCAGCTAGCTGAAAAGCTAAGCTGATTTAAGAAGTTGCGCGTTCACGTAACGGGCTTTTTATTAGTCAATAGTAAAAAAAAGTTCATGGAGCTGAAAAGCTAGTGGTAAACAGAGCCTTCTACTCCCTCACCGACGTGTACCTTCTGTTAGAAGAGTAGAAGCGTATTCTTACTTTTTACTTGGGTTTGTTCTCGCAAAATGCAAATTATAGCCAAAGTTTCTATATTTTCACTTCTTCTTAGTTCTTTAAAAAAGCCTAGCAATTGATATTCTATATTATTTTCTTAAGGAATAAGAAAGGCAACTACATAGCATATATTCTCCAGAATTTTTAATCTTTTAAACATTTTACTATACACACAACACACATTTATACTAAATACTATGGAATACTGCAGGTTACGCAAGCAGGAGAAGAGAAAGAAAAAGGGCAAAGGAATTCTTTAATTATCTAATATCTAACTCTTTTGGGTACACTTTTATTAAGAATTCGTCTTCTCCCATTTACTGACGGAACAAACAAACCAGTAAGTCACTAAATTTTACAATCTTATAATTTGCGGATTACGATTGTGTTTGCAAATGCTTAAAAATGTGCTTTTGTGCTTTTGAAGTAGTAAAATCAGTTTTTTAGTGTTTTATATTACAACTTCTGCTGCAACTTCTCTGGAAAAAGCAGAATAGCAGAAAGCAGGTTAACCAATAGCTGCTTCTATCTGCTTTAAGCACGTAGTAGCTTTTTTTCCAATTAAAAACTACTAATTAAATTAATTTTTGCAAACACTAGAACTTCTGCTTTTATAATTTTAAGCTGCTTTTAATATGATATATCAAACACTACTGACTTTTGCTTAAAATCAACTTTATTCAACTTTAGTAAAAGCAGACAAAAAAGTACAAGTAAAAGCATTTGCAAACACACACTACATGTGAGAGTGAGTGAGACGACTCCAGGAAGTAATGAAAATGTATTAGACCACTCCCAATGGGAGTGGTCGTCGGGACGGCCGTGCCTCACGGCCGGCCGTCGGTGCTCCAATGGAGCACCACGGCCACCCCAAAATTCGGCCTTAACAAGGCCGAATTTTGGGGTCGGTCGTCCCGACCATTGGGCTGGGCCCCAGCCCAACGGACCGGACAACCGGGTGGGCCCCACCCCTTTTTTATTTTTATTTATTTTTTTTATTTTTTAAAATTAATTTATAAAGTAATATTAAATAAAAAATATTCCAACGGCTATATTTTTTTGAGATCTATAAATACAACTCATTCACAACTCATTTCGAGATCTATAAATTACTCATTTCTCATTTTTTTCATTCTGATTTCAATCTCAATAAATTATAAAACGAGTTTTAAGAATTCAATTTGAGTAATTTCAACTTCTAAACACTCTTATAATATGTTAAGCAAGTTAAAAAAAATAAATAAATAAACGAAAAAAATAATAAAAAAACACTATTCACAGTCGTCGACGCATTTAGACGATTTTTTTCCGCATTAAATCGTTAAATCATAATCGTAACTATTCATTTGATATTTAACTCACAACCTATTGTGAGTGGTCTTAGTAGTTAAGTTAGCCAAGATTGAATCCTTATATTTTTGTTTCCAACGGCTAAGCGCTCTCCTTTAGATTTATAATAACCGAACTCTTCAGTTTTTGGAATTCTATATTTTTATCGCAAATGGAAAAGCAAATGAATGTTAGTGTATTCAGAATAATTGGAATCGGAAAAAAAAAAGGATCTGAAAATACTGAAAAAGACCTCTCATTAGGATTCAATATTTGTTTCCTTTTTGCTGGCTTCAGTATAATCCATCCATCCATATATATATATATATATATATATATATATATATATATATATATATATATATATATATATATATATATATATATATATATATATATATATATATATATATATATATATATATATTATGTAAAGCACAAAGGATTAAATCTCACCAGATTCATTTAGTCCTACGTGGAATTTTGTAGAATTAGTTGCATTTTAGCCAGTATATATTTCATTGTTATTTTTGGTATGTTGACTGTATAAATAGTTTTTATTAAATTTCATATAACTTTATCTACAAAAATTCAAAAAATATTTTGAACATATATTTGAATTCGCCATGACAAGGCGAATCCGTAGACACCAATCTTGAATACTATTACACTATATTCATTCAATCATACGTGGAATTTTATAGAATTAGTTGTATTTTAGCCAGTATATATTTCATTGTTATTTTTTGTATGTTGACTGGAGTATATAGTTTTTATTAAATCTTATATAACTTTATCTGAAAAAATTCGAAAAATATTTTGAACATATATTTGAATTCGTCATGACAAGACAAATCCATAGACACCAATCTTGAATACTATTATTAATTAAATAAATTAATTTATTCATTAAAGTAAAATATAAATTTATTAAATAAGAAAAAAATGAAATAATGAAATTTTAAAAATAGAGCATTTATTAAATTAATTCAATACTACTTGGAATTTTGTAAAATTAATTGCATTTTCAACCAGTATATCTTTCACTGTTTATTTTTTGTAAGTTGACTGCATATATATAATTTTTATTAAATCTCATATAAACTTATCTACAAAACCTGTTTTTTTTCAGGTTAAACGTGAGGCTAATGTTTTAGCGCTTAGATTATCAGTTGAATGTTCTTATATAATATAATATAATATAATATAATATATAAAGTTGATGTGGGCTAAATTCCACCATATTCATTCAAATTCCAGCCATCCTACCTGAAATTTTGATACGGTTGAGCATAGTCCGAATAGGGAGACGTAATAATGTTGTTACTAGGGATCATGAGGGAAAGGTTATTGTTTGGTGACATAATTTATGTCTTATGGTTGCTGAAATGCGGAAGGTTGGACAGCCAAATTTATAACTAAATTTGTTCGAGATTTTGACTGGCAACATGTAGTAATTGAAAGATATTGTTCTTTAGGGATTAAATCTCTTAAATCGACAAATTTTAGCTTTGACCCATTTGTTTCGCTTTTCTAAGAAATTAAGGTATCTGATGGAGAATTTTATTCCATGAAATTTTGTTAGGTTAAACGTGAGGCTAACGTTTTAGCACATATATTATCAGTTATGTTTTTATGATGATATTGGTTTGGTAGATTTGTATTATCCATACCAAGATCATTATGTGGGTGAGCACATACCACCCCAGGAGTTGTCTCGATTAATTTATTTTGTCCTTCCATTTCTATTTATTATTAAACGTAAACTATATCGCGGCATCGTCACGGGAATTTGTGGAATTAGTTGCATTTTCAACCAATATATCTTTCACTGTTTATTTTTTGTATATTGGTTGCATATATAGTATTCCCTCCGTCCAGAACAAATGTCACATTTTGACTTTTTGCAGCCAACATTTTTCAACTTTGGCTCTGATTTAATCTTAGACCGTTAATGTAAAATGTTCAATTAAATTATATAATGAAACTTTACTTGCTAGGAACTCCGATCCAAACACTAGCCAAATGAATTTGTAAAGTTTGATTGACACAAGTCTACTAAAATATTTTTTACAATCAAATGTTTACGACCTAAAAAATGTAAATTTTGGATACTACTATAAACATAACAACAACTATCCATTTACAATATTAAACATACACATATCCAAATCATTTATCATTTATCTACATCTTCATGCTCGGTATTGATTATCTGAAAATTCAGTTTGCTGTATTTTTTTTCTAATTTATTTACTTTTACGTTTCAATTAGTGTTTCTCCAAGTATGGAGGATGCTCCAAGAATAAAAGAAGTAGAAAAATACTAAATAATATACTCATTTAAGTCATAGTTATCATGAGAATAAGTTTGAGTGTATATCTCCTACAAAATTAAAACATTTCGATATAATAGATAGATGTTGATGAAGTAGATTATATACTCTAAAGACAATACTAAGCTAATCCAAGCATACGAGAATGAAACTCATACAACCTTATATAGTTTAACATCAGCAAACGTTTAACGTTATGTTAATTTATATTCTATGGGTGAAGTTTGATTTAAGGGATTTGCACTTTGATACATTTTCATGTCCATCAAACCTTAGTTCATGTGTATAAGGATAAACAATTTCCTATTAGGCTTCATTTGGTTTGAGGGAAAATGGGGGGGGGGGGGGGGGGGGGGTGGAGGAAAATATTCTTTTTCACCAAATTGGTATTTCTCACAAAATTCTGAAAAATTTATGAAATTTTTTATCAAATATATATATTTCCACAAAATAAGGAAAGTTGTTTTCCCCTCACATTTTCGAGGAAAATTTTATTTCCCTTACTCTTTTTCTTTTCCCCTATTTTCACTCAAACCAAATGAGCCTTATAGATTCCAGAGCATACATCTATACATGTTTACTAAGTTATGACAATTAACAATAGCGAGGAAAACTCTACACTGGTATTCCGTCATTTTACTTTTGAACGGGCGGGGTTCTATCCAACCTAAATTCAAACCCGTTTGGAATAATGATGTCCAGACTCGAACCCGTTCCATACCTTTGTGACAATACAAACCGTAGAATTTTATGGTTAAGTTAGTGAAGAGTCTCTGCGAGGGGTGGGGTATGTTAGGGGTGGGTGCAAAAAAAAAAAAATCATCGTAACATTTGAAATTATGTTTATAAAATAATAAATTTTGTGTGTGGTGTGGGAGCACATACCACCTCTTCAACCCTGTTAACTGCGTTGTAAACTTTTGTATTTTATTTTGGTTGCGATTGGAGTATAAGTTAGTAATTAACGTGTTAGGTACAAGTAAAGGACCCGATATAAAACTACCATATCCCTTTCAAAGCATATACATCATGATGAGTCGTATTTTACATTTTCTATAGTTAACATAAACAAAGATCCAATGATATAGTATTGGACGAAGAAGGACTCCACACAGACACCACGACCAGCATTGTTTGTAAGGAATTTTTACTATCTTATTTTATCGATTAGTTTATTTATCATTAAAAGCAAACTATACTGTGGCATCGCCACGGGTTCGGGGGTGGGGGGGGGGGGGGGGAGGGGCACCCCAGGGGTTGTTGTGAACTAACCCTATTAACTGCATTATACACTTTTGTATTTTATTTTGGTTCAGATTTGAGTATAAGTTATTAATTAACGTATTAGCTACGGGTAAAGGATCCGACATAAAATACTACTCCCTACGTCCCAGTTTCATCTTCCCGCATTCCGTTTTGGGCCGCCCCAACTTCATCTTCCCATTCCTTAAATTGAAAATCGCTCTCATACTTTATACACTAACTCTCCTACTTTATTCACTTTTTTTTTTTTGGAACGAAAGAACTTGTCTTATTGATACCAAAAAACAGAGTACGAACATTTAGGGGCTGACCATAGTGTGCAAGCCCAAATCAACAGTATCGAGGATAAACTAGTGCAAAAACAGAAACTAACTATGCTATTCTAACAAGTGTTGAACTACTACTGCTGCTTTCCGGTTCCTGCAACGGATTGAAACGATGTGGATCAGGGACTGGATGATTCCTTGTATATCAATAGGCCGCTGTTGAAAAATCTTGCCGTTTCGAGCCTCCCAGATGTGATAGAATATCTCAGCCATGAGAGTACGGAACACCGAGGCCTTGCCTCCTTTGCCTTTCGCAAAACGGCGTATCCAGTTGATTAGCTGGGGCCGAGCGTAAGGCGCGGATGGGGGATCCGCATCCATGTCAATCCTCCACACAAAATCACATACGTGCCAGGGCAAAGGAAGAATAAATGATCAACAGATTCATCTCCATCACAGAAACTGCATTTGCCATCCGTGGAGACACCAAAATAAGCTAGTCGGTCCTTTGTCGCCAAACGCTGATGCAACGCCAACCACATGATGAAAAGGGCTTTGGGTCGAGCTTGATTATGGGCTATCACATCACACCATTCCACTTTTGGTGGTCGACTTCGTAGTAGTACATAGATTGCACGAACCGAGAATCTAGGGGCCGATTGCTGGTCGATCCACTCTTGGGTATCACCTACCCGACTTCGAACTCGGAGGATGGATTTGATGATCGATGAACTACATAGGGGAGCAGACCAAACCTCCATATTTTGATTTTTAATATAGTAGCAATGAATCCATTTAACCCACAACGAATCCGCCTTCATTTGTATTTTCCATAGGAGTTTGGATAGGAGTGCTAGATTCCAGGCATGTAGATCAATAATGTTAAGTCCACCACAACACCTCGGAGTACATACTTGAGTCCATGCTACTAAAGCTTTACGGTAATTGCCATCCTTACCACTCCACAAAAAGCTCCGACAGATGCGTTGAATATGATCCAACACCGCTTTGGGAAAGGGGAAGACCTGAAGCCAGTAAGAGGTAATGGAGGTAATGACACTCTTTAACAATTGTTCACGTCCTGCATAACTTAATAGTCGAGTTGTCCAATGCTTTATTCTCCCCAGGATACGATCAATTAGTGGCTGATATTGTTGAATAGTGAGTCGCCGGTGGGATAAGGGTACACCTAAATACCGCACCGGAAGCATGCCAGGGCCGAAACCAGTTAGAGCTAATATGCGTTGCTGCTCCTGATGCGAGACCCCTCCACAGAACACTTTCTTCTTTCCAAGATTGGCCCGTAGTCCACAGGAATCAGAGAACCTATGTAGTTGTTGCATCATAAGTTGAACCGATCTCTCATCCCCTCGCATGAAAAGCATTAGATCATCCGCAAAGCACAGGTTGGTTATATGCAATTTTTCACACTTCGGATGAAAATTAAAATCCGGGCAACTCCGCAGTGTTTGCAGGCAACGATGCAAATACTCCATGATAAGCACAAAAAGGAATGGAGAAAGCGGGTCCCCCTGCCGCAATCCTCTTCGAGCTTTAAGTAGCTTCGACGGGGCACCATTGATAATATACCTATATGACACCGTTATAACACAACTCATGATCCATCGAACAAACTGTAGTGGGAAGCCGAGTTATTTCATAATCATCTCCAGAGCACTCCAATCAACAGTATCATACGCCTTATGCAAATCCATCTGTACCATACACCGAGGAGAGATGCCCTTCCGGTTATAGCCTTTGACAAGTTCCTGAGCCAGTAGTATATTATCCTGGATAACCTTCCCCGGTAAGAAAGCAGACTGGCTTTCGTCCACAATGCTATTTATGACCTTACCTAGTCGAGCAGTAAGCACTTAATTTAGAGATTAATTTGTAGATAGTCGTGCAGCATGCAATTGGCCGCATCTCACTTACTCGAGTAGCAGTTGGTGTCTTCGGAATTAGAGTGACCAGAGTGCAATTCAGGGCAGGGTATAAGGTTGCCGTGTCAAAGAAATCCTCAACCGCTGCATAAACATCCAACCGGACGTGCTTCCATGAATGCTTAAAGAAGAACGCATTATATCCATCAATCCCTGGTGCCTTTAAGTCTCCAATATCCTTTAGTGCCAGATCAATCTCCTTATGTGTAATAGGCTGTACTAGAAACACTCGATCTTCCTGGCTAAGTCAACAGCCCGATCGGAGGGCTCCAATATCAACTCATGCTCGTCTATTTGGAACCGTACCCACTAGTTGGTCATAGAAAGCCAACACCGCATGTTCAATGTCCGAGTCCCTGTGTGGAGAATTCGTCCATCATCCATCTCTAGTCTATGTATGCCAATCCTGCGGTTTTTTTCCTTAACTGTGCGTGAAAGAAAGCCGAGTTTTCATCCCCGAGCTTAATCCAATCAGCCTTTGACTTTTGACGTAGCACTTGCTCCTCGATGTTAAGCCACTTTTCGAGTTCAAGAGCCTCTTCCCTAATCTGCCGGATCAGATCGGGCCAGAAACGATTCATTACACGCCTTTCCTAGAGCTGTTGAAGTCGGGCTCGTAAACTCACCACATGCTAACCCGCCTGTTGCACATTCTTGGTTAGGCCTCGCAACACCGGTTGAAGCCTTTTCAATTTAATCCAAATCCTCTCTTGGGGTTGCCATGTCGCAGTCCGTATCCAGGAGATCCGAACTGCAGATTCGAATCCTGGATCCTGAGTAATGGCATTAATGAATTTGAAGCATCTCTTGCGCGGCTGCGATGGCAGATAGTTTCTAAATCTCAACGGGAGTGATCAGATACCCCTGGAGCTAGAACCTCCAACTCAACGTGTGGATTACCCTTGAGCCAATCTGCATTACCCAAAGCCATATCAATGCGGGAATATATAGTACCTTGGTCATGATTATTCGACCAAGTGAATTGAGCTCCCACTGTGGGAATTTCAAATAGCCCAACTTCATCCATCATCTCAACCAAATCTCTGTATTCATATTCCATCACAGGATTCCCACCTATGCGATCTTCACCCCTAAGAACATTGTTGAAATCCCCAATGCAAATCCACTTCTCCTGAATACCTACTGCCAAGGTCCGAATATCCTGCCAGAGACGGATCCTAAATTGCAGCTGATTCTGAGCATATATAAAAGTAACCAGTCCTCGATCCTCACCATTCGAATCAAACCAGCGACAATGTAATATTTGATCCGTACAGCTTAGGAATAAAACCTGAACCCGTGATGGGTCCCAAGCAATCCAACTACGTCCAAGTACATGGGAAGAGTAATTATCCAGAAAGTTCCACCGAGATCCCAGTTTCCTTTGTATCTTATCTTTATTTTCCTCTCTAACTCGAGTTTCCAAAAGGCCAGCTATGCTTATATCCCAATCCATGAAACGGGAACCAATCTCCTTATGTTTAGCCACCTTATTTAGCCCTCTAACATTCCAGGCTAACATTGATCGCGGTTCTGGTCCTCCCCGGAACCAGAACCAATCTCCAAGACAGTGAATCCATTACGCATAACCAAGCTGGCATTCAATCCATTCCCATTTCCCGGTTGTGTATCCTGCCGACTTGGTGAAGTGCGGCGGCTGCCACTTCCCACCTGTTCAGGCTGTCAGCCAGGTGAAGATCGACAATTCCGTACAGTTGACCACTCATGTTGTTCCGGCTGTGGAGCAATAGTAGCGAGAGCGGCCAAGTCTGCTCGCGCACACCGCCAGTACACTAGTAGTAGGGTCGGGGCAGCAGCTATTTGTCTCCCCGTGGCAACCCACACCTTTCCCGTACCAGTATGCACACCCGCATGTCTCTCATGTCTAGTTATTTAACGGACTTGCTTTCTACGATCACCACAAGCATGCCCTAATTTTTGACACTTTTGACAGAATAGTGGTTTCCACTCATATTCAATTGCCTGTTTGAATTGGTTCCCTTGTCGATCCTTAATCATAATCCATTGCCTTAGTTCCTGTGTAATATCCACCTCTATGAGAATCCGTGCATAGGAGATCCTTAACTTTTTGGCAGTACATTCATCAGTGAATTTAGGTTCACCAATCACACTAGCAATTTTACCCAAGCTTTTGGCTCCCCAGAGATATAATGGTAGATTAGGGAACTTCACCCAAATTTGTGCCATTCTAAGCATATCTTCCTTAAGTTCAAAGTTTACGTCCATGGTAAAAATCATAGGTCTACCATAGATGTAATACGGTCCTCCCAAGTCCACAACATTCTTATCATCCTCTGATTTAAATCGGATAATGAAGAAACCTTCTTCATTATAGTATAGGTCAGGGAGAGCAATAAAATTCCACACTTTAAGCATAAAGTTCTTCACAGCATTCATGGAAAGCGAATTATCGGCGACGTACATAATGAGAGAATGTTCCCAAAAATCCAATTCCTCCTTTATAACATCATCGTCTATCTCGACTATCACCTCCCCTTCTACAACAGGCGGAGGGCAGTAATGGATAGCCATCCCACGATCGGGGGCGCGATTGCCCCGTATTATATCAATCCAAGGGGATGGGGTAGAGGTTGAAACTCCAGGCGGCTTTTCTGGAGCTAAATCATCCCGTAAACCTTCAGGCACCGTCGATTTTTCACCCACGAAATTAGGCGTCGGTACTGCCTCTGCAACTCCATCAATCGATGCCACAGAGTTGTTGACTGTATCGTCAAGCCTTGACACCAAGCCATTCTCACCCGAAGCATTCAGTCCATCATCAATCATACCAATCTCAGCGTCCGGAGTAACTTTATTATTTTCCTCATTCATATGTCCTTCCGTCTTAGCCGGTTGTTCTTGAAACTGTATCAGATCCAGAGCCGCCATATCAGAATCGTGCTCCTCCACAATCCCCGTAGCAGCCAAAGAGGACGGAATTGAGGGAGATCCGGTGGTCGCATGATGTTTGCTTGGCCTTCCCACCGGTCTCCGGGTCGCCGAGCCAGTCAGCGGCGGCGTTGTCTTCTTATGCGGCATCCTAGGGCAGAGGCCGGTGTACATATTATTCTATCTACTTATCAATTTGCGGCCTATATTAATAGTTGTAATTTTTAATACGACTCTTTTCAAAAGTTGAATTAGATTAAATCTGAGAACAAGTAGAAACAAACATCGACTCACTATTTGTCATACTATATTCACTCTTTTTCCTACTTTATCAACATCTCTCCTACTTTATTCACTTTTTTCTTAAATTTTGTGTCCGGGCCCGCGGAAAGATGGAATCGGGACGGAGGTAGTATATGTTATCAACCTGTCGAGTCCTGAACGGATTAGGGTTGGGTCCTACCCCTTTCAAAGCATATACGTCATGATGAGTCGTATTTTACATTTTCTATAGTTATAAGGCACAGTGATATATTATTTGACGAAGGACTACACACTGACACCACAACCAACATTGTTTACAAGGAATTTTAACTATATTATTTTCTCGATTAATTTATTTTATCCTTACATTTTTAATTATTATTAAAAGTAAACTATACCGTGACATCGTCACGGGTTAGTACTAGTCTATATATATGATAAACGTGATGATGTAAATGGAAGTAGAGATATGCCACATAAGCGAAAATCCTAGGTGGCATTTTGAAGGAAAAAAACAATTCATTTTTAATTCTTCTTCATTTGTGTTGAAAAGTCAAATGCATATAAACGGCAGTCTCTCCTCTTTCACTAATTTGTTACATTTTTTATGGAATGTTTAAAAAAAAAAAAAGAAGAAAATAATATACTCCTATTTTTATACATAGATAGACGGTTGAAAAGGTCATGTTTGTTAATATGGAAGATTCAATTGCATTGTTTATTTTAAGTCCATTCTTTAGTTTGTATAAAAATATAAATCCCTCAATTAGTACATAATCCATCGTTTGTAGTTAATATTTAATATCAAGAGCATTCACCATTTGAAAATGATTTTCTGAAATTCTTTCGATTCTGTTGTATTTTTCAAAAAAATAAGTTTGACATACACAGAAGGTGTTTTTTAGTGCTAGCCAAATTCATATTGAAGTCGGTCAAATCTGAAATTTAAAATTGAGCCAGTCTATCTATTTTTAAAAGGGGATTTTGTTTTTTTTAAGGAATCCTATACAACATTTTCCCAAAGTAATGGCAGATATTTTCGATTTATTTGTAATAACAATTATCAAAATAATGAAAGAATTTGAGATGCTTCCCCCACCCATTTCGGCAAACTCAAAATTTAATTAACATAGATTTCACTATTTTTGGTAAATCCGGATTATGGTCAATCCAGAAATACATAAGTTTACAACTAAAATTATGCCATCAAAATAGAACATCAAATTCACTCTAATACGGATCGAAAAATACGGCCATTAAGAACAATATTAAGATTTAAAATGATGTAACCCTAAATATCCGTAAATATGAACAACAAGCAGTCTATAAATTCGTGATCAGTTATATCAGGTTTGCAGTCGAAGAGTGCATTCAAGAAAGATTTGATGGAGATATCTAAGCGTCAAAGTGGTTTCATTGTTCCGACAAGGAGCCGACTAAAGATACGCCGAAATTTGAATTTCCAATTGATTTTTTTTTCAGAATTGTACTTCTTTTATGTTCCTTTTTTCGTTGCTTTTGTTTTATTTCTTTTTGGTGTCTGATGATCTCCGTCTTCCAAAGATATATATTCTCATCCGAGTCCCCCAATCTACATTGGTGAATTAGGCCATCGATTCAGCTGAGTTAACGTGTTCTTATATTGGGGAATCGATTATTGAGCAACGGCACGGGCACACAATTATCTCGGATATCAGTCATGTTAATCATCAAACGTGCCTCATTTTCTTTGTTACAACTTCTCAGTTATTGAAGTCAGGCTCTGCTTACTTTTCCTCCATTTAATTATCTCAATCCACCTTTTTTTCCAAATGGGGGATCTGGCAGATGCATCGAAGAAAAAGAAGATCAACCGAATAAAAGGCACCAAGATCTCATGACAATTAGATTTTAGCGGTTTATTATGCGTTCTTGGACTTATGATGAGAACGTTACTATTACGGATTTACGCATCCATCGGTTACCATGAAGGTTTACACCTCCCTTAGCTTTCTAAGTTTTCCTTTTCCAGATTTATGTTGTATTTGCTTGTGGAGAAATTGAAAGATCTTTTTTCTTTTTCTTTTTCTTTTTTTGCTTAAATGGATTTTTATCAGTTCAATTTGCATTTTGGGTTTGTTCACGTTGTTGTTGATCTGTGGATGATATGGTCTCGATTAAATTTTTGAAGATCTCCTAAGCACATTATGTTAAAGTTTGGGGCGGCAAGGATTGATGACAGGGAGTATGATAACAATTTCTCTCTGATTAGAATTGTTGTTCCTTAAGCAAAAAAAACGTAGGAGATTCATTTTTCTAAAAATTAATGCATTTAATCTTATGTACGAAGAGTAAAACCAAATGCCTGCAATCTACCTAATAATGGGATATCAAACACATAATTAATTGATAAATATTAATGACTCAATTCCAAAATTTTGAAGTTATGGCACGTGGCATGGAATCCCAAACACCCCAACACCACGCAGGTCAGGAGTCCTTAAGACTGTTTGGATCAGAATTAAGAGGCCATTATTTAGTCTCCTAACTTTTTATTTTAATGGACCTGTATAGTTTACAAGTTAAACTGAGAGAGGGCTAAAATATACCTCAATTAAAAATTTTACTCTATAAAAACTATAAAAAATTTAACTCTATACCAAACATAATTTTTCACATTTTGATTAAAATTTAGTTACTATTAATCAATTACACATCAATTAAAATTCGATCAATTAAAATTCCAGATATAATCCATGATTATATTGTTTTAAAATACTTTCGGATATAAAAAGTCATGAATAATTTCATAATGATAATGATAAGAGTTCCATTCAGAGTGAAAGTTATACGTGCTCATGTTAATATTGGCTTAATATTAATAATTTGTTTTTAATTCTAGACGTGTAGTAGAATATCTCCAATTTTAACGGGTGGAGTGGACACACACACACACACACACACATATATATGTATGTATGTATGAACACATACTCCCTCCCATTTTCAATGTAAGATGTTTTGGATTTTTCACACAAATTAAGACAATTCTCTCTTCGTCAATAGTCTTCATAAAGATTAAAAATATAAATGTTGGTGTTTGGGACAAATAAATCCACCCAAAAAAGATGAGAATTATCCTTAGTCTTTGTAGAGTGCAAGACAAAATAAATGAATTACAATAAATTATGAGTTGGATGCATAGAAAAAAACACTAAATCACATGGTAAACTCTTCTAAAACATCTTATACTGTATTTATAAAATAAACAATAAGCTAAAACATCTTATATTAAAAATGGTAGATAGTATTGAAATAATATAAACCCATATTAAACTATGTTTAGTAGACGTTAAAATCAGTATACGTTAAAATTCATGCAAACCCTTAATGAACATGTATTGAACCAAAATTCAGTAGATTGTACTAAATACAAACTAAATCCTATTAGGTATATCACTGTATGGATTAATCCAACATAATATATACTGCTAAACGCCTCATTATTTTGATATTTTCTACAGTGTTGATCCATTATACTACTCTTCATTTAACAAAATCGCCTGAATTACCCAATTGTAAATATTATCAAATCACATCCACCTAAATTCAAGCTAACCAAAATTTCTATTTATAAATAAAACTAAATAAATAGCATGTACTCCCCCCGCCCCGCAGAACTTCATACATTTGTCATTTTTATCCGTCCCATAGAACTTCATACATTACTAAAAAAATTAAGCTACCCCACAACAAACAAATAATAAACAATCTCAACTTTACAAATAAATTACACATTTTGCCACTAAAAGTATACTTTTTTCTCACTATCTATTTTTTTTTATCATTACTTTAACTTTTTACGTAAAACTACGTGTCAAACCTAATGTATGAAGTTCTCTGGGACGAAGGGAGTATCATACATCGGAATGGAAAATTACGACTTAAGGAGAAATGTTCAAATTGCATATGTGCAATATTGATCGAGTTTCTTCTTGATCTCAAGTGCGGGTTCTCGAAGGAGAGACGTGTTGTTGGTCATTGCTCATATGAGTCCATGTAAGTTAATTTACCATGTTTATCTCTGTTTGGTAATAAGTGAACTTGATAGAGATGATGAAAACTTTATGGTTGTAGAGTTAGGTTCTATGATCATGATTTTCATGATTATTGAGTCATGTTCATGAATTTGATTTCCTTTATGAGCTATAATCAACATTAATGTTACCTATTTTCAGAGGATGATGATAATGCTAGAGAAATTTTATTTATTTGTGACCCTTACGACTCTTTTCTGTGACACATATTCATTCTACAAAAGGCACATTGCTTTGTCATTGTTATTTTTACTCTGGCATTATTATTTACTATTTCGAGGCTTATAATGGGCTAATGAAAGCGTTCTCGAAATGGAATAAGGTAGATTTTTGTTTTCAAAATATACCAAATGTTTACATTCATGAGACATGAGTAAGTGATTGAAATTTTACTTTGGAATAAATTTTTTGTTTGTTCTCCAGATCGACATGGAATTGTTAATCATAGCTTTCAGCTACACAACTAAACATGCATTACCATGTAACTTGACTCTCAATTTTGTGTTTTATTCATGCATCATGTCTACTATTTGACTCCAAATGTTTTGATTAAATCGTCATGCGTGTGTAGATTATTAGAGTACGGTTGCAATTTTAATCCTACGCTGACATAGTTTATTCGTTTGATTACCTTGGAGTTTTATATAGTGGTCATGGTGTGAGATCGTTGTTGGCTCGAGTTATGTAAGTTATGCACAAGTTTCTTCTGAGAAAGGTATATGAAAGCTGAATTTTCTAAGGAAATTTAGACTAAAAATCTAAGAGTAGGATCACTAAATAGTTTTGAGCTCAATATTTTGGTGTCATGATCCAAGTGATTTGATTATTTTCCTGGCAGGTCATCTTCACATATCCAAGGAAGTCCGCACCCAGTTCGATAAACCCTGATTCTTATGGAACAATAATATGAAGATCAACTTACATTCCTCCATATCAATTGAATAGCAAATGATTGGACTTAGCGTAGTTACATGAGATAGTAAATGGAGTATTCTAGCTTGGAGAAGATGAAAGCTCAAATACTTCCGACTCATAGAACGCGGATTCAATGGAGTCATATAATATGGGCTTCATTTGTTGCTAGAAAATGGTTGGGGGAAGCAACATAGACGATTGTTGTGTGGTGATAAAAGATTCGCAATCAGCTTTAGAGTGTGGTCTGTTTATGGTACTTTTGTGAATGAAATATAATTAAGGAAGTGCATGTATCCAACTCTCTTTAGTAAGGTTTGATTTTTCTTTTGATAGGAGCTATGTGTTAAAAGTTGGCCTGGACAGTTAAGCCGGCCACCCCAAACAAGTTTAGATCGGGATCAAATTGGTTGGGCCGTTTTGAGTCGGTATGATGTCATAATAATAATTAACACACACCAAGAACTGGAGACTAAAGCACATTAATACGACTAAGAAAAATCTTAATTCAGAAAAAATATTAAATTCTGAATTCACAAAAAACATAAAGGTAAAATTCAACTCCACACAACTTCATACTTCAAAACTACATAAAGAAATACAAGTTTCAGACAACTTAACACATAAATTTGCATTGCAATTGCCAAGAAGGGCCTACAAGAAGAAGTTCAAAGTCAAATTCGAGCAAGGAGAAGTTTCAGTCGAGGCATACCAGTGAAGTGGAGAAGTTCAGAGGCCACAACACTAAAGCACATCAGCAGCCACAAAGTAAGAATCAAGTAGATCGGCCTTGGGGGCAGCAGTTTGAAACTTCAAACTTAGGAGTAGAAGAAAAGAAGGGATGGAAATGGAATTGAGAGGAAAATAACGGCTGAGAAGAAGGGGTGGGATTTTTCTCCGTTTTGATCTTTTGCAAAAAAAAAAAAAAAGCCCCTTAAAACCGAACTTTTCTTTTCTTCCCCAAAAACCTTGCAAGTCTTCGGTTTGCTGGTTCCCGCCGGCTTGCACATTTTTTTCGCGACCGACTTTTTAATGGTCCTGTAGTGCTAATCTGGCAGTTCAACACCGATTCTCCACCCCAACCGGTCCAACCCAATCTGGCATTTAAACCTTCAGAATGTGAGGGAATTGATTGCCAACTTAATTGTTCCTTGGATGACACACCTATGTTCATTTCACCAAAGAGTGATGGTTGTATGAGCTAGGAGGTATGGTCCCTAGGACAAAATCCTATATGGAATTTTCATCATTTGAAATTCTATTTAAGAAACTAGCAAATAAATAGGTTTGTTTAGTTTTATTGTGTGATGACTTCCTCTTTTAGTAATATTGAAGCCCTGTGAGACGGTTAAAAATGACTAATGTATGAAGTTTTGCGGTACGGAGGGTGTACATTTTTTCTCAAATAGACACCCATTTCTCATTCAATCAAAGTAGAAAAATTATTAGATGAAACTAATTTGCACGAACAATGCAATATATATGACCAGAATTTTGTCTAATTCATAGTAAATTATAGTGATAAATGATTGCATTAATCATAAATCTTATTATATCCAAATTATTCTTAAATGTATTAGTTTGAAATATAGTATAATGAGGACATTATTATGTAAGAAGCTACAATAATTCCAATTTACTAATATGAATGTGCATTCAATGTAAACGAAACGAACAATGTGATAACTATTGTTGTTTATATTTCGAAAAAACTGAGAAGCCGAAGTTTATAATGGAAATATAAATAGAAAGAAGTATCATTAAATGAAATGAGAAATGACGTAGTAAAAACTGTTCCAACTTGCAAGTTTTGTTAAAAGGAAATTGAAATATATAAGGTAGTATGGTCACGCACAAAAGTTAATGTAGAAAGGTGAAGTATACGTGCCAGAAATGTGAGAGTAGGCATCTCTTGGATGTTGACCGGGGAGGGGGATTTTCCAACAATTGATAATATATATATATATATATATATATATATATATATATATATATATATATATATATATATATATATATATATATATATATATATATATATATATATATAGGAAGATGAAATTTTGATAAATTATTATTTCCCAATCATCAATTCTCATGTTTTGGAGTTTTTTTTTTTAATTAGGTGAGGCTGGGTCGTGGATGCAACCATACCCTCGACGCCTAGAAAAATATTAATAGTTCACAAACTTAATTTTTCACATTGTTCGGTGGGTTTTTTTTGGGGGGGGGGGGGGAGGATGTAGGTCACACCCCCAACCCCAAAGTAATACTCCCTCCGGTCCATTAAAAACTTTCTAAGCACTTCCTTTCTCTTCAATTAAAGAATGATAATAAAATAATGGTTTGTTAGAGGTATTATATTGGTGAAGTTGCAAGTGGTTATAAAGTAAGAGAGAGATTTGATAAAGTGAAGGTAATGTAGGAAAGAGAAATAATAAAGAATTAGTTAGTGGTGGTAAAAACTTCCATTTATGAGTTAGAAAGTTTATAATGAAACTCCATCAAAGGAAAGTTATGAAGTTATTAATGGAACAGAGGGAGTATTATTATTTCATTAACTTAATTCTTTACATATTTCGGTACCCGGTTTGTACCTCCACCCATCTACACAAAAGACGTACCCCACCCCGACATGGGATCGGAAGTATGTATTATTTCACTAACTCGATCATAAAATGTTGCAGGCCGAGCCAGTTTTTATCGGATTGTCTGATAAGGACCGGTTCAAGTTCTTAAGTCAGTTTTCCGTCATGGTCAGCTGTATGGGGCATTTTTCAGATACACAAACAGAATATGGTTTAAGGTTTTAGTATTGGATGAAGAAGACAATTCACTTACATGACGACCAATGTTGTGTACAAGGAGTTGTTTAGTAATCTTTGAGGTATTTTTATGTTTATTTATCTTAATAAGTACATTTTATATTTGAGATAACACAATATAAGTTTTTATATTATTTTAATAATTCTATTTTCAAAATGTGGTTTTGCGATACTTCATCTGACAATGAATATTGCACTCTCTCCGTCCGAGAGAATTTCATATTTTAGAGTTAGTGTAAAATATTAAATATGGTAAAATTATACTTTTAGTGGAAAATGTGTAACTTTTTGGTAAATGTAATATTTTTTATTATTTGTTAGATGTGAGATAGATTTTTCTTTTTAGTTTTGTATAAAGCTCTATGTGACGACTAAAAATGTGAATTATATGAAGTCTTGAGGAACATATATCAAGAATATTTTAGTTTGTAATTTTACGATTTATTGAACCTTATATTCTTTCAAATTAGTTGTCTTTTAAATGATAGTTTCTTTCATTTATTAATCATATAAAGTAAACTATGTCGTGCCAACGCCATGGGTTAGTACTAGTTTTAGAGTAATTGAGATGACTTACTTTTATTTTGCCTTTTTTTTAGTTTTTATTTAAAGTTTCTTTCTTTCAGTAATGGTGTTGTGATTGTTTGGCGTATGAATTGTATGATCTCTCCAATTCTACTCACGTACCACTTCCATCGACGAACAACCGAACCCCCAAAAAAAAAAAAAAAAAAAAAAATTAATTAGTAATTAGATAATTAGGTGCTCACACTGTTTACTTTTTTTTCGGAAAATTCATATGCATGCGTTTAAGAATACAGCCTTTTTGTTTTTTTTTAATTTTTTATTTTGGAACAAGAATTCTTTTCATTCTATTCAAATCTCTCGATCATCGAACAAATTTCACAAGGATTGGAATAGTTTTATGAGGATAATAATTTTTGTGCAAGAAATACTAGAAATATCCACGTGCTATATATATATATATATATATATATATATATATATATATATATATATATATATATCATCCGACGGATCAGTGATGGATATTTCATATCCTCCCTTTTCTTTTCGTTTTTCGTATGATTTTAGATCCGACGGTGCCGAGTGGAAGAGCCGATATATATATATATATATATATATATATATAAACTACTACTCCTCTCCTAGATAAGGAATACATAACCACTAGGTATAAGTTATGGCTATGAATTGAATGGTTGGAATTATGATGACTATCCATTTGTCCAGAATGAAACGTGTTCCATATCAATTCTGATCTTCTTTTCCGGAAGATACCTCCATGGATGTTATTGTGACATTTAGTTTATAAATATTGGAATAAGTATCTAAAGGTAAATAACTTTATTCGAGTTGAATTAGGGTTTTGAATTAATGCGAAGGGATCTGTTTTAATTTAATTGAGAAATTTTTTTTTTTTTGCACTAATAACTTTTTTCCGTTTTTGAACTTACTCCACAACCTTTTTTTTTTTGCATTTCACACCAAAACCTTTGCAATATTTTGACGTTACACAAAAACTTGACGTCCGTTAAGTTTGTATTTTAAATCACACCAAAACCTTTTCAAAAATTTGCACTCGCTACCAAAACCTTTTTGTGTTTTTTAAATCACACCAGAACCTTTCTTGATTGATTTAAGTAATCAAAATATATGTTCGCATGAAATGTTGGGGTTGCTAGGCTAGTGGTGGTTGAAATATGCATCGTATTTGCCATGACTTTGGCCTTTTACAATCAAATTCTTCATATAATTTGTTGGTTCAGTGTAGAGATTTAAGGAACTGCATATGTGCCCCCTGTCAATTGTGTATCTTCCTGTATTTGGATCTAAAAAACGATACAAAGCTACTTATATATATGTGGAACGAGCATATATTTTGTGATTTCATTTTTGTAATTTTATTGAAGCAAATAATTGAGAGATGGAATGTAAAGAGAGTTCGAACAATTAGTTTTATAGATAGAAGAAATATATGTATGCCAATTAATATCCTAATAAATTTTATCATTTTTTATCCGTGTACTATCGAATTTCACATTCGCCAGATACGTATGCAGTATCTTATTGTTATATCTATCATACAAGAAACTTATTGTTATATTTAGCAAACAAATGAAGAAAGTGTGTTTGGTAGACAAAATACACTAGTGTATCTTGTTTATGGAGTGAGTGATAAGAGTTGATCATTCTCTATTCTCTTAGGGATAGGATGGTTTGGTATGTAGCTTCTGTGGTTGTAAAGTAAAGTATTATCGTTGGTCTGTGACTCACATTGTAATCCTTGTTTTTCAGAACACTTCTTGTGTTCTTTTTGTTGGAATAAAATTTTAAAATTTTCAAAATGAATAAATTATTACTATATAGAAAGGTTATGGTGGCGAAGATAAGTTTTTTCAAAGGTTTTGGTGTAATTTAAAAATAAGTTAACGGTAACTTAACGGCCATCCAACTTTTGTGTAATGCCAAAAATTTTATAAACTTTTTGGTGTGAAATGCAAAAAAAAAAAAAAAAAAAGGTTATGGGGTAAGTTCAAAAACGGAAAAAAGTTATTAGTGCAAAAAAATTTTTTCTCAATTTAATTGGACAAATCAAAGAAGATTGGTCATTGTTATTTTTAATGATGAACATATTTTGTTTGGGTTGAATTAGAATTTGAAATTTAATTGGAGAAGACAAATTGAATCTTTTCTATGTGATTTTTTTGTGATTGAATTAGGGCTTGTAATTAAATTAGATAATACATGTTGGTTTTTTTAATTAAAGTCTAATATACATATATATTACAAATGAGTCCAATTTAACTTAAATTAAGTACTCAATTGCACAACTCTGATAGATGTCCACTTTTATATGTATGTATGTATGTATATATATATATATGTATGTATGTATATATATATATATGTATGTATATATATATATATATACACACACACTGTAATAAACGACTAAAATCGATATTTCTCTATAGGTTATACTTCCTCCGTCCCTAGAAGTTTTCCACTTTGACTTTTCGCAATCAAACTTTTCCAACGTTAACTACAAATTAATCTTAAACCATAAATATAAAATGTTCAATTAAATTATATAATGAAACTTTAGGGTATAAACTTTCGTTATATAATTTTATTGAACATTTTACATTTGCGGTTTAAGATTAATTCATAGTCAAAGTTGGAAAAGTTTGACTGCAAAAAGTTAAAGTGGTAAACTATTTTAGGGATGGAGGAGTAGTTTTTAGATGTGATAAAATTTTATCTTATAGTATTTTAACTTATGTCCGAAACAAGGCATGATATCAGCAACATGCATTTAGATTTTTCTAACTCCCTTTGCTCATAATATGATTGTAATGACCTGATCACTAATAATCTAGGTACAACCCTTAAGGCTAGTGCAGTTAAGAGTGATGAGACTATATTTTAGAGGCTTATCTCGTCTTTTTTACCTTATTTTTGCAAGTCTTTATTAGCATTTTATAGTATTTCTCGTTTGTTTTTATGGTTTTCGTGTTTTAGTTATGTTCTTATAGGTTTTTGTATTTTTAGGTGGAAATCAGAGGAAAAGCAATACTTTTGTAAGGCCGTATTCGAGCATTAAAATGCTCAACACTCCATTAGAAGGCACCAAGTTCGAGTTGCATGAAGAACAACTGATTTTGCATAAAAAGAACTGGTTGCCTCCCATTTTGTTCAATCAGACGCGTCCTAAACTTACTAAAGCAAGGAGAACCAAGAAAATGGACATGACACATCATGTTTTGCTAAACTGGACGCATCCCAAATTTACGAACTGAATTAAGATATGGAAAACAGGCCGGGCGCGCCCGAAAACACCAAATAGGGCGCGTATGGCTGTTGTGACTCAGATTTTTTCTTTCCTTTACTTAGTCGACTTTTGACTTGTAATACTCATTCATACTTTATTCCAAACGTATCAAAAGGCTCCAAGAACCCTAGTTTTGGTATTTGGACAATTGGAGATTGGTTTCTCATCTCATAACAACATACGTTACGCGAATTCCGATTCGGAGGTCAGAAATTCATTACTCTTTTAAATTCTTCTCACAATTTGCTTTCTTGTGATTGTTTATTATAATTATTCTGATTTCCATCAATCTTATGTGTATTCCATCTCTAACAATTATGTTGTATGTCAATTGCATGATCATGAGTAGGTAATTCGTTAGTGAATACGGTAGTTATGTAAGGATTCACACGTATTAGGGTTTAAGCCATGGAAATCGTTCATATGAGTTAAGTTAATTCAAGATATTCGTAAAACTTGCATAATTCGATTTGGTAGTCTAAAATATTCAAATCGTTAGGTTAAGAATTATCTGTATGACAAGCAAATAATTTCTCTAGTTCAAAACTTTCAGAAACGAATTAGTTAAGATCGAATTTACAGTTTCCGGATAAATACCACGCGACATCATCTGAATACCATGTCTAAATCTATATGCGTGTATCCTGATCATCACTACCGTGTTCATTACTCTTCAGTAATAGTTCATTATTAATTTATTCTGCTTCTAGTTGTTTAATTTAGTATACTTTCACAAATAAATAATATTTTACTCTGCAAACTTTTGCACTATTCACTTTGTTGCATTAACGTTGCTCAGTTAACTCCTCTGTGAACGACTCTGTGGTTAAGCTAGTGTCTGCCTATAACAAGGTTCATGTGGATGATATTCTCGTCAAGAGTAAGGAAGCCGCCGACCACATATCTCACTTGGAGAGATGCTTCAAGATACTTCGGCGGTATGGAATGAAATTGAATCCGGCAAAGTGCACATTTGGTGTAAAGGGAGGAAAGTTCCTCGGATACATGGTGACACAGAGGGGATTGAGGCCAATCCCGAGAAGATCAAAGCCATCATCGCCACGAGTACCCGAAGGATGTTTGATGTAAAAATACCGAGGCCACCATCACCACGAATACGACGAATCATAGGGATCCAAGAACTTGTCGTTAAGACGGGCCGAGAAGAAATAGAACAAACTATTGGGGACCCTGGAAATCTTGAAAGCCGAGAGGAACTTGGCCGTCGAAAATTCCTGGTGCTTCAAGGCCAGCACTACGACGAAGCACATCAACGCCCCCATAGAGTTTGGAAGCACTTGGGTCAGACAAAGGCCCTGCTCTTCGAAGAATTTCTGAATCGGCTCTATCATGGGAACTCGGAACCCACACCTAAATGTTTGCTCATGCAAACAAATGCATCCCACCGGCATATTGTATAAAGTCTCCTTGGGATTGGGTACGATGATCTCGTACTCCGCGGGAATCTCACAACTGCGTCGAAGGTCATCTACCTCGGCTTCAGTGACCGTCGACGAAACAGTTGGAATAAGCCCCGAGGCGTTCTTCTCCGCATCATCCCTCAAGGGACCAATGGGTACTGACCTCAGGGACTTGGCGATTTTCACTATCATCTTCTGTTTCCCCTGGTTCTCGGAAACCACAATCGCCATCGAACCCACTTTGTCTTCTTCTTCTTCCTTCTCATCTCGATTCTCCTCGACCGCCTTATCCTCCACCAGCTCCTCTTCGTTTGATGGATGCTTCTCGGTATCATCGTCCTCTCCTTCGTCCTTAGAAGATTGTTCCTCGGAACCATCCTCCGAAGACTCATCGGACGAATCGTCAGATCCCAAGGAGGAAGAGTCGTCGGGATCTCCCTCCATCAACTCCAGAGTTGGGGGACTACTTCTCGGGAAAGGGGAGTAAGGCCTTTCCTCCAAGAGCTCAAGATTGGGGCCAGGCACACTACTGGAAGATGCCCCTTGGTAAAAACCCGGCCCTGGCATAGATGCAAAAGGCATGGGAGAGAAGACGGGTGTTCTATATCTATAGCCGAGGTCTCCAAATGACTCGGGAATGGTCTCGTGACCGTATTGACTGTATTGATCCCTACTTACAGATGGTTGGGAACTTATGGATGCCGGAGCCACGGTGTGCGCTATTTGTACATATACACTGGGTCGATGGACTTCTCTATTAACTGTTGGTGCTCGGGGAGGAGGCTTAGTGACAAGTTGGACCTCGAATTCGTCAGGCATGAAATCCACAATGTCCTCGGCAATTTCAGAGGCCTGGTCCGAATCAGAAATAACATCAAAGTCAATATTGGGTTGATTATCTTCGGCTTCATCATTTATCAGTACTTCTTGAGGTGGGTTATCCGAAGATGATTTTGAGTTATCCGACGACATAATCTACGAAAGCAAAAGGAAATGGGGTCAATAAGGCTAGTCGTTATTATTCACATAAAGTCACTAATGGCCGACCCCTAGGAGCCGACCTTCCTAACTTGGAGGAAATACTAAGTATTTCTACAGGCACTCGGTGACTTACAGGAGTTCTACCTATGCAACTTACAACTACAAGCAAGAGTAAAAGGGCATGTGTTTTTCGATTAAATTAAGTTCGAGGCTACACATGTAATTTATACTGTTCCGACTAAAGCAGATAAAGAAAAGTGAAGACAGGATAGCAGAGAAAGGAAAGCAAATAAGGAAAGCAGTAAAAAAAGGGAAAGCCGAGAAGATAAAAGAGGAACTTACTTGTAAATGAAAGTTGACCGCAGAAGATGAAGTTGCAGCTGCTCGGCAAGCACGAATTTTCTCTTTCTCTCTCTAGGTTCTCCTCGGTCAAATGCTTTATCTCTCTATAAGTCAACGTTTATAAAATAAACGATAATGACGGAAGGCCCCCTATTTATAGGGGTAATGGGCCGGTTCGACCAAGCCCGCGAACCGGTTGGCAAACCGTCGCCTCGTTTCCCATGAAGATCACCATCATGACACACCGATTCACCTTGATTCTCCTTAATTTGCCACTCATGAGCCGCGACCCTTCACCTCCTCGGCTTCAAGCGGCCTCCTCGGACATTTATTTCTCAAGTCTTTAGTGCATTACAATACACTAAACACTTGGGGGGAGGATGACTATTAATATTCGAGGAGATTAAAACTCTTTGGCAAGATACCGAGGCGATAAACTTTTATACTCATTGGGTTGGGTAAGGCTAGCCGAAGCCGACCTCACCCAGTTAAGAAATGGGAGATATACCTGACGAAGTCTTTTCCTCAGGAAGTCTCCTCTAGTAGTAATCGTCGGAAATCTCAACCTCAGTAACATGTTTTCACTTACGAGTAATTCTCTCGGCAAGGCTCGAGTAAATGAAAAATAAGTTACCGAGGTCGGAAGATCCAAGAAGAGTCTTGAGACAATAGCCTCGGTGATGGGTCATGGGCCCTCAAAATTATAAGGATATCTGTTATATTTTGGGTTGGGTAAGGCTAGCCAAAGCCACTACAAGAATGTTCCGTTTTAACGACGGAAATGGCGACGGATATTATCCGTCGCCAAATAGCGACGAATCGCTGCATTTAAGCGACGGATTGAGCAATTTGCTCAATCCGTCCCTAATTTGCGACGAATTAACTATCCGTCCCTAATTCGAGACGGATTAGGGACGGATAGACTAATCCATCGTGAATTAGGATTGACTAAACATGAAACTGAAAAAGAAAATTAAAAAAATAAAAAAATCCTATATAACGACGGATAGGATTATCCGTCGCAAACAGCGACGGATAATCCTATCCGTCGCTAAACTTGAATAGAAAATCGGGTAGAGCCATTTCTTCCTCGCCATTTCTTTCTGCTTTCTTTTTCTTCTTCTCTTCGAACCCATTCTGGCCAAATTGTTTTCCGGTGAATACTTCACCATTCCGGCCAATCTTGGAGTCTTTTCGAAGCTCGTTGGACAAGGAACTCGGTGGCCATTCAATTTCATACTTCTTCGACTATTTTTCCCGTAATCGAAGGTATTTTGACAAAACCTTACTTTTTAAAATTTGGGAATTTTGTTAATTTCGACTAGTTTGAGCAATTGTATGTTTATGGGAAGTATGTACTAGCTAGTTTAGCTTATATTACGTAGTGTGTTAACTTTGAGATGTGCCATTGATATATTTGTTGTGAAATTGGATTGTTAGTATAATGTTGGGATGATTGTAAGTATGTAGGGTATTTAATTTGATATTTTCGTATATGTACTAGGATTATGAAGATTTAATTGTGTGTTTGGAGACAATTTGGTGATTTTAATATAATTTTTTCGTATTAACATAAAAATAATTACTACTATGGAGCAATTGTAATTTTTTCGTATTAACATAAAATTCTTAACGTATCATAATTAAGAATGTAATTATACACTTGGAATTGCAATTGTAATGATAGCTCTTATTTTTTTCAACAAAACATCATCAATCTTAACACTTCAAGGATGACTTCTCCACCTTCGTCACCTCCTCCACCGTCGCCTACACCATTGCCTCCTCCACCGTCGCCTACACCATTGCCTCCTCCACCAGATTCATCGGAGTGGCCGTATCGTAGTTCTGCCGAGTAAGTATGCTTCGTCTTTCGTAGTAGTGATTCCATTTCTAACATGTAAACTGTATTTTGTAGTTGACTTAGCATAATTGATTTTTAACCTTTCTTTATGTATGTAGAAATTGCGGAACTGCAGACATGTGGACATGTTTTTCTGCTTCCGATAGAGCATTGGAGGCAGAAATGAAGGCCGACGAAGATGCAAAGATGGCTAAAACCGATGTTGTTAAAGAAGAATTGGATGATGAAGATGATGAGGATTTTGACATGACCATTGAGAGATGCTGAACTTTCAATTATTTGAAAGTTCATATCACATGCTTGAATATAGACGGAATCATCTCTAGGTTAGTGCATATATATTCGTATCTTATTTGTGATAATATGATCATTCTTCTTTATTTGTTTGTGCTTTATTTGTGAGTGGTATGTTAGCCACTATATGTTAGACTGAACTTGGGTGATATGTTAGTCACCATTTGTGTAGTCCCCTCATTTAATTTTCATCCGTAACTCATGGTATGCACTTTATGATTTCAGGCTTTTGTGGTGAGGCGAATTGACATTCGAGGAGTTATCAATTCAAGAAGAAAAAATACACCTTATTAGCCTTGATACATTTATGTTATGGTTCTCCAAAATATTTCGTTTTGAACTTGTATTTTGCTGCCACTTGACTTCTTATTTTAGCTTTTGTACGGATATTTAATTTCGTTATGGATAATTTGTATTTGTTGAATGGTTTTTGTTAATTAGTATAGTTTAATTATTTCAGGTACATTATATTAGTTTATATTCGATGAAACAGGTAAAACGTGGAATAGGAATAGAAAAAAAAATTAAATGCAGCAACATTAGCGACGAATAGAGTATCCATCGCTAAAACCCCCAAATTTAGCGACGGAATACGTATCCGTCGCTAAATCCCCACCGGGAATTAGGGACGGATAGTAATCCGTCCCTAAATTGCGACGGAAGGTCAACGGATTTATCCGTCGCGAATTAGGGACGGGATTCCTTTGCGACGCCCGTTTTTAAGACGGGCGTCTCATCCGTCGCCCGATCCGTCGCTAAGGGATTAGCGACGAATCGGGTGGGCTTTAGCGACGGATAAATCCGTCGCTAAAGCCCGATTTTTTTGTAGTGAGCCGACCTCACCCAGATAAGAAGAAAGATATACCTGACACAGCACGTGGCTCGGAAATACTCACTCGAGCTTGTTCCTCGGCATTCTAAACCTCGGTCACCTGCCCTCACTTACGAGTTTTAACTCTTGAAGGGTACTCAAGTAAATGAGAAACAAGTGACGGAGGCCAAGAAACCGAGAAGGGATCCTTGTGAAACACAATCTTCAATCAAGAGCTCGGGAAGCTCAACTCGAACAATCAAGCTTATTCCTCGGATATCCCAACCTTGGTTACCTGTCCTCATTTACGAGCTTTACTCCGGGAAGTACCCGAGTAAATGACCAACAAGTAACCGAGGCCGGAAAACTGAGAAAAAGTCCTTGCTACTCCATCATTAAGTCAAGACCTCGGAATAAGCAACTTCGGTTACCTGTCTTCGCTTACGAGTAGAACATCAAAGACACTCAAGTAAACGAAAGACAAGTAACAGAGGTTGATAAACCGTGGAGTGAGAAAACCGAAGTCCAACAGAAGAACCCCACGAACAAACCTTGCAAAATACTTCTCTTTAGAATAAGAAGTTTGGTATTTAATTGAGGGGGTAAGCCCGGCCGATGCCTAGCTCACCCCACTAGAGAAATAAGTACATCTTACCTGAATTTGTATCTCCTTGGTTTTGCGGATGTATCAAGCTTGAAGTTGAGAAAGTGCATCCTGGGGGTGTGTGGATCATCCGAGACGAAAGACCGAAATCGGTCAGCCCTATAGGAAAGCTCACCACGCCAGTCTACCATCCCGATGATCCATGTGTTCCAAAGCAACACTTGAAGAAGTTTTCTAAAGATCCCATCTTCTTATCTGCCCGGTCATTGAAGCACCTAATTGAAACACCGGTGTCCTTCAAGATCAATACCTGGAATCGGACAGCCCTATGATCGAGCTCTCCACGCCAGCTCATGATCTTGAGGACACCGAGGTCTCAAGAATGGCAATTGAAACATGTCGACCTTGTCCGAGTAAAGGCCCTATGAGTGAAAGGTCGCCTCCCTTTTACATGCTTGTGTATCTTCGAAGACAAAAAAGCTGGAAATGGTCAGCCGTGCCCGAGGCACTCGGCTCGCCCCGCCAGCTAACTATCTTCGAAGGACACAAACACCTCAAAGTAGCCCTTGAGTTATGCCACTGAGATTGCCGACTTGGAAGAGAAGGTCGTCGGGAAAAAGGTATCCTGGGGGCGTCAGGATCATCCGAGATGAAAGACTGGAATCGGTCAGCCCTCTAGGAAAGCTCACCACGCCAGTCTACCATCCCGATGACCCCTACATTCCAAAGCAACACTTGGAGGGACTCCTGATAATGTAATCAATCACAAAAGCAACAATTCGAATCCCCAGTGTTCTGCAAGATCAAAACCTGGAATCGGACAACCCTATGACCGAGCTCTCCACGCCAGCTTATGATCTTGAGGACACCAAGGCCTCAATAATGGTGATTGAAATATGTTTGCCACGTTCGACTTGTTGGTCCTATGAATTAAAGGTTACGTCCCTCTGACATGCTTGTGTGGCTTCAAAGACAACAAAGCTGGAAATGGTCAGCCATGCCCCAGGCACTCAGCTCAGCCCGCCAGCTAACTATCTTTGAAGAACACAAACACCTCAGAGTAGCCCTTGAGTTGTGCCACTAAGGTTGCCGACCTGGCAGGAAAGAGTTCTCGGAAAAATTGTTTTCTCAAAAAGAGTAGATGTATCATCTAAAACTAAAAGCTGGAATCAAGCAGCCCTAATGTCCACGCTCTTCACGCCAGCTTTCAGTTTCGATGACACAACTGCTCCAAACCGACACGGGAAGAAGGACCGACCAACTGAGCCTATGGAAAAAAAGGTTGCTTCCCCTTGACATGCTTGCGTATCTTCCAAGACAATAAAGCTTGAAATGGTCAGCCATGCCCGAGGCACTCGGCTCACCCTGCCAGCTAACTATCTTGGAAGGACGCAAGCACCTCAAGGTAGCCCTTGAGTTGTATCATTGGGATTGCCGAGTGCAAGACAAAGGTCTTCGGGAAGATTATTATCTCGAGAAGAGCAGTTGTATCATCTAAAACGAAAAGCTGGAATTGAACAGCCAGAGGTCCGAGCTCTCCACGCCAGCTTTTCGTTCCGATGACACAACCACTCAAAACCGACAAGAGAAGAAAGAGGTCCGACCTCTAAGCTCTCCACACTACCTGGAGGGAATGTGTGTCGCTTAGGAGACAAAAAGCACGATCAACCGACACCTGTATGGACTCCGCCTCAAGAGGAGCAGTCGCATCATCGAAAAAAAACAGATGGAGTCGGACAGCCATTTGACCAAGCTCTCCGCACCATCTTCTTATCCCGATGACACGACCCCTCCAAATCGACATATTAAGTATATCACCGATCTTTTTGTCCCAAAGCGACACCCTTTCTGACCAGGTACTTTCCTAAAAGTAGGGGAAAGCCGAGGACCGACCAACTGATGGGTTTGGAATGGTGTGGAATGTCGTTATCTATCGCGATATTTATAGGAGGAACTCACCACAAAGAAGGCACCACGTGGCACTCCACATTTATTACTCCTGGGCCTTTATCTGGGCCAACGCGATCTGAGCCCAACAAACCAAAGCCCAACCACTCCTCGGTCATAAATGCTAGAATTCGTGAATCATGAAGAAAGGCCGACTAACAAGCAAGAAGACTTCAACCTTAGAGTTCCTCATCTATCTTTTACTAAGATACTTGGAAACTGAGAGGACTTATGATATATACAAATGAGTCCCCTCTTACTAATCCACGACTTAGGAAGACTTGAAGACGATCCGTCACGCTCTATCTCATCTCCGAAAGCCGAGGCGTCGCCTTCCTTCATGAGAGCCGACCTCCCATACTTGATGAGAATCCTGAGTATCTCTCCAAAAGCTGACAAAGCTATCTTGTCCGACCGACCCTACCCAAAAAGGTCCGACCACGTGTTTCCTCATCATGGAAGAACTACTCACTAGGGGACAGAAACATAGAAGCCGCCGACCTCATTGGGAGCCGACCTCCTAAAGGTCCCAGGCCACCGCGTAATCTAAACACGCCACCTTACGACGACAACACGTGTTACAAGGTGATTGATCCGACCAACCTCCGGGCAAGTCAGAGGTTTGTCCTCCGGAGCCTCGCCTATAAATACAAGGGCATTTACTCCACTTGAAGTAAGTCAACTACCACAAATATACTACTCTCTAACCTACTCGGCTTCACTTTGTCCGACTAGGTGTGTTGAATCATACGACCGGTTTGTCTTAGGCAGACAGGCTAAAAAGGGTCTAACACCCTACTTCGTCTTGCAGGTTGAAGTTCTCTTCCGAGGCTCTAAGTGCGATCTCTTGGCCTAACCTAAACTTTGGAGTAATTATACTTAAGCTAAAGAACTTAACCGTTTTTATACCACATGAACGGTATATGTGAAGTCGAATGTTTAAATTTTATTATGCTTGAAAGTGAAGCAAAAAATATATACAAGGAGTTGAGGTGGGGTTTTCTAGAGGTTGACACAAACACGCGGACTTACACGTGTGTGTATGAAATATAGTGCAGCGATAGTACTAAAATAAATAATCATGCATTTTTAGATATAAAATATTATTAAGTGTTGTAAACGTCTCACCTTAATTTTATTCCTGGGTGGACTGGGCTGCTTATATAAGTAGCCATTCTGGGTACAGGTTACAAGTCTTAGCCTAGCCAGTTAATAGCTCCTTCCATCTATCTTATCTATCATACAATAAATCGTCCAATTCTTGAATAGTCCAACATTTTGGCAAACTACAAAGATCATATACATATCTGTAAATTGATTATCTGATCATCAAAGATATATAATCTTGTAGCTACATTAATTGTTGAAAGAAAGAAGAAAGAAAGATGGGAAGGCAGCCATGTTGTGACAAGGTGGGATTAAAGAAAGGACCATGGACAGCTGAAGAAGACAAGAAGTTGATCAATTTCATTCTTAACAATGGCCAATGCTGCTGGAGAGCTGTCCCTAAACTTTCAGGTTCATTCTTGTAATTCCAATTACTAGCTACCAGTTTTGCTAGTTACAATGACATGCAGTACTCATTTCTTAGAGAAGTCAATTATCAAATTGAAAGTAATCTTATTAGAGTGCTTTCATTTCATGTAATTAACAGGGCTGTTGAGATGTGGAAAGAGCTGCAGACTGAGATGGACAAATTACCTGAGGCCAGACTTGAAGAGAGGTCTTCTTTCTGAGTATGAAGAGAAGATGGTTATTGACCTTCATGCCCAGCTTGGAAACAGGTAATACTCACAAATATTCACCCAACGCCCTGTTTATCGGCTCTGCGAATAAATTCAATCTCATCTAAAAAGTTCGAACTTGTAGATTTGTATATAATTAACCAAACATTCGACTACGTTAATAATCACACGTTCATCGATCACTCATTTCACTATTTACCAACTCTTTTTATTCATTTACTTCGGACACTATTTCTAAACGCACACCCTCACGGGCTTAATAATCATCATCCATAACAATTTAACACATGGTTTTTCTTCAGTTGTTGATACAAAGTCACATTTTCTTTCTCAGTTATTACTACAAGAAAGTACTGGTCCATAATCATCAGTTTAATTTCCAAAGCTATAGATTAGTGCGTGGCAGACAAGGCCATCACTATAAATTTCAACACACCCCAGTTTCAACTTCTGTCCGCCTCATCATTGTATTGGAATTCACTTTAGTGCTCTTACCTTCACATTATCACTCACAATCCATTTCTCTTAATTTGACAAAGACATTCTGATCGTATGTGGTATTCAACCTTTCATTCTAAGTCATTTGTTTGTGAGAATAATGTACATATGTAATTTGACTTTTTGGTTACATTTTATTAAACTCAAACTTGTCAAATCATGATGTAATCTTTACTTCTTATGCAATGGTGTTTCTTCTATAACTGGAAAATAGAACAAGTTTTTCAAAGAGTAGTTTCTAAGGTACATTAAAATTTCGTTGACTCAGTTTTAGATAATAATTTTTCGGGTAATTCTAAAATATATTATTAGCAATTCTAGAAATGTCACAAACACTCACTTTAACATCACCTTATAATTCGGTTTCACTTTTAACATATCAACTATATATGCTTGTGAATGTAAAAGTAATTTACACAATTCATTTATTTTTAATATATATACTTTCTGATAACTACGCATAAGAATTTATAATCTTACATTTACATCTTTCACCAAAAGTCATCCAAGATATTGTAGTTTTCTTAGTTTGCTTTTCGACAAAGACTTGTTTATGTAAAAGAGAATTCACTTTTTCTGTCACTCACACTAGTCTCTTGTTGCCTAACGAACATTCGAGAAAATACAAAAATGTCTTCCTTTTTACTTTTCCAGAAAGAAATTGCAAATTGCTCAAAAAGCTAACGAATGTTCAACAATTGTTGCAGATGGTCTAAGATAGCTTCTCAGCTACCAGGCAGAACGGACAATGAAATCAAGAACCACTGGAACACGCACATCAAGAAGAAGCTAAAGAAAATGGGAATCGACCCGAACACCCACAGGCCCCTCCCACCACCACCTGTCGCCGAGGACAACCCACCAGTCCATGAACACTCGGTGGCGACTCAGGAAAAAAGCGAGTTGACTGAGTCAAGCCCAATACTCACCGAGTCAGTAGTAATCCCAGCTATAGAACCCGTTGACCTGGTCAACGATTTCAGCATTGACGAAATACCAGTAATCGAACCTCATGAAATCCAGCTTTCATACGATGATAACTTGTCAACCCCTTCATCTTCCTCCTCATCTTCATCCAATTATTATAATCATAATACCTACAATGGTGGCGCGTGTATTTCAAACGCTTTCGGAGATATGCCGTTTTCACCGAGCTTTGATGATTACTGCAACGAAATAATCAACAGTAGTGTCTGGGATGGTGATTTCGGTACCACGTTGGAGTTTCTGATGGAAGGTGACGCAAATATGACGACGCTTGTTGAACCTTCATGGAATTACGACCAGTTATTGTAATTCTATTTGTAAATTGGATAGATTTTTAGATATGATGAATTTGAGTTTCTACAACCATTTTACATTGAACAAATAATATATCTCCGATCATGCAAACTGTCAATTGTTGATATCTCTTTTGTTTGAAACGTTACATGTCTTTTCGGCATTTTTAAGGTTAAAAACGTAGATAGATTTTCATATTCCAAAATTAATATTCTAAAGTTAGAACATGAAAATCTTGATGTGTGAAATATGGGAAAATATGGTTTTGGAAAAGTTAACTTACATGCAAAAGTTAACTTACACGGGCTTTTCTATTCTCGCGCTTGCATCGACTGAAATGCGCCATCATAGATCTTCGCCACGTGGCATGTAATTCAATCCGATCCGTCCGTTTCAGTTCGAAGTCAAATTTTCAATTATTTTAAGTACGAAGGTTTATAATTTACTTTTTTAATATTTAAAAATTTCCAAAAATATACATATTGACTATAATAACCTTAATGATATAATTATTTATTAAAATATGTATATATAATAAATTATTTCAATATTGTAAAATTACATAAATAACCTATTAAATAAAATGTTTAAAACGTGGGGAAACGTTTATCTTCTGTTAATTCATTGCAGATACTTTTTGAAAAACACGAAGAACCCTAATTCCCCATTGAAGAACCCTGCTTGAATTGATGGAGGAGTTTAAAGGTTTGTAAATATCCTCCAAGCAATCCGTTGTTACTACAGTTTGTCTCTTCAAATTGATTCCGAAAGTTTATTAGAATCGATGTTTTCTGATATTTGTTCAATTCAACTTGAACACAAATCGATGTTATGATGTTGTTCTCACTTGAATTCGATGTTGTGATGTTGGATATTGATATATGAAATAATCATAATAATCTCCATCTGTGTTGGATTTTTTCTGTTCTCAGGTCGTTGTTTCATCTGAGTGATGTCTATTCCATACGCTAATTACGTTCGGTTGCCATGCGGCAATATAATAGTCGACACAGCAACAAACCTTTGAATATTTTCTGTTCAATTGTTGCCGCACGGTTTCTGATTTATTGTCGTGGCATTGTGGCGCAAACTATTGTTTTGTCCTATAACGGAATGGAATGTATTTAGTCATGTAATTTTGTTGCTCCAAGACATTTGATTCATTGCCGCATCACTCTTTAATAAACATCAGAGAAAGTTTCATTACTATTTAAATATTAAACATGTGACCTCAGATTAATTATCATTATTTTATCATTTATAGATAATATGGATGGGCACGATGTTTCTAAAAATGGAATTGGGAGTTCGGATGATGAGATGTTTGATCTAGAAGATTTACCATCTGATTGGGGGCACAAATTGTATCAAAGTTATGTTAATGGAGAATCATTGGACACTGCATTGGAAATTGATGATGATGTTATGTTTTTGTTCATTGGAAGCACGCACATCAATTTTACGTTCAATATGGACGTCGAAGAGGATTTGACATTAGGAGAACCCATCGAAGGAAGGATCGAGCCCGCAAGACAGTGAATGTGGAATGGGAATGTGTTTATACTGGACAAAACGTGGTTGACGAAGGAAAACAACGTGTTCGCAATTCTAGAGAAAGCAAGAGATGTGGATGCGAAGCCAAATTTCGGGTGGCACGTGGCTTGGATGGATGCGAAGCCAAATTTTGAACTTTACAATATTTTCGACTAACGATTTATATATCCAATACAAATTGGACTTGTTATGCTTTGATACAGTTTTTTAATAATATACTATTTTGTTGGTTGGCGTATGCTTCATTTTCGTTGTTACCTCTGTGATGGATGTTTCATATTGATGTGTGTAAGTGTAACAATCTGATAACGTTGCCACAACAACCATGGTTGGACAGCGCGACAATTGATTACAGTGTCCACTGCTAGTCTGTTGCCATGTGACGTAACCATCGTTGCTGTGGTAACGTTATCAGTAAATAACCAAACATAAAATATGTTATGGACTTTCTATAGACTGGATCAACAATATAAAATTGGGCTTGGATGGGCCCATAAAATGTAATACATGCAAATCAATAGCCCAATAGCTACTAATTTTGAAAATGAACATGACCATAAAACTTTATCAAGATAAAACGTCAAATCAAAATTTTATAATATTAAAATGCACTATAACGTATTTTCGTGACGTGTCTTTTTCTTTAGACTTAGCGTTACTATAAGGGCCGGGAGTGTTCGGGCTTTCAGTGGCCCGGTTTGGGTCCCATCATTTTTCGAAGATCCAGGCCCAGCCCATGGTCCATTCCCGGGACTGAAAATTTGGGTCCGGGCACGGGCTGATGAGGGTCGAATCCGGCCTAATAGTGAAAAACCAATTTATGTACTTCTTCTTTATTATGCATATCCTACCAACGTAATTTTTTTTTCTAGTTTCAATTTGTATTTTGCGTAAGTACTTAAGGTAAATTAATGGATATAGTTTGAAAATCTAAAATTGTCCTACGTATTAACAAAATAAAACGTTGAAGTAAATTTATAATATCATAAGGCAAGGTAAGATATTTACATGACGTGTCGATCTTTCGAGACTTAGCGTTACTGTAAGGACGAGTCATGCTTTCGATAAAGTGACAATGAACGTAACCAACGTAATTTTTTTTCTAGTTTCAATTTGTATTTTGCGTAAGTACTTAAGGTAAATAAATGGATATAGTTTGAAAATCTAAAATTGTCCTACGTATTAACAAAATAAAATGTTGAAGTAAATTTATAATATCATAAGGCAAGGTAAATGATTTACATGACATGTCGATCTTTCGAGACTTAGAGTTACCGTAAGGACGAGTCATGCTTCCGATAAAGTGACAATGAACGTAACCAACGTAATTTTTTTTTCTAGTTTCAATTTCTATTTTGCGTAAGTACTTAAGGTAAATTAATGGATATAGTTTGAAAATCTAAAATTGTCCTATGTATTAACAAAATGAAACGTTGAAGTAAATTTATAATATCATAAGGCAAGGTAAGAGATTTACATGACGTGTCGATCTTTCGAGACTTAGCGTTACTGTAAGGACGAGTCATGCTTCCGATAAAGTGACAATGAACGTAACCAACGTAATTTTTTTTCTAGTTTCAATTTCTATTTTGCGTAAGTACTTAAGGTAAATTAATGGATACAGTTTGAAAATCTAAAATTGTCCTACGTATTAACAAAATAAAACGTTGAAGTAATCTAAATCCTAAACCCTAAACTTTGCGTAACAATGACTAATTGGACCATCAATAGAAATAGGGCCTGGACAGGCCCAAAGATGTTAATACTTGGAAATAACATGCCCAATTGGTACTAACTTGAAGAACGTTATATAACACAACTCCATTAAAAACACCGTACATATACAGATTCTGCAGATATAACATATGATATCTTGATGAGGGAGATCAATGCAAAAAGGTCAACATTTCTCGATGAGGAGGGTTTTGTTCCGAAGTTGAAAGGCCAACTAGTTTCTGGTGGTGAGATCATATCGCTTGACAATATCGTTACCGTACGATCTTTCGCGCAGGAATACGTTAACGACGGGAGGGATACAATTCCTATTGATCTTGTCATGGAGCCTTTGGAAGAAATTTAGAATCATGGAAAGAACCAAGTACATTCAAGATTACAATTTCAATTAGACTATAGACTTATCTACTTTGATCTGTTTTTCATAGATTTTTTACACAAAGGCCATGGATCCTTTTGCACTTTGAAAATTATTTGATATTCATATCATTTACATTTTGGACACATATTGCACTAAGATATTCATATTCATATCCTTTTGCACTTTGAAAATTATTTGATATTCATATTCATATCATATTGCACTTTAATTTTTTCAATCTTTCCTGCTAATAATGAAATGTGTTGGACAAGTGTTTTAAGACTTGTTTGACATTGATGATGAATAGTTTGTGAATTTGTTGTTGTGAAAATAAATCAGATGCCGTGCGGCAAATCAAATACTAAGATACTTTTTATTGTAATGCTCTTGCAATAACCCATATAACATGCAGAAAACTGGTTGGCAGTGGACATGTCCCTCTACCGATGTGGCAATAGATCAGGTGCCGTGTGGCAACTCAAATGCCAATATACTCCAATGATATGGCAATAAGCCGATTGCCGCACGACATCTGGTATCCAGTGAGTCTGTTAATGCCTACTGCTGCGGCAATCAATAAGATACCGTTCGGCAACATGAACACTAAAGTGTTGGATTCCAACCTATGCAATATATTTCATTCTAATGCCCTGGCAATAAATCATATGCCGTGCTAGAAAATAAGACAACGTAAATTCCAACTACAAATAGCCGACAAAACTCAAGAATGGATAACCAAAGTTGCATTACAATTCCATCCTATCATCGAATTCACCAAAATAAGACGGCATAAATTCCAACTACAAATAGCCGACAAAAATCAAGAATGGATAACCAAAGTTGCATTACAATTCCATCCTATCATCGAATTCACCAAAATAAGACAGCATAAATTCCAACTACAAATAGCCGACAAGTGCGTTCAATCTGAATCAATCGCTTTCCTATCAATGCTATGATATTCATCAATATCAGAAGCATCATCGGAATCATCAGAAGTTTTAAGCCTAAAACTGGGCAATCTGAAGAAGTCATATGACTTCTTCACTAAATTTAACTCGAGACCCTCCTACTCTAACTATGTCGGCATCTGAGATATCCGGGAGTGCAACGTAGAAGTCTATCACGATCTTCCGATGGTACTCCTTTGGAGTAGCAAAGAGTTTACCCCAATTGCGCATCTTACAAGCTTCATCCAGAAAGGGGTAGCTGTTTGGTTCTACTGTGACACCCCCTTCCAGGCCATACAGTCTTGTTACCCAGCAGGTGCCTTCGTTTCGCGTACACCAACGTCAACTCATTGGTTGTTGGGTTTTTCTTTGTATTGATTGCTTGCTTAGTTGATGCAGGAGCATGCTTTCGTTTAGGTGCCATCGACACAAATGACCAGAATAAAAAAAAACAAGTTAACTGATTAGTGTCGATAGTTGAATACAACAATAGCTTAAAGAAGCAACAACGCCTAGAAAGAAATAATATTAAAGAGACCCCTGCTGCTTTGAATCATAGTCAAGGAAAAGTCCATCCATAAATTCAGAAATGGAATTTATATGCACACTATCATTTAGCAATAGTCAGAAACAAAAACCCATGCCAAAAGCCAAAACAGTCATGGACTAGAGACTTTGGAACCCGTCATTACCGCTAACGCATCTCAATCAGGACTGATGTAGTAGCATCATCCGGAGCATAATAAATTCAGCAACATTGATTCCAGAAAACTGAGCTACCTATTCTTTACTATTCCCCCTAAGCTAATTACCGAGTAGAATACATAGACCAAGTGTCAAACTAGGTACCTTCTCTAGCTCAACCATGCCAACAACCAGAGCAGTCACGCCTGGTATCATGGTACGAAGGCCTATGTTTAATTCAAGATGGAGATTTCTTTCCAAAAACTTTTATCCATGATCCACCAAATTCAAATTTATATGCACACCATCATTAATCAGGGAAAATTTTTAGGGTTCTTGGATGTTAAAATTGGAGAAAATTTTCCAATACTTGCAGAGCCTAAAGACGTAATCGATTCAAGTAAGACCAAGACATATATATTTCAGACATCAATTCTGCTCGAAATACTCTAAATTTTTCAAAGAGCTGGAAACTAAAACGAAATCAAAACTTGAAAAAGAGACGAGTGAAATCTCTTACCTTTGAGAGCGCGACGTGTTGAGGAACACGAAGTAAAGAAGCGGCGCCGATAGAGACGTCGGAGGAGAACAGGCGGCGGAGAGGAAGAAGAAGACGCAGCAGACGTGAAGAAGAAGACGCAGCTTACGGAGGAAGAAGAAGACGCTAGGGTATATTTGGAAGTTTAAATATAAATGAAAATTTAATTATTAGTAATAGTTAAATTTGAATAGGGGTATAATTGTATATTCATATTTAATAATAAAATATAATTATGATAATATAATTTGTGAGATCGTACCCGTTGATCATCTAACGGTGACCTGTATTCAGGTTGGTACGAAGTCGACCTGAGAATTTATGCAAATGACGTTTACTTACATGCAAAAGTTAGAACATCCGAAGAATTTATGCAAATCTTGATGTTTTTGCATCAGTGTCAAGATGTGATGAAAGATCACTTCGTACAAATTCACATTTTACAGGTTCTTCATCACTTTTGTTATGTTTTCATTAATTTGGGGGACCTTTTTGTAATTTTCTTAATTTGGTAACGTCTAGGGTTTGCTATTTATAAATACTTGTTAGTCGTTTTTGTCACACAGTTTTGATATTGAATAAAAATTCAAAGTTTTCTTCCATATATGTCAATGTTCAATAAGTTTGTGAAATAAACGAATATTAGTATTAATTTTTCGATGTTAAATGATGCTTATTTATAATGAATGCTTGTTTACCAGCATCCATGATGCTTAGTTTTCAGACTGATGCTTAATTTACAAAAAGATGCTTGATTTTTCGCTGCTTGATTTTCAAAAAGATGGTTGATTTTGAATAGCGGAGTTTTGTCAGTTCATCGCATTTTGAAGAAGGGACTGTTCGAATGATGCTTGCTATGTGGAGAAAGAAGGGTTTGACAGATTTGTTGAGTAATTAGCGTGAATGATTCTATCAATCAGTTTATCTAATGCTTATATAATTTTTTTGTTGAATATACAAATAACATAAATAGTTGAGGGTGTATTAGGAAACTCATACAAATATACACTATTTTGCACTAGGAAAGAAAGTATATATCACCGGTGTGTAGAAAAGTATTTGAGATGGTACTAGTTTGGCATTCACTGTATTTTTTATCCTAAAGAAACTATAGTACTTAACAGTGTTGTCAATTCCGGCGAGATCCCGCGCGATTCCGGTGCGGTTTGGCACTTGGGCGGGATTGACGTGCCCATCCCGGAAAGCATAGCATCCCGGACAAAACCCGAAAATCCCAGGCGGGATTGCAACCGGGATCCCGGATATCCCGGGCGGGATATTAAAGTTTGGGGGTAAATTGGCATTTACCCCAATTAAAACTTAATACATTACACATTTACAAAGTTTAAGCCCATTTTTCTTCAATTTCTGATTTTCTACCCGTTAATTGAGTTATTTCTAAGGTTTTAAGTTTATGTTATAATGTATTGTATATTATATATTAAATTTCAGTATCCCGGTCATCCAGGTAGCGCGATCCCGCTATCCCATTTTTTTGGTTGAGCGCGACGCGACGCTATCCGGGATTAACAACACTGCTACTTAATCTATGCGGATTCAGGTCCTCGACATCTATCTGTAAACTCTGAGTCGTTACCTTACTCGTTTTAATTTGGACACCGAAGCACCACGGTTTAGGGTTGAAATTAATATTTGGGCTGTTTATGGTTTTGGGCCCCTAAAGTTTAAAATTTTGTTTGGAGTTTGCTGAAACATCGTGTAGAGGGTTTTGATAGAACCAACCAGTAAACCACGTCCCTCCAAGTCCACTACACGCTGTTAAGGTCCATACTTCCATCCAAATAAAAGAATGTTGACACACGCGAAACCCAATATTGTGGACACCCAATGGGCCAGGCCCAACTATAAGTATCTGTCGAAACCCTAATTTCCAATCATGTATAAATAGGACAATGGTATACAGTGACCATTTCCATCAACAAACTGAATCTCATTACTTCTGTATATCTTTAATCAATCGAAAAAGCTTCAGTTTTCTCTGTAACTTTCTCTCTTTCATTACTCGGGTTTCTTGATTATAGTATTTCTGAGTGCATTAGCATCCTGTATCAATTTCTCAGTTTGATTGAAAATCACTGAGAAAATATCGAAAAGGAATGCAAAATTAACGTGTTTTCGGGCACTTGTGGACACGCAGATCTTTGATTTTTCGCATTGGGTTCCTGCGTTTTCTCGTAGGTTCCATATTTTGTTTTCAGTAATCGTGTTTGTTAAATCTAGTTAGTCTGTTGATTTGAATGCTCGATGATGATTCATTTGCTTTAACCACACCGAATAGAAATACTGATGTGTTGAGGAAATCATGACTTGGCTTCCTTTCTGGAATTGCTTGGTTATTGCTTTATGAATCTCTTCTATATCTTGATCTGTTAATGACTATTGGATTATCACTATTAATCTAATCTTCATTTCTTTCTAGATATAGATCAGATTAATTCTGTGACTGAGCTTAGTACGATTGTCATAGTTGTTTCATGACGGAATTTACCCATCGGTTTTTTCATGTGGATTAAATAATGGCCTTTTTCTGAGAGCTTTTCTTTTGTAATCTGTCATTGGAAGTTATTTTATTTTATTTCATTTTATTTTATTTTTATTTAATTAGATAATGTTTTCTCAATTTTTTTATTCATTCTGATTCTGATTTATTGGGAAGTGGGGAGTTTTTTTTTTTTTTTGGGTTATTTGGTTCTGACTTCTTATAGTACAATTTTTCATAATCCAATCAGTTCACAACAAGACTTAAATAAGATTGCTGAAGTGATATTATTTTACGGAGCATCATTAGCTTAGCGACTATCACAACAAGATTTAATAAGGTTACTAGTGTTTCCCTTGAGGCCCAAACACTAGTAACCCTAATTACCAGAGTCTTTTCTCCAATATAATGGCTGGTTGTCTCAATCCCCAATTCTTACCCCCTACTCGTTTCTTCTTCCTTTTCGTATGAAAATCACTGACGAATTCACAACCAGTATTGTTCAATTGAATCTCTAGTTCATCTGATTCATGTAAAAAAAGCTCAATTTTTAGTTTTAACCATTGATTATATTATACATCACGCGCAGCCTTAAGATCGCCTTCCACAATCTATGAATGGAAGCGTTTTGAGTCATAGCCGCGCTATATTAAATCCCATCCACAAACACGCATGAATTCTCATCTACATTCTGTACATGTGAGTTTTCGAGTTTGTGTTTATGGTTTCTTCTCAAGGGTTTTCCTTTTGAAGATCTCCATTTCTTACCCAGCTGAATGAATCTGGAGGCTTCTTGCTGATCCAAAAATGGATTGCGAAACGTATGTCTCTAAGATTTAGTTGGGAACAATACTACTTTTCTGTTTGGTTTTTCTGATTATTGATTTTGTTAAAATTGGTATGTGCTGTTTGTGGATTAAGTGTGTGTTTACAGATGCTTTTAATTGTGCCTTTTTATCTGCTTCTGGATTTTTTCATTCACCATTTTTCATAAAAGTTTTAAAGTTTATTTTAACAAAAAGTTACCATCAGATAAAAAGTAGTTTAAAATTATAAAAGCAGAAGTTTTAGCTTGTATTTTCAAATGCTTAAAAAAGTGTTTTTATAATTTTAAAGTAGTAAAATCATTTTTTTAGTGTTTTATATTATAATTTTGCTGCAACTTTTCTGAAAAAAAGTATGTAACTTCAATAGCTAATTCTTAAGTATTTTTTTTTTTCAATTAAAAATAACTAATTGAATTAATTTTTGCAAACACTAAAATTTTTGATTTTACAATTTTAAGTTATTTTATATATGATATATCAAACACTACTTACTTTTTCTTAAAATCAATTTTAATCAATTTTCATTATAAGGTGATAAAAAAATACAAGTAAAAGCATTTGCAAACACACACTTGGTGTTTGTAAAATTTAATTTAGTTGTTTTTAATTAAAAAAAAAAAAGCTAGTCCAGAGAAGTTGCACAAAGCAGAAGTTGTGATATATATATTTTTTTTTGAACAAGTAAAATTTCATTAATGAAATAAGAAAAGGAGCTCAAAGCTCAATACAAGGTACAGCAGTACACAGTAAACTAGCACAAAGAAATTACTCCCTCTATTTCAGAAAAAGTGTTACATTTTACTATTCTGCGGTCAACTATCTCTGTGTTTGACTATAATTTACTCTTAAACGATATTAATAAATAAATTATTAAAATTATATAATAAAAATTTAGTAATTAAATTTTTATTATATGATTTTATTAAATTATTTACTATTATCGTTTATGAGTAATTTGTGGTCAAATTCGAATACAGTTGACCGGTCAAAGTCAAAATGTAACACTTTTTTGAAATTGAGAGAGTATAAGATTTCTTCATAATCAAATGGTAAAGAAAGAAATCTATGTGAATCCTTTGTAAATTGATGGCATAGATCATTCCGACGTATATGCTGGACTTTAAAATCAGAGAAATGAGAAAGAGTTTGACGAACTGCAGCATACACATTATCATTGGAAGCTCTAGTAGTAGTTTTTTGTTGGAGATTTTTAACAACCAGTAATGCAGAGCTATAAACTATTTTACAAGACTAAAGGGGGGTGAATAGTCTTTTAAAACTTTTGTCGATAAAAACTATTTTCAGATATCTGAATAGATATCTGATACTTAGAATCAGAGCGCGGAAGACTTAATAAAGATAAGTGCAGCAACAGTTAATATGTGTGTGTTGCTGAAATGTAAATACAGAAAGGTAAATAACACAGCAAGTATAGTGGTATCTGGAGGTGGCGTAATCCTCCAACTAATCCACTTCGATCTATCAGAGACCTAGAATTCACTAGAACAGATAATTGAGTTCACCTTATAATAATCGTATTCTAAGATTCTTAACAATTGGTTTCCAACCAAATGTTCCCCCTGAGTTGTTCCCAGACTTTCACAGCCAAGTACTTCCTATACTCAGAAATCTTTGAGTTATTCCCTAGCTTCCCAAGCTAAGTACTTCCTATACTCAATAACCTTGGAGTTATTCCTTAGTTTCCCAAATCAAGTACTTCCTATACTCCGATAAGTTTGGAGTTATTCCCTGATTTTTCAAACTAAGTACTTCCTGTACTCCACGCCAGTTATGGTGTTGGTTTTGGTTTGAGTTGTCAGATGAGCTTCTTTAATAACTTATTCAGTTATTCAGATAGCTCTGTGAATCAAGGTACTTAATACACTTTACAGCGTATGGTATCTTGTTCGATTTTACTGACCCAAGTCTTATGATATCTGTTTAAGAGAATGAATCTCAGATAGTTGATCTTTAGGATCAGGACACTTAGAACTTCAGTGTTACTCAAGATCAAATGCTTTGGTCGCAACAGAAAGCTTTGTGAGTAAGTAAGTTGCTTTGAGAGAGTAAGATGTTGACGTGCTTTTATGCGATCAAGGTGTGTCTAAGGTATCTTCTCAAGCAAGCCTAAGTGTTGATATTTATAGATGAATTTAAGCCGTTTGAATAGTATCCGTTTAAATTCAAACTATTGATATCTGTATAATCAGAGTGTGTCTTGTCTTCTTCTTGGAAGTCGCTGCTTTTATTCGACATCTCCGTCTGCGCATTAAATGCATCAGACTATACTCTTTGTCCTGTAGTGTCAATGGAACTATGCTTTATATCAGAGACTAGTGTTATCTGATTCTTTGCACGTCCTTATCTTCAATCTTCAGATACCACTTGTATTTATTGAAACAACTTTGTTTGCAATATATATGTTTCTTTTCGTAAACGTGGTTAAAGCTCAAGGTATCCGAGAATAGATATATGGACACTTTCCTTGTTTTCAGATATGTCTCTTATTTCTCGATATCTCTTGTGACAGCTTTGTTTAAAACTATTCGTGTCTTCAAGATATCGGCTAAGGTATCCGAAAAGCCAAGAATCTTGTGCGCTTTCTTCAAGTCTTCAATGTCGTTGAGCTTCACTCGGATGTCTTCTTCTTCTCTTTTCATAAAATAAAAATTACATTTTGAGACCTAACATCCTATACAAGATTAGCTAGACTATCATACTTAGTGAGTTTCCTCTTTTACAATGTTCAAGTGAACCAAGAGTACTAATCACCTTTCTGAGACTAAGATAAGTCATCATGTTACTGATCAAAACTAAACAGATATTCTTAACAAAAAATCTAACAAAATTCCTAACAAATTTCTCAAGAAATTTCCCAACAAATTTCCCAACAAATTTCCCCCTTTTTGATCAGTCAACGATGACTATCTTTACCTATTACAAATATGAGTGAACAATCCAACACTTAATCTTTTCATAAGATCTTCAAATTAATTTAATTAAGTGCAGAAAGTAGACATCAACCAAATCACAAGGTGTGATCTTTGCTGACAAGTTATCTTTTATAGAATACTATATGAGAGTAAGTTCTTCAGATAAGTTACAACTAAAGATTACAGATAACTTTAATACATGATACAGTTAAGCTCAGCCAGCAAAAATACAAAACTACATAGTAAATTAGGACAACAGGAGTGACCAAGCTCCAAGTAAACATCCTAATAAACTAGTCTTCAAGTCTTCAACAGTGTTTCTGTGGATCAGTCTGTAAATTTCCTATCTCCAAACCTTTTGATGTCATCAGAATAGTCATAGAGAAGAGTTCTGACAAGCATCTCTGTGTCTCTAGCAAATCCACAGACCTCTTTGTAGGTTTTGGTAGGATTTTTCTTGGCAAAATGCTTGACCCATAGGTACTTTCCCCACTTCCAGGCATGCTCTATTCTGATATCTGAAAGCTTGAAGTATTCATAGATAATCTTCAGATATCTGATGTCACCCTTGTATTGATCTTCAGTTAGATAGAACGATTCATAGGGTTCCACAGCGAGTCTTGGTCTTGTGCCTGTTCCAGTAATGTTCAGAATTTTGTGCACATCATCTGGCTTTCCATATGGACATTCATCAGAGAGGTCCTTTCTCATGGCTTCAGTTCTCTTGACAATTTCAAAATCTAACCATGCTTTGATATGATTGGTGTTGATCAAGGTAGGTTTATCTTTTTTCCATGCCAAAAGTTGTTTATGGATTGGTTCTGGAAATCTTGAATTTACCAATAGATGCTTAAGTTCCAGAATCCAATAGCCATTTTTCTGATTGATGCACTCAGAGAGAGGAATCATTGTCATACTTCACATACTCTATTTTGGCTTCTTCCGCCCGAGTGGAAGTTGACTTTGTCTTTGCTCGCCTCACCGTTCCTTCTCTGTCTTGAATTCTCTTTGGGGTTGTTGCTTGAAGAACTACCACCCTGGATAGACTTGGTATTTCCAGAGGGTGTTTTAGCTGCTAGTGGCTTTGCAGCTATGGGCCAGTTAGGCTTTCAATTTTGCTTTTTCTGTGAAGAGGAGCTTCATCTTCTTCAGTTTCCTCATCATTATCAAGATTAGATCTTGTGAGAGTTTTACAACCTTCTTCATTGCCCATGGACTTGATTTGATCTTCTTCTTCTTCTTCAGAAGATTCATCAATCCCTTTAACTTGTCTTCTCCTTGGAGCCTTGGTACTCCTTGGAGGTTTCTGTGCCATGGCCCTTGTTATCATTTTGGTTCATTCAGTAGGTTTCTGGGAAGCAGCTACTATTTGCAAAGCAGCTTGGCTTGAGGAGGGTTCATTGATTCTGAGTGGTGGCTGGGAAGTTTTTCTTCTTCCTTTCTGAGCCACACCAGCTCCAGATCTCTTTTTGTTTGCTTCTCCTTCTTCCCATTCCCCCTGACTTTGAGGTCCAGATTTGTACATTCTTTCCCCCTTAGTCATTGTTGGCTGACTCAATCTCATAAAGGAATCTGAGAGAGAGTTGAAGTGCCCTTGTAAATAATTATAGGCAGTGACCAACTTCTGAAGTTCGGCTTTGAGCTCCTGATTTTGCTTGATAAGTCCATTGTCATTATCAGTGAGCTCTGCCAATGGGCCTAGGATGGCATCTGCTTTTCCAGCAGTGTAACTTGCCTCTTGAAAAGCTTTTTCAGCTAAAGACGCATCATCGTCCCTTATCATTCCCAGATCTTTCTGAGCAATGACTATGCTAGTGGTTCTCTAAGTGATGAGCTCAGTGAACTTCCTCATTTCAGAGGGGACGGAGGCAATTACTTCCTTGTTCTGTGAAGACATCTCCTTTTTAAGTTGTGTCAAGATTGACACTGCTCATGTATTCATGGAGTGGACGTTTGGCGGTTCTTGAATATTGTAGGAGCAATCTTTCCTTTTCAAGTGAGAAACCGATAAATGTTCATTGCGTTACGCCAAAGTCTTGTCTTCTTCATCATCTGAGTAATCAGCCCAGTGATCTTCATCCTCTTGGACATTTTCATCGATTGTATCGAGTCCAGCAACCATCTCAGAGATTGGTTTCTTTCCTTTCTGGGAGGAGGATGGTACTTCTTTTGAAGATGATGCAGCCTTAGCATCATGCTTGACTTCAGATACTTCTTCAGTATCGAGATCTTTGGTGATATCATGCACAACATCCCGTAGCTCTTTAACCTCAGAGTAAGCAATCATTTCTTGTAAGTACTGATCTTGTAGTTGATCAAGCTTGTCTCTGGATTTAGCTATTTGATCTTCCAGTTGAAGATGGAGTAGTCGTTGTTCTTCTTCCAACAGTTGTCTGAGTTGAGCACTTCTGGTTTGAGTGTTTAATATTTTCTGATTGGTTTCTTCAGAAAGCTCAACTACTTTTTCAGTAGTAACTGCGTGTTGGTTAGAAGATGGATAAGTAGATTTCTGAGGAGATGGAGACGGAGATTTCTGTGAAGTCTTCTCAGTTTGCTTTTCAGCAGCTGAGGCATTGTTTCTCTGTGAAATTCCTCCGGTCCCTGGTGCAGGGGCATCATCATCATCCTTTTTGTCGTCATCCTTTTGGTGATGGTCAGTGGGAGGTTCATCAAAGTAATTTTCATTCATTTCTTCCTCCTCATCATCTTCAGATACAAGATTGATCACTTCCGGGATAGTGATCTTCTGCCCATTAACTTCTTCTTGTTCAGAAGGTATAAATTGCAGAGTCTGGGGCAGGACTGGCTTGAATGCCATCTGTAATCTTGTCTGACCATCTGCCTGTTCAAAGGCATGTATCAAACTATGCGCCACTTCTTTGGAGAAATCCTTATGCAATAAGGTCGCAACTGTGTACTGTTTGATAGGGAACATTGCATGGATGTAAGTCTCCAAGTCAAGAGCTCGTGCTCGTCTGATTGGTTGATCTGTGATTCTCAATATTTCAGAGAGATCAGAGCACCTTAACTTCTGCCATTTCTTGAAGCATTGAATATGCTTTGGCAGGGTGTGAGCTTTGAAGAAGTGAAGTAGGTCCCTTGTCTCTTCAATGGGAACCTGCTTTGCATCTGTTTGAGCCTGAAAGAAAGAGTTGTGAGTGAGCTTCAAAACTTTTGTAGATATCTGAGTAGAAGTGTAGTTTAGTTTCTGTGTTACCTGAGTAAGTACTTCAGGCTCAGAGACTTGTTCTACTGAGACAATTGGTGTCTCAGATATCTTGTTGTGAGGTGGAGACTTTGAAGTCTGGTTCTCAGCAACCTTTCTTTCTCGAACCTGAGAGGAATACAATACTTAGGAAATAGTTTGAAAGAATCTATGCATAAATATGCTTTTAATGAATTCTGATTTGTGCTACTTACTTCCTCAAAAGGAAGCTCAGATTCATTTTTCTCAGAAGCTTGTGCAGTTTCTGGTGTTCTTTCGAGTGATGTTGCCTTGGGGGCTTCATCAATTTCCATTGATGCAGGGGAAGTCGCAACTTTATCCCCTAGCATTTCTACTTCTGAAATAGCCTGTAAGTAGAAAGTATTGAATATTAGAAGAGATAAAAGATAACCCAAGATGAAGAATACTTGTCACTTGATTGTCATATACCTTCATGTTAGAAGGCTCAGTGATGTGTTCTTCAGAAACCTTGTTGGTCTCTGGGTTTGTCTCTGGCATTTCTGCCTTATCTTCTTCCATCTCAGTTGGAGCCTGTTAGAAACATTTTTTAACATGAATGAGCACATTAACATTTTTACTGAAAAATTAGTTCTCTTTAAGAATCATTTACCTGTGGCACAGGCTCAGATTTCTCAAGAGTTGAGGTTGAAGGGACCTCTTTTTCAGTATCTGAGGCAAGCTTCTCAGCTTCCTCTTGTTTCTGCGTTTCTAACTCAGCGTGAGCAGTTTCAGGCTGATTGGTCTCTGGAACTTGTGACCTTTCTATACATTGGTCGTCTTGTCCCAGTGCAGTTTCTTTGTTTGAAGTTTCTGGTACTTCACACCTTTCCTGAGTATGCAACTTAGTTGCCTCCCCTGGTTGATCATTCTGAGTAGATGTCTCAGTTTGATCCCTCTCAGTGAGTTGGGGAACCTGCTCATTTGCAGGATTTTCTTCAGCATACTGTATTGCTGGTAATTCGAAATGGAGTTCATTTACCATTTCATCAACCACTTGTGGCTGTTGTGGTTGTGCGGAAGCGTAAGATTGATCAAGAGAATGTTCTTCCGATTTTAGATGTGGCGTTTCCATCAAGATTCGCCAAAGACTAAAATACCACTCATCAGGGCTTTTTGAAGTTGTGCAAGAGAAACATTCCCTGATGATGTGTTTGCACCAACAACCTTTGCTATAGGTTCAGCAACCTGTGGTGTAGGTTCTTCTTCAGATACCTTACCACCAGTTACTGTTTCAGTAACCTTAGCCCTCTTTGTTCTTTCTAGGACTTGAGAGATGACTAGTTCATCATCTTCATCGTCAGAGCTCTCATCAGCATTGGGAACTGATTGGTCCATTATTCCTGCGGTTTCTGCAGATGGGGCTTGGTGCTTTTCACCACTTTTGGCAGCATTTATGAGTTCATCAGCAAGGCTTTCTGCATTAGTCGCAACATTTCTGAAAGCACTTTCTCTTGTTGAGTCTACTTGTTCAGTAGTTGATAACTCTTTTGCAGCATTGATGAGTTCATCTGCCTTTATCAGTTCATCGGCAATGCCTGCAGATATCTGAGAATTGACAACCTCTTTGGGTGTGTCTTCTGATTTGCCAGCAGACTTCTTTCTTGAAGTTCTGGGCTTCTTGGTCGCAACCTTTTCTTCAGATATCTTTTCAGACTTTCGCTTCTTAGGACCTTTCTGAGACCCAGTAACCTTTTTCATCAAATTTGTATACTCATATTTATAGAGTAAGTTATTGTTGGCTATTTCAAAGCCTCTCGAGCTCAATGCCAAGCTTTTCCAAAGAAGTAGCATATCTTCGACCATATCCTACGGTGGCCTTCGCTCAGCTAGTCCTTTGGTAATCTTAGGCTCAAAGCCTTGAATCTTCTTCACAAACTTCGAAAAGGCATTTTCCCGCTTAAAAGGGTTTTCCAAATTTTGTCTTGTTGATTCAAGAAGAACATCATCATCCACCGTTTCGCTTATCCGTCAAGACCTCCTTGTAGACCATCAAAGCATCTGTGAAGAATGCAAGCCAGTACATCCCAGTGAACCATTAGATGTCTGGTTCGGATGCCAGCAAGCTTGAACTCAGTGGGTGTATCTGATTTTTCAAGATCACACACGTCACTGTAAAGTTCTTTAACACCTTCAAGGAGTTCCTCATCCTTGGTGTTTATTTCAAAATCCTTTCCAAGATTTTGAAACTCAAACAACTTACAGAAAGTTGTTAAGTCCTGAAGGATTTCCTTTCCTTGGACTGAGGTTTTGATAGACACTATTTCAAAGGCCTTGAAAACACATGAAATAATCTCGAGTTGTTGTAAAATTCCAACACATCGAGTGATGAAATTCCACTTGGGCGAGCAGATAGAAAACCCTTGATTTGTGCCTTTTCAAGCATGTCAAGAATCAATTTTCTATCAGTTTGGTTCTCTATTGCAGCAGTGAGGTAATCCTCAACCATGGCACCACCCCAAATCATTCTGTGACTTGAAGTCCAATGGTCGATTAAAACTCCTACCAAATGGTTGTTTACAATAACCAACTCGTGCTTGCTTTTCAAAGCAGTGGAGGTTTGGGATTTCGTGTTGAAGAGTTCTTGGAGGCCATCTCTTTATATAGTGTAGGATTTGAAATTGGTGTTTGAAAGAGATTTGATTCGGTGATTCTTTTCGTAAAACTTAATCTTGATTTCAGAGATTGTAGAGGTTTGCAGAGAATCAAGAGAAGGATTTGCTATTTTTCAGAAGATGAATTTCGGATTAGGCAAAAGTGATTTCATTTGCCAAAATCCTATATATATAGCAGTTGAATCCCAATGCATAAATACATACAAATTGATTTTGTGTATGCGTATCCGTGATTTGCAAACAAAGCGTGAGCAAAAGCTAGTTCGGCATTAAATGCTTAGTGGGCCATGTCTCAATTTCAATACCCACTATTTATCGTGAATTAATTTCCACCGCATGATCAATCGCTTAATTTCATCGAGGGTCACCATTGCTTATTCAAGAATGATCACAATCAACAAGTGTAATTGTGCCCATTTAATGAATTTTGGCGACTTGCTATCCGAATCACAATTGTATGACCAAGGACACCGTCAGATCTCAACTGCTTTTATACTTAGGATTTTTCCAAGTTTTTCATCAAGATAGAAATAATGCGAGTTTCAAGAGAGTAGTTGATCGCAGATAGTTATACTATTCTCTTTGTGTTCCCTGCTTATAGAGTGATTCGGATATCCGAGTTCCGCCTCGTAGATCTTAAGCTATCTTTTGCTCTTTAGCCTTTTGACTTACGGATACCTGCTCCAGCTTTTCTTTCTTTCTCTTTACGGATACCTTCCAGATACCTCTTCTCTGGATGCCCGCTCCAGATACCTCTTCTCTGGATGCCTGCTCAGATACCGAACTCTTCGTTCATTGGTAGTTCCATTAGTCCAAGACTATGTCTTAAGGCTAAGAATCTACTTTCTTGTAGTGGCTTAGTGAAGATATCCGCAAGTTGGTCTTGAGTACAATCTTGAGTATCTCTATATTGCCCTTTTCAACATGGTCTCTGATGAAGTGATGTCTAACATCAATGTGCTTTGTTCTGGCATGAAATTTAGTATTATGTGTAATCGCAATAGCACTTGTGTTGTCACAGAAAATGGGAGTTTTCTTCTCATCGAGTCCATAGTCTTTAAGTTGTTGTTGTATCCACGTAATTTGTGTGCACAACAACCAGAAGAATATATTCAAATCTGTGGTAGAAGTTGCAATTGAGTTTTGCTTCTTGCTAAACCATGAGATAAGTCTAGTACCCAAACGCAAGTTCTCGAGGTGCTTTTCCTATCAAGCGTTGATCCAAAGATAATCGGCGTCGAGTACCCACTAAACTCAATCCACTTTCTTTAGGATACCACAATCCTACATCTATCCCTTTACATACCTTAATATTTTCATAGCAATGTTGTAGTGTGTTTGCATTGAATTTGTCTGAAATCTAGCACATACTCCAACGGCATATTGAATATCAGGTCTACTTGCAGTGAGGTAAAGTAGTGAACCTATCAATTTCCTATACTTATGTTCTTCAACACTTTTATCTGATTCAGTATAGGTCATTTTGGTTTCAATGCTCATAGGTATCTTAGCATTCTTTCGTAAGGCTTAAGATTGAATTTTGTGAGCATATCTTTCGCATACTTTGTTTGACTAATGAATATTCCATCATTGAGTTGCTTGACTTGCAATCCTAGGAAATAATTCAATTCTCCCATCATGCTCATCTCAAACTTGTTTTTCATGAGATTTGCAAAGTCATCACAAAGTTGCTTGTCCTTAGATCCAAATATAATGTCATCAACATATACTTGAACTAAGAGTAGTTTCCCGTCATGATTTAATGTAAATAAAGTTTTATCAACTTCACCTTTCTTGAAACCACTTTCCAGAAGGTACTTGGCCAAAGTGTCATACCATGCTCTTGGAGCCTGTTTTACCCATACTGAGCTTCAGAGTTTATAGACCATTCTACTTTCTGAGGAAACTTCAAAGCCAGGTGGTTGCTCAACATAAACTTCTTCTGCAAGTTCACCGTTTAAGAATGCGCTTTTGACATCTATCTGATAAACTTTGAAATCTTTATGAGTCAGAAGGCTAGAAAGAGTCTTATTGCATCCAATCTGGCAACTGGTGCATATGACTCGTCAAAATCTAAGCCTTCAGTCTGAGTAAATCCCTTGGCAACCAATCTTGCTTTGTTTCTGTTTATTTCACCAGATTCATTCATCTTGTTTCTGAAAACCCATTTAGTTCCAATCACAGATATTCCTTCTATAAATGGAACTAGTTTTAATTTTGTTTCTCTCAAATTGATCCAATTCTTCCGCATTGCGTAGATCCATCTTGGTCTCCTAGTGCTTCTTCTATATTTTAGGTTCAATATTCGAGATGAAACATCCAAAGAGAGAGTTAGCGAGCCTATTGCTCTCCTAGTCCTAACACCCTGATTAATTGGTCCAATTATATCCTTTGTAGGATGATCTTTGATCCATCTCATCATAGGTTTAGTGCTAGTAGGATCAATATCTAAGTGATCTGAATGTGAATCACTAAGATTTTGATTTGATACTTTTTCAGTATCTGAGATATCTGACATATGGGAAATGTCATGGATATCTGACACTTTTTCAGTGTTAGAGATATCTGGAACATGCATTTCAGCAATCTTATTTTCAGATACCTCTTCATGATGAAGGTTCTCAGTAACCTGTTCCATTTATGGAAAACTCATAGGAAATTCCTCATCATGTCTGAGTCATCTTGTTGTTACTAGTTTTTCAAGCTTTTCACGCCGAGTCATCCTCACTTTCCATAATGATGTTTCTCCTTTCTAAGGATTCTTCTTTAGAATCCTCAAGAATAGTTCTTTGAACCTTTCCGAGTTCATCAATAGGAGGTTTTTCTTATTTCCTTCATAGAATACAACATGAATTGATTCTTCAATTTTCTTTGTTCTTTTGTTGTAAACTCAGAGGCTTTCTTTGCTTGTGGAATAGCCAAGAAAAACACCTTCATCTGCCTTTGGTTGAAATGTTCTCAGATAATCTTTCCCATTGTTTAGAACAAAACATCTACAACCAAATACTCTCAGATGTTTGATATTAGGGGGTCTACCAACCAAGATTTCATAGGGGGTCTTGTCATGGTGTTTGTTTATCAAACATCTGCTACGAGTGTAGCAGTGTTTACGACTTCAACCCAATAAATTTCACTTATTTCAAAGGTCGCCTAGCATTGTCCTTGCAGCTTCTTTAAGGGTTCTGCTTTTCGCAACACCATTTTGTTGAGGTGTTCTTACAGGAAAGTTGGTGTTGTATACCTTGCAGTACAAAACTCCTTTATGTCTTGGACAAACTCAAGACCATGGTCATTCTGATCAGAGATACCTTGTCATTTTCATGACTTCAAGCTTTTTCAAAGAAGTTTGGTATCTCCACCGCATCGATTTGTGTTTCGTAAAGACAACCCAAGTGAATCTTGAGAAGTCATCTAACAACTGACCATATTTCTTTCCTGCATAACTAGTTACAGATGATTCAAAAAGATCCATATGTAGTAGTTGCAGTGGTCTAACACTAGAGTGTCTGATTTTGGACTTGAAAGAGATCTTAGATTGTTTCCCCATCTGACATGCAGAACAGATACCATCCTTTCTGAAAGATGTTTTGGGAAGGCCATCCACTAATTCTTTCTTGGCAAGTTTGTTTAGAGTTTTGAAGTTCAAGTGACTCATTCTTTTGTGCCATAACCAGTGCTCTTCTGTGTGACCAGATTGACTCACCATGAGACATTCTTCAGTTGTGGCAGATGCCCAATCGGCAACATAAAGACTGCCTTTCCGCCGAGCAACCAAGACTGTCTGCTTTGACTCATTGTCAATTAGTTTGCAGTATTTTGCTTTGAATTTTACAGTAAAACCTTTGTCTGCAAAATGGCTCATGCTAAATACATTATATTTCAAATCCTTAACATGCAATACGTCAGTGATTGTTAATGTTCCCAATTTGACGTTGCCAAATCCCAGAGAGGGATTTAATTCTCCTCCAGCAAATCTGATATCTGGTCCTGTGTTGCAAGCTTTGTAATCGACCAGATTTGCTTTGTCTCCTGTCATGTGCTTTCCGCATCCACTATCAAATAGCCATTGTGCTTTAGTCCAGGAAGCATTCTCATCAGCCATAAGATGATTTCTATGTTGAGATATCCGACCGTCAATTTCAAAGAACTTCACACATTTCATTCTTCTTGAGGTCAAGTCGATTATATCATGAATAACTCCACATAATTCGGTGATGGTAAGGTTGAGTCATCGAATTGTCGTCTTGAACTGCCTCAACGCCTAGAGCATCCAGTTGAGTTTGAATTTTCTTTCTTTCTTGATTAATAAAGCTTTCTCGCTTCTTCGAAGATTCTTCTATCTTTCTTGTCACCGTCCTTAGTTTGTTGAAGGCGTGACAATCCTTCTTGAAGTGACTGTGTTTCGACAATAGAAACAGATATCGCTTCCAATTCGCTTCCTCAAGACATGATGCTTTCTCGAAATGGCTTGTTCAATGAGCTTTGCATATTTTGTACCGGTGATAGTTTGAGCCTAGATGCTTTTCACTTCTCTTTGGCTTTTTCTCTCAATTTCTCGATCGACATATTTGCTCATTTGCTTTGGGCAAGAGCATCCTCGATCTCTTCCTTGCTTTTCTTCTTCGAAGTTCCTTGAGCAACTAGAGCAATATTCGCAACTTTTCAGCTTGTTTGTTCTCTTTGTGTTGTCTCATAATCAACCGTAGCAAGATGTGAGAAGAGTTCCACCGGAGTGATACTTGCATTCTTTGGTTAAAATAAAAGAATTTAGTATGCTCCTCAGGGTTAAGACTTGACAATAGTCTTAATCTTTTCCGACCGGGAGTATCTGTTGCTTTCCTGCGTCGCCATATCACTCATGAGAGTGGTAAATCTGAAATCAAGTTCTTCCAGAGTTTCATGGGTCCTTGTTTGAAATTTTGAAATTTCAACTTGAGAACTTCGAACTTGTTTTCTTTGGTTTTCTGGCCCGCATGATTTCTTCAATTAGTTGCTGTGCACTTTCGCTGCTTTAGCACCCTACGCTTTAATGATGTGCTCAGGTGTCGATCTGATGATGATATTACGAGCTTGACCATCCAGACGATTTCTCTTGGCCTCTTCCGAGGTCCAGAGTTCTCGGGGCTTTGGTTCGTAAAGAACTTGACTAGTAGATCTCCCACTTGTTGACGCATCAGTTTGTGAAGATCCTTCGCTTTGATCTCTGTCTCTACCATTAGAAACCTCCATGACTTGTTTAAGTTGTTGAATGACTATTGGGCCATTCTTTATCACTTCGATCATTTCGTCACTTATGGCTTCAAGGTGGAGCATCATGTTATTTTTCCATTTCTCGTAGTTTTCTGGTTTGAGAACGGGTGCATCACTCAGAGACATTCCTGCACACTTAACACACAAATTAAATAGTCCTCGAAAATGGACAAAGTTCCTTCACCTATCTGGGGATCTAGGTTCAGTGTAAGGCTTGAACCTCCCCGCTCGATACCACTTGTTGGTCCAGATAACGGCAAAGTAAAAGACTAGAGGGGGGGTGAATAGTCTTTTAAAACTTTTGTCGATAAAAACTATTTCTCAGATATCTGTGTAGATATCTGATACTTAGATTCAGAGCGCGGAAGACTTAAGATAGATAAGTGCAGAAACAGTTAAAGTGTGTGTGTGTGTTGCTGAAATGTAAGTACAGAAAAGTAAATAACACAGCAAGTATAGTGGTATCCGAGTCATGTAATCCTCCAACTAATCCACTTCGGTCTTCCAAAGACCTAGAATTCACTAGAATAGATAATTGAGGTCACCTTACAAAAATCCTATTCTAAGATTCCTTAAACAAATGGTTCCCAACCAAATGTTCCCCGGCTTTCACAGCCAAGTACTTCCTGTACTCAGAAACCTTTTTGAGCTATTCCCTAGCTTCCCAAGCTAAGTACTTCCTGTGCTCAATAACCTTGGAGTTATTCCTTAGTTTCTCAAACTAAGTACTTCCTGTACTCCACGCCAGTGATGGTGTTGGTTTTGGTTTGAGTTGTCAGATGAGCTTCTTTGTTAACTTTTCAGTTAATCAGATAGCTCTATGAATCAAGTATACTTAATACACTTTTCAATGTATGGTATCTTGTTCTTTTTACTGACCCAAGTCTTAGATAAATGTTCAAGAGAATGAATCTCAGATACTTGATCTTTTGATTCAACTCTTTCACAGATAGCTGTGCTTGTTTAGGATCAGGACACTTAGAACTTTAGTACTACTTAAGATCAAGAGCTTTGGTCGCAACAGAAAGCTTGAGAGTAAGTAGTTTGCTTGAGAGATTAAGATATGTGTTCAGTTTGTCTAAGGTGTTCAGTGTCTCTTTTCAAGCAATCTAAGTGTTGATATTTATAGATGAATTTGAGTGCCGTTTGAATAGTATCCGTTAGGTTTAAATCAAATTCAAACTATTGATATCTGTGTATAGTACTGTAGCAGGTTTGTCTTCTTCTTCAGAAGCTACCGTTGCTTTTGTTCAGACATCTCTGTCCGTGCATTTAATGCATTGTACTATACTTTTGTCCTGTAGTGCCAACAGAACTATGCTTTGTATCAGAGACAACCTTGATCAGATTTTTCTGATTCTTTGCACGTTCTTATCTTTAACTTCAGATACCACTTTTATTGAAACAACTTTGTTTGCAATAAATATATTTCTTTTTCAGAAATGTGGTTAAAGCTCAAGGTATCTGAGAGTAGATATCTGTGGACACTTTGCTTGTTTTTCAGATAGACCTTTTATTTCTCAGATATCTCTTGTGACACAGTTTGTTTAAAACTATTCGTGTCTTCAAGATATCTGGCCAAGGTATCTCAGAAAAGCTGCTTCAAGAATCTTGTGCAGTCTTCAAATCTTCAATGTCGTTGAACTTGTTCTGCTTGGATGTCTTCTTCTTGGTCTTCTCTTCATAAAATAAAAAATTACATTTTGAGACCCAACATCCTATACAAGATTAGCTAGACTATCATACTTAGTGGGTTTCCTCTTTTACAATATTCAAGTGAACCAAGAGTACTAATCACCTTTCTGAGACTAAGATAAGTCATCATGTTGCTGATCAAAATCTAAACAGATATTTCTAACAAAATATCTAACAAATTTCCTAACACAATATTTTTGAAAGAATAAAACAGGCAAACCATCGGGACCTGGAGATTTAAGAGGAAACATTTGAAAGAGAGATTGTTTTACCTCATCCGCAATATAAGGTGCACATAGCAACTGGTTCATCTCTTCACATACTCGAGGTACAAAAAAATCCAAAGCTGCATTGATATTCGCCTCAGTTAGGTTAATTGAAGAGAAGATGTCCGAGAAGTAATCCATAGCAATATAACCCATATTGTCCAAATCAGTATGCAAATTTCCAGCTGCATCCTTCAACCCTTGTATATCATTTTTCAAAGATCACAAAAAGCACCTTTGTAATCACTTTTGCAGACGTTGTGATATAAAATATTAAAAAATTACTTTTACTACTTTAAAATCATAAAAGCACTTTTGTAATCATTTGCAAACACAAGCTAAAACTGGTGACAGCAATGATGAGAAATTACTCATATGTTTGTGGTGAATCTAAATAGCTTATTTATGGCTGTATGGCTGTGTAGATTCATAACCATGGGCTACATGGATTCTTTCTTCGTCTCTATTCATGGCTGTATGGCTGTGTAGAATTTACATAGAAAGAACATTATTTAAGATAATTATAATCTAGAAAGGATTAAAGGATTATTAAATCTAATCGATTGAATTAATGGACGGCCGTGGAAACAAAAGAAACAAGCTAGTTATTTAGAATAAGACATGACAAGCGAATTGTATGCAAGAATTAAAGTGGTGAACTTAGGATGTCTCCAGCAGTGTTGCAATATGGAGTTGCAACACTGCTGGACCTCGATTTGGGACTCCAGATCGAGGCCCAACACTGCTTTCTCCACCAGCGTTGCAACGCTGGTGCAACTCTGTTGGGACTCCAGTAGAGTCCCAACACGAGTTGGAACGCTGGGCTGCGCCCCAAAATTTGGGGCGCAGCCCAGCGCCCTAGCTCTTTTTTTAAAATTTTTTTTTTGTTTTTTTTCTTTTCTTGTTTCTTTGTTTTTATTTTCTCTTTTTGTTTTTTTATTTCTATTCCTTTTCTACTTTTATCTTTTTTATTATTTTTCATTTTTTTTGAATATTTCTATATGATAATAATTATATGTAGAAATAAAAATATACTTATACATTACTTCTAAAATTTAAAATACATATTAAAATCACACTTGTAAAATGTAGTATTTTAATTGTTGTAATTTTCATTTTCAATTATTTTAATTTGAAATTTCAAGTATTGTAATTTTTAATTTTAAGTATTGTAGTTTTTTTTAAGTAATGTAATTTTTATTTTCAAGTAATATATTTAGAAACATTAGTGTGATTTTGTTATAATTAATTAACAACATTTAAAATAAAGTCAGGAAATGAGAAAAGAAAATGAAATGACTAATTAAGTTTGAAAGAAATGTTAAAAGAAAATAGATTTTGGGCCTCACTGTTGGAGTAGAGAATTGTGAAGAGTTGCAAAGTGAGTTGCAGTGAGTGGAATGCTGACGTGGCGGAAAGAGTGGGTTGCAGAGAGTTGCAACTGCTGGAGATGGCCTTATGAAGCAGAACTGATGAATATACTTCAAATATTTTAATAGGGGTTAAATGCGAAAAAACCCTTTAGTTATTGTAAATGTGCGCAAAACCACTTTGAGTTAACAAATTAGTACCAAATCCCCTTGAGTTATTAAAAAATGTGTGCGAAATTTTTCTGAGTTAATAAATTAGTCCTTGAGTTATGAAAATGTGCGCGAAACCTCCGAATTATGAAAACATGTGCGTGGAACCTCCTCAGTTTTTTTTTCGGCGTGCTCGTGTTAGGTGCGATAAAGTATATTCTTTTAGGTTTCTTACTCAAAATTAACGCAATTAGGTGGACTAGACATTCATAGTTTCAGTTTATTATCTCTTGTTTTCATTTTTTTTCGTTTACATGACTAATTGGTATATGTTGTTGATATGCAGTGACAATTTTAATTAGTGTTATCTATAGTTGTTATTTATATATTTCAGTGCTATATAACTAGTAGTGTGTGATTGATTTTTGTTGTTCATTTAACCAGGAAAAAAAAGTAGAGTTTTACTATTTTTAATAGCTCAAATTTAAGTCATTTTAATATTTTCAAAAATTTGGACAGACGAGTCAAACTGCACACAATACGAATTCATCATGTATATTTAGTATTCATGTAAAATGGGTAATTCAATGACTTTATAAGAATTTCATGGGATTTTGCAATTATTTTTAATAACTATGATTTTTTTTTTTTTGGCATTGATTTGGTGTAAGATAACATAAACAAACATATATAGTCACACCTAATGAGAGTGTACCTAACACACTTTGAAAATAAAGGGTGGGGGTTTTTTGTGCCCATTTTTAATAGGGAAAATTACAAAAACCACCACTTAAATATGCCCCCTTTTCACATTCACCCCTAGATTGGCGTCTATTACAGATTCGTCCAAAATTAACAAAGGCCTAATTTGAAAATTACATAAGTCAACTTTTTCACCTATTTTATCTTTTCTTTATAGTTCAATAATTACATTAATTTTATTTATTCAAAAATACCCCCAACACTTTCAATTTCTTATTAAAAAGACCCCAAAAAATTTACTTATTAAACTTTATACCCTTCTTCTTCCCCACCACTCCACCACCTCATTCTTCCCTACCACTTCCAACCACCATCTTCCCCAACCATCTTCTTCCCCACCGCCACAACTCACAACTCACAACACCATCTCCTTCCCCACCGGATCTGGAGCAGGAGCTCTAGATCGGAGCTTCCATGGCGGAAGCTCTGAGCTTCCTCCATGGAAGCTCTGTCACGGAAGCCTACCGGAGCTCCGGCCGGCGAGGTGATCGGGATGAGGGTGTATTCGAAAAAAAATTTATTTTGTTGATTATTATGTTAGTTATGAAATTATTGGGGCTATTTAAAAAATTTTGGACTATTTTTGTAAGTTATAAAATTATTTGGGTATAATGTGTAGTAAAATGAAACTTGTAAATTGCAATTGAGTCCAATTCATTTTTTTTCCATTTAAATTTTAGTTGGTCAACTCAAAATATAGATTTTGGACTTGTATGTAATTGTTTGAGATCGGGGGTTGAATCTGTAATTGGCTCGAATTTAAGGGGTACCTTATGTAAAAATTACAAAAACCACCCCTTAAATATGGCCCCTTTGCACATTCAACCCCGGATTGGCGACTATTACAGATTCGTCCAAAAGTAACAAAGGCCAAATTTGAGAATTACATCTATGTTAGGAATATCTGTTAGTATTTTGATCACTCATCACATGTTCTTATCTTAGCCAGAAAGGTGATTAAGTACTCTTGGTTCACTTGAACATTGTAAAAGAGGAAATCACTGAGTATGATTAGTCTAGTAAATCTTGTATTAGGATTATAGGTCTCATTCGTAATTTTTATTTCAAGAAGACCATGAAGATCAATCCTAGCAATGGAGCTTTTCTGAAGATTAGAAGACTGAAGATTGCACAAGGTTTATGAAGACACAAAGGTTTAGTCTAACTCAGAAAGACTATGTCCTTAATCCTTTCTTAAGTATATTAACTTACTATGATTCTGGACATATGACATCATGAGTATGGAGCATGCAAGCCATCAAAAAGGCTCATGTATCCGTTGAGACTATAGGACAATAAACAGTACTATGCATTAAATGCATCGGCAGAAATGCTGCAAAAAGCAGTCCTCTCTGAAAAATGAGATAGTGACTTTTGAGTACATAGTTCAAGATATAAACGGATATAATTTGATGGAGAGCATAACGGATATAATTCAAACGCCTCTCAAATTTATCTATATATATCACACACTTAGATGCTTGAAGAACATACCTTAGAACGCTCTATCTTGCAAAATTACCATCAAGCAAAGTATTCTCTCAAGCACTATACTACCCTTTCTGAAAGATTTCTGTTGCTTGAAGAATCACTAGTAGTTCTAAGTTGTCCTGAACCTTAACAAGAGATTATTATTCGTGAAAGAGTTGAACTATCAGATACCCTTTCTGAAGCTCATTCTCCAGAACGGACATCAATTACCTGGGTCAGTATAGAGCAGGCTGCAATCCACTGAACAAGTGTATTAAGTAGTCTCGTTCTGTTTGGCTCTCTGAAAACATAACTGAAAACTTATACGAGAAGCCTTTCTGACAAAACCTTATAACCAACACCATCAAGGCGTGGAGTAGAGGAAGTACTTGATTTGGGAAATCTGGGAATAACTCCAAGGTTATCTGAGTAGAGGAAGTACTTAGCTCTAGGAGCTGGGGAATAACTTAGGGGGAACATTTGGTTGGGAACCATTTGTTTAAGAATCTTAGAATAGGATTATTGTAAGGTGAACTCAATTATCTGTTCTAGTGAATTCTAGGTCTCAGAAAGACCGAAGTGGATTAGTTGGAGGATTACGCCACCTCCAGATACCACTATATTTGTTGTGTCATTTACCTTTCTGTATTTACATTTCAGCAAAGCACACACACACACATACTTATTGTTTCTGCACTTACCTATCATAAAGTCTTCCGCGCTCTGAATTTAAGTATCATAAACCCCCAGGTTTCTGAGAAACTGTGTTTATCGACAAAAGTTTTAAAAGACTATTCACCCCCCCCCCCTCTAGTCTTTTACTTTGCCGTTATCTAGACCAACAAGTGGTATCAGAGCAGGAGGTTCACAAGCCTTCTGCACTGAACCTAGATCCCCAGATAGGTGAAGGAACTTTGTCTCATTCTGAGGACTATATAATTTGTGTGTTAAGTGTGCAGGTATGTCTCTGAGTGATGCACCCGTTCTGAAGCCAGAAAACTACGAGAAATGGAAGAACAACATGATGCTCCATCTGGAGGCCATTAGTGACGAGATGATCTATGTCATAAATGAAGGGCCTATCAAAATCAGACAACTCAAACAAGTTACTGAGGTGTCTGATGGAAGAAAAGCCTTAGACAAGGAAGATGGAAGTGAGGATATGGCTGCTAGTGATAGTTGTCATGTTGCTCGTGGAAGCATTATGTATGAAGACAAGCCAAGAGAGCTCTGGACATCTGAAGATGCTAAGAGACACAGATTGGATGGTCAAGCTCGTAATATCATCATTAGATCGACACCTGAGCACATACAGTGTAAACTGTGGGGTGCTAAAACGGCGAAAGTTGCCTGACAACTAATTGAAGAAATCTGTGCCGGAACTGAGAAAACAAGTTCGAAGTTCTAAAATTGAAGTTCCAAAACTGCAAACAAGGTCCCACTGAAACTCTGGAAGAACTTGATTTCAGGTTTACTACACTTATGAATGATATGGCTGCACTTGGTGAAAGCAACAGATACTCCCAACCAGAAAAGATTAAGACTATTGTCAGAAGTCTAAATCACAACTGGGAGCACACTAAGTTCTTTTATTTCAACCAAGGGATGCCAAATATTACTCCAATAGAGCTCTTCTCTCATCTTGCTACTGTAGACTATGAGACAACTCAGAGAGAACAAACAGCTGAAAAGTTGCAAAGTGTTGCTCTAGTTTCTCAAGGTTCTTCTGAAAAGAAGGATACCAAAGATGCATCTGAAGAAAATGCTCTTGCAGTAAGACACATGAAGAAATTTGTGAGTCAAGAGATTGAGAGAAGAAAAGCTAAAGAAAAGCTGAAAAAGCATCTTGGCCCAAACTATCATCAGTACAAGAACATAGAAATGAACAACTCTCTGAACACCCCCATTCAGAAAGGTGTTAGTAATCAAGTCAGAGAAATAGGAAATGATATCTGCTTCTGTTGTCAAAAGCCTGGTCACTTCAAGAGAGATTGTCCTGCTTTAAATAAGCTCAAGACAGGTGACTAGAAGGACAGAAGAAATTTCAAGAGAAATCAAAGGGCCTTACTGACTGAAGAAAGGAAGAAGATTCAAATTCAACTTGATGCTCTAGACATTGAGATAGATTCTGAAGATGGAGATTCAGATGACTCAAACCTACCATCACCAGAATTGTGTGGAATCACCCACGATGTAATCGACTTCGGCCTTAAGAAGAATGAAATGTGTGCGATTCTTTGAGATTGTTTGGTCCGACATCTCCAACATTGAAATGTGTCTTATGGCTGATGAGGTAACTAACAATTCACAATTTCTGTACTATGAAAGTGATGATGGAATTGAGGATCTGGAGTTGGTCAAGAGTGAATTTGATCGTTATGAGAAAGAATTTCTGGAAGCAAAATCCAAAACCAGAATTCTAGAGGAAAGCAAAGAAACTCTTGAAAAAGAGGTTTCTGAGCTAACCATAGTATCTGAGAACAAGAACGCTGAAATAGCCTTTCTGAAAGCTCAGATATCTGAGAATGAAAATTCTCACAAACTAGCCTTGGATGAACTTAATAAGAAAATGATGAAGCTGCTTTCTGAGAATGAAGAACTAAGAAAGAAAGAGCTATCCTTCCAATCTTATGCAAAGGCTAGTGACACTCTCACTGAGGTTCAATCCTATCTGAGAGATCCCTCTGAGAAAGGTGGACTTGGACTTGATGAACAATCGAGTAATTCATCTCCTCTGAAGAAGAGTGATGAAAGGTTGACCTTTGTAAAAAGTCAACAGAATGGTTCTTCAACCACCTATAGCATTGGTTAGAAAGCTAGGGTAGTTGACAAAGGAAAATGAGCAGCAACCCAGCCTTTGAAAGAACAACAAGTTCACAAGAAACTTGTGGATAAGGTTTCTGAAAAGAAACACAACCCTCAGACATGCAACCATCCACATTCCTACATTACTAGGAAAGGAAGAATTGCTGGAATAGGCAAATTCTCTACTGTACCATTTTATGAAAATAAAGATGGTGCAGAAACTAGTAAGGCTTCTGAAGAACGTATTCAGAAAGCCAAAGGTGTTCGAAATGGCATTGGCTATCGTCCTATTGGAAAAGTTCTTCTGCAACAATATAAGGAAGGACAAGAACAATGGCGCAAGGCTGATATTTCACGTAGCAATAGACTAGTGGAAGAAATCTCAAGCCACTAAAAAACTGAATGCCAGAGCTAGAAGGAACCTGGTCAGAAAGGCTAAGTTTGCTGAAAAGCAACCCTAGAAACCCAGGGTCCAGAAAGCACCAAAGGGAACACCTAGAAACACCCCGAGAAGGAAAATTGAGATCAAAATTACTGATTTTATTGCATCTCCTTCTGATCAAGCTAGACAAAAACAAACTCCCAAGAAATTCACTAAAATGTGGATTCCTACTGGAAGAATGTTTAGTCTAAATGGTTCTATCTCTGAAGCAAGAACCTAACTCCTGTTTCCTGTTTTGTGCAGAACGCCTCTTGGACTAAGGCTCAATGGCTATTTGATAGTGGATGCGGAAAGCACATGACAGGAGACAAAGCAAATCTAGTAAACTACAAAGCTTGCAACAATGGACCAGACATCAGATTTGCTGGAGGAGAATTAAATCCCTCTCTGGGATTTGGCAACGTCAAATTAGGATCATTAACAATCACTGACGTATTACATGTTAAAGGTTTGAAATATAATCTATTTAGCATGAGCCAGTTTGCAGACAAGGGATTCACTGTGAAATTCAACGCAAAGTATTGCAAACTTATAGACAATGAGTCAAAGCAGACAGTCTTGGTTGCTCGGCGGAAAGAAAGTCTTTATGTTGCCGATTGGGCATCTGCCACAACTGAAGAATGTCTCATGGTGAGTCAATCTGGTCACACAGAAGAGCACTGGTTATGGCACAAAAGAATGAGTCACTTGAATTTCAAAACTCTGAACAAACTTGCTAAGAAAGAGTTAGTGGTTGGCCTTCCCAAAACATCTTTCAGAAAGGATGGTATATGTTACGCTCACGATGGGGAAACAAACCAAAAACTCTTTCAAGTCCAAAAACAGACACTCTATAGTTAGACCACTGCAACTATTACACATGAATCTTTTGAATCATCGTAACTAGTTATGCGGGAAAGAAGTATGGTGCAGTTGTTGTAGATGACTTCTCAAGATTCACTTGGGTTGTCTTTCTAAAGCACAAATCTGATGCTAGGGTGGAGATACCAAATTTGCTGAATAAGCTTGAAGTCATGAAAAATGAAAAGTATCTCGCAATCGTAGCAGACCATGGTAATCGAGTTTGTCAACCAAAGACATAAAGGAGTTTTGTACCGAAAGGTATACAACACCAACTTTCCTCTGAGAACACCACAACAAAATGGTGTTGCGAGAAAGGAAAAATAGAACCTTAATGAAGCGGCAAGACAATGCTAATGACATCGAAATAAGTGAAGTTTATTGGGTTGAAGTCGTAAACACAACATGCTACACTCGTAATGTATGTTTGATAAACAAACACCATGACAAGACCCCATATGAACTCTTGGTTGGTAGACCCCCTAATATCAAACATCTGAAAGTGTTTGGTTGTAGATGTTTTGTCCTTAACAATGGAAAAGAGTATCTAAGAACATTTCAACCAAAGGAAGATGAAGGTGTGTTTCTTAGTTATTCTATGAATAGCAAAGCATACAGAGTTTACAACAAAAGAACAAAGAACATTGAAGAATCAGTTCATGTTGTATTCTATGAAGGAAGCAAGAAAACACCCCTTGCTGATGAACTCTCTAAAAGGTTCAAGGAACTAATGATAAAGGATTCTGAAGAAGAACCCTCAGAAAGGAAAAACATCATTGTGGAAAGAGAGGATGACTCTGACGAAGAAAAGCATGAAATGCCTAGTAACAACCAGATGATTCTCAGATATGATGAAGAATTTCCTATGAGAATTCCAGAAATGGAAACTGAAGATGTTCATCAGAGAGCCAACTCTGGAAATGACCTCTCTGATAGGCATGTCCCAGAAAGCTCTCACACTGAGCAAGTGTCAGACATTCACCGCTCTTCTGAGGTGCAAAATGTCACAGATACTGAAGAAGTATCAAGTCATAATCATAGTGATTCACATTCAAATCACATAGATGTTGACCCTACTAGCCCTAAACCCATGATGAGATGGATCAAGGATCATCCTGCAAAAGATGTGATTGGACCAATCAATCAAGGTGTTAGGACTAGGAGAGCAATAGCTGAAAATGCTAATTCTCTCTTTGGATGTTTTATCTCAAACATTGAACCAAAAACTATAGAAGAAGCATTAAGAGACCAAGACTGGATCTCAGCAATGCAAGAAGAGTTGGATCAGTTTGAAAGAAACAAAGTCTGGAAAATAGTTCCATTTGTAGAAGGAATATCTGTGATTGGAACTAAGTGGGTTTTCAGAAACAAGATGAATGAATCTGGTGAAATAACCAGAAACAAAGCAAGGTTGGTTGCCAAGGGATTCACCCAGACTGAAGGTTTAGATTTTGATGAGTCATATGCACCAGTTGCCAGATTGGATGCAATAAGACTCTTTCTGGCCTTTGCAGCTCATAAAGATTTTAAAGTTTATCAGATGGATGTCAAAAGTGCATTCTTGAATGGTGAACTTGCCGAGGAAGTCTGTGTTGAGCAACCACCTGGCTTTGAAGTTTCCTCAGAAAGTAGAATGGTCTATAAGCTACAGAAAGCTCTTTACGGACTGAAACAGGCTCCAAGAGCATGGTATGACACTTTGGTCAAATACCTTCTGGAAAGTGGTTTCAAGAAAGGTGAAGTTGATAAAACTTTATTCACTTTAAATCATGATGGGAAACTACTCTTAGTTCAAGTATATGTTGATGACATCATATTTGGATCTAAGGACAAGCAACTTTGTGATGACTTTGCAAATGTCATGAAAAGTAAATTTGAGATGAGCATGATGGGAGAATTGAACTATTTCCTAGGATTGCAAGTCAAGCAACTCAATGATGGAATATTCATTAGTCAGACAAAGTATGCAAAAGACATGCTCACAAAGTTCAATCTTAAGCCTTCTGAAAAGAATGCTAAGATACCTATGAGCATAGGAACCAAGATGACCTATACTAAATCAGATAAGAGTGTTGATGAACACAAGTATAGGAAATTGATAGGTTCACTACTTTACCTTACTGCAAGCAGACCTGATATTCAATATGCAGTTGGAGTGTGTGCTAGATTTCAAACAAATCCTATGCAATCACACTACAACACTGCTATGAAAATATTAAAGTATGTGAAAGGTACCTAATTTAGGAGGTAGGGGCAGATTCCAGTCACTTGCAATGGTGAGATCACCATGCCAAATGTGTATCTCAAAAAGCTTTGCAGAGTGAGATAGGTGAAGGAAGGAAAGGATCCTCTGAATAACTTTCTGACTATTGATAGTCTCACTCTCATTCTTTGCTTTGTTCCTAGCAAGCCATAGGTGCCAGAAGATAAGCAAGGGAATGATAGTGCGGATATGACCATGAGAAATTTTCCTAGAAGAAGAGTACTAGGAATGATATCTTTGCTGCAGAGACTGATTAGGAATGAAAGGAACTTGGAATATGGAGAACCAAATCCAAACTTTTTTAGCTTCTTGGTTGTTTATCAAAACATGGCTAATGGTTTCTATGCTATGACAACACTGGCACTTAGATACCAGTGCTATGCCCCTATTCATGAGAGGTGCATCCGTAGGCAGCCAACTTCTCAAGGCTTTCCAGAAGAATATAGAGATGGTGGTTGGGATCCTTGGGTGCTACAAAAGCTTAGAGTTAGGAATCAACATGTTTTGATCTCTGAGAAGGTTCCAAGTACTGGAGGTGGTGAACATAACATTGGAAGATAATCTTCCAGATAGAAATAGCAGTAATCCCATATGGGATCTGAATGATGTTAGCTACCACATGCAAGGGAAGATTTTCTCTGAGCATAGCAATGTTCCATAGATTGTTTTGTCTAAAGTCTTGGACCATACCATGACACTGATTAGGATCTAAGGCCAAATGGGAAAGAGGACCATAATGAGTCCAAGAATCATGCCAGAAAGAAATATTACCATCTCCTAGCTTCCAAAAGATATGTATCTGAATCTCGTCTCTTATCAAAATGAGTCTTCTCCATATTGGAGAAATGGTGGCCGTGGCAGAGATAGTGGTTGAGTCCCTATTGTGACAGTACTTAGACATGAAGAACTTAGTCCACAGAGAAGAGTTGTTTATGAAATTGAACCACAATATAGCATCAAATGCAAGACTCATACCTGGGAATTTTCTGATACCCAGGCCACCTTCAGTGATGGGAATGTTGATCTTGTGCCAGGAAGCCCAATGAAGCTTTTGTTTGGCATCAGAAGTGCCCCATAGGAATCTAGACATGAGTCTGTCTATCATTTTCACTATTGTAACAGCGGGAGAAATGATCTGAAGGAGGTATATAGGTATTGAAGAAATTACATTTCTTAAAAGGATCCATCTGCCTCCTTGGGAGATTCTAGAAAGGTCCCAACCAGAGAGTTTTGCTCTAACTTTGTCTAAGAGAGGATTAAAGAGGCACAACTTCTTCTTTCCTTAGCAATAGGAGCTCCAAGGTAGGTAAAAGGCATGTCAATGATGGAAAAACCCAGGATATCGGAGATGAAGGGTTTATTTGCTCTATGACCCACCATTATGCTGCACTTAGCTGCATTAATTTTCTGACCAGAGATGGATTCATAGTGAACCAAGAAGTTTTTGATCTTGGTAATACCTACCTTGGTTCCTTTGCTGAAGATGATACAATCATCTGCATAAGCCAGATGAGAAGGGGCAAGGCCCTTTTTTGTATGATAGACTAAGGCCGGATGGTGTGAAAGAGGTGATTTAGACCTCTTGAGAAGAGTTCACCATCTAAGATGAAGAGGGTGGGAGACAAAGGGTCTCTTTGCCGGAGACCATGGGTTGCTTGGATGAAATCAGAAGAAGTGCCATTTACCATAACACTAAAATTACAGCAAGTAATAGTGTTCATGATAAGATCTATCCAGGTTTTTGAAAACCCAAAGGCTATGAGAATCTTAGACAGAAAATTCCAATTAAGCCTATCATAGGCTTTTAGATATCCAGTTTCAAGATGATATTAGAAACTCTTACTTTATCATCAAGGGAGTACGCTAACTCTTGAGCAAGGAGGATGTTATCTGCTATTGATCTGCCAGAGAGAAAACCACTTTGGTTTTCTGAGATCAGAGAAGAGATAATAGGTTTGAGTCTATTCTTCAAGAGTTTGGATATCATCTTGTGAAACATGGAACAAATGCTAATTGGTCTGTAATGGGACCAGATTTCTGCATTGGCAATTTTTGGAATGAGGGCCAAACTGGTGTGAGAGAAACCTTTAGGGATGGGGAACCTGAGAAATAGTCAAGGATGGCATCTAGAAGATCATGCTTTAGGAGGTCCCATAAATGTTGGTAGAAGGAGGCACTATACCCATCTGGTCCTGTTGTGGCATGCTTAGTCATGCTAAAAACTACAGAGTGAAGTTTAGAGAGAGTGGGGAGTTGACAAAGGATGGCATTATGGGCAAGGGAGATATAAGAAGAGATGTGAACCAGGTCAGCAGGAGTAAGAGGGATAGAAGGTATTGAGTTGAGAGAATCTTCTCAAAGTAAGAGACTGCAGAAGAACTGATGAGAATAGGATCAGATATAGAGACATTATCCTCAATGATTTTGAAGATTTTTGCCTTGTGTCTTTTCCTTTGGACCATGAGAAAGCTTAGTGTTTATATCACCATCTAGGTTCCACTTGCAACTGGATTTCTGTCTCCAGTACTTTTCTTCTTTATCAAGGAGTAACTCTAACTCTGCAGCTTTAGAGTTGTAAGCACTCAAGTTAGAAGGGGTATGGGAGGCTTGCATTGCTTCTTCCAGAAGAATAAAAACAGACTCACAAGCTTTGATGGAGGGAAAAATATTACCAAAGCAATGCTTATTCCACCAAGATAAACATTGTTTTAGTCTGTGATGCTTTTCCCATAGTTTTCTCAGACTTAGGGATCTAGCAGAAAGATTCCAGTTTTGTGTAACTACACTGGAGAAGGAAAAAAAACCGGGAGTTTTTAGAAGATATGTGAGAAAGGAGCTGTTGGAAAGAATGGGAGGAAGAAAATGAACTGAAAATTTTAAAAACACGGGAGGGCCTTCTTAACAATAGATAGGGCAAATGTACTGGGATGAAAGCTGGGCAGTTACTCGCCCATTACTTTATCTAGCCAAGTCCAAAAGCCTTTAATTAACACATTTAGGCTCTGTTCTCTTTGTCTGAACAAAACAGAACTGAATTGTAGTATAAAAAACAACTAAGTAGAACTGAATTGAATGAATATGAATTGAACTGAACTGAAATTAATGAGTTTTTAGATGAAAAGAACAGAGCCTTAATCACCTTTAAACCTTCTTAATTACACTGTTTCAGTTTATCTGATGCTCCAGGACCTTATTCACGTTCCCTTGTCTTTTCACCATCGATTTCTTAAGTGCACTCAGAGATTTGATTTCATTGTAGAACCTGCAATCCCTAAATACAATCAAATATTAATTTTATTTATGTCGGAAGTCTTCAAATCCACAGTTTATAGCGGAAAGCTGACTCAGGATGTCGTTCTCCACGGACACTTAGCATAGGAACAAGCAAATATCGTATGTAAATTGTATGCAAAAAGTAAATTGATTATTGCAGAACAGATGATTAGATCGCAGTAAACCCTAATTAACTTGATGTATTCAATGGTGAGAAGGTGTAAAGGACCAACCTCCCTCTAGCTATGCTACTCCGAACTTCCTAGTTAAAATCCTACGCGATTACCTCTAACGACAGCAAGACATAATACTATGGTGCTCGGCACGAGTACCCCTACTCAATTCAATGAAACTACTGTATCACTCAGCGGAACATTATACCATGAAGGATGTATAGAGTTGTATAACCACGAATTACGTCTAATAACTATTCCATTAATATATAACACGACATATAAAGAAATAGCAACACCAGAGTTTCAGCGGTTCGCCATTACAAGAGAAAGTTAGCTACTCATAGTATTCTACTAAAGAAAATATCGAAAAGAACAATGAAAGAAAGAATAAGAAGAATCTTAGTCTCTGATGTCTTCATGCTACTTCTAGGGTTTCCTCCTTCTCAGTGCCTGACGGCCAGCAGTTTTGGGGTTTCACTTCCCCGAGGACTGGTTCTCTCTCAGGAGAGATGCTTTGTGAGCGGTGTAGAATTATGAGACCCCAAGGATCTTATTTATACTTAAAAATCCGTGATCTGGCCGGCATTGATCATTAAGGAAGGTTAGAAAGGCGGGCTCTAGCTGTGAGGTGAAAAGCGATTATGGAAGTTTTTCTCTCGGTGAGCGATGGACGCCTGAGGCTTCTGCGGTCGATTGTCGACCGCCCACCTTCGATTTCCCCAGATTCGAATCTGTTTTCTTCGTTCTTCGATTTCGAGCTTCATATCTTCATTTCCTCGAAAAGTGGTATTCTACAATGTTGTAGCATTTTCAATTATCTTCGCATTGGTTGATCACATGACATGTTTTGACGCCTCGAACTCTGTGCAACGACCAATTCAGCATTGTTGATTAACTTCCTCGATTTCGCCTAAATATGACGTTTTGATGTTTTGGTACCTGAAAGATGTAAGGACCGTCCTGTTTCAAGTATGTTATTGAAACTGTGTTTTCGTCCTAACTCGGAATAGCGCGCCTTAACTTCTAAAGTACCTGTAAAGCTAAGAAAAGTCAAAGTTAGCCCCCTTTTAGGCCGGTTTGCCTTGGACATAATGAATAGTGATTCAACTTGTGTCTCGTAGCTCTTTAGAGTAAGTAGTTGGGGAGTAATGGATGACTTATCTTGAGAAGGAGTAAATGAGGTCTATTTATAGAGATTGTCCGGGAGACCACTTTCCTTAAATCCTGGCCTCGTGTCCCGGTATTTAGGGAAGATGAATCACTAATGGCCTAGGCTCGGACCTGTGTAGGATAATGACGTATGTAGGTCGGATATAGGCTCCTAAGGCCGGCTATATCTTCCTCATACATTTTCTCGATGTCGCTTCATGTCTGTTCTCGGTATTCAATGCTCATAGGTCGGAATACGAGACACAAAATAGTTCTTGGAGAGAATGCACTCTGATTTGGTTAGTTCGTCTAAAATAGTCATGCGCGTCCGTCTTAGTTCGTCCGACTTTAGTGAGACTTATTTTGTCCTAAACATACCCCCCTCCATGTATCTTGTAAAGATAGATGTGAAATTTGAAGTTTTCTGTAGGTCGAACATAACCAAATCAAAAAACGAGCCATATACCTCGTACTACTCCACTGCAGTTTCTATTTTCCGAGCATGGTATGTCGGTGGATAGAAAGTGTAGTACAGAGGTCGTATGGGAGTTTTGTAAGTCGGTGAGCTGATTCGGTGCAGCTATCGCATGTGGACACGTGGTGTGATTCTGTTTAGACACGCGCGATGTTGCATTAAAGGCAACATTAGTTGCATTAAATGCAACATTAGTTCCTAAGTCGATGTAATGCTGTCTATTTTTTAATATTGAAATGATAAGTGTGATGTTGGGCGGGACTGTTGAAGCCATGACTTTGTATATATACATAGAACCTTGGCGTCATTTTATGTATTCTCACATTCCTTCAAAGTCTTCAAGCAGTCAAAGCAAACGAGATCATTTTCTAGCTACCGGCAGATGTTGTTTCTACAAAGTTGGCATTTGTAGCTGCAACCTTCCTTACGAGCTTCAATCAAAGTGTTGGGGAATTGGTTGCAAGAGGCAACTAAGTGTGGTAGCAAGAGGCAACCAAGAGAGAGCCAAAATTGTTATGTGTTAAGTGGGTAACTTTCAGCAATTAATTATCTAAGTTCCACCACTCGGTTTTGCGTGTTCTTTAGCTCGTTGCGAAGTGGGATGCGCAAGCTTCGTAACGGTATAAGATACGAGAGGTAACCAATTCTAGGTGTGAATGATAAATTGGTTTAAAGTGAGCTACTTGAGACTTGCTTTTTGGAATTGTCCCACATTGAAAACATATGGAAGGAAAGAGTAGTATAAAGGTATGCTTGTGTTTACTCATGGTCTCAAGTGTATGTTGTGGTTATGGCAAACCTCCTACGCGCGCGGGGAGAAAAATTTGAACTAGAAAACCCAATTTTTCAGAAATTTTTCACTAAACAAACCTTTTGGCCTTCCAGAAATTTTCAAGATTGTTCCACTTAAATGTGAAGAGGTAACCTCTCCACTAACAGGCTGCATTACTCTGAGCTTAAATGTTGCAGTATCAATTTGGCTACTAATGGTGAGAGCTGTTACATTTTCTCTACAGCTATATATACCCCTCCCTCACTTGACAAACACACACCAGAAATTCTTCTTCCCTTCTCTTCTCTGCTTTCATTCTGCACTTTAGATATTCGAGTGTTCTTCACCACAGAAGTTCGACAGAGCTTCTGCTGCTGAGCTTCCAGTAGTTGCTGAGATTGAACGTTGTACCTTGGGAGCTAATTGTTCGAGGAAGGCCTGAAGCTTACTAAAGGCGAACAAATTTAGCTTAAGGGGAAGTGGTCTCACTACTGACTCGTCCAGGATTAAATCCGAACCTGTGTTTTTTTTTTGTTTGTCCAATCAAGTTTCAGTAAGTGTTAACAAATTTTTATTCATGTACTGTTTTCATATATATTTCGTACTGACCTTTGTTGCAGCTAAACTGATAATCGGAAACAACAATCTTAAGCTAAAATTTCTTTTTGTTTTATTATCAGGTTACTAACTTTTCTCTGGTTTTGTGTAGTAACAATGACTACTGATGGAAACTCCACCAACACTGCTCCCGGAAACAATGGTTCCGGAAACGTTCCTCCTACCGGTGCTGAGACCGTGATTCAAGTGCCTTTCCAGTCTGGCCAAATGCCCCCACGCCCTATCCAGTTTAGTCAGTTTGATAAACCGAAAAAGTTTAAGGGAGGAAATAATTTTAAACTGTGGAAAGAAAAAATGCTTTTTTACCTTACTGCCTCCCAACTTGTCCGGTTTATCACTGAGGACAAACCTGAGGTGGATCCGGCTGATCCTAATACCAAGGAAGCGTGCAAAGTGTGGGAATCCAGCGACTATATGTGTCGCCACATTATACTTCTGAGTCTTGATGATTCCTTGTATAAAATTTTTAATGAGTAAAAGAATGCAAAAGAACTTTGGGAATCACTACTCAAGAAGTATACTGTGGAAGATGTTGGCTCTAAGAAATTTGTTCCTACACGTTTCCATGATTATAGGATGGTGGATGCCAAGCCTGTGCTTGAGCAAGCTGAAGAGCTTCAAAGGATCTATCATGACTTGGCCGTTGAGGGCATGGCAATCAATGATCCCCTACAAGTCGCGTTGATGATAGAGAAGCTTCCTCCTTCTTGGGATGATTTCAAGCACTACCTGAAACATAAGAAGAAGGAAATGACACTTGAAGACTTGATCCTAAAGATGAGGATTGAAAGTGATGTGAGAAAGGCTGCCAAGAAGTCATTTGCTAATGTTGTTGAGGCTGAAAGCTCTCGAGGAGTTAAGAGAAGGCGTAATGACCCCAAGACTTCTGCTCCAAACCAGAAGTGGGTTGGGGATTGCTTTGTATGTGGTAGGCAAGGCCACAAGGCCACAACAACAACAACAACAACAACAACAATAACAACAACAGTAACCAAAGGAACAATAGGAATGGAAATAATAACCGTAATGCTAATGGTAATAAAAACAAAAGAGGTGGTCAAGTTAATGTAGCTGAGGCCAGTAGTTTGGGTATTACCCAAGCAACGGACGAAATGCATATAAGTGTTGTTGTTTCCGAAGTGAACTTTGTTGGGGGAAACTCTATGGATTGGTGGGTGGACATCGGGGCCACTCGACACATTTGTGCTAACAAATGGATGTTCAAGACTTATCAACCTCTAACTAATGAGGTGTGCTACATGGGAAACTCTTCTGTGGCAAAGGTTGCTGGAAAGGGTACTGTGGCCCTTAAGCTGACATCTGGGAAGGAGCTGACTCTGACTGAAGTACTCCATGTGCTTGAGATCCGCAAGAATCTGATCTCTGGATCTATGCTGAACAAGAAGGGTTTCCATCAGTGCTTTGAGGCTGACAAATTTATCCTTACCAAGGATGGCTCCTACATAGGACAAGGTTACTTTTGTGATAATTTGTTTAAGATGGTTGCTACTACTGTAATTCCTGGTACTGAGCCTCATGGCGCAAATGTAACTAAGGCTTCCACTAGCTCAGATGGAAAGAATGTTGCCCAAGAGGCTAATGAGTATTTTAAATTTGCTTACTTGCCTGATTCTTTTAATTTATGGCATGGTAGACTAGGTCATGTGAATCGTAAAAGTTTACAAAAATTAATATCACATGACCTACTACCCAAATTTAACATTGATAAACAATACAAGTGTGAGACTTGTGTCGAAGCGAAGTTAGCAAAAGCATCCTTCCGTTCTATTGAGAGAAGCTCGGAGCCATTGGATTTGGTATATACTGATGTTTGTGACTTAAAGTATGTCCAATCGCGAGGTGGAAAGTTACTTCATCACTTTTATCGATGAATGCACAAGATATTGCTATGTTTACTTAATGAGAAGTAAAGACGAAGCAATTGACATGTTTGTGCATTATAAGAATGAAGTTGAAAATCAACTTGGTAAGAAGATTAAAATGTTGAGGAGCGATAGAGGTGGAGAGTATGAGTCTCCATTTGCTCAGTTATGTGCTGAAAATGGAATCATTCATCAAACAACTGCTCCTTACTCCCCTCAACAAAACGGAATTGCTGAGAGGAAGAACAGGACACTCAAAGAGATGATGAATTCATTATTGCTTGGTTCAGGGGCACCCCAAAATTTGTGGGGGGAAGCTTTGCTTTCCTCAAATTACATCCTAAACAGGCTACCGCATAAAAAGTTAGACAAAACACCTTATGGATTATGGAAACGTCATGCACCTTCTTATAAATTTCTTAAAGTGTGGGGGTGTCTAGCAAAGGTTCCTATTCCTCCTCCCAAAAGGACTCGGATTGGACCTAAAATGGTAGATTGCGTGTTTATAGGATATGCTCAAGATAGTAGTGCATATAGATTTATGATTCACAAATCAGATAATTCTGAGATGCATATTAATACTATTATTGAAGCAAGAGATGCTTCTTTCTTTGAGGGGATTTTTCCCTACATTGATCGGTCTACTATTATTGACTCGAAGATCAATAAAGAAGCGACAAATGTGGGGGAGGCGAATCCTCAAAAGGAAGTAGAAGAACCTAGACGTAGCAAGAGGGCTAGGACAGCAAAAACTTTTGGTCCAGATTTTCTAACCTACATGGTAGATAAGGATCTGATCTCCTACAAAGAGGCCATCTCATCAGCAGATTCTGATCTTTGGAAAGAGGCGATTGATAGTGAGATGAATTCGATTCTGCAGAATCATACATGGGAACTTGTGGATCTTCTGCCTGGTTCTAAACCACTGGGTCATAAGTGGATCATCAAGAGGAAGATGAAACCAGATGGTTCCGTGGATAAATACAAAGCAAGACTTGTAGTTAAGGGATACAAGCAAACATAGGGTGTTGACTACTTTGACACGTATGCTCCTGTATCTAGAAAGACATCCATTAGATTAATCATTGCTTTTGCATTGTTTCATCTTGAGATTCATCAGATGGATGTAAAAACAACTTTCCTCAATGGAGAACTTGAGGAAGAAATCTACATGGAACAACCCGAAGGGTATATGGTTCCCGGGAAAGAAAAACAAGTGTGTAGACTTGTTAAATCTTTGTATGGATTAAAACAAGCTCCTAAACAATGGCATGAGAAATTTGATAGTGTTATGCTTTCAAATGGGTTTAGGATAAATCAATGTGACAAGTGTGTCTACATAAAGGGAGATGACAAAGACTATGTCATAGTGTGCTTATACGTGGATGATATGATAATCATTGGCAACAATGATAACATCATAACTACTAAGAGAATGTTTTCACGGAATTTTGATATGAAGGACATGGGTCTAGCCGATGTCATACTTGGAATGAAAGTTTTCAAAACGGATGTGGGATACTCACTTTCTCAAAGTCATTATGTTGAAAAGTTTCTTGAGAAGTTTGACAAAGACAATAATGAGATTGTCAGAACTCCTATGGAGGTGGTGTCAAAGCTCTGTAAGAATAGGGGAGGAAGTGTGGGGCAACTTGAGTATTCTAGGATTATAGGCAGTCTAATGTACCTCATGGACTGTACTAGACCAGATATCGCTAACTCAGTGAATAAGTTAGCCCGATATACGAGTAACCCGAATCATGAACATTGGAAAGTAGTAGTTAGAGTCCTTAGATATATAAGACAGTAATGAGATTGTCAGAACTCCTATGGAGGTGGTGTCAAAGCTCTGCAAGAATAGGGGAGGAAGTGTGGGGCAACTTGAGTATTCTAGGATTATAGGCAGTCTAATGTACCTCATGGACTGTACTAGACTAGATATCGCTAACTCAGTGAATAAGTTAGCCCGATATACTAGTAACCCGAATCATGAACATTGGAAAGTAGTAGTTAGAATCCTTAGATATCTAAGGGGCACGGCTAACTATGGTCTGCATTTTACGAGATATCCAGCTGTGCTTGAAGGGTATTGTGATGCGAATTGGATTACGGGTTCCTCGATAGTGAAATCCATGAGTGGGTATACTTTCACAATCGGTGGAGCAACAATTTCTTGGAAATCTTGCAAACAAACCTGCATTACACGATCAACTATGGAATCTGAATTCATAGCGTTGGATCTTGCAGCAGAAGAGGCCGATTGGTTACGGAGTTTTTTGGAAGACACTCCTATGTGCACAAAACCTATGCCTCCAATTAGCTTGAACTGTGACAGTATGTCTGCTATTGGACGAGCAAGGAATAATGTGTATAATGGGAAGTCTCCACATATTCGTAGGAGACATAAATCCGTGACGAAACTATTGAAAACGGGAGTTATAGCTTTGGAGTTTGTGAGATCCAAAGATAATATTGCGGACCCATTAACTAAAGGCCTTACTAGAGACCGTGTGGAGGAATCATCGAGGGGAATGGGGTTAAAGCCCATTAAATGATTACCGCCCATGATGGCAACCCCAATTTGCAGGTTCAAAGGGACAATCGAATTGTGGGGGGCATCGACCAAAGCACTCGGGAAATAGAGTTCCCTACCTATTCCTATGATGAAAGAGTGATAGACCTATACAGTGGAGGATAAGCAAAAGCTTTTAATGATCCTTATACGTTAAGTTGATAACGTGGGGTATGACAGGATACTTCTAATGAGAGATCACCTATGTCGAACGTGAAGGGGCCGCTTCTATGAGATGATAGTCATGGCTAAATCTCTAGAGCGTTCGGTGAAAGGTTCCAAGGCAGTCCAGGGACAAAACGGACAACAACGAAAGGACCTATGTGGTGTAGAGGAAATCGTTGTGTGTATATCATTGTCTTGTTACACACAAAAGCCGAAAAGTTCAAGGCATCGCGTCCACTTGTTGGCAAGTGTATCCGATGGTATTTCACTAGGGAAGGTTCAAGGCTAACAACCACCTTTCCCGATGCAACATTTTTCTCGAAGAACTCTCGAACTTGCATTGATAGGCTGGATTTGCATTCACTACAAGAAAAGTCGGTTTTAGGGACGGAAATTAGAATATCCGTCCCTAATTTAGGGACGAATCGGCGAGTTTAGGGACGGATTAGGGACGGATAGGCCTATCCGTCCCTAATCCGTCCTTAATTAGGGACGGATTACATAATCCGTCCCTAATCCGTGCTTAATTAGGGACGGATTATGTAATCCGTCCCTGTTTTAGGGACGGATTTTTTATCCGTCCCTAAAACAGTTGACCTGGAAAAAAAAACAAAAAAAAAATTTTTTTTTAGGGACGGATATCTATCCGTCCCGAATTGTAGGGACGGATAAATATCCGTCCCTAAAAGCCAGTGTTCATAACAGAACACGGGCAGATTCCTCTCATTTCACATTTCTTCTTCTTTCTTCCTTTCTTTCCCCCAATTCTTCCCAAACGTTTTCCGGCCAAATCTCGACGATTCCGGCCAATCTTGGTCTCGTTTCGAAGCTCGTCGGACAAGGAGCTCGGATCGTGCATCAATTTCAACTTTCATCCGTTATTTTCCCCGGAATTAAAGGTATTTTGGCTAAAACCCTTACTTTTTAAAATTTGGGGATTTTATGAATTTGGACTAGTTTGATAAATTGTATGTTTATAGGAAGTATGTAGTAGATAATTTAGCTTATATTACGTATTGAGTTAGTTTTGAGATGTGCAATTGATATATTTATTGTGAAATTGGATTGCTAGTATGATGTTACTATGATTGTAAGTGTGTAGAGTATTTACTTAGCTATTTTCGTATACGTCCTAGGATTATGAAGATTTAATTGTGTGTTTGGAGACAATTTGGTGATTTTGGTGATTTTGGTGATTTTTTGGAGTATTAACATAAAAACAATCAATAATATTTTCATCTACAATTTGTAATGTTAATAGATATATGGAAGTTTAACTACTATAAAATTGAATTGTAATCGTAAAATACATGTAATTCATTACCAATTGTTACCGTATCATAATTAAAAGAGCAAATTTTGTTTTACACTTAAACATTTAGGCTCACTTTGAGTTTGCACTAAAACCTTTCTTTTTTTACACTTTGCACCAAAACGTTTCAAAAACTTTCACCGTAACACAAAGGTTGTATGAACATTTGCTCAATTTTACTCTTAATTGATGGTATTATATTCCCATTTCATTGTTCTGTGGTTTTATTATTAATTTCTTCAATAGCATAGCACATGGATGACAGTAATGAGAGTGAAGTCTCCTTTGGGGTTCATGCTTGCATTTCTACTTGTTATCATGCCTTCTTTTTCAATCCTTACTCATGTGTGATTGATCTCAGTGATGTTCACAATAAATAGTGGCATTGAACAATAAGAAACGTCCAAGAAGATACCTATGTGAACATTGTTGCCCATGGACGTTTCTTGTGTTCAATGCCACTATTTCTTGTGAACATCACTGAGATCAATCATACATGAGTAAGGATTAAAAAAGAAAGCATGAAAACAAGTACAAATGCAAGCATGAACCCCAAAGGAGACTTCAATCTCATTATTGTCATCCATGTGCTATGTTGTTGAAGAAATTAATAATAAAAATACAGAACAATGAAGGGGGGAATATAATACCATCAATTAAGAGTAAAATTGAGCAAATTTTCATACAACCTTTGTGTTTCGGCGATTTTTTTTTAAACGTTTTGGTGCAAAGTATAAAAAATAAAGGTTTTAGTGCAAACTCAAAGTAAGCCAAAAGGTTTAAGTGTAAAACAAAATTTTCTCTAATTAAAAATGTAATTGTAATTGTAATGAAACTACATACGTAATGGTATAAATGTTATAACTACCAGTGGGATTGAATTGTAATCGTAAAATGCATGTAATTCATTACCAATTGTTACCGTATCATAATTAAAAATGTAATTGTAATTGTAATGAAACTAAATACGTAATTGTATAAATGTTATAAATCTAATAAATTGAGACGCAGGTTAATTGTTGAATTATGAATCCCGATTGTTCATGGATGTACCGTCGCACTGTTAATGGCAGAATTCAATCTAGTTTTGTGGAAGGGGTTGAAGCCTTCATTGCTTTTGCACTTACACAGACTACTTGTTTGAGTCGGGGGATGATGAAGTGCCCTTGCAATGCGAACAAATGTAGGAATAGACAATTTTTGCCTCCTAGAACGGTAGTCGAGCACTTGAAACGTAAGGGGTTCGTAGCTGAGTATGAGGTATGGTGTTATCATGGTGAGGAATCAATACCGTTCATGGACTATGGGAGTATTCCTAAGCGTAAAAGAAGGAAGCAAAATGTGATGGGTAGTACTCAAAATCGTCCACATCGATGCTAATCGATCATGAGAGGATTGAGCAAATGGTGTATGATGTTGGGTCCGAGTTCATGGACACCGATCGGGATGTGGAGGAGCCACGAATTCGAGGATCGGTGTTCTTTGACTTGGAATCATCAAAGAAGCCAATTTGGCGGTGTCGAAGCACACTTGAGTTGTCTTTGTTGTCTCGGCTAATGAGTTGTAAGGCCGAGGTGGCCAATCGAAGTGAGCTTCAATAACTACGCACAATTGTTATCAGTGTTGCCTGAACTAAACCTAGTACCCACCAACTTTTACCAAGAAGAAAAGATGCGGGGTTGGGGTTGCCTATGGTAACCATAGGTATTGTCCGGATATGTGCGTGATCTATTGGGGGGATGATATAGATCTACTGAAGTGCAAGTTTTGTGGTAAGGACCGCTATAAGCGTTACAAGGAGGGGGCTTCAAAGAAACGCCAGAAGAAAAATCTCCCACATAAGAAAATGTGGTACTTCCCTCTAGCACCTCGTTTGAAGAGGTTGTACGCTTCAAGTGCTTGTGCTGATAAAATGCGTTGGCACAAGGAGAGAGTAAGGGAGGCGGATGCAGTGGGTATAATGGAGCACCCATCAGACTCACCGGCATGGAAAGAGTTCGACAAGACATATCCGGAGTTTGCAGCCGAATCTAGAAATGTACGTTTGGGGCTTTGTACGGATGGTTTTAACCCGTTTGGAAGTGACCGGAAGTACTCTTGTTGGCCAGTCATGCTGACACCGTACAACCTGCCCCCCGGTGAGTGCATGAAGGAACCGTTCATGTTCTTGACTGCGTTGGTGCCCAGGCGGTGATCCAGATGGAAGTGGATGTGTTCTTGCAGCCCTTAATTAAGGAGCTGATTGAGTTGTGGGAAAATGGTATCCCTGCATATGATTTGTCCACGAAGAAGAACTTTACCTTGAGAGCAGCACTATTGTGGACCGTGAGTGATTTTCCTGCTTATTCAATGCTATCTGGAAGGAAAACTGCGGGTTTTCATGCTTGTCCACATTGTTTGGAGGACACTGATGCATTCAGACTGAAGGAGAGCGGGAAAGAATCTTGGTTTGATCACATCGTAGGTTTCTACCAAGGAACCATCCGTTTAGGAAGAACAAGACTCAATTCTTGAAAAATAAAGTAGAGATTAAAGGCCCTCCGAGACAACTTACTGGTGCACAGATACTTGCGGAGATTGATAGGCTGGGTCTTATGAAAGTGACTGAACTTGGGTGGGAGAAGCATAACAAGAAAATTGAGAACAAATGTGGATGGAAGAAGAGAAGCATCTTCTGGGACTTGCCTTATTGGAGCAGTCTTCTTATACGTCACATGTTGGATTTCATGCACATTGAGAAGAATGTGTTCGAGAACTGCTTTAACACGATTTGTAACATTCCCGGAAAGACAAAGGATAACGTTAAATCTAGAGCCGAGTTGGATACATGGTGTAAAAGGCCTGAGTTGACAATGCGGAATGAGAAGGGGCAGTGGCCCAAGGCATGTTACACGATTGATACTGAATCTAGGAACAAAATTTGTTTGATTGGGTTAGGGGATTGAAGTTTCCCGACAATTATGCCTCAAAGTTGGGCCGATGTGTGGATTTGAAGAAGACGAAGATGTATGGAATGAAGAGCCACGATTGTCATGTGTTTATGGAGCGGCTTCTCCCGGTTGCATTTCGAGAACTGCTACCTAAACCTGTATGGATGGCTCTCACTGAGCTGAGCTTATTTTTCAAGAATTTATGTGCAAGGGTGGTTGATGATCAAGTGTTAGCAAACCTTGAAAGCAACATACCATTGATTCTGTGCAAGCTCGAGCGTATCTTCCCACCGAGCTTTTTTGATTCTATGGAACACTTGCCGGTTCACCTCCCACACGAAGCTTGCTGGACGGTTCAATATCGATGGATGTATCCATTCGAGAGGTGTGTAATATATGAAGACAATCATTCAATTCAAATGTCCGAATTTTCCAAAGTCACATTATATTACCCAAAGTATATGCATTGCAGTACTTGGGAAAATTGAAGAGGTATGTCGGAACAAAGGTAGGCTGAGGGATCGATGGCCAATGCATACGTCTTGAGAAGGTGCAACCTTGCTCCTATTACTTTGGAGACCACGTTCCACAAAGGCATCTAGGCCGTCAAACGCAGACACATTCAAGTTCAAGAGGATGATGATGATGCTATTTACATTTTTAGGGTCTCGGAGACCTATGGGAAGAAAAATACATCATGGCTGAATGATAGGAAATGTTGGCGACCAAGATTATGTCCTCTCGAACTATACTGAAGTTGATGAATTTATGGTGAAATTTGCTGGGTGAGTAGCTTTCTTACTAGGGGCTTCATGAATTTGAATATCTAACTACTAGTTAACTAATCATGCATACCAATCGTGTCCACAGGGAGTTCAAAGAGCGTTATGCGGAGAAGAATCCAATATTGACGATGATGAGATTGAGTCACAACTTGAAGCGAAATTGGAAGCGTAATTCCCACCTTGTTCAAGGAGTATGTCCGAGATCCTATCAACAACATCACATCTCCTTACGTAGTAGCTCTAGCGGAGGGACCAAATAGAAAGGTCTCCACATTCTCATCGTACATAGTCAATGGTCTTAGGTTCGACACGGTTGAATCTAACACGAGCAAGGCCACAAGCAATTCAGGGGTGTGTGTTAGTGGGCAAGATCTATCTGATTTGTATGATTTCTACGGGAAGTTGAAGCGAATCGTGCGGCTTGAATATTCCGGTTTGCCTTTGAAAAGAACCTTTCTGTTTGATGTTGACTGGTATGATCCTACTCCGGTGATGCGAGGAAGCACGAAAAGATAAGATGGTTGACATTAACCATAGGAGGAGGTACCGTAAAACGAACCGTTTATCTTGGCTACTCAAGCACGCCAAGTGGTATTCATTGAATATCCAAGCTGAAGCGTGACAAGGCGGTGGTTGGGCTGCGATACATATCTGGGCCCGCTCAGAGTACGTTAAGAAGGACGACTCAATTACCAACTCGTACCAAGAAGAGGTTGTTGATGAAACAGCGAGAAATGTTGTACATGCTCCTGATGAGTACATTGAGCTGCATGAAGACCAATATGTAGACTTAACCACGGGCGAGGAGGACGAGGGTATGTGTATACTGGTGGTTCTTGATTACAACTTGTTACTACAACTTGTTATATATGCTTTATTAAGTGTCTATTATATATGTTTTACCTGCCAATTCATCTCGTCTTTCTTACTAACACTTGTTGTATGAATTTGCAGATGCCGAGGCATAGGAGGTCCACATACCGTCCACCGGCCATTAGTGGTACTAGTGGTGGTCCTGATGCGGGTAGCCCTTCGGGGGGCTATGACATTGGCGGGAGTTCACAGTCACAGGTGCCTGAGACTCCCACTGGCTCGAGCGTGGGGACGTCACCCATTTTTGCTGATTTATCCTCCGACGGGTGTCCCTACACCGTTCTGACACCCGGTGCTAGTTGGAATGGGAAGCCGGTTTTGTTCCCGAACGGGAAGAAGTAAGTATTATGCATTTGTAGAACATAACTTCAGATAATTACTAAATGTTACATGAATATACTAATAAAGGTTGTTTCATGTCTATCTCATTTGTAAAGCTTTGTACCGGGTGCCTCCGAAAATCTTGGTAAGATTATAAGACTTCGAAGGGAGAAGCCGGGTGAAGGAGGGGAGAAGTGGTCTACGCTCCCGGAGAGGATGAAGCATCATTATTTTGATGATATGCGGGTAAGCTTAAATGTTACAAAGCTTTATCCATGTTCTTAACTTGTTGTGCTGATTGAGTGGTATGTTAGCCACTGTACTTGGGTGATATGTTAGTCACCATTGTGTTAGTAAATTTTAGGACAATTTGAGTGGTATGTTAGCCACTATACTTGGGTGATATGTTAGTCACCATTACTGAACTTGTTGTGCTGATTTCGTGGTATGTTAGCCACTGTACTTGGGTGATATGTTAGTCACCATTGTGTTAGTAAATTTTAGGACAATTTGAGTGGTATGTTAGCCACTGTAATTGAGTGATATGTTAGTCACTGTTCTTTCACACTGTGTTGATTGAGTGGTATGTTAGCCACTGTACTTGGGTGATATGTTGTTAGTCACCATTACTGAACTTGTTGTACTGATTTCGTGGTATGTTAGCCACTGTACTTGGGTGATATGTTAGTCACCATTACTGAACTTGTTGTGCTGATTTCGTGGTATGTTAGCCACTGTACTTGTGTTTACTTTAAATTCCAGCTTTCATTAATCTATTTGGGCTTGCTACTTATGGAAATGTTGTAGAAGTACTACTTCATTCCCAATGCCCTCATTCCCCAACTGTGGCCTGTTTTCGAGACTGTTGGGTCAGAGTGTTATAAGAGGATGGTTTGCAACATGAAAGCCTGCAGGGTAAAGCATGATGGATGGGGATGATGAGTGGGCACGTTGGCGAATCTTGAGAGATCCTTTGGTCATGGACATGGCGGAGAAACGAGCGAACCGGTTGGTGAGCGCGAGATGGTACAGCACCTCCGTGCATCATTATGGGTCGCGGTCGTTGTTCTGAACCGCGGATGTCGGTTAGTATATATGTTATTTCGACTTGCAATATGATTTGTACTTATGTTTTTTTGCTTTCATTTCTAACAACTTTCTACTTGTTTGCATGTTCTTCAGCTCCATGCCGGGGAGCCCACTACTGCTCTTCACCACTTCAAGAAGGCAAAAATGAAGAATGGCATGTGGACTGATCCTAGGGCCGAGCAAATTGGGGTATGTTTCTTTGTTAAGGTTCACATTTATATTTGTGTATATTATGGCTCGAGCGTATCTTCCTAAAACTGTATCTCATTTCGTATGCACTACACTATTGCGCATCGAGGTGGAGCGGATTATGGAGGAGAGGATGATCGATGGTCATGAACTCACAATTCGAGAGCGGGACCAAATATTCTTCCAAGTTAATCCGATGGACGCTAAGAATTCGAGTGTATGGGCTCGGCAGTTTGGGCCCTTCATTGACACCCGGTGGTAGCTTCTCCGTGTCGCAGCAGGCATCCTCATCACATGAAAATTTCTACACTCAAGAGCAGGTGAATGAGCTGATGAATCCTCTCAAGCAAACGATCGATCAACTTCTAGAGCAGAAAGCTCATATCACTCGTCGGATGGATGAGATGGCACAATGATGTTCGGCTGCGAACCAACAACCACCGCCTCCTCCGGTTCTTAGATGCTCATGTACTTACGTTGTTCTAGATACATACTTTTCACACTATTCATTTTATTCAATATTTAGTCTTTTGTTGGATATTTTATCGAATCTCTATTTTAATTAATGCAATTTTATCACTTTGGGTATATTATCTCGACTACATTGTAAAAGCGGTGAAATGTAAAAACATAAAAATAATTAAAAAAAAACGGTTTAGGGCGGATATTATCCGTCCTAAACCATCCGTTGATTAGGGACGATTTATCCGTCTAACCTTAGCGACGGATAAATCCGTCCTAAGTTTAGGGACGGATAAATCCGTCCCTAGTGGTCCTGACCATTAAAGACGGATATTATCCGTCTCATGATCTTTGACCATTAGGACGGATAACATCCGTCCTATTTAGGAAAACATATCCGTCCCTAAAGGGTTAGAGACGCCCGTTTTAAGGACGGGCGTCCCTAACGGATTAGGGACGAATCGCTGATGGTTTAGGGACGGATAAATCCGTCCCTAAACGTTGGTTTTTTTGTAGTGTAAGTGTGGTTGCAAGAGGCAACCAAGAGAGAGCCAAAATTGTTATGTGTTATAATGTGTTAAGTGGGTAACTTTGAGCAATTAATTATCTAAGTTCCACCACTCGGTTTTGCGTGTTCTTTAGCTCGTTGCGAAGTGGGATGTGCAAGCTTCGTAACGGTATAAGATACGGGAGGTAACCAATTCTAGGTGTGAATGATAAATTGGCTTAAAGTGAGCTAGTTGAGACTTGCTTTTTGCAATTGTCCCACATTGAAAACATATGGAAGGAAAGAGTAGTATAAAGGTATGCTTGTGTTTACTCATGGTCACAAGTGTGTGTTGTGGTTATGGCAAACGGGGGAGAAAAATTTGAACTAGAAAACCCAAGTGAGATGGGTGCAAATATGGTTCGAGGGTTTATCTTTTTACCACAATTTTTCACTAAATAAACCTTTTGGCCTTCCAGAAATTTTCCCGATTGTTCCACTTAGGTAACCTCTCCACTAACAGGCTGTATTCCTCTGACCTTAAATGCTGTAGTATCAATTTGGCTACTAATGGTGAGAGCTGTTACGTTTTCTCTACAGCTATATATACCCCTCCCTCACTTAACAAACACACACCAGAAATTCTTCCTCGCCGACTGGTTTTTGATCTCTAGGCACTTGTTGTTGAGCTCCTCCCCGACTGGTTCACACTTCGTCTACTCGCGGCACTTCTGGACTTCTTCCTCGTTGTTCATGGGAAGCAGCGGCTCTCCTATTGAGAAGATGTCTCAGATCTTCTGGTTGAGCTTGCTCCCCCAGCCTTTGTTGGATCGGACGATGCTCATTTCTCGACTGAGCGGGTTCAGCTTGCCTTGGGATTGGCGTAGGCGGGGTGAGCTGAGGAGGCTGGAGGTTGTTTGATCCGAAACACCCTTGAATAGTGGTGAGTAAGAGGCCAAACTGATTCTCATTCATTCCAAATTCACTAGGACGAATGATCTGTCCATTTGGGAGGGTAAAGTTTCTACCTGGGGGAGGACCATGTGTTCCTGACGGAGGAACCTGTCCTTCATCCCCAAGTGTTTGAACCCTTACTGGTGGATTAATGGCTCTCTCCTCGTCAGAAGAAAGACTAGCGGTATGGCCATCACTTGGATTGTTTACCACTTCTCTTGTCGAGACTCTTGTTACTCCTCCTCTTCTAGTGGGAGGTCTCCCCCTTTGTCTCGGAGCTGGCGTACCAATGGTAGTGGCGTTGGTTCTTGCGGACCTTCTTGTTCTTGCCATTACTGAAGAGAACGGGACTTTTTGTAAAGATTCCCACAGACGGCGCCAAAATGCTGAGGGTGTAACTCCCCAATCACTTAGATTTATTTGACTCTTCCAAATGGTGCCAAGGTAAGAGGTTTCTTGCTAGGTGAGGACCGAAGCGTAAGAACCAGCTGCCAACTACTCCGGTAAGGACCTGCACACTTGAGTGGGGGGGGGGGGGGTTAGTGCCCGGTTTGCTAAGTGTCAAACCGGGATGAGACTTTACTCGAGAGTGACTGAGGTTCAACTCTGTATACTGTTCGTGATGTGACTAGCGAGAAGACTTGTTTGAAGTGACTTACCTCCCGTCCCTTGCTTATTGGGATATGTACCTTATTTATAGGCAACCATTGAAATAGAAGGCCTTGCTAGGATTGCGCCATGTGTACGGCTAGGATTGAGCCACCAATGCTAAGATGAGGCCTATAGCCCAATAATGAAGCTTTAGCCCATGCCATCTTGGGCTTTAGGAGTAGTTTGGTCATTATTGGAAGAGTTTTTGAGGATGTGACAGAGTCTGACGAGATCCCAGATTCGGAGAGGTTGGTCCGGATGTCTGATCCGGACAGTACCTGGTTGTCAGCTGAGGAAGTTCTCCTGCCTGTCCAACTCTTCCGATTCGGAGCTTCTGGGTTCGGACATCTCACTCTTTGGTGCCCACTTGCTTGGTAGCTTTATGAGATGGTCATGCTGGATCCGAGTCGACATCCGTATCGGAGTCCTTGGGTCGGAGAGGGTACTGACTTAGCACTATGCTCCTTTCCCAGGGAGGCTCGGGCCAAGGTGGGTCGGACCTAGGGTTCCGGGTCGGGCCTTGCAGGTCCAAATCCTTTGTCCCCTTCTCTTAGGGTGGGTCGGACCATAGATGGTCTGCCCGGATCGGACCATTGGCTCGGACCTAAGTGCCTCGGATCCTTTGGATGACTTAGGACGCCTTAGGATTCGTTCCTAGGTCCTTTATGACGGATTGGACATATTTCCGTATCAACATATGTCCCCCTAGTTTCCAAGTATCTTAGTAGAAGATAGTTGTGGAACTATTGGTTTGGGAAGTTGTTTTGAGGGAAAGAATCTGTTCTTCAGTCCAATCCGTTTCGATCTCATTAAAAAAAAGAAGATGTACTCCGTACTTCGTGTGGCCATTGACTTAGTCTCTCTCCCCCCCCCCCCCCTTTTTCTTTTTCTAAAACATCGTTGCCACCCGAGGGAGTAGGTCCGAAGGGCAACGAGGTGAAGAAAAAAGAAAAAAGGGTATTTGTAATGGAGACTAAGTTTAGGCTCCGAACATCGGTAGTGTACCTTTCATGAGCTACGGTGGCGGACCGTAGGTATGTGTCCCGTCCGAACCAGGCTCTGTGGTTGCGGGAAGGTCCGAAGGGTAATCGCTCGAGTATACGAGGTTCCTTGTGTCGACAAAGTATATGGGACTGGAAAGCCGTTAGGCGTCCGAGAAGATGATACTCCGGAGCTCTCGTGTTGTCTGTCGCCCGAGAGAGGGAGAGTTGTTGTATTCATCTATCCAAGAGGTAAATTTGTTGTACCCATTCGTCATTTCACTTGGTACTATACCGTTGGATGGTTCTTGATCGACGGTGGAGATTAAATCCGAAAAATCGCGACGGTTGGAGTTCCCAATATGGACCTCTATAAATAGAGGGGTTGGCCAGTTCATTTTTTATCGTTTAGAGAGATAATTTTTGCATTCCAAGTACATCCGAAGCAACTACCAGCAATCCGAAGCGAGCAAAGAGCGGTTCGAAGCGTGTGATCTTGTTCAGAGTCAAGTCACTTCTTTCTAATCATCCGAGTCCAAGTAAGTTTACTTGTCTCGTCTTATGATTAAATCATCTCTGTTGTCTTTCATCTTCAAGTTACTCGGATGTATGCTTATGATGTGTAGTATAGTTGATAACCAATACGTATTTGATGTTGACTAACACCGAATAAGTGTAGTACTGACTCTGAACTAACTGTGCCGAGTAAGCTGCTAGTTTTGGCTTTGAGTTGGCCACTTTAATATACATAAACGACCTCTCGGACTGCCATCTTAAAGCTTACGATATTGCTCTCTCCTTTCCCTAGGATGTCCGAGAGTGATAGCCAAAATCGATCCGAGGCTGAGGGATATGACTCCGAGGTGATATCCTTAAGCGATAGCTCCGAGGAGATTGAGATCATGGATGATGACGTACTGGAGGTGGAGCAAGCGCCCCATCCGAGTCGGGAAGAGCCCGAGGTAAGTTCCTTACTTCGGTTAGTTGTTCCAGATTCTGGTCCTCCGGCGTCCGGATTACTCGCGAGTGTCGCATGTGCGGGTTATTATGGCGGCTCAAGAGACAAGCTCGAGTTATAGGAACTCGTCGCCGGTCGAGTGGCAGAATCCGAACTTCCGGTAGAGATCCGTACTTTAATTCGCACCCTAGGTTATAACTTTAGGAGTAATCCTAATCGAGTCCCGTTCGTTCCGGATCCGCAGGTGCCAACTATCGAGGAAGTGCATGATACTTCGGAAGCACCTCCCAATTTGAGCATCTTCGAAGAGGGTGAGGAGGATCGTGTGCAAGTTGCTGCGCCTATTAGGACTGTTGTAGAGTTAGCATCCTCATCCGAGGAAGATGAGGCAGAAGAAGGTGTCTTGGCGAGGATTACGGTTAGGAGGAAAAGGTGCGAGCCATCCGCTAATGTGCTCCGTGTGGAAACTTCGGGCAGGGCCGAGTCGGTGGTGAGGAAGAGCGTCCGAGGAAGGGTGAGGACGTTTTCCAAGTGAAGTTTCCTCGGTCTAGAGACCAGGTCACTCACCCCGATCCGGAGGGCGAGTTGAATGAAGATGGTACTCTGCCTACTTGTGCCTCAACCATCCGAGCCGATGAAGTGGATGAGCTCCGGAGGAGATATGAGATCCCGGAGTGTGTGGAGATTCTTATCCCGGACGAATCTCATGCTTTCTATAATCCACCTCCGGGCTACATGTCTGTCTATGAGATAAGTCTCCATTGCGGATGGCGGCTACCGGTATCGTCCGAGTTTTTGGAGATTTTGAACAGCATGGGTTTGAGTCCGCACCAGGTCATCCCCAACTCCCTCGGAAATTTGATGTGCTTCGGAGTGTTATGTAAATATAAAGGCATCCCGCTCACCTTCGACAATTTCCGTAAATTGTTTAACATTAGTGTAAGTAGTAGGAACACTTGGTTTTATACATTCGTATGTCGCCAGGCATACACATTTTTTGTTGATCCCTTGTCCTCATTGGGAATCCAATGGTTCAAGAGGTACATTTTTTTCCGTCCGGCGCTGAAGCCCGGGCAATCTGAAGCGGAGAGGCCCAAGTGGCATTTTGAGAAGAAGTTCTTCCGGGGCAATCTGCCAGATTGCAAGCCACCGGCACGGAACATCCCCTTGTGGATGCAAGCGTTCCACCAGAGTCAAGAGCCGGAGAAGTACTTTTTCCGTGGTCTGATATGTCAGCCTCTGCCTTTCTTGGCCGGCTTGTCCGAGCCAAGTTTTTGTGACAACATGGAGGATTTGAGTAAGTGGTTTCTCTCTGCCTCTGGTTGGTTGTCCGAGTCGGTTGTCTATTTGTCGACTATATGATTATCATTTGTAGATTCTTTTGTATCTTGCAACTTATTGTGATTCGGATGTGCAGCTTTCTGGTTCGAGTATACGATGTCGACCATGCGGGAGCTGAAGCGTCAACAGAACGCTGCGCAGTGGAAGGAGTTGGCAGAGGGTTCTCGGACCCAGATTATCAAGACCTCCACCGTTCTTCCGATGAATGAGCCCAGAAATGCTGCTGTGTTCCGAGTGGAGGAGTCTCGGAGAGCTGCTGTGGGCGAAGAGGCCCAAACCATCCCTACTCCAGACAAGGGTAAGGTGGTCGCAACTAAGGGCTCGAAGAAGCCTCCGAGATCCGTGTCGCGAGATCCTCCATAGCGGATCGAGCCTGCAGACTCGAAAGCGCTCCTCCGAAGGTCCGAATCCTCCCCCCAAGAAGGGCAAGGGAAAGGTGGGCGAGGCTCCGGAGCTAGAGTCGGATGCTGAAGTGGCTCGGTTGGCTGCTGCTTCGGAGCTAGAGCGGATTGCGGAGTTAACTGCCGCCCAGCGCAAAGTGAGTTTAAGCTTTCCGTTGGTTTTGCATCTTTCTGTGATTCGGAGGTATCTAATGCTTCCGATGTTCCGTTTTTGTTTTTAGCTTGCTACTGCTGTTGAAGCATGCTCCTTGGTGGCTGCTCGGAGGCTACCGAAGAAGATCTAGCCAATGAGGCTGCCAGGCGATCGAAGCGTCCGGTTGCCAAAGACTCGGGCGCTGAAGAAGGCTATTTGCTAAACAAGAGGCGGAGACGGCCAAGATGAAAAGTGCCATTCTGTCTTTGGAGGCTGATTTAAAAGTGCACCAAGATAGTTTGGACGATTTCGTGGCCGTCTCTCGGACTTTCAAGGATAAGATGCTGAAAGAGCTTCGGGGAGTCCGGACAAGGGCTGTCCAAGATTTTCTTGATTCGGACTCCTACAAGTTCTTGCTCGAGTCAAAGTATGATGAGGCCCGGCAAGATGGGTTTGATGCAGCTGTGGAGCAGTGCCGGAGGAAAGGTTGGGTACCGGACGATTGTAACTTGGAGGCTGAGGGGGTATCCGCCTTTAAAAATGGAGATGGCTCGGACTTCGCTCCGGAGGGTGTTTTGGACGAAGATTTGCTCAAATGTGAATTTGTGGAGTTTGGTTTTAGCAGTCGGAGGGCAAGAAGTACAATCACGCGGTCCGTATCTCCCATCCTTCGTCCCTCGGGTGCTCATGTCTAGTGTTTTCGTTCCTTTGGAGGACCATTTGGAGCACAACCGAGACTGGCTGACTTTGCCCGGGCCAAGGCTTTGATCGCGACCTCGACCTGATGGAGGAGTGTCCGGCCTTCCTGAAAGAGGTTGAGGCTCGGAGAGCACGGAGGATAGCCCAACAGCAAGGTCAAGTGCCTCCGGAGAAGGATACGGGCGGCCCCTCTCAGTCGCAACCTAGTTCGTCCGAGCGGCGAAGGCAGTGAAGACGGGGTATGCCCCGGATGTTTTGTAATAGGGTGCCTCCGGGCCAAAAAGAAATGTTTGTCGTTTTTGCCCATCATCTTTTGTTTGTACAAACATACTTATCTTTGATGAATGGTATTGGTTCGGGTCCTTTGATGGCTCGGAACTATTTTTGTTGCTGATATACTATTGTTGCTGTTTCCATCCTTGCACGTTTAATTTCGTATTTTCTTAGTAACTCATCAACTCTCGTAGACTCGGATAGTGGGTTTGGACCTTTGAGATCCATACCGCCAGGACATTAGTTTGCCTGATTCAAATTTGCCTTTGCGGGTCTTGGGGGATGATCAATCGTTGTTCCCATCCGAATCGGAAGCTATAATAGAAATAAACTGGATCACGAACGGTCCGGAGCCACGTCTTAGAGTGGTCAGGCTTTCGAGAACAAGAACCTCCTTGTATCGTGACAAGTTAAGACGATTCGGACGTTGACTTGGTGTGTCTTTCCGAGTCATGCAGACTTGTGAGATAGTGAAAAGATAATCATCATCAAGTATCAAGTACAGGGTGTCTCTGTACGAATCACAGTTGCTTCGGATGTTGTTATGTTAGCCCCGAGCTTGGTACATCCGAGTGAGTAGCATAGTCGGTATGCTCAACCGTGTGGATGGATTGTTGGGTTGGGCCAATGGAAGCTGAAGAGCTAGGCCCATGTGCGGCCCAAGCCCATCTCCTGTGAATATGGGGCACGTGTCCGCTTCCAATTGGTCTTCTCTCTTTATATATACTCCTGCTTTGTACGGCTTTTGATTAAGACATCGCGCCCTTTTATAGTAATCAAAGGTCCGGAGCTCGAGTTCGAGCGGCTGGTGAGCATGTTTATGCGATTACTCTCGCCCGTGATCTCGTCCCAAGGGTTTCTCCGATGCTTCGGAAGTCTACCCGGGCTGGTTCTTCGGTGAGAGTCGTGGAAATTAGTTTGCTCGGAAAGCCAGCTTCGGATCTTCGAGGATATGGTCCGTACCGAGTGAGGCCTAAAGTTTTTTTGCCAATCAATTCCTCTGATCGTCAGGCTAATCTTCTTTCTCCGGGGCTGTGGTCTATATTCGTGACTTTTAGCCCCGGAGAGGTAGATTAGCTGGATGGTTCGGGGATCTTCAAATGGTTTTGAATCTCAATGCGTCCGAGGCAATCCGCTCTGGTTATGCACCCGGGGGGCGACATGTCGGCAGAATTGGTTTGATAGAATCCCTTCCAGTATTTTGTGGTTCGGTCGTAAGAAACCGCCCGAAATGTTGGAAGGCTTTCTACCAATCCTGTTGTGTCTAGTTGCTCGTTTCTCGGATAGAGGGGGAAGTATCACCCTGAGTAAGTCTATTAGCTCGTTCTTGAGGATGTGTATCCGAGCGGTTTGGTTTTGTTGGTGACTGCATTTCCATGATTGAAGGCTCGAGGGAGCTATTTGCACTTTTGGAATGGGGTCCCCAACAATGCTGAGCTTGTTAGGAGTCGGATCATTGAGGACCTTCGGAAATAACCTTTTTGGTGACTCGTTTGTCTTGCACCTGAGGTCTTTCGTCCGAGCAGCTTGGTTTTGTCGGTGGCTTTGTTCCAGAATTGAAGGCTCGAGGGAGCGACTTACAATTCTGGAACGGAGTCCCTGACAATGCCGGTCTTGTTGGGACTCGGACCAACGGGAGCCTTCGGAGTGACTTGTGTTGAACCGACAATCCGGGCTAATCGCTCTCCAAATACGCTGAATCTGGGGTGTGTTCATAGTATTTGGTATGATGCGATCAGGATGGTCAGTGTGCTTCGGAGCTTTCTGTCATTCAGAAGTGATGAAGTATCCTTTCTGGAATCGATGAATGGCCTAGGTTACATAGTCCGGGTACTGTCAAACTTTGGATAGTCCGAAGGGGCTTTGAAACCTCTGCCCGTACGCAATCAAAGTTCGGATGGTATAGTTCCTTCTTCCCTCGGCGCTATAGATTCAAATTTGAAAGTGTTCGGATGGGGTTTGGTTTGGTAGCTCAGGGTTAATTAAGAAGCTTCGTTGTAATAGTAGAAAAGAGATAGAGTAGGAGCTTGTTTTTGTAAGCTTGATTAGGGCTTCTTCGGACCCTGACCTTGTAAACCTGCACTATTTTAATAAAAGCGTATTTGCCTTTGTGAAGGTCGGACACTGCTTGATTGTGTCAGTCCGATCCGGATCAATATATGATCTAGATTCGGATCGAGTAGTTAAATATCTTCGAGGACATGATTATCAACAATGTTTATGAAATCGCAGTTGTATTGATTTGACAGAAATCGACTTACAACTTGATGGCGTCAAGGCCTTTTTTCAAAAAACAAACACAAAAAACAGGTCGACAAGATAGAGGAAGGTGACAGACGTTGCCATACTTCTCTAAGTGTAAAACTTTTGGAGATTCTTGGCATTCCAAGTTCTCTTCAAGGCCTGCCCTTGTTCATCTTCTAGCTCAAAGCTTCCATTAACTCTTGCACCAGTAACCTTGTACGGTCCTTCCCATTTGGGTTTCAGTTTCCCCACATGACTTAGTATATCAGCTCTTCTAAGAACTAGGTCTCCAACTTGTATGTCCTTGGGAAAGACACGTTTATTATAGGCTCGAGCAGTCATGGCTTGGTACCGAAGGATGTTGGCCAGTGCCTTATCGCGCTTGTCTTCGAGGAGCTCAAGGTCATAGATCCTTACGAGCTCATTATCAGCTGGGTTGTATTGCTGGATTCTCTGGGTTGCCACCATTGTCTCCGAAGGGATGACCGCCTCGGATCCATAGACCAAGGAGAAAGGTGTTTCTTGTGTGGCAGTTCGGGCTGTCGTTCGATGCGCCCAAAGGGCCGCGTCAAGATCATCCATGTTGTCTTGGGAAGTTCTCAACCTCTTCTCGAATTTTGACTATGGTCTTGTTGGTGGCTTCCACGACCATTGGCTTGGGTGGCCAAGTAAAGCGTTGTTCTATTTTGAAGGACTGAAGCCACTCCTTCAGCCTTGAGCCAGAAAATTGTGCTCCATTGTCTGAAACTAACACTCGTGGGAGTCCAAACCGGCAGATGATGTTCTTCCAGATGAATGTCCGAACTCTGCTTTCGGTGATGGTTGACACTGCTTCAGCTTCGACCCACTTAGGGATATAGCTCATTTGGTAGAGCTCCGCCCTTGCAATTGGGTCGTTGCGATTACGGGACACAAATAGTTCATGGACGAAAATTGAGTTGTCCAAATTTAATGTTGGTTATTAGAACCATATAAACCGACACCAAGAACTCTACTGCCACTATCAAGAACTTCTTCTGATGTGTTCCTCGTGGAAAGGGACCAACGATGTCTATGCCCCATTGATCAAATGGGCAAGCTATGATTGACGGAATCATAGGGTTGGTCGGACGGTGTGGTATGTTGGCATAGTATTGGCAGTCTTCACAGGCGCGGGCGGTGTTGGCAGCATCCATGTCGATGGTTGGCCAATAGTATCCTTGCCTTATGATCTTTTGTGCCAAAGTCCTTCCTCCATAATGGCTTCCACAACTTCCGGCGTGGATCTCTTCCATCGCAGTTTTCGCCTCTTGAGGATCTAGGCATCTCAAGTGAGTTCCGCTGTAGGATCTTTTGTAGAGATCTTCTCCCAAAATAAAGTATATGTTAGCTCGACATTGAATATTCCTGGCCTCTCTAGGATCCACAAGTAAGGTACCATCCTTGAGGTAACGGAATATATCGGTCATCCAGTTTCTTTCCGTGCACACAAGGAACATCTTTCCGTTGGGGTTTGCCAGGGAGGATTCTGCGCGGGTCATTAGGATGACACTTCTTGTGTCCAAAGCTCCTAAGGCTGAGGCGTACTTGGAGAGAGCGTCGGCTTTTTCATTCCACTCTCTGTGGAATTGGTCGAGAGTAAATTCTTCAAAGTGCTCAACCTCTTTTTTGAGGAGTTCCAAGTATTTGATCATGTTAGGTCCTTTGGTGGTAAAGGACCCGGAGAACTGGGATTATGCAATTGCAGTGCATGTAGGCTTTGATTCTTTTCACCTGAAGGGTTTTCGCCATTCTTAGGCCTGTGATAAGTGCTTCATACTCGGCCTCATTGTTCGTCACCTTAAAGTTGAGGGTGATGGCGTACTCAAGCTTGGCTCCTTCAGGGCTTTCAAGGAAAATTCCTATTCCTCCCAACCGTCCGGTTGATGATCCATCCACTTGTAATGTCCAACATTCTTTGTTTCCTTCCTTTCCTCCTAGAGTGGGAGTGAGTGCTTTCTCGCCTTACGCTTCTTGTCGGAAGATGCAGTCGTTGATATATTTAGTTCTTAGTCCAAAAGAAACATTTGCCTTACTCTCGGTGAATCATCCATAGGTTGGCGTCTGAGTCTTAAATTTGGATGCTACCTCTTTGTGTTTCTTCAGTCTCTTTCTCTCCACTTGATTCCTTGATCTGGGCTATCACCACATGATTATCCTTTTCCTGGGAGTTTTCGTTCTCCTTTTCTGCTTTCTCTGGATAGTCTACCAGGAAGTCAGCCAGGACTTGTGCTTTCTTGGCAGATGGAGCTTGGTAGCCGCTATCATATTCACTTAGCTCAATAGCCCATTTGGATAGGCACCCTGACTGATCCGGTTTTTCCAAGACATGTTTGAGTGGCTCATTTGTAAGGACCACAATCCGATGCGACTTGAAGTAAAGCTTGATCGCATGCGAAGTAAACCAACGCGAGCTTCTCAACCTTGACATATCTGGCTTCGGATCCTACAAGCGCTTTGCTCAAATAGTAAATTGGTAAATGCTCGTTGTCTTGTAACCGTACCAGTACAGAACTCATTGCTTCATCGGTGGTGGCCAAATAGAGATAAAGAGTTTCCTCCTCCATGGGTTTAGACAGAAGGGGCGGCGAGAGGAGCTACTTTTTCAAGTTTTCCAGGGCCTCTCCGCACTCCTTTGTCCATTCGAACTTGTTTCCTTTTCGTAAGGTTTTGAAGAAGGGAAGGTTCTTCTCGGCGGATCTGGATATAAAACGGCTCAACGCCATCACCTTTCCTAGAAGCTTCTGAACTTCATTGATGGTCTTGGGCTGTGGCAGATCTATGATTGCCTTTATCTTCTCTGGGTTAGCACTGATGCCTCTTTCTGTGACCATGTAGCCAAGGAATTTTCCTCCTTTTACCCCGAAAGTGCACTTTTCAGGGTTCAGCTTCATTCCATATTTCCGGAGAATAGAGAAGCAATTGTTGAGGTGTTCGATGTGTTCTTCTTCAGTCTTGCTTTTCACAAGCATGTCATCCACATAGACTTCCATGGTCTTTCCCAATTCTTCCTTGAACATCTTATTTACCAGCCGTTGGTAAGTAGCTCCTGCATTCTTGAGGCCAAAGGGCATGACCTTGAAGCAATAGACTCCTCCGGCCGCAAAGAATGTCGTTTTCTTGATGTCTTCTTGAGCCATCCTAATTTGGTAGAAGCCTTGGTATACATCCATGAAGCTTAGAAGTGCACATCCTGCAGTGGAATCTACCAGCTGGTCTATGCGTGGCAATGGATAGGGATCTTTTGGACAAAACTTGTTGAGTCTGGTGAAGTCATTACACATTCTCCACTTTCCTGGAGCTTTTTCAACGAGGACCACGTTGCAGACCCAATCAGAGTATCTGACTTCTTCGATATGACCTGCTTTCATCAACTTGTCAACCTCCCCTGCTATGATAGCATCCTCAACTGGTCCAAAGTCTTTCCTCTTTTGGCGGATGTGCTTGACCGTAGGATCCATGTTCAGACGGTGAACTGTGATCCTTGGGTCTATCCCCTTGAGATCATCTGTGCCCCAAGCAAAGATGTCGCGATTGTCCCGAAGGCAGGCGATGAGCTTCCGCTCTACTTCCGTACTTATCTCTGTTCCAATCCGAGTTGTTTTCTCCGGATTTCCTTCGACCAGTTGGACCTCTTTCAAGGCTTCGATACCGATCTCTTCCTTTGGTGGTGTTAGAGTAATGGGAGAATGGCTAAGAGGGCCCTTAGCGACCGAAAGGACAGGTTCTGTGGCTCCTCTGGTTGACATGATGTAGAATTCCCAGGCTTCTCTAATGTTGCCCATCTCTTCCCCTACGCCGTTCGGGGTTGGAAACTTCACCCTGTTGTGTAGGGGAGAAGCGATTGCTCTGAATTGGTTAAGTCCCGGGCGGCCCAAGATCGCGTTATAGTCGAAGGTATTATCTACTACCACAAAGAGGATAGTCTGGGTCACTCTTGTCGGAAAAGTGCCCATGGAGACTTGCAGTGGTATACTTCCAATGGGACGTACTACAGACCCTCCAAAACCTACTAATGAGGTGTATACTCGTCCATATTGTATTTGCCCCAGATGCATTTGCTCAACAGTCCTTTTGGATAGGACATTGGAGGAGCTTCCTGTGTCGATTAGCACCTTGTTGACTTTGTAAGTGGCAATCACTAGAGAAACAACCAAAGGGACATCGGGGTCCTTGAGATCTCCTCCATGACGTTGGTGGGGGATCGCTATCGTCAAAGGTGATTGCATTTGTGCCTTTCAAAGTGGTGGACCGTAAGCCTGTTGTTATTTCTTAAGTGTTGCGCGGTCCTTTCCTTGCATTCGCTATCTCCCCTGTTGGTCCTCCCTTGATGGCGTTGATAACTCCAATTGTAAGGGAGATTCTCCATTCTGTCTCTTGGTAACCTTGATATCTTTAGGCCGAGGTGGGATTTCGGCGGGAGGTGGTGGTAAAGATCTGTCGGAGGTTGAACTACGCCTCTCTTCTTTGCTCATTCCTTCTATGCTGGAGGGCTCATCTTCAATGGTGGTTCTTTCAACTTCCCACTTCTCACTAGCCTTTCAATTTCATCTTCAATGGATGCAATCCTCGGTTGGGTGACCTTCTGTTTGTGGAACCTACGGTAGTCTTTAGAGAATTTACTCTTCTTCTTTGCTCTTGTTGGTTTAGGCCATTGTATATCCAAGTCCTTCTCAACAATAGAAGCCAAGATGTCGGATCTTGGTCTGTTGAGGCGGGTATACTCGGCAAACCTCCTGGGTGGAGTTCTTTCTCTGTGAAGTTCTTTTCTGTCTCTGAGATCTCTTTTTTGCTCAAACTTCCCTTGACGAGGAGGAGTTCTGTCGTACTTGTTCTTTTCCTTCTTGATCCTGCTCTTATCGGTACATTTCTTGGTAATCTTCTCCATACAAGACTCCTTCGCAGATTTCTTCCAGGTACTTTTCAGTGGTGATTTCTTCGTTAGAAAGCTTCCTTCTAAGCTCATCATTATAAGTGTTGGCATAGAGGTGTCGGACCCGCTCTTTGATGCTATGAGGTTCTACCTGTCGTACTTCAGTGTTGAAGCGATCAAGGAAGGTTCTTAGATCCTCATGCTCTCTCTGGATTATGCCAGCCAGGTGCTCAACTGATCTCTTCCTTCTTTTCGCCTTCTCAAACCTTTTTAGGAAAAGGGCGGCGACGTCCGCATATGATTTGATGGAACCATTGGGTAGTGAGGTCCACCAATCCATTGCTTCTCCAAAGAGTGTGGTGGAAAAGTTGAGAGCTTTCATGTTGTCGTTGAGTCCATTGCTTTCCATCTTACTTTCATACCTAGTAAGATGCCCTACAGGGCAGGTATCTCCATAGTAATGCTCAAGGTTTGGGATAACACAGTCGGGGCGCTTTATTTCTTTTCTGATCTCATCGCACAGAGGGTTGGGAGTTTTAACTACCACCTTCTCATGTGCTTTGACCATCCTGCTCAAGGTGGCAATTTTTGTTTCCAAGGCCTTCTGTTAGAGGTAGATCTGCTCACCGGTCTTTTCACCATCCCGGGTTGATGGCTACATCTGGAGGAGATCATTGATTAGAACAATCGGTGCTTTCGCCATTTGATCTCTAGGCACTTGTTGTTGAGCTCCTCGACCGGTTCCCACTTCGTCTACTCGCTGACTTGGACTTCTTCCTCGTTGTTCATGGAAGCGGCCTCCCTATTGAGAAGATGTCTCGATCTTACGGTTGAGCTTTCCCCCACCTTTGTTGGATCGGACGGTGCTCATTTCTCGATCGACGGGTTCACTTTGCCTTGGGATTGGCGTGGCGGGTGGGTGAGGAGGCCGGAGGTTGTTTGATCCAAACACCCTTGAATAGTGGTGAGTAAGAGGCCAAACCGATTCTCATTCATTCCAAATTCACTAGGACGAATGATCATCCATTTGGGAGGGTAAAGTTTCTACCGGGAGGACCATGTGTTCTGACGGAGGAACTCGCCTTCATCCCCAAGTGTTTGAACCCTTGCTGGTGGATTAATGGCTCTCTCCTCGTCAGAAGAAAGACTAGCAGTATGGCCATCACTTGGATTGTTTACCACTTCTCTTGTCGAGACTCTTGTTACTCCTCCTCTTCTAGTGGGAGGTCTCCCCCTTTGTCTCGAAGCTGGCGTACCAATGGTAGTGGCGTTGGTTCTTGCGGACCTTCTTGTTCTTGCCATTACTGAAGAGAACGGACTTTTGTAAAGATTCCACAGACGGCGCCAAAATCCGAGGTGTAACTCCCCAATCACTTAGATTTATTTGACTCTTCCAAATGGTGCCAAGGTAAGAGGTTTCTTGCTAGGTGAGGACCGAAGCGTAAGAACCAGCTGCCAACTACTCTGGTAAGGACCTGCACACTTGAGTGGGGGGGTTAGTGCCCGGTTTGCTAAGTGTCAAACCGGGATGAGACTTTACTCGAGAGTGACTGAGGTTCAACTCTGTATACTGTTCGTGATGTGACTAGCGAGAAGACTTGTTCGAAGTGACTTACCTCCCGTCCCTTGCTTATTGGGATATGTGCCTTATTTATAGGCAACCATTGAAATAGAAGGCCTTGCTAGGATTGCGCCATGTGTACGGCTAGGATTGAGCCACCAATGCTAAGATGAGGCCCATAGCCCAATAATGAAGCTTTAGCCCATGCCATCTTGGGCTTTAGGGGTAGTTTGGTCATTATTGGAAGAGTTTTTGAGGATGTGACAGAGTCTGGCGAGATCCCAGATTCGGAGAGGTTGGTCCGGATGTCTGATCCGGACAGTACCTGGTTGTCAGCTGAGGAAGTTCTCCTGCGTGTCCAACTCTTCCGATTCGGAGCTTCTGGGTTCGGACATCTCACTCTTTGGTGCCCACTTGCTTGGTAACTTTATGAGATGATCATGCTGGATCCGAGTCGACATCCGTATCGGAGTCCTTGGGTCGGAGAGGGTACTGACTTAGCACTATGCTCCTTTCCCAGGGAGGCTCGGGCCAAGGTGGGTCGGACCTAGGGTTCCGGGTCGAGCCTTGCAGGTCTAAATCCTTTGTCCCCTTCTCTTAGGGTGGGTCGGACCATAGATGGTCTGCCCAGATCGGACCATTGGCTCGGACCTAAGTGCCTCGGATCCTTTGGATGACTTAGGACGCCTTAGGATTCGTTCCTAGGTCCTTTATGACGGATTGGACATATTTCCGTATCAACAGGGAAGATGAAGAAGACGACGTTGATGAGGGCGAGGAGTCGGAAGGTGATTCTGAGCTACAAGTGGTGGAAGCGGGGCATGTCGAAGGTGAAAACCGAGAAGCAAAGATGCAAGTCTCGTAAATGCGGAGGTGGAACATCAAGGTGAAGAAGGCTCGAATGAAGAAGGTGATGAAGAGGCGGTCGCAAAGCCTCGGAGGAAGAGGAGACGTGTGGAGAATGTTGTGCCCAAATTTACAAAGGCGGGTCAAATCTGTGGCCTTCAAACGGTTGAGCTTTAGAACGACTGGTCGGTCGAGATAGGGCCATTGTATCAAGGAGCAGAACTAAATGAAGATGGTCTTATTCCGACCTGTGCCTCGACGATTATGACGAAAGAATTAATGAGATTGAGGATCAATTACAACATCCTATCTTATATTGATTATCGAATTGAGGATCCCTTCCCTGATTGCATGCTGTATGATCCTCCCGAGGAATTTATCTCGATTTTTGCTGTGTCGATCGAAAATGGCTGGAAGATTCCGATCCACGCAAATTTGCAGTCGGTACTTCGGGGATCTCGATGTGTCCGACCCAGATAACTCCAAATGGATTGGCGACTCTAGTGTGTTGGGCCGTCATGATGAAGAGAATGAGCTTGGAGATAAATGTCACCAATTTTCTCAGACTCTTCAAAATTGCGAAGTGTCCTGGAAACCCTTATTTCTTTTACTTCTAGACTCGGAGGGGTTTTAAATTTTTGCACAACATGACGTCTTCTCAAGGCTTGAATGGGGGACCACGTATTTTTATTTTAAGTATATCCGTGAACCTCGTTCTATTAAGCTCGGTAGGAAGAGCAGTTCTAGGAAAAAAGCAACTTACTTTCTTTACATCCTTGTGAATCAGCTTCACTTTATTTTTTTTTGTTCTCTCCGTTCCTTAGAAGTTCATGCACATGAATTATAGAGAATAAATTGTATAGTATAGTACATGTGAGGTTTACTTTGTAACTTTATTAGGAGTAATAAATGATATAAACAAATTTAACGGGAAGTATTTATGGGACGCGGAGGGATTATAGTACAAGTTGCCATAATCCAATCAGGCCATAATAATGATGTAATTAAGATTGCTGAAGTGATTTAAATTGAAAATAATAAGCAATTCAATTTGTCTACTCGATACTATTTTTTTTTTTATCAAAACTGTTAACTTTCATTCAATGTTGTATAGGAAAAGCGACCAAATATATAGGGAGTGGACACCGACGAGAGAAAGTGGATGTAGTATTTCAAAAACAAAGTCGTTGGTTCTGCACTGAGTCTGACTCTCACAACAAATATGTATTGTCATCTTTCTTGCAAAACGGCGTATTTTTTCTTTCCTTTTCTGGTCGCATTCCCTTTTCTTTAATAATTATAAGTCGCTTCGATTACACACACCTGGGTTTGGTGTAAACCAGCCCCAAAATTGAATATAATTAGTAAGCAGAGTTTATACTTCCCTCGAAATATACTCAAGCAGAAGAAAGCTTAATACAGAAGAACAGAAAAGCTGAAGAAGTATCATTTGGCATGTTACTTACTTGGAGTAGAATAAAAGCAAATATTTATTTTTACAGCCATTCCATTAATCCCCATACCTGATAATGTTAACATCAACTTTTCATTTTATTGCTTTCAAGTCCACCTTACCCAACTCTTGACAGTACCTTCTCACCTTACACAACAATTACTACATTCCAACATTCTATCACATAACATGTAAAATACTACAATCCAAATGCTATATTGAAGGTATAGTCCATACATTGCCATATTTGTTTACCCTGGGGAGAGGGAGATGGACTCTTCCAAGCCCGATTTTGCGCAGAAGTTGCTCAGTGATCTTCGTCTACGTAAGGAACGGATGGCTGCAGCTCAGACATCAAGCAGAAACTCTGCCCAGATCATGTCTAGAGGTATTAAGTTTTTTTTTTCCATTTTCTTTCACTGCATGATGAGATTGAATGTCAAGAACTAGCTTTTGACATAATTACATGTTATTACCTTGATGTAATGTTATTTTAGGTGGAAACAAAAATAGTATGTAAAAATAATTTATAAAGATAATTTTGGTATAACTATGAGAAGAAAATATGAAGTTACAAATTTTCTTGGACTGTGAACATTTAAAGATTCTGTTTGCAATTTGAACTTCAAGTTTTAGAACCACTGGTTTAATGAGTTTGTTGAAACAATTGGCTTAACTGGTATAATTACAACGTTGCAACAAGTAAGGAATAATTTGAAACTGTTGTTAAAATATCCATTATTGCATCAATTAAGGTCATTTTTTTACATTAGTTTCATTGTAGATGCATGATGATACTTCTATTCACTGAAACTTACATGTCAAGTTACATTGTTTCTGTCTGATGGGATACCAGAGAAGCATGGAAATTCTGTTGGGCGGACTTACACAGGTTCAAAGCAATCGAATGCAATACAGCCTGTCTCGAGAGCAGCAAATATGAACGGAAGGTCTACTAGGAGTAGCAGAGGAACCAGTTTTGCAGAACCTTCGAACCAGATCGTTCTCTATGAAAGAGGACAAAGCACAGGACAAGTCAAGGATCTGTCAACAGCTATTGCTTTCGCTTTTGAGAATAGTGGAAACCTATTGAAAATTGGAGCTGCTGGAAGTATCCCTCTTGTGAATTTTCTAAATCGTTTTGGTCGGAAATCCATGGACTTCAGGAAAATGGATGTAACCAGCTTTGACAATCACAATCAGTTCCCTGCAATTTCTCAGATGCATATCACTGAGATCTCGAAAGGCGTTCAGAAGATTAACCAGATCTTGAGAGTTTGCGCTAATGGCATTAACATTGACAGGAACTCGTTCGAAGTTGGAAAAGAGCTGTTGAATGGATCCATTGATTTGGAAGAGTCCCTTAGATTGCTTGTCAACTGGCATGATAGTTCGGCTTATGTGAGTGGTTCTCAGCAGAAGAGTCGAATTAAGTTTCTCGACGAGAATGAGGACGATCAGGAAGAGAACGATAAATCTGCGCAACACTGGCAGTTGAGTCGACGAAAGTACTCCTTTGATAGTACTCCCATAAATGCAAGTATCATCCAAGGTCTGACGAAAAGTAGTAGTAAAAGGCAACAAGACGATAGTAATAGGAAAATAGTTGCTCATCAAAGATCCAAAAGCTATGACTATAGCTCTTTGACAAAAGTGAAGCAAAATAACAACTCGGGCTCGAAAAGTTCCACACAAGAGAAGGGTAGAGTTTCAAATGTCATAGCTAAACTTATGGGACTTGAAGAACTTCCACGGAAGGAACACTCCACGGTCAGTTTGCAACCGAAAATAGTTAATGGAATGAATGAAGGGTCAGAGAGAAAGGCTTTAGGGAATGGTGACAGAGATAGCACAACTGGCTACAAAGATTCAAATCAAGCTAACAATTCATCTGTAATCAGGGACGCCAAGCTTCAGCATAAGCCTGAAAAGATTCGAGAAACAGTAGATAAACGCTTTACAATGGCTTCGCAGGGAAACAAAATGCGGGAAGACTTGAATGTACAAGCAAATGGAACGCATGCAGTATTAGCAGCTGCCATGTTGCATAAACAACTAAACCATGACATTGCGTCGAATCAAGCAAAAGGCTTTCAGAACGTAAATTATGAGAGGGAACATAAATTTATTAAGGTGAAGGAGAGAAAGGGACTGATCTTGAAAAGTGATTCTCCGCAGATGTCACAGAGCATGAAAAAGCTTGAAAATGCAGATGGACAGCATAGCAAGACTAAACACGGTGAAAGTGACAAGAGGAATGCAAACAAGGACATTTCAAGCAATCGGCATGCACGTGTACAGGCTCGTGGACATAAAAAATCTCGGGATTCAGAACATAAGCAACATGCTGAGCAGAAGGACAAGCAGCCCGAGAAAAGAAATCTCCTGAAACACAAGCGGGAGAATGATAAAGAGGAATCCGTGATTTCATCCAAACCGAAGAAAATGGGTTCTAGAGATGAGAAGAGGAAGATATTACATGATATATCCTCACCTGGCAATGCGAAAATGACAAAATCATTTGAAAAGGTCCCAAAGACGGACGTAAAAGTTAGGGATGATGCTAAAACCATCAGAACACATGAGGAAGAAGATCAAAGTCAGAATATATCTCATGGAAAACTGCAACTTGACATAAAAGAAGAGCGTGGCGACCTGTTGAGGCAAGAGAAGCCAATTCCGGTCTCTGTGAACATCATTTCTCAGAAAGTTGAGAACAGATTGAAGATTGATGCAGTAGTGACGAAAAGATTTGCATCTGTGAGCTCAAAATCAGTAAAATTGTCTGCTAGCATGCTCCAGGACTTTGAACGGCATATGCGTAGTAAAACTGACATCTCCAAAAGGAAAGAGGAACAAAGCGAAATCAAGGACAAGGATGAAGCTATTGTCACGATAAATTCATCAGATATCAGCACCCAAGCACTGAAGCAGGCAGATGATACAGAGAATGAAACCAAACAGGTTATTAAAGTTAACAGTTTGTCAATGGAAGATGAGTGCCGGGCTCATAACGCTACAACCTCACCAACTATAAATCACAATGTAAGTTCGTAGACCAAAACTAAGTATCATTCTTGTACGTTGTAATCAGTATGCATTAGTTCATATATATGTACATCTTGCTCTTTTGCAGTGCAATGATGACACAGAACCTGAAGAAGTATCTGCTCATCCCCAAATGGTGGACCAACAGCATGAATCAACAGATGAACAAGGACTCAAACAGTGTGATCAAACTAATGGTATGCATAATTTTAGTACTATATGTTATTTTTCAATTTAATCTTCTTCATGATGTTTAGAAATATAAGAAAAGAATCCTATTCTTTTGCAGGAAGCTATGAAGAAAAAACAGAACTCTACAATTTTGTAAAGAACAATTACAAGCATTTTCAGGCCGAAGGAAGACAAGATATTCTGACAGAACAAGAGAAAAAGTTGAAGGAAATTGTAATCAAAAGCCAATTGTTCCTTCACACAGCAGAGGCACTTTTCAAGCTGAATATACCAAACACCTTGCTTCATGCCAGTGACCACAACAACGAATCAACTAGCATGGAGCTCGTATTGGACTGTGGATACGAGATAATGAAAAGAAAGGCAAGGAGACACGAAACGACACTTCATCCTTACATGAAAACCAGCATAAGTTGCAAGAAGTTAAGCTCATTAGATGACCTGGTGAAGCAGCTATGCAAAGACATCGAAGCATTGAAGTCATACGGAGGAGATGGGAATGATGTAGCAGAATGCTTACACACAATGCTGAACAATGACATTATTGACAAGGAACCGGACATCAACAACATGTGGGATTTCGAATGGAGCAACATGAAGTCGGTTTTTCTTGAGAAAGAAGATGTGGTGAGAGATGTGGAGAAACATTTGTTGAATGGATTGCTGAACGAAATCACCAGTGATCTTTTGCTTGTACATGTTTGTGCTTGATTTTGTTTTCTGTATAGTTTGTATGGATTTTGAGTGGATGATCAATAAACTGTAAAGGAATGCTTTGTCTATATGAGGTTAAAGCCTTGAAAGGAACGACTTATATTTGTCTTTGCAATTTTGTCCCACTTACTATAAGGAGCGGATTCTACGAGCTACTGTCTCTTTAGTCTTCACTCTGAACCAACATCAACATCATATCACATGAAATACGTTTTGGGAATCACCAGATATCTACACTCGTATATCAAAAAAAAAAAAATGATAGGACTTTGCGTAGAATATAAACAAGCAGCCGTCTTAGCTTAGCTGGTAGATCACGTGGCTTTTAACCACGTGGTCTTGGGTTTAATTCCCACATATGGCGTTTTTGTGACCCAAGTATAAGCCTTGGTTGTGTTTTTGTGATTCTCAACCAACTATCTGATTTAATAAGTTACGCTTTCACGTAAAGATCTTTTTATTAGTTAAGGGTAAAAAAAAGCTTCTAGAACTGAAAAGTTAACTGGAAAGTTAGTGTCAAACAGCGCCTACATAAAAATCAAAAGATAAAAATCAAAAGAAGGGCACTAAAACTCCAATACTGGAATTCACCAACAACATTACGTAGGCTCTGTTTACCACTAGCTTTTCAGCTCTATGAGCTTTTTTTAACCATTGACTAATAAAAAGTTCGTTACGTGAATGCACAGCTTCTTAAATCACCTAGCTGATAGCTGGTTAAGAAGCTACCCAAGTTAGTTTTTTTTTTAAAAAGAAGCTCCTTCTTATCTTTTTCATTCCGAAAATATCCCTGACCTAAACTAGGGAAAAAAAAAAAAAAAAGGAAAAACTACCCGTTTTTATTATTTACTCATGTTCCATCTTTACTTCTGTATTATTTGTAGACAACATGGAAGGTCATTAGAATTCTCAACTTATATTTTATATTGTTGGATCATTTGTTATACATTGTGTACTTGTTTGCAACTAGCATAAGGATTAATGCATCCGCATCTCTTTAAAATGCATACATGTAGTACACATCAATTACTGATTTTTTTCATTACTAAGTTAAAATGCTCAACGAATATTTCTTTCAACCTCTGATAATTATGATGTTATTAAAGTGGCGATGTAAAGTACATTGAATATATATTAGAATAATTGGACAAAATGTGATGTACTATTATTTAAAAAACTATAGACTAATAATACGATGAGATAGGTTAAAGAAAATAAAAATAAGAGTAATGTACTTTTATGTCATTTTACAAAATACCAGCTAATTTACTAAGGCTGTGTTTACCACTAGCTTTTCAGCTAGCTTTCCAGCTCCATGAGCTTTTTTTGACCATTGACTAATAAAAAGCTCGTTACGTGAACGCGTAGCTTTTTTTTCCAGCTAGCTGGAAAAAGAAGCTTCCTTGAGTAGCTTTTTTGAAAAAGAATGAGCTTCTTATATTTTTATTCCGAAAATATCCCTACCCAAATTAACTTAAATTAGACTAAATAAAATAAGAAATAAAAAACACGCATATTACCAAGCAACGAATTCTATACATCATGCACCCAACATTATCACCCAGTAATTCTATACACATCAATTACTGATTTTTTTCATTACTAAGTTAAAATGCTCAATGATTATTTTTTTTTTAACTTCTGATAATTTTGATGATGTTATTAAAGTGGCGATGTAAAATACATTAAATATATATTATAATTATTGGACAAAATATGATATATTATTATTTAAAAAACTATAGACTAATAATACGATAAGAAAGGTTAAAGACAATAAAAATAAGAGTAATGTACTTTTATGTCATTTTACAAAATCCCAGCTAGCTTTTCAGCTAATTTGCTAAACACCTACATTTAAAACCAGCTAGCTTTTCAAATTAACTAACTACCTAACCAAATTTAGCTTTCCACTAACAACTACCAAATAACCAAATCACTAGCTTTCCAAATTACTAGCTTTTCAGTTAGTTTTGCTAAACAGAGCCTAAACACCTACATTTAAAATCAAATTAGTTAATCACAATTAATCGACTTACCATCAAATAGTTAATCAGCTACCAGCTACCAGTTAGTTTTGCTAATCAGAGTCGTAGTGATCAAAAGAAGCACTAAAACTCAATACTCGAATTCACCAACAACATTAAATAAAAATCAAAACAATCACTAAACCACCCAATACTCGAATTCACCAACAACATTATATAGAAGTCAAAACAATCACTAAACCATCGCGTTTTAAGAGTAATTCACAGGTAAAATCAAAAATAGTTGATCATTTAAAGTTAAAATGGAAATGATTTTTTGGAATAGTAGAAGTATATTTTTTCTTAAAATGCCAAAAAAGTGGCAAGGGACAACTCAAACGGGAAAATTATTACCTAGACCAGCTCTATCATTAACTCATAGATCATGTGGTGGAGAATGATCCACATCACTCTACATCAACATTTAAGTGTGGTACATGCCCATTAAATAAGTGATATGGATCATTCTCCACCACATAGACTATGAATTAATTGATATACCTGATTTAGGTAATAATTTTCCCTGAAACGGGACACAGGTAAAAGTGTACAATTGGCATGGAACGGAGGGAGTATGATGTTTTATTAGTATGATTTATCTATCTATATGATCATACATACATTGATTCGTCAATATATCATATAATATATGGTTCACTTCCATATATATATATATGATCATACATACGTTGATTCTCTAATAAATAGTTAGTCTGATCTTTTTTATGACTTCAGGAATATCTTTTTTTTTCTAGTTTAGCGACGGAAACAGCTAATCAATAATGTGCACGTCGCTAAATCTACGATTAGATTAGAGACTGATAACCTAATTCATCGTTAACGTGTTAACGACAGATTAGATACCGATGACATAATCCGTCACAAAAGCGTTATTTCTTTTTCATTTAATAAGCTAATAATTAAAGTTGGCGACATAACGTTGAAACTGTCGCTAATTCGGCGACGGATTTGTGACGAATCTGTTTTCCATCGTTATTTAGCGACGTCTTAGAGACGGATGCGCTTCGGTCTTTATTTTGTGACGGATTATCAACTGGATTAAGACACAGTCTCGTTCCTGTTGCTAATCCGTTGACTGAGAAAGTATCCGTTGCTATCTGGTGGAATTCTTGTAGTGAAATGAGATTCAGATCAAGTCTTAACATGTGGATTAAGTTGACAGGGCTACTCAGATACTTCAAACATAATCCCAGGAAATTTCCTCCAAACATATTCAGTTCACTTCAGAGAATGATATGATGAGCTTCAATTAAAGTTCACATTAAACTCGATTACCTTATTGGATTTATCCAAAATGTACCAAACACTTATAATTAACTTGATTGGCATAAGAATGCTACACTAAATTTTGGCTATGGTTGCTTTTCCCACCTCTGACATGAATCAAGTGAAATGCCCTTAATGGTTTGAATTTTGATTTATAACATGAATTAATACTCCCCTAGTAATTTAGAAAGTATAGTTGGTTCATGACATGATATACTCCTTGTATATGATCTCAAATGGTGAGAATATTGGTTAATTTCACCTGGTAGAGAATCTTAACTCCATACATGGTCATCAATGAACAGCACCCTGATAATTAAGGTTGCATTTGTGTCATGTGATGATTTTGTTCTAGTTTATGGCATAAAAAACATGTATCATTCACTCTCTTAAAGTGCAAACTCGCTCTACTCAAATCAAACAACTTTTCCTGACTCTGATATTAATTTAGCATTCTCATTGCAAGCTCAGTGTGAAGGAAGTGGAGCAGGCGAAGGGGACTTAGCAACGATAGTGCTGAAGAAGTGGTCTGCAAGAACAACATTTGCAGCATCAGAAGGATGAAAGGCATCCCAGAATACGTACTCACTCCGATTTGTACACAACTTGGAGTTAGACAGACAAAGGCCTCCTAGTTTTGTGTCCACTTTGCAGCATGATGTGTTTGATACCTTAAAACCTGGAAACATGGGAATAACACAGATGAACTCCATTTTTGTTACTTCATATAGGAAAGAACAATGTTCTAAATAATTAATAAAACGGACCGTATGCAGTTGGGTTTTCGATCAAATCAAGAACTGCTTCATAAGTGTCTGCGAACGTTATCTGTGTGGAAGGGAGATGGTTATTGAGATTTGCGATCAGCTTCTGTACTTTGGAATTGAATTCTTGAACATACAAATTCACTTGGCTCAGGCATTGTCCTCGGCCCGATTTCGCTCTCTGGGAGGGGATGCAACCGAGTGGACTCAGACCGTGAAACACCATTTTTCTTGCACCAAGTTCGTAAATCCTCTGATATCAAAAGATTCATGGTTTCATTCTAGTTATAAAGGCACATTGCACAAACTATTTTGATAGATTGAAAAGTGTTATTTTACCACAAGCTGTTCCTCTAAGGTAGTCATGAGTAGTTGCACAAACTCATCATGTGTGTATTGCTGTGAATCTGCTAGAAATGGCTGCAGAAAATTGTTCACGTAGTCGTTGCTACCTGCCAGATTTTACTTTTGTTTACATTAATGTACTGAAATGTGAAGAAGAAAGATGAAATTTTTAAAGAAATTACCGATGCCTATAAAATACACGGCTTGAGCTAAAAGTTTCTTTGCCGCCTCTTCTCCTATTTTGACCTTGATTGCTTGTGTCGTGTTCTCGAACTTAGTGATCTGATCATCGAATGATAGCCTCTGTATCTGTCATACAACACGTAGATATGATCTGTTTAGCAAGTATTAATACAGTAGTATATAATGCAGGTCAATTTTTTGCAAGGGGGTGATTTACAAAGTAAAGCCCTGTGTCATTGAGAATTCCTGCTCCACCAGAAGCATAGTTTACTCCTTTGAGAAGTGCATCGTCGTTTGCTGCCAGTGAAAGATACGGAGGTGGTGGTGGAATCCCTAGCTTGGCAGCTGAACATTCACAGGCCAAAAACTGTTACACTACATTATCTAACCAAGAGTATGCAGTAGATAATTAGAAGAATAGGATAATCTATATATATACATATGATATCGCCAATGGTTCTCCCGTTTGTGAATCTTCCAGTCGCTTGTCCATCCTTATAGTCGATGCCGTAATATGGGAAGTTTGATTTTGCAAGAGAGAGTGTGAGGTAGTTGTTGTTCCCGACTTCTGTCAACGAGTCGCCAAAGATAAATGTGACCAGTGACGCTGATGATGGCGCGATTAGTATAACTATAGTGATGATCAGTGCTGCAAAGTTCATGTTGATGTATTCCATATCTTTCTGGTAACTTTTTGGAGTGCCAAAATATTTATAATGGTAGAGATGAATTTTAAGTCATGCCTAGTTTCTCAAGTTTCAGATAGTAGGTAGTGTTTTCCCTAATTGTGAAAAAAATTGTATAGTTTAATTTCTTGAATCTGCAATTGGATTCTTGAGATGAATTGCATCTGTGATTCATATCTGCCAACATGGTTGTTGGTCATTTCTCTTTAAATTGTTGGCCAACCCACTTCTGGAAAGTTTCAACTTAGCAAGTGGTTTTGTTAATGATATAGTATGTTCAGAACATTACTTGATTCTGTGTTTCAGCGACAACAGTTTGCAGCTATAGCTTTACATTTGAACATAAGTATTAATTAGTATTGCTCTATGAACTTGGACTTTATGAGTTGAAAATTCATAAAGTGCTACTACATGAGAGGAGAGGATATCTATTAAGTTGTGTCATCCCTTTAAAATTACTTGTTAAGAGGGAAGGTTATTCAGTTTATACGTTGTTTGTTTGATCTTATCAGAACTGCACACGTCCCTCACGAGTAGACCACGGCTAGTCAGCTCTACACGTGAAATCACTATAGACATCTTTGGGCAAGCCAGAATTATCATCGGCTGGGGCACCCATCATCAACTTAGGCATGCTCTGATACCATATTAAGTTGGGTCAACATCCTTTAAAAAAGCCTTGTTAAGGGGTAAGTTATCCAGCTTACACGTTATTTGTTTGATTTTCTCATAAGTCTCACAAGTAACGTGAGATATTCTAACAATCTCCCATCTGAATTCAAGAGAGGATTGCAAGCCAATTCAAGTATAATTTTCCAAGTGATAACTTTACATGGAGAGAGGAAGGATTTACACCCTTTACTCTTTTATCTTGGACAAGTTCGACGTAGAGTTAACTGGCCCCCACCAAAGAAAAAAGAATTCCCCCCCCCCCCCCCAAAAATAATCCAATATGTATCTCAAAATTCTGGCTCCACCTGATGGGGTTGCGACGTGGGTGTGGGCCTCATGGGACGGCGTGACTTCATGACCAGGTGGCTATGCGTAATGTTATTTACAACTAGAATCCACGTAACCCATTACACATATTTTAATTTTTGTCTTTATTAACCTTATTTCAATTTAAAAGGACTTTCAGTCAAATCATGAATGAAAAACAAATAATGGGGGAATGAATAATTTGTATACTAATGAGATATATGCCATTGAATTTACTTAATAGTAGTCGTACAATGTTAAAATGAGATAGTAGTCGTACAATAAAGTGTTTGCCAAGAGTACCCTTTATTTATTTTTTTAATAATTATATCTTAAAATCTACAAATTTATATGTAATCCCATTATACACTTTCATTAAAAATAAAATTCATTAATACATTTTATTTGCAGCCACCAAAGGAGCACCCACGACCATTTCAGCTCTTATACACGCTGCTACTATGGTGGCAATTACTTATTTTTTATTTGTTTGTTGTACAAAAAAACTTTTTGAATTCCCAGTAGAAAGAGATTTTCCCAAGGAAAAGGCTTTTAACGCTGCCCCTTGCTTGGCTTGGAATGTCTGTTGCTCCTGTTGGCCCCTACCTCCGGCGGCCGACAAAGCTGATAATGTTTTACTTTTACTTTGCACAGATGGTCTTGTACGATTTTGGAATTACAATCTACACAACCAAGTGAAAATACAAACATATTGAAGATCCCATGAGAAGAGTTTTCTTGCACATTTAAGATTTGTGCCATCATCAATTACTCTTGAATGGTATCAAGCATAAGTAGAGTTTAGTTGCACATTCAAGATTTGTGGCTTCCTCAATCCATACTGCTTGAATCTTTGCCTCATATACTCCATGTAATCGAACTCTAGAGTTTGCGTCTTGGTGAATTTCATGGTTAATATAGATTAATGTTCTCAGGAATATAGTAATGTTTGTAGATAGAGATTATAGGTTTACTAAAACTTAAAAGAGTTTTAAACATTATGAGAGTCCTTCTTCATTAATTAATGAGTCAATTCGCGGATCTTGAGTTGCGGATTTCGGTAATCTAGATCTAAAAGCGGATTGTCGGATTAATATAAATACATATTTTTCTTTTTCTTTCATTTCCTTCTTCCTTCTTTCTCTCTCCCTACCCCCTCTCTTCCATTCTCTCTCTTTTCCGATCATCTCTCCGGTGATATCTCCGCCGTCTGGCCACCAATCTTAAATCCGATCGCATATTTGAGTAGCCTATGACCCGATCTACCTTTCTATCGTTTCGTTTTTCATTTGGTCGACTTTTGAATTGGTTGGCCTGAATTCGAAGCTTTTCCGGTTGTCTTCTCTCACGGATCTCCGACTACTCAACATATATAAGTCATAACCTTGCCGTTTCCTCGATTTTCAGGTTTCTTCTCTCGATTCTTCAGTTTTTTTCATTTTTCATTTTGTTTTGGTGATTTTTAATGATTTCGCGTAACTTTATATTTCATGTGTAATTGTTGATGTTTTAACATTAATTGTGCATGTTTGACCTGTAATTGTTGATGTTTGCATTTTTTCTCATTTTCAGTTTGTTTTTCTTAGCTTTTACTTTGTTTGTTTGTAAATCTGATTGTAGTGTTCGATTTTGTTTAGATTTTCTGCAAATGTTGTATGTTTAGTTGTAATAGATGATGTTTTGATTTCATTGTATAGTTTTATGTGTAAATTGTCTATGTTTATCTATTATGTTGGACTCTCAATATACTTTCAATATACTGCGGACTCTCAGGAGACGGACTCTTATAGGTTAGTATCTTGTGATTGAGGAATTAGGGTTATTGAATTGGGGAATTAGGTTTCTTGAATTAAATTGGGGAATAAATTGTGTGTATAGTTAGGATATAGATGAATGAAGAATGAAGACGGAATGAATGAACAATGAAGCCATTTTGTTTAGATGCTCTGTTTTCTTGGGCTTTACTTTTCTGGAGACGTTTGTAATTGTAATATTAATATGAGTGTTAATTTTGTCTTTTACATTTATGTATTTTTGTTCATTACATATTAAAATTTAATTAGATTGGTAGATTAAATTAATTAACTAAGACGACTACTTTTGAAATAGTGACATACAAAGTTAATAACAGACAAAACTAACGGTCAAGATTAGATCTTTAACGGTAGTACAACTACTATATCATTTTAACATATAGTACGACAACTATCTCACCGTAGAAGCCCCGAACATTGTTTTAGCAAAACTATTGTATTTCATTTATGGAATAAATTCTTACAAAATCTCATGATAATCAAAATGTACTTGCGTAAGCGCAACATAATCTTCACTAATGTCTTGACTTGTACTTGTGTAAGCGCAACATAATCTTCACTAATGTCTTGACTAATGCGTGTGCTAAAACATTAGTAGCATTTCTCCTAACATGAAGAGCAGAGAATGAGCAAAACAGGGATGACATGTAATATATGCTCTCAATAAAAATTCATTCCTATCTCAAAAAAAAAAAAAAATCCATTCCTCACTTAGTAGCAGCGGAATAAGTTTTGTGACGGAGAGAGACCGGATTAAGGAGTATATGGTACGTACTGCTTCGGAATCAAAAGAAAAAAACTTGGGAGCTATCTTTATGTAGAAGAGGGTCAACATAATATATGGTACTACTGTCGATTTGGCCAACTATAAAGGACAAAAGGGACTGGGAAGATGAAGGGAAAAAAAAGGAAAAATTCCTGTGCACTAGTTTGCACCTAGTTTTGGAGCTGAGAGAAAAACAAAAGATTTGGGGTTAGTGTTTGGTGTTTGCTCGTTTGAGCCTTTGAGGAAGGAAGGAGATTAGAAATTGGCAACGACAATCTTGACCAAAACGGTAGCTGAAGTTCAACAAGAAACGGAACACAGGAAAGGAGAGTGGATTTTGTTGCAGGTAAGAAAAAGAAATGGGCGGTAACAAAAGAAAGGGAAAAAAAAAAAAAAGAAAGAAGGAGAAAGAACCACGATGTTGGTTTGAGTCTTTCATGGATTTGATACCTACATCGCTATCATACCATATAGAAAAATTGAATATATGAAAATTCAATAGAAGTTAGTTACATTATTATTTGGCATAAGCCTCTATATATATGGAAAAATTAGACCAAGTCCCCTCAATAAATACCACTCACTCATTTTGGTCCCTCCGTTTTCAACGATAATATCGTAGAACAGGTTTTGATAAATCAATAACATTTCAGTCCAAAAGTCAACGGCTGGTGCGGACGTGGCATGCAATTATTGACGTGGATAATCAAGTAATTGATTTTCGGCCTTTTTCTTTATCTTTTCTTTTCAATTTTACTGTTGGACCTTTTTGTTATTGATTTATTTAAGTAGCTAGTTGTTAGCCTGGTAGTTGGACCGGTTTGTAATTGATTATATTGGGGACTAATATGTAATTAAAATATGACACCTAGTTTAAAAAACTAGCCGTTGCAGGATGGATTTGGTTTTTCTATTTAAGGCCAATTTTTGTGTGTTTATGCACACAATCTGCCAAAAATCTATCGTTTTGTTCTTGAATTTATTTTGAAGGTCATGGCATCATGTAGTCAAGGATCTGGAGCAGTTCAATCCGGTGGAAGAGAAGAATTTTGTGTCAAGTGTGGAAGGAAAACTAATGTTTAGAAGTCCCGTTCACAGACTAACACCAAGAAAATGTACAATCGGTGTCCGGTGCATATATTTTTCCGTTGGTACGAAGATGAAGAGATAGTTGAAGAAAGGAAAATGGCAGGTGAGGATGAAGATGAAGCAGAATGAAGGCTACAACAAGACAACACAAATATGCTAAGAGAGTTGATTGAATCCAACAAACAAGTTCAAGAAGAACAGGAGAAAACCAACATGCTGTTAAGAGAAATGGTTGATGCTAACCAACAACAAGCTAGGATTCAAGAAGAACAAAAATGTCATGAATAAGCTTTATATATTCCTACTTGTTAAGGCTGCAATTAGAGGGTAGAGTAGGTAGAATTCTAGAGTTATGCTAAGCAGATGTATGCAACATCATTTTCCATAAATAAAGCATCACTCATTCCAAAATAAGTTAACGTAGCAACTGAGTCATCCAATCTAGACAAAATGATAACTAATCCATTCAAAATACATTTTGAAATACCATACATAATGTATCATAAAAAATATACTGTCAAGCACCTAATAACAACTCTACTATCAGTCCATCACTCTTGACTAGTAAACTGGGAGTAAGGCATATCTTAGGAGCATTGAACAGGGTTTTTTCACATTGTTCTTCTTCTTTTTTGCTGCTTTCTTTGGTCCAGTAGCATTTGCAGTAGCATTTTCCTTTCTTTTTCCAATCTGCATAGTCAAATAGTTAGTAAATGATTGTATGTATTGATAGTAGCTTGAGAGTAACTGATAATAAACATAGAACTTACATTGCTTGTTGTGTCACTTCTTTTCCCATCACCTCCAGAAGTGCCTTCACCTTGAGTTTGAGATGATTGTGCTTAAGACAAGATAGGATGTTTAGTATACTTAAGTTTCTAATTTTTCTAATATTTAAAGACAAGGACAGAAGCATACATTAGTAGTTGCTGACTTCTTCAACAATGGACATTTTGCCTTGTTGTGTCCAGTTTTGCACACTGTCTGCACTTGTATTGTTTTCTCAATCCAGACACTTTAGGTTTCCTGGCAAGCTCAGATGGATGCCTTTTCCTTGTCACAGCAGGTCTCCCAAGAAGTCTTCTATTCTCAGGTGGTCCACATTCATCATTGTTCAAGTCAGTTGGCTAAAAGTTGTGTTGAGGAATTGGTTGAATCATAATGTCATAAGTAGCATTGTATGCTGCCTTGCTATGGTAATGTGAAAGGAAATGTTCACCTTCAAACCTGATATGATTGATTGCCACCCAAGCATGTCTGCATGGGATCCTAGTAATATCCCATCTCCTACAGTCACATGATCTCTTTGATACATTTACCACAAACCTAAATGAAATGTCTTGAACATCAAACACCATGTCTACCTCAGACACAATAGAACACCTCCTTGACTGTTGTAATGACTAATTCATCTTAAACAGAACCTTAGGTATTGCAACTGCCTTATTCCTCAACCCTTTGCCTTTCCTAACTGTGAGCCTTTTCATAATTTGAGTTCTAAGTCCCTCAAGTATGTTCAAGATGGAATAACCTCTAATAGGATCAACCTAAGAATGAAATGATTCACTACAGTTGTTGGTAACATGATCTATCTTAGGAGTAGGATCATAGGCATGCCTAGCCCACAAACCAATTTCAATAGCCATGAGATAGTTATATGCAACTTGGTTACCCGACATTTAATGCATGCATGTTATGATGCAAGTTTCACCAAAACACAATTGTAAGCATAAATGAGAGGGATATAGTCATTTTACCTGCTTTAATATTGGTCATAGCTTTATTGAATCCGTAAGGAGTGAAGGCAGTAATAGCTTGCCAAAAAAACTTCCTCAAATCACTACTTGGCCATTTCTGCTTGAAGTTATCATAAATGTGCTTAGCACACTTCCTATTGATAACTTCAGGGACAAAATCCTTAACTATCTCCACCAGTCCCTATAACATTACATGAATTATGTTAGTGATTTGAGTGACAAGACAATCATTTAACAAAATAAATGTTTAAGATAGTATTACCTTTTGCATGTCAACCATAAAATGCCAATGTTTATCCCTATTCCATGGTCCTATCATGTGCTCCAGGCATTGCATGAAAAAGCCCCAGCTGTCTTTGCATTCACTCTCAGTCACATCATAAGCAACTGGAAAGATACCTACATCACATAAATAAACACAATCAAAACATGTAATAACTATAAATTATAATGAATTAAACACAAATGTTACCTCCATCACCATCAATCCCTACACAGCTCAAGAGAATCCCAGTATACCTTCCTTTTAGATAGCATCCATCAAAGAATAAGAATGGACTACATCCATTCAGAAAACCCTTTTCAATGCATCCAAACTAACAAAAAACCTCTTAAACTGAGGAGGTCTATCTATAAATGTTGTTTTCAGAAATTCTGTTGTGCTCCCTGGATTAGTTCTAAGGATCATTTCTTCATACTTGGGCATTAGCATGTAAGCTTGCACTGGATCCCCTCCTAAAATCTCCAAGGCCTTTTGTTTAGCCCTATACATTCTCATGTATGGGACTGTGATACCCAATTCATTTGTCACCCAAGTTAGTAATTCCTTTGCCTCTAATTTAGGACTTCACTAAGGATCTTGGTAGCCAACCAATTGGAATCAGCTTCCTTATGATTCACTTGCCTAAGACAACTGTGTGTCCCATTATATGTCTTCACAGTAAATATTTTCTGATCCAATGATGAGCAATGCAGCCTCCATTTGCAACCTTGTCCTGCACAATACACTGTGTATCTTACTGCATCATTCTTCTTCCTTTTCATATGAAATACTTTCTTCATTGCATACTCCTTCACTCTTCTCATCAGTTCTTTCTTGTTCACAAATAGATCCCCCACCTTTAAATTCTTTATCCCATTGTTCATTTGCCAACTCAAACTCATCTTCAATCCCATCAACATAATCACCTTCATCTGGCCCATCATACACATAATCCTCATCACTATCATGATCTTCTGGTGATGGCTGATATGAAGGATCTTGTTCATCCTCATTACCATCATTTTTCCCATCATCCTCACCCTCTTCAGTGTCATCCACATCTTTATCACTTTTTTCACCTCCAATTTTTCCCCTTGTAAAACCTTCATCCTCAGAGTCATGCAAGTATACATTTTCAGGACATTCTTCCTCACAGTCATCTATGTCACTATCACTGTCACATTCAACCATTTCCCCTTTCCCTTGTCTACCCTACTTTTACCTTGTTCTATTATTGTTTCATTCTCCAACACCACATTATCATAGGAGGGTACTTTTGTGGGAGGGATTTATGTGGGAGGGTTGTTTAGAACATTGAATAGAAGTTCCTCAAATGACATATCATTCATTGACAAGTCAATGTCATCTTCAACAGAGAACACCTTTTCAATGGATGGTGAGAAAAATTTGGGAACATCACTACAAAATATTCACTGTTTAGCGACGGATATGGCGACGGATAAAAATGTCGTCGTCATTTTTGGCGTCACAGATCTTCTAATGACGGATAACCTATCCGTCGCTAAATAACGACGGATAGACTGTTGACTTTTTGGCGACGGATTTTATCCGTCACTAAAAAGCTGATTTTTCCTTTTTTAATTTTTAATTTAACTGGCAATTTGGCGACGGATAAGTTATCCATCGCTAAACAGTAACGGAATTAGCGACGGATAACTTACCCGTCGCTAAATTGCCAGATTTTTAATTTTTTTTTTAATTTTGATGCATGTTTTCATATTTCACCTGTTTCATTTTGATAAAACGCCCGATAGTAAATCCAGAATAATGAAATTATTTTAATTAAACAGAAATCATTCGACAAAATACAAAATAATCCAGAATAATGAAATTGTTTTATACAAAACATAAGTCCAAATCTAACTACCGGACGGGGGTGGCTGGTGATGGAACGTGGCCATGAAAGCCTGCATCTGTTGCTGAAGACGCTGGGTATCCTCCTGTTGTTGTCTAGCTAGCCGCTCCAGCTGCTGCCGATGTTCCTCTTGAACTCTAGCTAGCTGTGCCGCAACATGTGCCTCCACCTGTGATTGCACCAACTCCGAGACCTGCTCCTGTGTGAAAAGCGGCTGTCTAGATTGCTGGAATGTTGAGTAGCTAGGAGTAGACACCACAGGGCCGAAACTCCCCAATCCATATACTCGGCCTTTGTTGTCCACTGGGTTGAGGGATAAGAAGATGTTGTTTTGTTGTTCAATTGTCAGCTCCTCATCCGCATCGGCGATCTACCTCTCCACCTCAGCCTGAAATCGTAAAGTGCATATATCATGAGTTACAGATTTTTCAAAATAACTTGTACTACACAAATATGAACTTTAACCAAAATTAACGTACCGCAATAGCCTCGGACTTGCAGTCAACCCATCTCCCGTTCTTCAGCTTGGCTCTTTTAAAGAGCGCCAGTGCGCTCTTCTCCTCCCCAGCCGACACCTGAAGAACGTATATATGCAAACATTTAGCTAGCAACTCATTAAAGTTGTAGAAATTAAACACAAAACACATGTACGACTAAACTAACAAATTAGATGTACACTTACCGATTTAACGTGATCCGTAACAACAACTTGCGACCCATAGTGGTGCCTGGCCACTTCGATACCATCAGACGGCTCAGTCAGCCGGTTCTCTGCTCAGTCCATACCGCTTTACATCAAGACGCCAAGGTAGGCTCCAAAGCGCACCTCCGGTCCACACCATGCTGGCCTAACGCCCTTTCTTTTCATTTCGTTAACCATATGCTTATACAAATCTGACCCCAGCGTCTCGAATGTAGGCCATATCTAGGGGAGCAATCGGTTGGGAATGAAGTATGTTTTCTACATTTCCAATTCCACACAACATCTAAATTACATAACGTTAACCGAGACATCAACTTAATAAGATAACACAATAGAACATATTCAATGGTGACTAACATATCACCCAAGTTCAACGGCTAACATACCACTCACATTATCCTAAAATTTACTAATACATTGGTGACTAACATATCACCCAAGTTCAGTGGCTAACATACCACTCACATACAGTGGCTAACATACCACTCACATTAAAACAACGATTATAATAACAAATAAAGGAATGTCAGATTTAAATTTACCCGCAACTCATTAAAGTACTCATGCTTCAGCTTGTCCGAGATCTTCGACCACTTCTCGCCCCCTCCCCCGGATTCTCCCTCTTGCCCCTGATGATCTCACTGAGTTTATGGCTAGCCTCTGGAGGCCATAACCCGTTATCAATGTATAAGATATAAGGAACGAATATTAATTAGTATAGTACAACAATGATATGACATAAATTATCTTAATTAAGTTATGTTCTATATACAAATGCATAATACTTACTTCGATCTACAGTTCGGGAACAACACAAGCTTCCCATCCCACTTAGCCCCGCCCACAATCTCGGTGAAGGGACACCCGTCATCTGGTAAGTTACCCCAGATCAATGTCGAGCATCTGCTCGAACTCGGTGGGGTCTCAGGAACCGCAGATCGGCTGCTCTAACTATCATGATGACCATCCTGCTCCTCTGACTCTCGTGCCCGACTACTATCTGACTGGCTACCAGCAGTCAACCTACTGCATGGGGGAGGACGGTGCGTGGATTTCCTTTGTCGTGGCATCTGCAAAAACATGCAACAAATGGCAAGTCCCTGGCCACACATGGCACAACCATGGCACATCCCTGGCACAGTCAGTGCACTACCATGGCACATCCCTAGCACAGACATGAAACATCTAAATGGTCTCCAAATACTCAACCAAATCTCACTAATCCTACTACATATACGAAAACATCTAATTAAATACCATAGATACTTACAAACATCTATTCAGTCACTAACAAATCAATTTCACAATAAATCAATCAATTACACAACCTCAAGCTTAACCCACTACTTAATATAAGCTATATTAGCTAGTAGATGAGTTTAAAAACATACAATTGATCGAAATTAGCAAAAATCCCAAATTTAGAAAAGTAAGGGTTTAGACTAATACCTTTAATTACGGGAAAAATAGCCGAAGAAGGATGAAATTGAAGGGCCACCCGAGTTCCTTGTTGAACAAGCTTCAAAAAGACTCCAAGATTGGTCGGAATGGAGGAGTTTTGGTCGACTTCACAAATGGCGAGAATGGAGCTTCGGAGAAGAAGAAAAGAGAACAGAGAAGAAATGGGGAAGAAGAAGGGCAGTAGCCCGTATTTCAGTCGGTTTTAGCGACGGATAGCTATCCGTCGCTATATGGATAGCTATCCGTCGCTGGATTTAATTTTTTTATTTTTTTTTACTTTTAACGACGGATAATCTATCCGTCGTTAATTTTCTATTTTCCTTTTTTTTTTTTGTAAAAAGTCAACAAAGACTTAACGACGGATAGTCTATCCGTCGCTATTTAGCGACGGATAGAAATATACATCGCTAAAATCACCGATCCGTCGTTAAGTTATCCGTCGCCCCTTTCCGTCGCTAAAAGCTAGTTTTTTTGTAGTGCATATGGAGTCACAAGTGGAGATGATTCCCTGACATTTGAATGAGCAGGGGAAGGAGTTCTTACATCATGTACCTGGACTTGATTTTCATGCACAAGGGAGGTTGGCTTTTCATGGACAGGGGAGGGGGGTTTTCTTGAGTGATTGGTTCAGATGGGGATTTTTCTTGAGACATTGGTTCAGGAGGGTTATCTTGAGTGATTGGTTCAGATGGAGCTTTTTCTTCAGACATTGGTTCATTAGGGATTTCTAGCATGATTGGTACAAGGGGTTTATCATCTTCCCTACTTGAACATTCAGTTAAATCAACTAACACACTGTTTGGGTGTTCTTTTGGGGGCTTACTTCTTCTCCATTTATATGGCCTTGCCTATGGGGTGGTGCTTGAAAGAATTCAGGCTTAAGGGGAGATACATATAGGCCATCAATATCATCACTCTTGAACAGATGCTTCTTAGTATTGCTAAAATCTATAGCTAAAGGAGCTACATCTTCATTCTCAAGGTGTAATTCTAACTTCTTTAAACTGACTACTTCTTTCAAACATCAGTGCAACATCATCATCATCAGTCAACAAATCGTAAATCCCAGGCAAACCATCAACAACATATTTCATAGTAAATGTCTATGTGTTCTGATGACGCACATCAATTAGAACTTCTTTCATCATTAAATCAGCCAGTTTGGAGTATGTATACATGTGACTGTCAACATTGGTGACCATGTATTGCGCCTTCATATAGTGAATCCGTACATTGAACTTCTCATCATCTAGTAAACAGAAGAATTGCAGAAGTTTAAGCATACGGAAAATTGAAGTTCAAAAATACAAAATTGTACTCACTCAAGTCATATCAAACTGTTTTAACAACAAATAAAAACATAATAACATTACATAATCAACAACAAAGAAAAAGATGGAAAAATTATAAAACTAGGGTTTCTCTGCCGATTTTGCACAAAGTTATCAATTTTCCAACATCAAACAGCCATCCACATCATCTAACATACAAACAAAGCTACACATGTATAAACTCATACAAAATTGAAGACACATGAAACATACCTGACATTTTGCCGTTTCTTCACTCGAAACAGGTTTTCAAGCAACCCCAACCAAGCGCGAATGGGGATGATTAAATTCCGGCAAGTAAAATCCACAATCAGGCGATGAATATGGTGATTTTTCGGACACCAATTGCAGAGAAAACAGAGGAGACGAAGAGAAGAAGATGGTGGTGGGTTTGAGAGTGAAATGTTTTTCCCCCTTTTCACTTTTCTTCAATAAATACATTAGTTAGGCTCTGTTCTCTTCAACTGAAAACTCATTCAGTTCAGTTCAGTTCTGCTTAGATATATTTTATACTACAATTCAATTCAGTTCAGTTCAGTTCAGTAAATTTCAGTTGAAAAGAACAGAGCCTTAGTATCATAGTAGTAAAATAGTATAATATAACTATAACTAAAGAAGTTAGAATTCTATTATTAATCAACTTTCTTAATACTCCATTGTTAATAAAAAAAAAAAATTCTAATCAATCACATTAGATTAAGATGAATATTGTCACTGCAATATATACATCAAGTCATCAGCAATTATCTCTTCCACTCCCGAAACTCTTCTTATGGATTTTCTTTGTCCCGTCCTTTTCTCCCCCAAAAAGTCTTATGAAAGGCGGTCTCTAGATAACTTATCTAGAGACGGTCTATCACTACAAAAAAAAAAGAATCGGGGCGACGGATCTATCCGTCGCCCCAAGCCACCGATCCGTCACCCCATCCTTTAGCGACGGATGGGGCGACGGATAGGAACTCCGTCGTGCAACGGAGTTCCATTCCGACGGATAAAATATCCGTCGCAAATTTGCGACGGATATAACGACGGAGGAAGAGTTTGACCGTTTTTTTTATTTTTTTTATTTTTATTATTGGCGACGGATAGATTATCCGTCGCCAATTTCAGCGACAGATAGAATCTATCCGCCGCTATTATCAGCGACGGATAGAGAATCTATCCGTCGCTAAATTTAACAGTTTTTAATTTTTTTTAATTAATTAATACCTATTTTTGTATTTCACCTATTTAATCAATATAATGTTCGATAATAAATGTAGAATACGGAAAATGTTTTAATCAATCATAAATCATTCATAAGTTAACAAACCGTAGATCCAAATAAGTCTTAATTATCCGAACAAATATAAAGAGAATATATCCGAACGTACATAGATCAAGAACAAACTATAAACATAACTAGCTACCAGACGGGGGTGGTTGCTGACTAAACTTGGACATGAAAGCCTCCATCTGCAACCGAAGCTGCTCGTTCATCTCCTCCCTCAGCTGTGTGTTGCGCCGCTCCATCTCCTCTGCTAGTCTGGCAACATGTTCAGAAACACAGATCGCACTAACTCCGAGACTGAGCACGTGAAAAACATTGTCTTTCTGGGATGTTGATGAGGAGCCAGGACTAGCCATCGTATAACCGAGGCTCCCGAGTCCATATATTTGGCCTTTGTTGTTCGGTTGGTTGACCTCCAAGAAGATTTTTTCAACTTGTTCAGTTGACAGCACGTCACCCGTTTCCTCCTCCTCCCTCTGTACCCGAGCATCAATCTCAGCCTGAAGCCGTAAATTGCAGTTATGATAATCAGTTACTATTTTTATAAAACAACTTGTATTGTACAAATATGAACTTTAACCAGCATAAACATACCGCAATAGACTCGGCCCTGCAGTCAGTCCATTTGCCGTCCCTGAGCTTGGCCTTTTTGAAGATGTCAAACTTGGATTTCACCTCCCCTTTGCCAACTGAACAACATATATATGCAACATTTATCATCTCACAAGTTATAAATACACGTACATGCTAAATTAAACATATATACATATACACTTATGTACCGATTTATAATGATCAGTGATAGTAGATCGCCTACCAAGGTGGTGAACGGTCGTTCCTGCTCCCTCAGACTGAGACATCCAGTTCTCTTTGTTGATGGCGGCATTATTTTGGACATCAGTTCGTCTCCAGTATGCCTCCCAAAGGGTCCACTCCTCTGGATCAACCTGTTGAGGCCTTGGAAGTCTCCGCTCCCAAATTCTTTTCCAAGTACTAACCATATCCCTGTATCGAGCAGACCCCACTGTCTCGTAAACACGCTATATCTCGGGGAGCAACCTGTTGGAAATGTAGTACGACTTCTACATTCCCAATTTCAAACAACATTCAAATTTTATAGGTATCCGTCTACATCAATTTAATAAGATAAAACAACATAACATAAATGGTGACTAACATATCACCCAAACAAATTGGCTAACATACCACTCACGTATAGTGGCTAACATACCACTCACATTGTCCTAAATTTTACTAACACAACGGTGACTAACATATCACCCAAATAAAGTGGCTAACATACCACTCACATACAGTGGCTAACATACCACTCACATTGTCCTAAATTTTACTAACACAACGGTGACTAACATATTACCCAAATAAATTGGCTAACATACCACTCACATACAGTGGCTAACACACCACTCACATTGTCCTAAATTTTACTAACACAACGGTGACTAACATATCACCCAAATAAAGTGGCTAACATACCACTCACATACAGTGGCTAACATACCACTCACATATTAAAACAACAATTATAATAACAAGTAATTAATGAATGTCAGATTTTAACTTATCCGCAACTCATCGAAGTACTCGGCTCTCATCCAGTCCGATATCCTAGACCAACACTCACCACCCTGCCCCGGTGGCTCCCTTTTGGTCCTAATGATGTCACCGATTTTTTGACTCTGATTTCGGCCATAACTTGTTGTCAAAGTGTAAGATACAAGAAACAAATATTAATTAGTTTTGTACAACAATTTATACTTGTCAACTATCATAAGTTATGTGCTACATATATAAAAAGAATGTATAATACTTACGTGCTGGGACCCATAGGAAAAATAACCGGCAACCCATCCCATGTAACGTCGGGATTCTGGGGATCTCACGCGAGGTAGGGACAGTCGTCATCCTCATAGGTAGAGCCCCTGCTCGAACTTAGTGGGGACTCAGCAATCCGAGACGGTGTGCTCTGACTACCAGAGCCCTCCCCCTCGGACGATGTCCCCGCCCCTGCACTAACTTTGCCGTCATTGCGTGAGGGGGACGATCGTCTTGATCTCTAGCGGCATCTGCAAAAACATGTAACAAATACAGTAAAATGTGTTAATATACAAGTCCCCAAATTTTGAAATGATCATGCACAATAGAAAAACTTAAGTGTTATCAACTACTAACTAGTTATAATACACATCAACGTCCTTACATACTATAAGTTATACAAGCTAGCTTCAATTTGAGCATAATTATTTCACAATAATTATGCAATAAAACTTAAGTGCAATTGACTTAATTATTTCACAATAATTAAGTCAATTGCACTATCCAAAGCTTGAAAACACATCAACGTCCTTACATACTATAAGTTATACTAGCTAGCTTCAATTTGAGCATAATTAATGTTAGGCTTCATATATCAACTACTAATTACTAGTTATACAAGCCGAAAGACAAAACGGATAAAACTCTTCATTCTCTTGCAGCCCCCTCTCACCACTTGTGACGCTCCCTACCACAGAACTTGCATTCCATCAAATCTACATCCTCCTCCCAATACACCATGCACATGTTCCGACAACCAAAAAAGTACTCAATAGGCGTCCCCAACCCCCGCCTCTCCCTCCATTGGAGGTATGCCATGGACGGTGCTTCCTCACCATGATGAATCCATACATGATACTCAGGCATGAATCCATTACGCCTCAAGTGCTCGAATATCGATGTAGGAGTCATAAAACGCTTGTTTCTGCAGGTTTCCAATGTGCAAGGACACTTTATCAACCCTCCCATTTACACAAGCCGAACGTCCCATCGCAAACGCGATGAAACCTTGAACCCCTTTTACAAAACTCCTACAAACTCTGCCATTTACCGTCGTACGATCGTACATCCATGAATGGTCGGAATTCATTAGATACTTTTTTAACCTGACACGTTTCAAATGATTAGATCGTATTGAATTGATTAGATCGATTCCAATTTTGCCGAGATTAATTGTTAATTAATTAGAATACGTTCCTTATAATTTCATGATTAATTATTAAGTATTCGATATGTTACAAAATTTTCCACGTATTTTAACCATTTCAACCCCTTACTACGAGTTATAAATTATAAGTTACATGTATTTTACGTTAGTATAATCACCAAATGGTCTCAAAACACTTAACTAAATCCTCCTAATCTAGTACATATACGAATTTATCAAATAAAAACTACTACATACATACTTAACATTAATATACTAATTAACAATCCAATTTTAACCATTAATTCAACCCCTTAATACGAGTTATAAATTATAAGTTACATGTATTTTACGTTAATGTAATCACCAAATAGTCAAAAAAACACTTCACTAAATCCTCGTAATCTAGTACATATACGAATTTATCAAATCTAAACTACTACATACATACTTAACATTAATATACTAATTAACAATCCAATCAATTGCACATCTCAAAGTTAATTAACTAAATCTTAACATTATACTAGTTAACTAGTAATACTAATTTGATATACTTAACACTAAACTAGTCGAAATTAGCAATTCCAAAATTTGTCAAAAAGTTAGGGTTTCAAAACACTCAACTAAATCTTACTAATCCTACTACATATGCCAAAATATCAAATTAATTAAAAGCCCTAACTACATACTTGACAACATCATAACATTATCCAAAAAAATCAAAATCACAATCAATATAGCAATTGCACATCTCAAAGTTAACACACTACCTAATATAAGCTAAACTAACTAGTGCATACTTCTCATATACATATAATTGCTCAAATTACTCAAAATTAACAAAATCCCCAAAATTTAAATACAAGGGTTTTAGCCAAAATACCTTATATTAAACCGTAGAAAGATGAAATTGATCGAACACCTAAGCTCCTTGTCCCACGAGCTTCGATTTGACACCAAGTTTGGCCGGAATGGACAAGTTTTGGACGGAAATGGAAGTTCGGCCGGAGGAAGAGAAGAGAAGGAGAAGAGAAGAAAATGGGGGAAAGAGTTCACTGCCCGTGAACTATAAACCCTAAACAGTAGCGATGGATCACTATCCGTCGCCACAGGATAGCGATTCGTCGCTATCTCCCGACGGATAACTATCCGTCGGGAATAACATTTTTTTCTTTTTTTTTTAAAAAAATAAATTGCGACGGATAATTTATCCTTCGCTTATTTTCCTTTTATTTTTTTAATATGGTCAACTATTTGGCGACGGATAAAATTATCCGTTGCCAAATAGCGACGGATGACGTATCCGTTGCAAAATAGCGACGGATACGTCGACGGATAGGCAGAAATGCCTATCCGTCGCCAACACCGAGCGATCCGTCGCAATGCCTTTCAGTCGTATTTTTTGGGTATTCTTGTAGTGTATGTTATCAATAAAAATCATTCATGTTATTAATCAAAATGTCTATATTGTTAACGAAATAAATCTTATTGTAATATTAAAAAAAATTCAATATTGAGAATATTGGTGTTTTGATTGATATCATCAGATACTTGCTGTTTCTCCCTAATGACTGTTAATGGAAAACAAAAATAATGCCAGTTAATAGAATAAAGTACCAAGTTCTTACACCAACAAACTTCATGCTAAAATAAAGTATCAAATTTTAAAAACCAACAAACTTCATGCTAAAATTCTACAACCCCCGAGTTTTATACGTAAAACGAAGAAGTTATTAACGTTCTGTTCTGTTCGTCTGCAAACTCATTCAGTTCAGTTCAGATCAATTCAGTTCAGTTCAGCTTAGTTATATTTTATACTGTAATTCAGTTCAATTCCGTTCCGTTCAGTTCAGTTTTGTTCAGTTATGTTCAGTTCAGACAAAGAGAACAGAGCCTAAATTGAGCCCCACACTTGATAAAATTCCGACTTTACCCTACACAAAGAAACACCTTTTATGTTTTTTATTACTTTTTTGTGATGTTAAATACTGGATGTGGTATGTTATCTCCATCCAACTCTCATTGTCTAATTTACACCATCATCCAACTCTCAGATTAGTAAATGTAAATCCTCAAGTTTTGATTAAGTCTAATTAATATTATTTTTCATTTAATTTTTAGTTGGTCAACTCATAAAACAGATTTTGAATTTGAATGTAATTGTTGCCAATCTGGATTTTAATCTGTAGTTATACCCAATTTAAAGGATACCTTAAGTAATTCGTCCTAACAATAACAACAACAATAATAAATAAATAAATTTAATGAATCTGGACTGAATAGAACTGAAATTAACAAATCTGAACGGAACCGAACTTAATACGTTTTCAGACGAAGAGGACGGAGCCTAATTCTTACTCCCTCTCTCCGTCCAACAACAAATGACACATTTGACTTTTAAGTAATTGGCGAGGTCGACTTTGACCATAAATTACTCTTACTTTATACATGGAAAAATATTAAACAAAATTATATTATGGAAGTACACTTCATAAACTTTCGGAGTATAATTTTATTAAATATTTTTTATATAACTTATGAGTAATTTATGGTCAAAATCGACCTTAAAATGCTGAAAAGTCAAATGTGTTATTTTTTCCGAAACAGAGGGAGTATAAATTTTTCTGGTACAAATTCTAGAAAAATGCCTGACTTTCCATTAGAATAGGAAAAGCCACTTTTTAAAGTTGCTCGCGGTCAGACCAGCGCGCCGTCAGCATTAATTCCCCCAGTTATAAAAACTCACAGACACAACATTAATTTATCCAGTTATAAAAACTCACAGACACAACATTAATTTCTCCCAGTTATAAAAACTCACAGACACAATATTAATTCTCCAATTATAAAAACTTACAGACACAACATTAATTCCCCAGTTATAAAAAACCCACAGACACAACATAAATTCCCCAGTTATAAAAGCTCACAGACACAACATTAATTCCCCCAATTATAAAAACTCACAGATACGAAATAAATTTCACTGATGCAAAAACCCACAGACACCAGATAAATCTCCTACATAAGTCCGAACTTACAGCGCGCCATATACAAAAACCTACAGTCACAACATAAATTCCTTCAATTATAAAAAATCACAAACACAACATTAATTACCCATACGTGTTCTTTCCTTTGTAAAGTAAAATCAGTCATTTTACTTTTACTAGACTTTCTAATTCTTGATAGAAAGAGAATGACAGTGATAGCGTAAAGCCGGCAAAATGAAACAATGTCGGAAAAAAAAAAAAAAATCCAGCTTGTAAAATCCAAAGTGTCAACTCTTCTTCTTCTTCGAACAGTTCACCCTCATTCAGTGATTCTCTGTCTTAACCCCACAAAACACTAGCTCACACCCATTATCAACAAACACAACACAAGCAAGCAAAGCATATTTTCATGATCCTCAGAACTTTATCATTTTCCTTATTTTATGAAGCTAACGAAAGCAAATACTCTATGTTAAGTTAAAAGTTAAACAATCTGAGCATCAAAATCTGTATGTAATTCAAAGTCTTTAACTTTTCCATCTCTCTCCACGTGAAACAACAATCCCACCTCGAATTCAATACCAGCTCGATCAATTACTTACTAACCCCAATCCAAAACAAGAAACAAATTTAACTTTTTTTGTACACACCACCTGTTCGACGAAATGTCTGTATCATGCGGTGTGGAGTGCGTAGTAGTTCTTGGCTGCCTACGTTGGGCCTGGAAACGGTGCACTTACATCGGCTCCGACGACAGCTCCGCCTGGCCCACCGCCACTTCCGACGAGTTCTCACCCATCCCCCGCGTTTGCCGCCTCATCCTCGCCGTTTACGAACCCGATCTTCGCAACGCAAGATACTGCCCTGCCGGAGGCTACCGCCTCAACCCTGACTGGGTCATCAAACGTGTCACCTACGAGCAAACTTCAGGCCACGCGCCACCGTACTTGATTTACCTCGATCACGAAAACCGGGAAGTTGTTTTGGCGATTCGAGGGTTGAATCTTGTTAAGGAGAGTGATTACAAGCTGTTGTTGGATAATAGGTTGGGTATGCAGATGTTTGATGGTGGTTATGTTCATCATGGGTTGTTGAAATCGGCGATTTGGGTGTTGAATAATGAGTCGGAGACGTTGAGGAAGCTGTGGGAGGAGAACGGGAGGTGTTATAGGATGGTGTTTGCGGGGCATTCGTTGGGGTCAGGTGTGGCTTCTTTGTTGAGTGTGATTGTGGCAAATCATGGGAGTAAGCTCGGTGGGGTTCCCAGGGAGTTGGTCAGGTGTTATGCCGTTGCGCCTGCTAGGTGTATGTCGCTTAATTTGGCGGTTAAGTATGCTGATGTTATTTACTCTGTTGTCTTGCAGGTTGGTTTGCTTGCCATTTAGTTTTGTTTGCTGAATTGATTTTTTGATCATGACACCTTGTAGATGCGATTTTTTGGGGATTTGTTTCTTTACTTTTCGACTTGGAGGTGGACCAATGAATAATCCGTTGTGTTGGCATTTGTTTTGTGCTTGAGGAACTTGAGTTAGTGTCACACTTGGTAGATGTGATTGTTGAGGTTCCTTTAGTTTTCTACCTGAAGGGGAGAATAGTGTGGCTTTCAGTGTTGAATTCTAGATTGATACGCCTTGCAGATGAATGACGTGCTAGTTAATCTGTTGTATAGCCATTTCGTTTCGTACATACAATTTGTTTGTGGTTAGAGAAGTTGAGTATGCACTTCGTAGATATGGTTGTTTACGCTTTGTTTGTTTATTTTCATAATTGACGGCAAGTTGTGTGGCCTTGAGTCTTGATAGCATTTCCCGGAGCTTTTTTGCCTAGATTCAGTAATTGTTGGCAAGATGAAGATATAGAGGAAACAGGGGAAATTTTTGGTGTTAGAAAAGAGTGAAGCATTGTGGAGTAAATTTATATTTCCAGAGACGATTTTTATCAGATAAGATGATGTAGAAGTATAAACATAGAGTGTAGAGCTTCTTCTGTGTACATTTCCTGGTTAATGGAGCATGACTAATGTACTGTTTAAGTGAATATGAGCAATCTGGGTAATTACATGTGCTTGTAGTTGATGGCTTACGAGGATTAGTGGCTCTTATTAGAACGTTGCATTCCTTTGTTTAGTGGCTCTTGCTGTTCTGGGTGGTTTTAACTACCCTAGTATACTTAGTCTCACACGCTTCGAGAGATTATCTACATATTGCTATTCAGACTTAAAGTTCAGCCTCTCCCCAATCCAGTCTTTGCTGGTCTATTTGATCTGGTGCGCAGTTTCAATAAAACAAAACTACCTAACTTTATGCTACTAATGCTCTCATTCTTGATTGTAGGATGATTTCTTGCCAAGGACAGCCACCCCGTTGGAAGACATATTCAAATCTGTTTTCTGGTTAGTTACTTGTTTTGAGCCAATTAAGCATAAGATATGCAGCTTTAGAGTTTCATGGTCCCTATATCATGTCCTGAAGGAGTAAGTTTTATCATAATCTATTTAAACCAGGCATTAATGCTTTGGACAGTTTGCCCTGCTTGTTGTTTCTGGTGTGTCTGCGGGATACATTCATACCCGAAGGCAGAAAGCTCAGAGATAAAAGAAGGCTATATGCACCTGGCCGGATATATCACATCGTAGAAAGAAAATTTTGCAGGTAAAACTGCACTATTACCACCATCTGTCCAAACTAGAGTGTCTTTTCTTTCGCTTCTTTCCTCTTTCTTTTTGTTTTTGTTTTCATATGTTCGCTTTTGTCATGAAATTACAACTGGCCACTTCTTTCTATTGGTCCCTTAACAACAAGGTTTAAGTCTAGAGGGGATGCATAGACCTTTAAAAAAAATCGTGTCTAAAGCAGATTTCTCAGCGGGTACAAGTGATTGTTCATCCTTATCTTTTAGAGTGCGGAAGACTTTTCTTGTTTAAGTGCCGGGTGTATGGCTTCAGTGTTCAAAGTATTTAACTGATAGAAGATGAGTTGTTGCTGAAAATAAATTGCAATAAGTGAATACACAAGTTTATAGTGGTATATGAAGGTGGCGTAATCCTTCAACTAATCCACTCCGCCTTTTCTCAGGTCTCACTAAGACATAAAATTAAGTTTTGTTAGAACATCCTATTTGCTAAATCCTTTTTACCTTAAGTTCCCAACTTAATAACCTTGAACGTTTTCTCTGACTTCCCAAGTCAAGTACTCTAGTTACTTCCAAGGGGTTTTCCTTAGTTTTCCAAACTAAGTAGTTCCTGCGTTATTCATTAGTTTAACACGCCCTGTTAAATGGTTGTTGTTAAATGGTTGTTTGTATGTGGTTTTGGCAAGACAGTGAATACTTAGTGTAACAATGTTTCAATTAACTTCAATGATCAAGAAACTCAACTTGTGCTCTTATATTTCAAAGACCAAGTGTATTGTTTCTGGAGAAAAAGACATGTTCTTGTTTAGAAGAAAGAACTCTTATCAGTCACAAAGCTAGTTCTACTTTTTCACAATTAGTTTGAAAAGCTTAAGTCTTGTTAGAAGCTTAGTAAATTTGAGTGTGTTTGAGCACAATAGCAGGTATTTGATTTCTTGGTTCAAAATAGTTCTGTTTGAAATGTTTACGTTTGGTAACATTTCAATCAAAACCTATGATGTACTGCAAAGGTACAACAACTATGTTCCTTTGGTCTTGCTTTTCGGCATATGGTACTGTTTTGTCTTGTAACTGACAGTATTTGCCTTGCCTTATCTCTTTCTCATTACGGCATATGGTACAACAACTCTGTTCATTTGGGTTTAGGTGAATGCTTTCGCTGTTTCCCCTTGTTTTGAAAGATACTATGTCTTATTTAGTCCTTGTCAGGGTAACATATGAACAACTAATCTACATAATTATTATGCTTGATAAAGACCTCGATGGAATGGCATGAATTTGTATGGCGCTGCTGCAAGCCATTGTTTTCCAAATACTTCATTCACATTGAATTGAAACTTCACACTCCTCAAAGCTCATTAGAAGGTCTGGAAGGCCTAGGCCTACAGTTCAACCTCTAAACGTACATCTTTTCGCACACCAATATTGTGCTCATCGTTTAATTAAATTTGGTGTACACTAAATATGCTGTCAATGAATCCTTTGTCTTGCAGGTGTGGAAGATACCCGCCAGAGGTCAGAACTGCTATTCCTGTCGACGGAAGATTCGAGCACATTGTCTTGTCATGCAATGCTACTTCAGATCATGCTATTATGTGGATAGAAAGGGAATCAGAAAAAGCTCTACATGTAAGTGCTGCTGAGTCTATCTTTTGTACTTTTTGAATCAATTGTTCTCTTTTCGAAATGTAAAGCATTGTAAGACTTGACCCCTCAGCTTCTTCAGCTGTTACACTTCTCCCTCTCCTAAGGCAATTCCGAATACCTTCGATTGACTAAAAGAGTGTATAATGTGCAGTGTCTAAAAGAGCTTAGTGCAGAAGCTGTAACAACACCACCAAAAGTACAGAAATTTGAAAGGCAGCAGACGTTAGAAAGAGAACACAAGGATGCGATGGAGAGAGCTGTTAGTTTGAATATACCCTATGCCTCATCATCTGCTGAAGAAGAATCGTCACTGAACACCGAAGAGGAATCTTCGAGGGATAAAAGCGTGATGACTTGTGATGATGAGACTGAGCCTTCTTTTGAGACAGAACAGCCCCCCACTAAAAATGTTAAGACTAACTGGAGCGAAATAGTGCAGAAGCTTTTGAAGAAAAATGATTCAGGTGAATCGCTATTGAAGCGAGATACCGCTGCTCCGGGACCATCCTCATGATTTGCATTTCACCCCCTTTGTTTATTCCGGTTGTAAAGAAAGCACATCTCTTACCATTCTTTTTTGTACAAAAGCTTTGTGAAAACAGAGTTGTACCCTTACACTGTAGCATGACTCACAGACAAACAGGTGAAACAAAAGAAGTTTTCAGTCGATGGAAATATAGTGGGTTGGTGGTGTAAAACGAACCGAGCATTGGCTAAACGAACATTGCAGTTATGTTCGGTTTGTATTCTATAGCCTAACAATGTTCGTTTTGTCATCGACAAACATAACTAGTACTACCAGCTCAAAGTACGTTCCATTCAATTCCGGGAAGCTTGTGTTCTGCTTGAGTGCAATGTTACACCTATTATTGAATGGCCCTGGAAAGAACTAGGAAAGGCAAAATTTATGAATTAAATGTATAATACTACCAACATTCCGGAGCATACATTAGGGGTTAATGTGTAATTTTATGTGAACTTTTTGTCACCCATTTATTTAACTTTTCACCTAAAACTGCATGATAACCCTAATGTATGAAGTTTTCCGGAAATAAAGGAGTAGATAAAGTATAGTAATAATCCAAACTAATCCAAACTGTATTGGTTAGAATCTTAGACCATCTCCATCAGCTGTAGAGTCTGAGAGCGAGGCCCAAACTTGGGGCGCAGCCTAAGTGCTGAACTAAATTTTTTTTTTTTAAGATTCTTTTTCTTTTGTTTGTTCGTTTCTTCCTCGTTTTTCGTTTGTGGTGCACTAATGGTAAACGCAACACCTTTTTGGCTAAACACAACACTAAATATTTGCATACTTGCCTAAAATGCCCTTAACTAAAAAAAAAACTTATAAAATTAACGTAAAATCGAAATAACTCGTTTACACAAACACAATAACATTAACATGCACAATTGAATACAAATTACAACAATAAAAAACATCGAAAATTTTTCACCATTTTTTTTTTTTTTTTTTGAAAAGTGGAAAAAGTTGGGAAATTTGTAGAGAAATTGAAAAAAAAAATTCACAATTTTTTTTTTTCACTTCTTTTTTTTTTTCAATTTCTCTACAAATTTTCCAACTTTTTTAAAATGGCCCGTTTGACCGGTAATTTTTTTTTAATTTTTTTTAAAATTTATTTATTTTGAATTCGCAACTTTAACTTTAATTCGAACTTGAATCGAAATGCTTCCGAATAAAAGGTTAAAGTTAGTAAGTACACAAATATTTGGTGTTGCGTTTAGCCAAAAAGGTGTTGCGTTTAACAACACCCGTGTGGTGTGGTCATCCTGTTTGTCTTTTGTCATTTGTTTATTTCATTTGTTTGTTTTATTTTTTTTTCTTTTCTTTTTCTATTTCAATTGAATATATTAAATGTACAATAATACTTAGAACAAGTGCAAAAAACGTAAACGTACTTGAAAAATGTAAATTTTATAATTTTTAATTCAAAGTATTGTAGCGTTTATTTTGAAGTAACGTAATTTTTATTTTCAAATAATGTAATTTCTTTAAATTAATGTGATGTTATAATTAATTAACGACATTTAAAATGAAATGAATAATTTAGTTTAAAACGTAATTAGAAAAGAAAATGAAATGAGAATTGAAGTTTGGAAGAAATAATAAAAGAAAATAATTTGGGTCTCAACTATTACAGTAGAAAATTATAGAAAGTTGCAGTGAGTGAAATGATGATGTTGTTGCAACTGTTGAAAATGGTCTTAGGCTCTATTCTTTTCAATTGAAATTTACTCAACTGAACTGAATTGAATTGTAGTATAAAATATAACTAAGCAGAATTGAACTGAATTGAATGGAACTGAACAAGTTTTCAGTTGAAGAGAACAGAACCTTAGAGCCTTAGTCGTAGTAATGTGTTGTCTAGAAAATTGATCTTGACTTTTGTACTGTAGCATAATCCTAGTTTCAAGCTACATACTTAATTGCTAGGTTGTAGACGTCTTTGGTCTTCGACCTTATACTTTAGAGACTTGTACAAATGGGGTGTTCCTCAATTAACTTGCTGTACTTACTCTATTTGCTTTATATGTACTTAAACTTGCTCCAAAAAAAAAACTCAAATCTCAAGCACTTGACCCAGCAGGACATTTAGTTATACGTAATGCAGATACATCAACCACACACGGGTTGAAAACTAAACATTTGATTTATTTTTTTTATAGAGAAATATGTTTATATTAATCACATTCCTGAGGAGATGGATAGATTGGGTATGATAAGCATTTAATAAACCATAAAGCATTACTTTTCTAATGTCTAGCAAACTCTAGAAACACTATAACAGTACTCGGTTAGCCACAAAATGTGTTCATCATCCATCCAAGGAAAAAGAACAGGAACATAATCCATCCAGTCCAACAAGGGGAACTAGAGAGAAATCAAGTCAGCACATAAATCTGAAACTTTATACAGCCAAACATCTACTAGGGGATAGTTGCATCTCGCAGACTTCACCAACTATGGCCCCTTATGTTTGCATTGCTTCAGCATGGTATGTTTCAAGCTCCTTGTCGAGCTGATCGGCTGATTTCTCAACAGGTTTCTTTCTCCAGCGCTGAGTGTCACCACGGCCACTTGCAGCACCGCCACGTCCGCGGCCACGCCTTCCTCCACGCCCAGTGTTCGAACCACCACGGCCTCTTGTTCTGAATAGATTATTCAAAAAACCATTAATTGACTTGAATGATGCCACAGAAAATACTGAAACTGGATAACATAAGTTTTAGCTATAGAAAATACACAGCCATGAAATACAGCAGCAGACCAATAAACTGTAACCAACATAAACATTAAGCAGAACAGAACATTTTCTCAACACCCCTAGGTGAAAAACCAACCAGTGACAACACACGACAAAACATGCAAGCAAAGGATTTTGTCTCTAGCATGACTCGAAGAAAAGAACCATCCTCGGTGAAAACCTAACCAGTGATACTACAAAACTTGGAAGCAAAAGATCTTTATCTCCCAGCCAGTTTCTTGATTCTCCAAGACAGAGAAAATCACTTAACTATTACCTAATCCTGGACTAAGAATTTTTCATTGTCTCTTGTGGCTATGAAAAATCCACAACACATCTATTATGTGGCCCACACTTGTGGGGCATTACTAGCCAAATGGTCTACAAAATTAATTGTTGACCCGATCGGAAAAAGGAAGAAAACCATGAAAGAGATTATCAAAATCAACAAGAAACATATTGAAGAACAGAACTAATTAGACAAAAGGAGGCCTGACTGTTCAACTTACCCGAATCCACGATTTCCAGGAACAAAGCCACTACCAGCTGTAAAGCCACCTCTGGATCGACCAGGTCCAGACCTGCAAGCCACCAAATAGTTGGTTATAAAAGGAACAAGATCAAAGTTTCAAGAATGAGAAGGCAATGCAGCCACAACACTGCATTCTTAGAGAAAAGAAAGGAAGATAAGTGTCTTTTTGGCTAAGAACTAAAATTCAGAAAACCGGGTTAAAACACTTAAATTTTAACATAACTAAAGGTTTTAACTCTATACCAAACACTCACCCAAGTGATGTAATTAAAGTAAAAAGAACAGGACCGTAAAAATAGAACAACGAGATGTACTTTTTAGAAAAAGCTTTTGAAGAGAAAAGAACAATACCAAGGCAAAACAGGGCAGGTATCCATAATCTCAGTATCAATAAGTAGAATCATGACATTCATATTTAGAAAAAATCATAGAATTGACACTTTGTGCAACATCAACAAAGCAAGAGGATCTATTTATGTTTCATTTTCAGATTCAACAGCAAATAGATGAAAAACATATTTTGATGCTGGTTTACATTAACCACAGTAGCTTGCTAGACTATACTAATCACAAGCACAGGGACAAAAAATAACAATTTTACGAAGTTATCTCGCAAAATAAGTAAATAATATAGAATTGAAAAATAAATTTAATAAGGAAATGTACTAAATCCATAGATACATACGCCATGACAACTGTTCTTCTTTTCCCATTGGCTCCCCCAACTACATTCACACGAGCTGATAGAGGGATCTCAGAATTTGCACCAATGATCTCAATCTTCATCGGCTTCCCATCCAGTTGCACGTTGTTATAGCGCTTCAGTGCTTGAAATGCATCACTTCTCCTCGCAAAAATCAGCTCAGCGGAACCCTGCATGGTAAATTCAAGAAATTCAATCAACAAGGGGGTACAATAGCATGCGCAAGTGAAAAAAATTATAAGTTAAAAAGGTCAATTTATATTACTTGGCAAAGCAGGAGGCAAAAGTAATTTTCCTAAAACTAACATTCATTCAAGTTGTGCCGAAAACAAGTGGAAACAAATATTATGATGATCCAGGGTGTAACAAACTATTATTGCAAGTGCTATCCGAGAAAATAGTGCAAGTGATTACAGATTGTTTTGGTGGAGGGGAGACGCAACAAAACATTATAGTATATTATATATAAACAATGAAATACAATTACAGACCAATCACTCAATTAAGAGGTAAACATATCATCATGGAACCAAATAACACATTATGTAAATTCATTGCATATACAACATAGAGACTTACACTTGGGCGACCATTTCGGTCATAGTGAATGGCATATCGAATCAACTCTCCGAACTCAGAAAATAGTTCCTGTTTGCAACCACTGTTCAGCGTAATCCCAAGAGAAACCACTTTAAAGATAATTGAAGCTCAAAAGTCACAACTCAGTGTAAATACCCTTATATCTTCATTGGTCACCCCAACATCCAAGTTGGAGACATACAACTTCGTACCAGTTTCCGCGCCAGACAAACCAGCTGCTTTAAGACTATCTTCAAAAAGATCATTCTGCCAAAAGGCCCTCCTCGTTCTACGAACAGACTGATGCAAGCAAACCACAGTACCGAGATTGGAGAAAGTGAATGTCAGCATAGTATGACACAAATAATTGACATAGCTCAAGATATATCAGATATCATCAAAGTCCACCGAGAAGTCACCAAAAGGCTCAAACAAGAAAATCTAATACCATTAAATTCGAGGTAGGTAAATTAGTCAATATGGAGTTGAGATTTGACCACAGAATGCAGTTAATGGCGTGCAAAAGGTGAGAGACCCAGTTCTGAAGTTCAGAAGGCAGCCAGCCACCTTTGCAAATGCAATCAACTGAGATACAAAAGAAATCTCGTCCCCAAAGCATTTCCGGCATAAAGCAAACCCAACAGTATCCATCATAAATTAATTGCCCGTATATCGAAGGATCCAAGCAAACTCCCCCTCTAAAAACCGATAATGTGAAACTAGAGAGCTCTCTTTACATTATTATCAATATAGGGGGAAAAGTTTAAGCCTCGAATATTAGGTGATTTTGAAATTGTGGAAGGTATTAAGTTTTCAGATGATGAATCTCCTCCATCACAGTACTAAGTAGGGAATTCTTCCTTACGAGACCGCCAATCATCCAATGTTATGACAAATATCCACTTGCAATTGGCTTGACATAACATCCCTTAGAACAGAAACCATCAGCAACTTAATTTATACACTAGTATAAAACATCTTGTTTTTTCTCGACTGATGGAGCTGTGGGCTTCTCCAGGTGACCACTTAATCTCAAATCTATTGAAATCAAATTTCTAAATGCCAAACAAAAGAAACTCCTTGTGAGGCACTACAGAGTATGAGATTCTTCGCTGAAACGTATAAGACATCCATAGATTTGAGCTTGCCTTGGCAATGGTGGATGCTGATGGACGAGCATTTACTCCAAGAGGGTTTCTACGAGGAGCACCAAATGGTCTTCCACCCCTGGATGACCCACCTTGACCTCTTCCACGAGGGGCCCTGCCTTGGCTTTGGCTTTGACCTTGGCCTCTGCCTCCTCTCCGGCCATTAGTTTTCCTGCTGCTCTTAATCATATCGTCCAGAGACATATCAAGAGAAGCCATTTTTACCCAAAAGGTTGAAAATCAGCCAAATAATAAAATCTGCAGGCAAGAACCAATAAAAGACAAACATTAATGCCAGATTCAATCAACAAGAGTCTAGTGAAAAGTATCCAGACTTGATAAAAAAATTTATCTGCACCTAACAAGGAATTAGAGTTTCAGTCAAGGTATAGTACTAGCTTACATCGATCAATGGAATCCATTCTAAAATTCTGAACAGCACTGATCTTATCTCATCAAATCATTACGCATATCCAAAACGTCAACAGTTATTAACAAAAAATTGAATAAAAAACCTTAACAAGCTAATGAGAATTAGATCAAATCAAATCGAACAATTACGTAGAAAACAAGCATATTATGTCAATATTATAAATTTAACAATCAACATCCAACACAAGCTATCATCAATCAATCAACACGGCGACAAGAGAATACCAGATCTACGAAAATGAGAGATCGTTGGGTCGGAAAATCACAGAAATAGAGGAAAGGGGTAAATCAACGATGACTTAGAGATATGCTGAAAGGAAAATTCCACGGCAATGAAAAATAATTGAGAGGAAAGTTATGTTTACCTGAATCTAATCTTCGATTTGCGGAGCAGGAAAACAAAAAAGCGATGTTATCGAATGGATCTGATGGCGTTAGGATGACGACGATTTGACGGACCTAGGGTTTCAGAGATGAGAGAAAGAAGGGGATGTGATTGACTATGAATAGATTGCCGACTTTATATAATGGAGTATGAAACGGGCCTTCATTTGGGCTCATTCCTTTTGAATTCTGTACAAGCTAGTTCATAAGTCAGGGTATCTATCTTACAATCTATACCAAGTCTCATAAAAATACTACACATTTGAAGAGTTCAAAGAGATCCCTAGTTTTTCCTAAAAATTATCTACCTTTAATGGCTGACATTTTGCCCTGATTTTTTTCGTGGATCTTCTCGCGGGTCGGAGTTTTGGAATCTGGATCTGGGTCACAACTTTTATGATCTGGATTCGGTATAAAAGGCTTTTTTTTTATTTTTTCCCCTTTTCAATTTCACTTCTCTTCTTCCAATCACTATTAAACGGCGATTTCATCCGAAGAATCCTATATGAAGATCTCAGCGGCGACACGGCGGAGGGAGAGGTCCGGCGACTTATGAGGCGGTTGTGGTGGTGAAGTCGTGATGAAGTCTAAGAAGTTGGTTGATTTTGCGCCTGTACCGAGATCTCGTTCGTCGGAGTGTTGTTAAAGCTTCATCAATGGATGAAGCTTCATCAATGGCAGATCAATTGGAGATCTCGTTCGCCGAAGTTTTTCGCTATAGCTTTTGCAGCTTGTTTCAATAAGGTATTCAAATATTACTCCTTCCTTCATTGTTTTAGTGCACGCCTCTCTTCCCTTCCGTTGTAATGATTCTCTACCGTTTCATTATTTTATTTGAGATTTCCATACCTGAATTTTTGCTCAATGGTTGAATTGAAGCAGATCTGAAGTTTTTCGTAACTGTTTGTTTAGGTTGTTAAGGAGGTAGTTGATAGTGTGTTTTCCTGGATGAATTGTGCAATTCTAACTGTTTTATATGTTTCTAAATTGGTTTAAAATTGGAAGCCGATTGATCGATCAATCGATCGAAGAAGAGAAGCAACACGTACGACACTAGATGCACTAAAGTACTAGACTATAGCATAATATTGGTTAATCAACTCATCGATCAGATCTTAGTTGCACTAAAGTAATAGACTAGTATAAATAGTCTATGTTTTTGTATAAATTTTCTATGTTTATGTATAAATGGTCTATGTTTTAGTAAAAATCGTCTATGTTTAGTAGAAATTGTATATGTTGTTCGTTGTTGCTGATTTAGTTTTCATATAAATTGTTTATGTTTTACTATGAATTGTATAGTTTTTTGTATAAATGGTCTATGTTTTAGTAGAAATTGTATATGTTGTTCATTGTTGCTGGTTTAGGCTTTTTATATAAATTGTCTATGTTTTATTATAAATTATCTAGTTTTTAGTGTATATTGTTTAGTTTTTACACTATATTGTTTAGTTTAAGAGATGAATTCTCTAGTTTTTATATTATATTGTCTAGTCTATGAGAGGAATTTTCTAGTTTTTGTATAAATATTCAATGTTTTTTTATAAATTGTCAAGCTTGATTGGACTGGTAAACTTGGAACTTCTGACTGTGGTGTTTTTCTGATGAAGCATATGGAGCTGTTCCAAGGAACTCCTTTTCCTTGATATGAGAGACCTTCTGCTGCTGATGATGATTTTGAAGAGGGTGTATTGGATGATTTGAAGAAAAATGCTCTGAAGAAACTAAAGCAATCGTAAAAATATTAGTATTTTTGAACTGATGATGATATTGTCTAGTTTTGTAACTGAATTGTCTAGTTTTGTAAATGAATTGTCTAGTTTTATTACTTATCCAGAAATTTACTCAGTGAAACATAATTGTCTATATTGTCTAGTTTTTACACTATATTGTTTAGTTTATTAAAGGAATTCTTTAGTTTTTATATGATATTAAATTTACATTATATTGTCTAGTTTTTACGTTATATTGTCTAGTTTATGCGAGAAATTCTCTAGTTTTTACATTATATTGTCTAGGAATATGGTAACTTTCTTTATTTATATTTGACCCGTATTTAATGAATCCGGGTCAAAAGATCCACGAAAAATCATCAGAAACCAAGTCGAGAAAAAGGGTATAATTGTCTAGTTTTAACATTTGAAGGGACTTTCGGGACTCTCCTATATATAGGGGTCTCTCGCAAGACGAACTCATGTATCTATATTCTATCGTGGCTCTATTTAGCATCAAATTATCAGCTTAGTTTTACAATAAACTTGTTAAGTGAACGTTTAACTAGTAGTTGATCTGATAAGCTTGTTAAGTAATATTATCAAAAAAATAAGTTAGCTGATTTGTTTTTACATATAAGCTCTGTTTAGGACAAGCTTATCAGCTAGTTTATCAGTTTGATGAGATTATTTTCGTAATAAGCTTACTTGAACGCCTAGCTAGTAGCTGATTTGATAAGCTCGTCCAGGAAATTTATCAGAAAAATAAGCTGATTTGTTTTTACATACCATATTTAGCAAATCAGTTAACTTATCAGCTAATTGATTTACTAAACACTTTTATAAAAACTAACTAGCTTATCAGCTACCCAATCAGCTACCAGGTACCTTATCAGCTAACAGCTAGCTTACTAGCTAGTCTTGCTTAACAGAGTCATCATATTTAACAAATCAGCTAGCTTATCATTTAGACTTTGTTTAGTAAAACTAGCTGATAAGGTAGCTGATAGTTGATAAGCTAGTTAGTAGCTAATTGGGTAGTTGATAAACTAGTTGGTTTTTATAAAAGTGTTTGGTAAACCGATTAGCTGCTAAGCTAGATGATTTGCTAAATATGGTATTTAAAAAAAATCAGCTAGGTTATTTTTTATAAGCTTCCTGAACAAGCTTATCAAATCAGCTAGTTTATCAGCTACAAGCTAGGCGTTCACGTAACAAACTTATTACGAAAATAAGCTCATCGAGCTGATAAGCTTACTGATAAGCTCGTGCTAAACAGAGCCCTAATTGATTTCTTAAACACTTTTAGAAAAACCAACTAGCTTATTAGCTACCCAATCAACAAATAGCTAGCTTATCAGCTATCAGCTACCTTATCAGCTACTATTTTATCAGCTAGTTTTGCTAAACGGAGTTGGAGTAGCACAAGCTTATCAGCTCAATAAGTTTATTTTCGTTATAAGCATGTTACATGAACGCCTAACTGGTAGCTGATCTGATAAGCTTGTCTAGGAAGCATTTTTAAAAAATAAGTTAGCTGATTTATTTTTACATACCATATTTAGCAAATCAGCTAGCTTATCAGCTAATTGATTTATCAGCTACCCAATCAGCTACTAGCTAGCTTATCAACTAGTTTTGCTAAATAGGGCCCTGATTGAGTAATTGATAAGCTAGTTGATTTTTATAAAATTGTTTATTAAATTAAAATTAGTTGATAAGCTAACTGATATCAGCTACCAGTTAGCTTATCAACTATCAGCTACCAGCTAGCTTATCAGATAGTTTTGCTAAATAGAGCCCTGATTGAGTAGTTCATAAGCTAGTTGATTTTTATAAAATTGTTTATTAAATTAAAATTAGCTGATAAGCTAACTGATTTGCTAAATATGGTAGCTAAAAACAATCAGCTAGCTTTTTTTTTATAAGCTTCCTGGACAAGCTTATCGGATCAACTAGCTTATCAACCACCAGCTAGACTTTCACGTAACATGCTTTAAAAAAATAAACTCATCGAACTAATAAGCCAATTGATAAGCTTGTGCGAAACATAGTTTTGTGGAGATAATTATTCATTTACTAAATTCTAAGTAATAATATAAACAGATAAAAGTTGTGTGGAGAACCTCTAATTAAAATTAAATTTAAGTACATGCAGTTCAATTTCAAGTCTCCTAGAAATTAGGACCAACTGCAAATATGCGGGCATGTAACACCTGTTGGAGAATTGGTTGCAAGAGGCAACTAACTGAGAGCCAAAAATGTTATGTGTTATTGTAGACGCTCAGAAATCTACAATTGAAATTAGGGTTAGAATTGGGGGCACCAGCAACCTGAAAGGCAACAAGAAAGCACGCTGGAACGTGAGATCCAAATGGGACACCGGTGTGGTGCCGACCGAATGGACTCCGACGCTCAAGCTAGTGATTCTGGAAGATATATAATAAATGATACGCAAAAGACAGAGAAAACTTATCCTTTTTGGGATGATGTAGCTCTTCTGACGGCTAGGATGAGTCGGATAGATGATCGGGTCGGCTAGGGGAGCGGTTGAGCGGACCGAGTATGGAGTCAGATGGATGTCAGACGATGCGGTGATGGAGATCAAGATTTCTATTCGGAGATAGGGATTAAGGTGAATATGGTAAAGTAGATGATTGATTAGACTGCAGAGACAACTTTTAGTAGTGGTTTTGCTAGTGTCGTAGTTGATTGATTCCAGATGGGTTATGGAGTTCCCCTTCTCCTCCTTTTATTGAGGTAGTTGACGCGTCTTCTCACTGATTCTCACCCCGAATCCCTAATTTGTCGGGATGTAGTTGGAGAAGTAAGAAGTTGTTGGAGAACGGATTCTCCATCACCCCTAAGTTCCAGTAACCGACTCCTCATTTAGCTGGAGATGCGGGATGTAGTTGGAGATGTGGGATGCCTTTGGATAACGGATCCTCCTACATCTCTGAATTCCCGTGACTTGGCCCACTCTTTTTACAATTGGACTTGGGCCAACTATTGGGCGGCTCGTCAGTCGCCATGTAAGTCCTGGTCCGTATAGATCCCACCTTAGAGGAAGGGATCTTAGGTGAGCCCACCTGACTTGATGGATTGAATTAAGTTGTTTTGTCGGGATGTTCTTAAGGAGCTTTGGATTGGTTTGGCTCGTTAATTTCATTAAGACAACCCATCACGTAGATATGGTCTAGTTGGTCAGGCCCAAGTTGACTTAGCGAACTATAAGTCCTTTCGAGTAAGAACGTATTAACTGGGCTTGAGCCTCTATCAAATAATTGGGCCTTGTTTGGACGTGTCCAAGCGATTGGGCCGGGAGCGTATCTTTGCCATTACAGTTTGTCCCCCACTCTCCGAGTCGAGTTTCTCGAGTTGGAGAGTAGACATGCTCACTAGACGTGCTTGGGATACATACATCATCACGTGTAGTGTGCATATGCATTTTAGCACTTTTTGTGAGAGCCACTGAAGAATGAATATAATTTAAACCTCGATCTTTTTGAAGTCCGTCCCGTTACGCGAATGCGCAAAAAGAATAATGTTGCTAGTGCGACACTTAATGTTTGTGAATGTCGATAGTAACACATAATTCATGGGTGAAGATTGACCAAATAAATTGTTGGAGCCTCTAGGCTCTAAACCAATATGGTGATTAGATGTATATTAACTTTTATTACCACACATTCACGTGTAATGTCATGACATTGAATTAATCAAGCAAGTAAGAATTAATTAAGTGAGTAGACTTACTTATCAGGTGTGTATCTCATGCTGGCCCAATTGCATCATTGTCGGCCCACGCTTCAAAGTGAAAATGAGAGTTGTTTAACTTGACCTACTTTGTCTCATCTGCCTCTCCCATTGTTCTTACACGCGTCCATTTTGAAAATTACAGCTCCTTCCTCCTTTCTTCTAACTTTTAGCAGGTGGCAACTCCAAATTTTCATTTGCCTTTTCACCTCACCAAAATTCTACAGCTTATCGTCATGAATTAGAGGGAGGCGCATCTCATCAGTGGGTTCGGAAACCTGGATTAGAAAACGAAGAAAGAAGGGAGCTAGGAGATGATAAGACAGACCAGATCTACGTGACGACGATGCTAACAACTCGTGTATTCCAGGCAAGATACTTCGAATTTCGTCTTGTTTTCCAAGTGTTTTCATGCTGCTCTGAGATCCGAAATACTCAAGTATTTTTGAAGTGTATATTTGCTCATTTGATTGAGACAGATGCTAATGGCGTCATATTGGGTATTTTGCAGAACAAGCATAAGCTAGCACGGGTACAATGTTGGGACAAGGTTTTCGGTGATTGTTTCTAACTTTCTGGAGCGCTTTTTGTTCGAGTAAGTCTCTGTGCATCGACCCTCCATTTCCGTTTCGATCACTCTGTTTTCTTCTTATTCTGTTGGAGTGAAGATCTCGATATGTGGTGCAGACTTGGAAAAAATGTTTGAGGATCCTCGACTTTGAAATCTGGATTTGATCTAAAATGGAGCATGGATTTGCTATTTTATCATATTCCTCGAAAATGTTCGAATCTTGTAATGTTCCTGAATTTTGTAAAGTGTTTGGATCTCTATTTGTAACTTGGTGTGATTTGTTCGAGCGTTTGCGATTTCTACTTGGATTTGTATACTATTCCAAGTTTTTCCAGTGTAATTCTACTTATCTTCATGCTCTTTAGATGATGAGATGTTCTTTTTTCCTAGACTTTTTTAGTTGTCGATAGTATGAATATAATTTTCTTCGTTCGAGTTTTTTGTTACAAACACTGTAATTAGGAACTGGAACAATTGGTATCGACTTAGATTTGGGACATGTAGTCATTTGACATGAATAAGAGAAGAGGTTAGATATATTCGGGACATGTAGTCCGCATCTAATGTGAGTAAAATCCCTTTCATAGATTCAGGATCTAATAACGTGAATTTGAATTTTTTATGGGGGATTAGTCGTCATTTTCTTAGATGCGGGACGGCATCTCTCTGGACGACATTTATTTAGATGCGGGGCGGCATCTCCTTAGATGTCGCCTCTTTAGATGTGGGGCGGCATCTCTCGGGACGGCATCTCCTTAGATGCGGGGCGGCCTCTCCTTAGATGTCGCTTCTTTAGATGTGGGGCGGCATCTCTCGGGGCGGCATCTCCTTAGATGCCGCCTCTTTAGATGTGGGGCGGCATCTATCGGGATGGCATCTCCTTTGATGGCGCCTCTTTAGATGTGGGTCATGACGCTATGTTTTATGAATGAGAGGTTTAGATGTTAGACATTATGTCTTCTTCTAATGCGGATAAGGGGACTTAGTAGATTCTTGGGCGGCATCTTTTTCCAGCATCTCACTTAGGCTTTCTGTTTACCACTTGACATAACGTATACGACAAGAAGTAATGAGAAGTAGGAGTAGCTGGCCTCAAACCCTCTTACCGGATTATACAAAAATGAGAAATATGTTTGTAATTAAATGATGAGCTTGATCCCTTGACTGTTGAAATTCAAGTAGATCCGTATGATCATGATCGTGCCTTCACGTATGTGCTTGTATGTATGTTTTATAACGCATGTTCCTGTGGATTTGCTAACTTGGGGATTTATGTGGTTATTGTGGCAGCGTGTTTGGATTGTAAAGTTTCTCCACCGGTACTCGTAGCGTGCATTGGATAAGTTGGTAAATGACTCGAGGGGCACCTTCTAATCAAACCTCGGTAGTACTTGGTGGTTTCGAGGTGGACGAGCCTTTTGACCATGATGTTGACTGTAATGGTGAGATCGTGGGAGGTAGCTCTTTAGTTCAGCGGGCTGCTGGTAGTCAGACTAATGTTCTGACTGAGACTAAAAAACATCCTTCAACTATCAAAGATGACGGTATCAAAATGCTTAGAAAATGGTACGGGATACCATCTTTCGGGTTGGCCTTTCTAGCTTGGCCTGGTGAAGGGGCAGATTATTTTATCCCCGGGGAAGTATGCCTTTATGAGAAAGCTTTTAGACTTGGGCTTAGGCTTCCTATCCCTCCTTTCATATTGGAAGTGCTTAAGTTTTATGGTTTTGCCCCTGGACAATTGATGCCAAATGCTTGGAGAATCCTCTTGGGGGTCATTGTACTTAGCGAGACTAGAGGAATCAAGATCTCTCCTCACACCATCCACCATGCATATTTCCCTAAGTTGCAAAATGGTCGCCTCCAGCTTCACTCTAGATCTGCGCAACATCTCATACTGACTCCCGAAAAGGAAGCCAAAAAGTGTCGATGGAACGACGAGTTCTTTTATGTAGGAGCAGATACTGCGTTTGGCTTCGGGGAATCTCATGGAGTTAGCCCAAAATGGAGTCCCAATGGTAATCATTTATGTGGTATCATTTTTACATTTTTGGTTAGATTCACATTTCTAATCTTACTTTTTATCTTTCTTTCAGGACTTCCCGGTTCCAAGCTTCAGCCTGGGGATATTGGACGCAAGAGCATCGAGGATATCTTAGCGATACCAGAAGACGATAGGAAGTCTCAAAATTTGTTGGAGCCTCACTCGTTGGCTCGTTCTAGCATTTGGATGGTTGTAATTCGAGATTCTAAAGGTATTCTCCTACCTTGCTCATCACGATAAATCCGTGAAGAATGTTGATACATTCATTTTGTTTTCATATCTTTTCAGTTAACGCCGACACCTATGCCTCTAGGTATATGCAGGAGATGGAGAGTTTGCTAAAGTATGACGCATTTCACCCAAATATTAGAGTGAGCAGGGCTGGGACGTTTGATAGGTTGGTGGGTATCCGCAAAGGGAAAAGGAAGGTAGCCTCTAGGGCTATTGTCACTGTTCCGGAGGTGTTGGATACGGATTTGGTCATATCTGACCATCGTGCTGTCACGGGTGCGAGAGGATCCAGAATTGGGCTCAAAGAGAAACAAGATGAGGCAACTAAGAAGATCAAGTTTGCCCCAGGGGTTGAGCTTTTTCTGAGCCCATCCGCATGTTATGGTGATATGGGAGATTTGCACTCTGAAGAGGATATGAAAAGGTTTCATGATATGGATGTGTCTGGAACTGCCGCACTTGCTCTTGGCCATTTCCTCCAGGTAGACGCATTTCATCATAAGTGTCATCTTATGTTACTGACTTGTTTTTCTAACAATTTCTATGTTTTGGCAGGGTGCTCAGGTGGCCATGTGCATGGTTGAGAAGATAGGATCTCTTCTCAAGTCTGAAACTGCTTAAGTATCTCGCGCAGCCAAACTAGAACTTGAAGTGAAGGGCTCGGACGAGAAAGCTCTCAAGGCCCAAAGGGAAGCAGATGCCTTGAAAGAAGAGATGAATAATTTAGAGGAGAAACATCTTATCGAGTTGGGGTTGAAGGGAAAAGAGATGGATACTTTAAAGAAGAAGCATCTTATAGATTTGGAGTTGATGAACGAAAGAGCGACCATGGAGGCTCGTCGTGACTCGATGCTTGACATCATTGGGGGGCGGTTCAAAGTATCCCAGGCTAGTGAACAACTTAAGACGTGCAATGAATGGTTGGCAGAGGACCATGGAGGGGACTATGTTATTGGAGCGGATGGCCGCGTTGTTCCCTCATTCGTCATGGAGACGGACGACGATTAGGGCCCCAGTTCATATCTTTTGTGTTACTAAATTGACCCTTGGACATGTTTTCTGGCTGAAGTATTTGTACCCACATGTGTTTGCGGCATCTATACTGTGTTTCACGTTGGGTCGGGATCTTTTGGATTTATGGATATCGTAGGATTATTACGTTTTATGATGTATGGTTTCTATAATACTTGCGCATCATCTTTTAAGTGTTTCATATACATATCTCATTAAACACATGCTTAATGACACATGGAAATGCATAGTGTATTGAAATAAGATGCAGATGAACATGAAAACATAGCAGACTAGAGTAAATACATTGACATGAACTGTGCATCAATACCAACTCGGGTGATCATTGTAGTGTTAAGTCAACACGTAGGAAGGTATAGATGCAGTATTGGTTGAAAGTAATCGTCTAATATGCCCACAAGATCATGAAGGTGTTAGATGATTTAATGAGAAGAACCTACTTGACATCCAACAGCTTGAAAGAGTGCAAAACGTTTGAGAATCTTCCATTACCATCAAGTGGAGTGTTGCATGTTCCCAACTGTTTACTTCTCTCGTGGATTGTCCCCCAGTCCAAGTGTAAGTTTGAAGGACTGGTGCTTGGACTTATGGCATTTAATCCCTTGCTCAGTTTTGCCCGAGCTGCTGCTCTTGTATAGTTTGTCTGCCGACAGGTGGATGGAGCTGAGTCTATATGTATGGTAGTGATCATCAATTTTGAAAGGCATCCACTTGTCTAAACCATGGAACTGTTTTTGGCGCATCTCATCTCATGGATTAAGCAAGTGCATGCCAATCAGAATAGATGTGAGTCCATGTGTTTTGTTGTTTATCCTGATGTGATGTATAGTTGGATGATCACTTTTATGTGTTGAGCGGGTATTACTTTTGCCATGTTCATGAGACGTCAGCCTTGGATGACGTCTATATATTTGACTCTCTTGCTCCCGTAGAACGTTGTAAGTGGGGGGTGGGGGGGGGGGGGTGGGGCGTTTAACCCGAACTGCCAGCCGGGTTAGGTAACCGACTTGCCCCTAGTCAATTCGGGTGTTTTTAAAGAAAAAATCGGCAAAAAATGAATAATAAATGTGTTAAAAGAAGTACCTCTTCAAATGGATGGTGTTCCAGCTGTTATGGATGGGGCGGCCATCTATTGCTTGTAGTTTGTAAGCACCATTGCCCACAACTTGTGTTATCTTGTACGTCCCTTCCCAGTTAGGACCAAGCTTACCTGCTCCTGCTTCCTTTGTATTTTGGAACACGCGTCTTAGTACCCAATCACCCTCATCGAGAGTTCGTAATCGAATGTGTCCATTGAAGTGCTTTGCGGCTTGGTGTTGATATGCCGCACTGCGAACTAGTGCTTTTTCACGGAGCTCGTCAATAGTGTCGAGTTCATGTTCTAACTCAGTATCGTTAGTTCGCTCATCAGCCATCCTATATCTTGCTGTTGGTAGACCTGCTTCAATTGGGATGACAGCTTCAGTCCCGTAGGTTAGGCTGAACGGGGTCTCTCCAGTAGGTGTCCTAGGTGTATTGCGATAAGACCAGAGCACTCCGGGGAGCTCATCTGCCCAAGCTCCCTTTGCATGAGCTAATCTCTTTTTTTAAGCTGTTCATGATGGTTTTGTTTGTAGCTTCTGCCTGTCCATTTGCTTGGGGGTATCTTGGAGTTGAGAACGTGAGCTTAATGCCCCACTCTTTACAAAAGTCTTGGAATTCGTAACTTACGAATTGGGAGCCGTTATCTGTGACTATCTCATGGGGGACTCCAAACCTGCAAATTACATGCTTCCAAATAAAACCTTTAACTTCACGATCTCGTACCTGCTTGTATGCTTCTGCTTCTACCCATTTGGTGAAGTAGTCAGTAACAGCTAGCATGTACACCCGTTGTCCAGGAGCTGTATCCATTCCCCATTTCATGAAAGGCCATGGTGCTATCGTCGAGTGCAACTTCTCGGCTGGGAGGTGGCTAACCTGGGAGTATCTTTGGCATGGATCACATCTTTGCACGAACTCTTTGGAGTCGGCTCGCATGGTAGGCCTCGATTCGCTAGACTTCTAGCCCCAGAGTGATTGCCACACTCCCCTTCATGTAATTCAGTTAGTATAAATTTAGCTTCACTAGGGGATACACACCTGAGTAGAGGACCTGAAAAGGATCTCTTGTACAACTGGTTATTATGAATGGCAAACCTAGCTGCCTTAGTTCTCACTCTTCTGGCTTAGTTCTTGTCTTCTGGGAGTTGTCCGCTAAGAAGGTATGTTGTGATTGGAGTCATCCAATTTGCTTCTGTCGTGATCTCGGCCACGAGCTCCCTGTCAGAATCTCCTTTCCATGTCGCAGGCCACTGGGCATATATGACGGGGATTGAGGTGGGTGATGTGGTTTGAATGGATGCTCCTAGGTTAGCCAGAGCGTCAGCATGGTTGTTCTCCACTCTGGGTACCTGTATGATTGAGAACTCTTCGAAAGAAGGCTGCAAGTCTTTAACCAGCTTGAGATACGCCGCCATCTTTGAGTCTCTGGTTTGGTAGGATCCCTGCAACTGGTTAACAACTAATTGAGAGTCAGAATGTACCTAGAGATTTTTTATTCCCATCTCTCGGGCTAAGTTCAAGCCGGCTATGAGGGCCTCATATTCAGTCTCGTTGTTGGTTGCTTTGAATCCACACTGAATGGCTCGTTGAATTGTATCTCCTTCTGGTGAGATGAGGACTATGACTATCCCGCATCCCTTGAAGTTACTGGATCCATCAACTAATAGTCTCCATTGCAAGTTGCACTTTTCCTGCAAACAAAAAAGTTCTTTCTCCGCTTGAGCTGATTCTGATGGCGTGAAGTCAGCTATGAAGTCTGCCAGAGCTTGCGACTTGATGGAAGTGCGCGGTTGGAAAGTAATATTGTATTCACTAAGCTCTATTGCCCACTTCGCCAATCTTCCCGAAAGTTCAGGTTTGTGGAGGATGGTGCGAAGTGGGTAGCTGGTGAGAACGGTGATTGGATGACACTGGAAGTATGGCCGCAACTTCTTGGCTGTAGTTACCAATGCAAGTGCCAATTTCTCTAGCTGGCTGTATCTTGTTTCGGCATCTAGGAGCGATTTGCTCACATAATATACTGGGAGTTGGCCGCCATCTTGTTCTCTGACTAGTACGCCACTCAATGCGGAGTTGGATACAGCAAGGTACAAGAACAACTTTTCTCCATCTTTGGGCTTGGAGAGTACTGGTGCCGTGGTGAGGTAGCGCTTTATCTGTCAGAGCGTCTTCACATTCTTACATCCTTGAAAGTCCTTATTCTACGCAGGTTTCAAAAATGGTCTACATTTTTCGAGGATTTTAGGATGAACCCACGAGGCGGCTAGCCTCCCGTTAGTTTCGCATCTTTAACACAGTTTGGGGAGGGAATGTTAGAAATAGAACGAATTTGATCAGGGTTAGCTTCAATACCTCGCTGGGTGACTAAATACCCAAGAAATTTTCCGGATGACACTCCGAATGAGCATTTAGCTGGATTTAACTTCATATTGTATTTGCGGATGACTGAAAATGCTTGGCGTAGATGGTCCAGATGTTGATCTGCAACTAAGGACTTAATCAACATGTCGTCGATATAAACTTCCATGGTGTCACCTAGTATGCTGGAAAACATGCGGTTCACCAAGCGTTGGTAGGTTGCTCCTGCGTTTCTTAACCCGAATGGCATGACTTTATAGCAGAATGTCCCTCTTTCAGTGACAAAAGATGTCTTCTCCTGGTCCTCTGGATGCATCAAAATTTGATTGTAACCGGAGAATGCGTCCATGAAACTTAAGAGTTCATGGCCTGCTGTTGCGTCTACTAGCATATCTATATGTGGGAGAGGGAACGAATCCTTCGGGCATGCCTTATTGAGGTCGGTGAAGTCAATACAGACTCGCCACTTACCGTTCTTTTTCTTGACAACTACTACATTTGCCAACCAATCTGGGTAGTGGACTTCACGTACCGAACCGATATCTAATAATTTCTGGATCTCCTCATTAACAACTTTGTTGCGTTCTGGTGCAAACTTCCTTCGCTTTTGTCTAACTGGCAAGAAGTCGGGATCAATATGTAACCTGTGTGTGATGATATGTGGGTCGATCCCTGTCATATCAGCATGCGACCAAGCGAAACAATCATGGTTCGCTCTGAGGAACGCTATAAGTTATTCCCTTAACTCTGGTTTCAACCTTGACCCTATCTGAACCTTGTGATCTGGATGGTCTGCATTAATCTGGACCTCGTCCAACTCCTCAACCTCTGGTTGGTCTGGATAAGTTGAGGGTTGGAGGTGCTGTAATTGCTATAAGGACATCTCCTTTGGTTTGAGTGTCTCCATGTAGCATGTACGTGAAACTCTCTGCTCACCATATATTTCTTTAATCCCCCATTTTGTTGGGAAACGGAACACTTGATGGTAGGTGGATGGAACCCCTTTCATTCCGTGTATCCAGGGTCTCCCAAGAATTGCGTTGTAGCTAGATGGGCTGTCAACTATCAGGAATTTGGTAGGAAGATTGATTCCTTCTGCATAAACATGTAGTGTGACACTTCCCATGGTGAATTTCTTTTCTCCGCTGAACCCATATAACGTGGTTGGTTGACGGACTATGGCTGATTCTTCTATCCCCATCTCTGTCAAGGCATCTAGAAAAATAACGTTAGCAGAGCTCCCATTGTCTATGAGAACTCTTTTTGTAAGGCAATTTGCAATAAGAATGGAAATAACAAGTGCGTCATCATGAGGACTTATTAGCTCCTTATACTCAGAGTCCACGAAGCTAATAGTCATGCTGGATGACGAGGCATCTAATGTTCCGCCAGTACTAGGCTTGGGTTTTACCGCTTGTCTGCTGTGTCGTTTCGCTGCGGAATAAGTGATGCCACTAATCTCTGAACCACCAGAGATTACGTTAATTACCTTGTTGGTTTGAGGAGGTTCGGGGAGATCAGTGCCCTGCCTGTTGGCTAGGGTCTTTTTACCTTTATCGGAGAGGAACTCCTTCAGGTGTCCTCTCTTTAGGAGCTCGGCTACTTCAAGTCTCAACGAGATGCATTCAGCTGTGGTATGACCATGGTCCCCATGAAACTCACACCATTTGTTCGAGTTCCGTTGTTCCGGGGGAGTCCTCAATTTTCCAGGCCACCGAACTTTGTCCCCCATGTTTTTAAGGACGACTACACACTCGGATGGCTCGATGTTTAGTGAATATTCTGGAGCTACCGTTCGGATTTCGGTCCTCTTTGGTTGGATTGAGGGGCGACTTTGATCTCCTAATGGTCCACGCTTCCTTTCAGTGGGATATGGTCTGGCCCTGTGATCGGGAACTCTCCGTTCAACTCGTCTGTCAATTCTAGGTTCCCTGGGATTGTTACATTCGAGCGGATAAGGTCTGTTGGCATCATCTTCCTCCCACTTGATCTGCGCCCAAGCTTTGGCAAGCACGTCCTCCATCGTTCGGCAAGGGTACATGGTGAGTTCCTTGTACAGTCCGGAGTTTGGCGGCAACCCCTTCCGGAAAGCATTCACAGCAGTATCTTTGTTGCAATCTGGAATTGAAACTTTTTCCTTGTTGAATCGTCCGACGTATTCCCTGAGAGACTCGTTAGGTCTTTGTCGGACGCGATATAAGTCGTCCGATAGTTTTAAAAGTTTGCGACTACTTGCGAACTGTTCCACAAAGCAGTCGACTAAGTGAGCAAATGATGAAATAAAATTGTTAGGGAGATTGGTGTACCATTGTAGCGTTGGACCTATTAGGCTTGATCCAAATCCCTTACATATGCAGGCTTCGCGGAGGTCTCTTGGAATGGTGATTGTGAACATACGTTGTTTGTACTGTGAGACGTGATCATCTGGGTCCGTCGTTCCGTCGTAGAGCTTCATGCTCGGGAAGTTGAACTTGGCGGGCATTTCGACCAAAGCTATGCCATCCACGAAAGGTGAGTCGGCAAAGCTGTTTGGTAGACTCTTTTTAATGGGGGCTGGTACTCCGGGGATCCTCTGGATCATCTCCTCCAAGCTTACCAATTTGGAGGCTAGTTCTTCATTGCTGTTTCCAGTACCTGTGGAAAGGGTTAAGAAATTGTCTACCTGCCTTACCATTGCGTGATTCAGTTGCGGCTGTTCAACATGGGTCTTTGGATTGTTACCCTCAAAGGAAACTCTTCTGTTGGTTACGATTGGAACAACATCTTGATCCGGTCTAGGCGTGTCACTCAGCGTTAAGGGATTTGGAGGAATGGGATCCTCTCCTTCCGTCCCCTCAAAGGTTAGCTGACGACCCTCCATTGCATTGCGCCTAAGATCCTCTCCATATGGAGCTTGAACCTGTTTGCGAGAAGTACCCGTCCCAGGGGTCGGAACATCTTTCTGGAGATTGGTTACCGACTGATTCTGATGGATGACATATTCCACTTTCTCCTTCAAGGTTGAGTTCTCCTCACGAACAGCACGATTTTCTGCCTCCAGAAGTTGGAGCTTCTTCGCATTTTCCTTCATTTGAGATGCCAAAGCTTTGATTTGAGTAGCTACATCAATCTCTTCTACCTCCTCAAGGATGTACTCATCTGAATGCGACATGGTTGCGTGTAGCTAGTTGCCTTTGTTTGATAGCCGGGGCCCCACGGTGGGCGCCAAATTGTAGACGCTCAGAAATCTACAATTGAAATTAGGGTTAGAATTGGGGGCACCAGCAACCTGAAAGGCAACAAGAAAGCACGCTGGAACGTGAGATCCAAATGGGACACCAGTGTGGTGCCGACCGAATGGACTCCGACGCTCAAGCTAGTGAGTCTGGAAGATATATAATAAATGATACGTAAAAGACAGAGAAAACTTATCCTTTTTGGGATGATGTAGCTCTTCTGACGGCTAGGATGAGTCGGATAGATGATCGGGTCGGCTAGGGGAGCGGTTGAGCGGACCGAGTATGGAGTCGGATGGATGTCAGACGATGCGGTGATGGAGATCAAGATTTCTATTCGGAGATAGGGATTAAGGTGAATATGGTAAAGTAGATGATTGATTAGACTGCAGAGACAACTTTTAGTAGTGGTTTTGCTAGTGTCGTAGTTGATTGATTCCAGATGGGTTATGGAGTTCCCCTTCTCTTCCTTTTATTGAGGTAGTTGACGCGTCTTCTCACTGATTCTCACCCCGAATTCCTAATTTGTCGGGATGTAGTTGGAGAAGTAAGAAGTTGTTGGAGAACGGATTCTCCATCATCCCTAAGTTCCAGTAACCGACTCCTCATTTAGCTGGAGATGCGGGATGTAGTTGGAGATGTGGGATGCCTTTGGATAACGGATCCTCCTACATCTCTGAATTTCGGTGACTTGGCCCACTCTTTTTACAATTGGACTTGGGCCAACTATTGGGCGGCTCGTCAGTCGCCATGTAAGTCCTGGTCCGTATAGATCCCGCCTTAGAGGAAGGGATCTTAGGTGAGCCCACCTGACTTGATGGATTGAATTAAGTTGTTTTGTCGGGATGTTCTTAAGGAGCATTAGATTGGTCTGGCTCGTTAATTTCATTAAGACAACCCATCACGTAGATATGGTCTAGTTGGTCAGGCCCAAGTTGACTTAGCGAACTATAAGTCCTTTCGAGTAAGAACGTATTAACTGGGCTTGAGCCTCTATCAAATAATTGGGCCTTGTTTGGATGTGTCCAAGCGATTGGGCCGGGAGCGTATTTTTGCCATTACAGTTATAAAGTGTTAATTGGGTAACTTTAAGCAATTATTTATCTAAGTTCCACCGCTCGATTTTGCGTGGGGAGCAATTATTTGTATTCTGATGGGGGGTATCTATATTTATCACTATATATCAACTATGGTTATAGAACTTGCTAATAAAGCAAAGATATTAACGAGTTTAATGAATGTTATAAATAAAATGATTTGTTACAAATGTATAGATCAATGCTAATAAAAATTATTTTTAGATTAAATATATTATTTCCAGATAATATTAGTTTTGTAAAAAATTTCGATATAAAGAGATAAGAATTTGTATTTTTTTTTTTTTGTCTTTTCCACGTTTTCCAGGTTTTCCTACATTTCCCTTTCCACTGTTTTCATTTTCCATTGAAACAAACATGGGAAAAATACATTTTCCTTCATTTTCTTTTCTTTTATTTTCCCCTGAAATCCCTTAAACAATGCAGAGCCTTAGTCTTAGCAGGTTTAGGTATCTCATGGAGAAGAACTCTTGGAGTTTGGATACATGAAGATATTGAAGAAAGATGAGAATTGGAATCCTACTCGAAGAAGGACTCTACTTATAATCAAAGAAGGATTCTCGATGCATGGAAGATTGAGAAGTTTTAGGAGAAGAAAATTGTGATTCGGCCTGATCAAGATCTACAATGAAGATAGAACTCTAGACTAGTTTGGATTAATATTAACAACTATATATACTAGTCAATAGGTTCTTAGATGATACAACAAACTTTTACGCGTAAGATAGTTATTCTCTAATAGCTTGTTTAGCATCTCTTTTTACTAAGTTTTAATTAGTGATCTCTCTTTTGTTTGAGAGTGAGCTAACTGGAATTGGTGGCCCAATTCAAGTACTTAGTAGTTTTGATATTCTAGGCAATAGGTAGTATTGGCTAGATATCTTTTTGTAAATCCGTTATTCTTTATGGTGGATATTTCGCCCTGTGTCTCGGCAGATATTTATAATCTGCTAGAAATATTTGTGTCTTGTGCTCTTTATATTCTGCTGTTTAGACTCTAAGATAGTTTAGGTATTGGTTTTATGTATTGCTATAATACTCTGTTACAATACCTGTATTTGGTACTAAGTCCCGATCCATACAATTTCAATTGGCATCAGAGCCAGCCACCTAATCAATAGGTGTTTTGATTTGGTACCATTATGATGGATTCAGTCAATCCAAATATCAACATGCTACCTATTCTGGATGGATCCAACTATTAGCTATGGTCAATTCGCATCCGCTCACATCTCAAGGCCATTGACACCAGGGTGTGGAAGACTGTGCTTGATGGATACAAGGTGCCCATGCTACCTCATGATCAAGACAAAGACTGTGTGCCCAAACCTGAAGAAGACTACACTCCAAAAGATGTAATCGATACTAATAATAATGAAAAAGCCTTGAATGTTATTTTTAGTTATGTTGATCTCATATGTTTAAGCTTATTCAAACATGCTCAACTGCTAAACAAGCCTGGGAGATTCTCCAAAGGCATTGTGAAGGAGATCCAAGTGTGAGATAAACTAAGCTTCAGATGGTACTTACCAAATTGAAAACCTTAGAATGGAGGATGATGAGACAATATCTACTTACTTTGAAAAACTGCTGGATATTTCAAATGAAAGCTCTCTTTTAGGTGATCCTTTGTCAAACAAAACGTTGGTTTATAAAGCAATTAGAACTCTGACGAAACGATTTGAAACCAAGAAAATTGTTATTGAAACTTCTCTTAATTTGGCAACTATGGATTTACAGACCTTAATGAATGTTTTGAAAAACTATGAGTTAAACATGGAAAATCCTCCTGGTATGAAGTTGATTTTAATGCTTTCTTCAACTCTTTGGTTAAACGTTTTCAAAAGAGCAATCATAAGGATAAGTTTAAACCCGGATCCAGCAGCATGTTCTCTCCTAGTAAGAATATTCCTTCTAAGAAACTTGCTAAGTACTCTTATAAAAAACCATCTGATGTGGATATTGATAATTTATGAAGACACAATGTCATGCATGCGAAGGTTTTGGACATTATGCCTATGAGTGTGCTAATACTCTTTGAAAGAAAAGGTTATTCTTATTGGGTTTGTCTTAGTGATAATGAGACAGGTGCAGATGATGAAGAGATACTCCCTGATGAAGATGTGAACACAACAGCTTTACATTCACAAGTAAATTGGTATGAATATTCATCTAATGGTGAGTGTTGTGACAATACAGGGGCTACAATATCTATGGATGTGGTATTACTAGATAATCAGGAATATTGTCACAATGCTGTCACTAACCATTCTATGCAGGATTTTTTTTTTTTTGGATGAATGATGTGCACTCAGAGATTTTGATTTCGTTGTAGAACCTGTAATCCCTAAATACAATCAAAGATTAAATTTATTTATGTCAGAAGCCCTCAAACTGGTATTTCCTCCAGTCATATACATTTTTTTATTATATATGAAATTTCATTTTTGGTTTATTATTGCTCGGGGTCCATTTTAAAAAATTCGCATGGGGCCTCAATATTTAACGGCACAGCCCTGACAACTGTTGGAAAGCTATGCAGGTGATGAAGAAGGTGAAGAGGTGTTGTGTTTTGAGGCGAATTGGTGACTTAGTTCGAAGTGCATCTCCAATTCGTGTGCTAGGAGTTTTTACTGTTAATTTGCATTTTACAGTTTTTAAGTAACTTTCACTTTCTATCTTGAGAAATGTCTTATTCAGGTTATCAGGTACTCCCTCCATTTCAGAGAAAGTGTTACAATTTGGATTTGCACCAATTTTAAGAAAAAGTAGAAAGTACAAGTGGTCCCCCTGATTATTAGAGATTAACTGAGTGGCATATTGTAATAAAAGTGAAAGGCAGGGAGTTTTATTATTTAACTAATTTCCATAAATGGAAATTGTAACACTTTTAGTGAAACGCCGAAAACGGAAAGTTGTAACACTTTCTCTAAAATGGAGGGAGTATTAGTTTGTTATGACCTGCTCAACCGATGAAGGAAACAAGTCTAAATTCCGTTGTTTTCCTACTCGTTCTGGACTAGGAGCAATGGATGGTTTTCATGTGAAATTGTTGAGGCAATATTATACTTCCATAATTACAGGCATACTCTTTTGGATTTCTGGAGTTTATACAATCAGTTTGGGAGTCTAATTTATTACAACCAATCTATAGGTTGGATCACAACAAGAGGCTGTATTGTAATGAGCAGAATTAACAAGCCTTATAATAGATCCACTGGGTAAACTTCATAAAACTCCCTCGAGTTATTCAAAAGTAGCACAAACTTTTCTATTGATGGAGTTTACGCAAATTTTAGAAAAGTAGCACCAACTTTTCTATTTTTTTTTTTTTTGAATGGGCAAAAATATTATAACTTAGAAACAAAGTTTACAGGAGCATAAAAAATGTTCATAGTACTCAAGGATTACAACAAGCTTACAACGGTTCTTTCACCATAAACCAAATCAAAAGTATTTTCCTACACCTTTGTTACATTCTTCACCTACTTTCGAGAGCAATAGCTTTCCTCCATGACTTTCATTCTTTTATCTTTTCCCCTTTTCGCATGGACCCCAACCATCAATATGCCACAAAAAAAGTATCCGCCCAAACCGTCAATTCCTCATAAGATCATCTACCCCTGCCACGTTTCTACACCCTATGCACTTTATCAATGCAAGTGGCAAGCAATTTAAAACGTGGTCGTAGACGATAAAGCTCACTCCGACTAGACACATCCCTACATCCTATGGTCTCAAGAAAATAAGTGGCAAGTAATTTAAGAAATGGACATAGAAAACAAAAACACAAGCTCAACTAGCCACGCCCCTACACCCTATGCCTACGAGGAGGCACGTGGTAAGAAATTCAAGACGTAGTTAGAGCTCAATGCGCGTTAACTATATTCGCCATCCCCCTACACCCTATACTCGCAAGAAACCAAGTGGCAAGGAATTTAAGATGTGTTTGTCAAGAACCAAGCCAAGCACCATTACCCTTTCACCTCCTCAAGATATTTAAAGTTAAATCACATTGGTTTAGCTCCTTGAGTTAATACTTGGTGGTCATTGCCCATTCGGACTCAAACCACCGAGTCACTTATCCCTGGAGAATACAAAGACTTTAAGGTGTGGTCATAGCAAAGTTGCTCAACATCACAGACCCTACTGTTTACACAACGCCTTCCACCTGTTACATGAGACCTAAAATCTTTTCCCACAAGTAATATTAGACAGTCCATCACAGTAGTCATTTGCCATTCATTTCTCAATATCATTCCCATTATTCTCCAATCCTCAATTAAAAACAATTTCATAATTAGTCCATTACCTTACTGCATGAGATTCTCACCAGCTAGCTTCCATCACCTGCTCTTCACGTGTGACTCATCACTCTGCTAATCACTTTTACATGCCGCCACCTTCCGTCCATTTCTTTCTCCTCTTTTTGTTTTTTCATCACCTTTCCTCGTTTTGTTGTAGAACCTGCACACTAGCATCAAAAGGACAAAGCTGGTTCCAACAACCAAGAGTTAAAATGATTATAATCTTTTAACAACCCTTTACCCTTTAACCAAGTCCAACTTGTCACCTTAATTATATCCACTACTTGCCAAGGTGTTGCAACCACATCTCTAAACAACAATTTATTTCTCACTAACCAAATGGACCAAATGCAAGCATGCCATACCAACTGCCCAATATTCTTGTCCCCTCTAATTCTTTCCTTACCATGGTTCTCTAGTATCTCAAGCACATCTCACCACTCACTCTTTTACAATCCAACCAATTATACACTAAATCTCAAACCTTTTTCACAAAACTACAACTACAAAAAATATGCTCTACGGTTTCCATCACCTCATCACCATAATTTTTACAACCACGATTATTTGTTCCCAAAAAAAATCCCTCTTTTTACCAAATTTTCTTTTGAAGCCACTTTATTTTGAATTAATTTCCACACAAAAGTATTTACTTTAGAGGGTACCAATTTATTCCAAACTACCTTAGCCCATTTTTTCAAAGAATTCGCCGTTTCTTTCTTATTTAATTTTCTATACCCATCCTTTGTAGTATAATGCCTCTCTTTGTCACCTAACCAAATCCATTTATCCCTTTCCCATTCTCTAAGTACAAGCGCTTGCAATGTAATTTCTATCTCATTTGCCTTTGCCACTTCTCTTTCAAGAAGTGCTGTATTCCAATTCCATTTGACCCGTACTCCATTTTCCAAGGGGGCTATTCTATCTTTTACTACACACTCTTGATGTGATTCTAATCTATACAATCTTGGGTATACTTCACGCAAACTTTTATCAAAACCACCCCATTTTTCCTCCCAAAACATGGTATTTCCCCCCATTCCCAATTACCTTCTTACAATTATTTACAAACCAATCTTTAGACCCCACTATATTCACAAGATCTTTCCACCATTCCGACCAACAATTCCTATATGACCCTCCCATTTCCTTGACTCTAACATTTTCCTAAAAATCACCATATTTTGATTCTATGACTCTCTTCCAAAGTTCATTTCCTCCATTCAATAATTTCCACACCCATCTCCCTAGCAATGCTAAGTTAAAAAGCCTCAATTTTTTTATCCCAAGACCACCCTCATCTTTTTCTTCACACATCAACTCCCAATTTACCCAAGCAATTTTCCTTTTTTCCTTCCTCACCCCACCACCCCAAATAAAATTCCTTTGCAAACCAATCAATTCATCAATAATGGTTTTGGGTGCTTTAAAAAAAGAAAAGTAATACATCGGAAGTGCGTTCAACACTGCCTTGTTAAACGCAGAACCAATTCGGCTAAACGCAGCACCAATTATTTGCGTACTTACCCAAAATGCCCCTAACTTAAAAAAATCGTATAACATTAACGTAAAATCGTAATAACTCGTTTACGCGAACACAATAACATTAACATGAACGATTCATCACGAATTACAACAATTAAAAACATCGAAATTTTTGAACAAACTTTGCTTATTGGAAAAAATTATAAAATACCTAAATATTTAAACACTATATACATAAATTTAAAAAAATAAAAAAAATTCGGGCCGGATGCAGCCCAAATTTTTATACCCGGCCAGTTCACAGTTTTTCCGTTTTTTTATATTTTTTTTTTATTTTTATTGTTTTTGTTTCTAAATACAAACTGGTATATATATTTCTCAATATTAACTTTTATTCAAACTTGAATCGAAATTCTTTCGAATAAAAGATTACAACTTGAACACGGACGAACGAACTTGAATCGAAAATATTACATGTCATGACTAGGTAATGGAATAACATCTTTAAAGTGTTCACAAATTTCATCGAGAATGTCAAATACGTCATTTTGGCTCATACAACGCTGTTATTTCGATGATGCGTGCAAGTTTAGCTCCGAGCCATTGTATCCTCTACAAAATAAAAAAACATACATAATAAGAATTGAGAGATGAAATGCTAACGTCGTGAATGTATATGTATTGAATGTTTAGGAACCATACCACGGTAGGATTCATGTCGGATGGTCGGTAATGTTCTCTTCGAGTAAATGTTTGTTGGCGTGTCACTTGCCTATGCGTCCTTGCGTGAAACCATTTGTTGTAGTTTGGAAAACTTTCATATCTGTAATGCACTCGAAGTGCTTGTTTATGGAAATTACATCGAACGTTTTGAAAGTTCTCAAAGGAGTATTGAGCAGGATATGAACATTTGTAGAATGCCGGTTGTGGTGGCCTTGAGATAACTATTGGTTGTATGAGTGGTTGTGGAATTAGTTGGGGATATCCGAACTGGCGCATAACACGGTCTGGCATGTAAGCCTCTATAATCTTTAAACAATGAATAATTCCTCTAAATTGAGAAATGGGGACTACTTCCTCTGCTGCACGTCCGAATGGTGTCCACATAACCTATTACATAAGAGGTAAGTAAGTAAATAATTTTAACAGAGTTTCAATCTTAATGAAGACAAGCGTGATAAATGTGATGACATATTTCATTCGAAGCAATATTGTCTAAGGCACCTCTGTATGCAAGATGTAGAGCATCTTGATCTTGGTGGACGGTTCCAAGTTCCATGATTCAAAAGAAGGAAAGTGCTTGTAGATCCACATCTGAAATCATATAAAGACTTCAACAAAAATGTATTCTCTTTTCAAGTTATGATAAAATGTAAAAATTATATAGAGCTAGCAAACCTGCACAAGTGAGAGACATCCATCTATTTGATTGCAGTCAATACGTGATGCAATTCCCAACTGTCTATACTGATTGGCAAGTGCAGCAGCTCCCCATGCCTACGTTTGATCAACCTCTTCCAGCTGATTTAGGAACGGTAGAAATCCAGCTGGTACTCGAGTACTACTCTTGTCGACAAACAACGATGTGCCTAACAACCACAACAGGTACATGACAGCATGTGAATGGGGTGGTAGAGTTTGTGCTTTTAAAGCATCCTCAATTGTGCTACACTTGAACCCAGCACTTTTGTAGTTGGCCCTCACCAATGCATCATTCATTTGCATATGAGTTGACAAGTGCACGATTTGTTACGGGTGTGAGTCACCACCTTCACCGCGACCACCTGTGAATTCCTAATAGAAAATGGACATCATGCGAGTTATAGTCATCTCACCGAATGGCAAGTGAAAGCTATTAGTTTGAGGATGCCACCGTTCAACAAATGCACTAATCAAAGGCATGTTGATCTTGATTTGCATAACAATGGGCAAGTGTGAGAGAAGGCATTGTTGTGACATTGTTGACATTGTCGTTCAAATAATCTTTGAACTTGGTCAATTTTTTGTGTTGATGAAACCCCCCTAGAATATTGCGATCCTGCGACATTTTAAAGTAAACAATAAATAAGAATGAGTTAACTATAGTGAATATGAATCGTCGGATTTTAAAGATCAGGAATGGAATGGCTTACATTTCCAATCCATATGGAGTGAGCAATGTGGCCTAGAAATTCTTTGAGTAACTCCGGATCTGACGGGCCTCCATCAACAGCATGTGTTAGCTCTTTCCAGGGTTGATTGGTGGGATCATTAGGAGCTTCCTCTCCATGCTGGCTGCCAGAAGCATAGGAATTGATGTCGTTAAAATGTGTCGATGCCCGGTACCGGTACGAATTGGTGTCGTCGACATTTGTATTTGGCCGGTACGAATTGGTCGGGGGTGACTCGTTACCCCCCTGTTCATTCAGTTGACGTTCAAGTTCTGCCCTTGTTTCATTGTCAATGGTCGGGGGTGACTCGGTTGAGTCCCTTATTAAGTTTTCAGTAGCATCCGAACTGAAATCAGGATTGGCCATGCGATTCGACCTTCGAGCTCTTGCTGAAGCAGCCACTGGCCCTCTTTCCCTTCCATCAATCTCTCTCAATCGTCCAGAATATTTGTCGACTGACACATGTGGGATATCCGGGGCGTTTCTTTTTGATGGACCGCCGCCATCTTTGGATGAACCGCCCTTAGTGAAGTGCTGAAACAATCAAATAAGAATGATCGGAGTGTTAGAATTCGACGAGAAACATGAACAATCAAATATCTTAAGATGAACGATCAAATATAATACAGTTTATTAATGTTTTATCATATCTTTACCTTCCAGATTCCTGCCATTTAGATGCTTAAGATTTTGGTGGTGTTTTATCAAATAAGAATAATATGTTTAAGTGAAGAAGAAAGAAGAGAGTGTTGTGGTGTAAATTTTTAGTTAAGGTGTAGAGTATTTATAGAAAAAAATGACCCGACCCAACCCGACCCGTATCCAAGGGTCAAATCACCATTGGATACCCTTCCAAGGGTCACTTGACCCTTGGGACAAAGCATGCCCATGCTTTGTCCTTTCCAAGGACAAAGCAAGCATCTTGCTTTGTCCTTGCATGAATTGTCCCATCCGGGACAATTCATGTATGCAATTGTCCGTTTTAATGACAAATATATCCCATTTTTTCGATTCACGGTATGTCTCTATTAACACAACACTAACACAATCAACTGAGGTACATTTTATTTATACTATAAAATGGTCCCATACATGCAACTACATTCAATTCATTCACACTTCACCCTTCAAACAAATGGTCCCCTGCACTAATCATATTCTAAACACTTGAAACCCGAAACACTAATCACATTCTAAACACTTCAAAAACAAACACGTACACAATGAGTCACGCCCGAAGTTCATATATTTCATCCGACGGTGAGCCTGAATTCCCCGATTGCAGTTCATTTTTTCAAAATAATCAGACTTTTGATCCTCGGGAAGCTGCAGAAACTTCGGTGCAAGATATTGGTGTACAAAACAATATATTTTTCACGATCTCACATTCGAAACCAAGACACGTTTACATGGGTTGTGAGCGAGGTGGTGAATACATAAACACGGCTTCAACTGATCCCGAAGTGAAATCCAGAAGTTCCATTGGGTCAAAGAAACTCAAGTGTCCATTTGAGGTTGAGCTGCACGAGAGGTATCCGGGGGTGTGGAGAGTGTTTCTCAGAGAGGGCCATGAGAAACACAATCATGCACTCGGGAATTCCCCCCATGGGCACACGTCTGCCACCAAGCTCACTGACGAAAAGTACGCCCGGGTGATTGAGATGTTGAAGTGCGGAATGGCACCTTGACAAATTCTCGATCAACTTAATCAGGATTTTCCGGGCAAATGTACTAACCTACGTCAAATATACAATGCTGACCAGAAATATCAACGTTTGGAGATGGGATCCCTAGCCCCAATGGTGTATTTCGAGGAACTCTTGAGAAGAAACCATTATATATATATACACATTCAGAAGTGGAGGGTACTAACATATTGGAGGGAATTTTCTTATCTCATCCTAATACAAGGGAGCTGATCCGTTTGTTCCCGCAAGTTATCGTCATGGATGCAACGTACAAGATGAATTTGTACGATATGCCTTTGGTGGAACTGATTGGCGTCTTACCCACTGGGCAAAACTATCACATAGCCTTCATTTTCCTATCCAACGAAAGGACTTCAAGTTACGTTTGGGGGCTTAAACAATTACGGGTGTTGTTTGTTGAATGTGGTGTATCACCGGGGGTATTTGTTACCGACAGAGAGTTAGCGGAAATGAATGCGATTAAACTTGTCTTTCCAGAAGCAGCACACCTACTGTGTCGGAGACACATCTCAAAGGATGTGCAGGCTCACTTATCCAAGATGGTAGGTACTAAATATCAACCCGTAATCAAATCCAGATGGGATCACATCGTGCATGCAGACAACGAGGAACTCTATGAGCAGGCTGTTGCAGAAATGGCGGAGGCATGGCATAGGCATCCAGGTTGCATGGCCTATGTACGAAACCAATGGTTGGATCTATACCGTGACCGATTTGTCCAGGCGTGGACAAAGAACATCCTACACTATGGAACTAACACGACCAACAGGTTATTCCTTCATTTATCGTCATAAATCCACCACTCATACCTTAGTTTAGTTTTTATTTCGTAATATACAACTACCCTATAATTACAGTTATGCCGAAACTGACATTCAACAATGTAAATTATTTGCAGAGTCGAAGGTGCTCACGCTAGGTACAAGTTGTGGTTGGGTCCTTCAAATCAGAAGTTCCACCGTCTATTCCCGAAGCTAAATGGCCTACTTCAAATGCATTTTGATGAAATCCGCACACAGTTTGAGAGATCTCTTAATATTGTCCCTCATTCCACATCAACAATGCCGATCTTCAAAAAACTCGGAGGTGTGCTTTCACATCTCGCCATCGAGAAAATGGTCAAAGAAATAGACAATGATCCAAGTGATTGCGATCACATACTGTTTACAACTTTTGGATTAATGTGCGCATGTCAATTGCATGTGAAGCTGCGAAACAGGAGGACCGTCGACCCAGTTCATGATGTAAACGTGTTCTGGAGAACTCTTCACATGGGGGAACCGCCTGAGACTAGACAACAGAGTATAAAGGATCAGTTTCTTCACTGGGCGGCGGACCGCAGCGAGACTGCCACGGAGGATGAAATGAGATCGTATTTCGACAATTCAAATGCATCACAATTGTTTGTGGACGAGCCATTCGTAGCAAAACGGAGAGGTAGAAAACCTAAAGCAATAGGGAAAAGGCTACCGAGTGGTTGGGAAAAAAAACCCCGAATCAGTCTCAAAAGAATTCCGCCCTAAGCAATGACGGTTCAGGTTCTCTAGCAAGTACTGGCAGAACATTCAAATATCAAAGTCAAATGCCACCCCAAACTCAATTCTGGATTAGAGGCCATAATGATGTCATCGGCGACGGGAACTGCGGTTTTAGGGTCATAGCTCAATACCAATACGGTCAACAAGAGCGTTGGGCAGACGTCAGGCAAGAACTCATTGATGAGTTGCACTACAACAGGCAGATGTATATCGACGAAATGACAGAAGCACGGATAGATGAAATAAATATCCGTCTGAACTGCTTTCATGGCGCGTGTACACAGCCATGGTATTTCACATTACCAGATATGGGGAGTCTTGTAGCAACAAAGTACCAACGGGTCTTATGCGGTTATTCTCCGTTAGGGAGTATGACATACTTGCCATTGGAGTGTCGTTCTCAAATGGACTCACCGGCTCCGGACCCTCCATCAACAGCTGAAGAGTGGACAATGGGTCACATTGGTAACAATCACTGGATCAGGATCCACGTGGTAACAGAATGTCCACCGGCTCCGGACCCTCCATCAACAGCTGAAGAGTGGACAATGGGTCACATTGGTAACAATCACTGGATCAGGATCCACGTGGTAACAGAATGTCCAATTCCACGAATATGGTTGGCCTGGAGAGGTACTAGAGAGGCAAGAATAAGCCACTAGGAAGCACATTATGGCGTTCGCCGACGTCAATGGCATATGTTCTAGTTTATGTTTTCAATGTATGTTGTATTTCTATTTTCATGTTCTGTAATTCAAATAAATATGAAAATTTAGAAAACCCCAATAAAATTTGCAAATCATTAAAAAACAATTAAAAATAAAAAAAATATATAAATAACGCCAAAATCATATCTTGGCGGGTTTATACGATTACCTAAATAATGGTGTGTAACGACCATTTAAATAAATAAATGGTTACACACCATTTTGTATCTTGGCCGGTATAAAACCCGGGTAGTACATGATCCGACAATTTTTTTTATACGGCGATTACACAAAATGGTAAGTGTGTAACCGATTATTTAAATAAATGGTAGGGTTACACACCGACCATTTATCTTGGCAATCTCATAAACCCAGATCCGGCCCGAAATTTTTTTAATTTTTTTTATTTATTTCAATTTATGTATATAGTGTTTAAATATTTAGGTATTTTATAAATTTTTTCCAATAAGTAAAGTTTGTTTAAAAATTTCAATGTTTTTAATTGTTGTAATTCGTGATGAATCGTGCATGTTAATGTTATTGTATTCGCGTAAACGAGTTATTACGATTTTACGTTAATGTTATATGATTTTTTTATATTAGGGGCATTTTGGGTAAGTACTCAAATAATTGGTGCTGCGTTTAACATTTCTGTTATCATTCCCCAAGAGATAAAAATTTATTCTCCCACACCCAAGTCTTTGCACAAATTTCTCTTAATTTCACTTTGACCCACGTTTGTTTCTCTCGAGCCTTACCTCCCACCGGCAACCCCAAATAATCAAAGGGACAAGACCCCACTCCACAATTCAACACATTTGCCAATTCATATACTTCCACCTTTTCACAATTAAAACCCATTATGCTACTCTTTCCAAAGTTGATTTTAAGCCCCAATGTTAATTCAAAAAATCTTAGCACACTTTTTATCACTTCAATATTTTCCATGCACATTTCTCCCATAATTAGAGAGTCATCCGCAAATTGTAAGTGTGAGATCGACACTTTCTTTTTTCCCACCTCAATCGGTTTAAACAACCCCACCTCACAAGCTCTCTTTATCATTCTACTAAGACCCTCCGCCACAATCAAGTACAAAAATGGGGATAATGGATCCCCTTGTCTCAATCCCCTAAAGAGTTTAAAATCTTTTGTTGGACTTCCATTTACCAAGATTGAGCTAGTGACACTCGACACACATTCCTTTATCCAATTAATCCATTTATTCCCAAAGCCTAGTTCACTCACCAAGTCCAAGAGAAAATCCCAATTTACCGAATCATAAGCCTTTTCGAAATCAATTTTAAGCATAAAACCTTTCTTTTTTTCTTTTTCTTTTTTGGATTCATCGATTACTTCATTTGCAATTAATACTCCATCCAAAATATTTCTATCTCCTATAAAAGCCGATTGGTTTACCGACACCACCTTATCAAGGACCTTCCTAAACCTATTAGCTAGTACTTTCGAAAGAATTTTATACAAGCTATTCACAAGAGAGATAGGCCTAAATTCATTAATATTCACCGGACTTCTACATTTCGATAGAAGAGTGATAAAAGTAGTGTTCATACCTTTGCAAATCTTACCATTTTTGTGGAATTCCGCAAACATTCTAAGCACATCTTGTTTGATCACCTCCCAACAAGTCCGAAAAAATTGACCTCCAAACCCATCCGGTCCCGGACTCTTGTCCGTTCCACAATCTCACACGGCTTGTTTGATTTCTTCCTCCTCAAACTCCTTTTCCAGCTCATAACTTTCAGCTTCATTAATTTTCTCCCCCTCATGTATGCTTATTTTACAGCCTCCATTCTCCCTTTTCTGAAAATGTTTCTCGAAAAAATATTTGATACCTTCTTTCACCTCATTGACCTCTTCAAGCCACTTCCCATTAATTCTCACCCCTTGTATCTCATTCGTCCTTCTCCTTCGTTCCACCGCCCCGTGGAAAAAATTGTTATTCGCATCACCTTCCTTCACCCATTTCTTTTTGGATTGCTGCATTCTTATATTTTCCTTCACATTCAGCAGTCTATTCAATTCTACCATACATTTGTGTCTATTTTCAGTAACATCCACTAAGCTATTCACAATGTTCCTTTCACCATTTTCCATTTCCACACTACTCTCCCCATGCCTGCTGACCCCACTACTCTCATTTTGTCCCTTTGACCGAATAGGCATAGTTGACCGAGAAGTCCCTTTCATCCATTCACTTTCATCATTCTGCCCCCACTCACATTTGTCCCCACTTGGATCAATCCAATCAAATCTCTTCATACAAAAATTCATCTCCTCAATTTGATCAGTAAGCAATTCAATTTTTCATCCACCCCTCCTACTACACACCTGTTCCACTCCTTCAAGTTTTCCTTCAGCCTTTTAAGTTTTTCCTTCATTACAAAACTACCCCAACCCTTCACCTCCTCTCTTTTCCACTCTTCTACAATTTTTAAGAAGTTCTTCTCTTTCACCCAACTATTGACAAATCGAAAAGGTCCCCAATCCTTCCCTCCTTTGATTAGAACCGCACCGTGATCGGATATTCTTCTTTTAAGGCCAACTTGTTTCAACTTCGGCCACTTCATTAACCAACTTTCGGAGAAAAGAAATCTATCCAAGCGACTACAACTCTCCCAATTATCACGATACCAAGTGTATTTTCGTCGTGACAAAGGTAAGTCGATAAGCTCCGCTTTTGTTATGAAATTGTTGAACTCGCGCATACGCCTCCTATCCCCCGAATTCTGTTTTCCTCTCTTCTCCTCTTCACTTCTTATGGCGTTAAAATCACCACACACACACACACCATTGCCACTTTTATTTTTATTTATCTTTTCCACCAAGATGTCCCACAACACCTCCTTCTTAAAGTCTCTACATGGTGCATAGACATTTAGAATCTCTACTTCAACTCCCTTCCACTTTCCTGTGACACCCAACACTCCTTCTTCACCCCAACATGTCTCCTTTGAAAATACGTCTTTATTCCACACACACAGCAATCCACGAGACATCCCGTTTGCCCCCGAGAATACCCAGTCTACGTTCCAATCTCCCCATAAACTCTCCACAAGTTTTCTGTCGACTGCCCCTTTCTTTGTCTCTTGTACACAAATAAAGTCAATTTTTTCTGCTCTCACCAGTTCTTTGATTTCCCTTCTCTTCACCCTACCCCCCAACCCTCTTATATTGTAGCTGATTATCTTCATGATCCACTCCTACAAGCTCCATCACCTTTCTTTTCTTTCAGTTTTTCTTTAGCAAGTCTATCCCTCTCTTTCCATTCTTGAAAGATTTTCCATACTTTTTCGCGTTCTCCTGCCGTGATAAAACCCAACTCCACTCATTTGGCCATATTGCTCTCTGCCTCCTCTTTACTTGATTTTTTCCTCACTTGAGTATTACAAGATCTTATTTGACTGTCCGAGATTATATCGCCCCCATCCAAATGGTTCACTTTGTTTTTCGGTTTCCTTCCTCTTTTAGCACGCGGTTTTCCCCTTCTCACTTCTTCTACTTCCTTTCCTTCGCTCCTTATCTCTTGATCAAACTCTCTCCATTCCTCAAACCTGGACCTTTGTGTGGAACTTTTCTTGTTTGTTTTAACTTTTTTCCTTTGTCTTTCTTCTACTCACTTTCATCACTCTATCAATAATTGGTCCCAGCTCAAAGGGATCGGAACCCATTACGTCTCTTCCCTCTTTGTCTTCCTCCGCACCTTCCTCTTTCCCTAACTCATCCAATCCCTTCCCTTCTATTACTGTCTCTATTGAATTAGGATTCTGCTCTCTCTTCTTTTCCTTTTCTCTCCTGTTTTCCAGTGATTGGTCCAAAATAATCGTTGTGTCTGTTTGTTTTGTCACCTGGTCCGAAACATTTGACAGTCCATTTAGCTTAGAATTCCTCTCCAATTCTCGTGGCATTTGGTTATTATCATCCAGTGGTTGACCCAGTCTCTTATAATTTCCTGGAGCCTCATTCATTGGGCCAAGGCCCAATTGACTATTTTCCTGGTCCAATATAGCATCCAGCTGACCATGTCCATCGTCAAATGATCCATTGTCTCTATCCCTTTATCTCCACTAACGACCAATTTCTCCTTAATTGTTTCAGCCGCTAAATCCTTAATTGGTGTCTCGGGTACCGCCTCCCAATTCAAATCATCGCTTCTTCCCATCAAAATGTCATTATCACTCCAACCGCTACTTTCTTCATCATCGTCGATACACTCATCTGATGATCTTCCGGAGAACAGCGCCGCCATGGCTTGGTATACATGATTCGAATTTTCATTGATTTTAGACCTTGACTGGATTTGGACTTCATCTGGACTAATTGTAAATTCCTCCACTAAATTTATCAGATAAAAAAACCCCTGGATAAGGATCGATGATTTCTTTCTTATGACTTCGAACACCGGTGTTTCGATCAACGCCCTACCTCTCCTCAAATCTTTCCTTTCCACTGTTTCTTTGTGTACTTCCATCACTTTTCCAACATTGTTTCCCAGTTTGACGAAGGTTTCCTTCCTCCACCCATGCAGAGGTACACCATAAATTCCTATCCAGAATAAGGGTCTACCATTGATGTCGCTACTCTCCCAAGGTTTCATGTAATGGAACCATTCCTCCCACCATCCTGTCTCTTCATCTAGCAGGCTGATTCTAGCTCCCTCCTCTTTGTGTTCCAGCACCAATGCTGACTCTGTTAATTTTGCCAACTCAAAGCCTCTATGTCCATTGATTTCCAGCACATTTCGCACCTGATGTTGAAGTAATCTCATCTTTGTTTCCACCAACACACATCGTCTTGTCCATTGTTATGCTTCGTTCTCCATTGGCTTACCTTGCAGGTCGTTATCTCCTTTGCCCTCATTCCCTTCTAAAAATCGCCTTTCCTCCTTCAATTTCACTCTCCTTAGCCCTGGTTTGAATTTCATCCCCATAGTTTTTGCTCATATCTCTCAGCTTTTCTCCCTGTCCCTCCTTAGATTGTCTTCTTACCCACTTCCCCAATTGTTTTAGCTCCGGCCTTCCATTCATTCTCCCGACATTCCTTTCCTGTTTTCCCTCATCTCCTTTAACCCTATCCTTGTTAAACCTTGCAATATTTACTAGCAGCTTGTAATAGCCAATCCACACCTACTTGACCTTGTTTACCACCTCCTCACCATCTCGACCTCTAGCAAATCTTACAAAAGAAAACTTCTTCCCATCCTTATTCTTCTTCTGAGGTACTACCACTTCCAATACTTTGCCTACCTTATTCAAGATTTCACGAAGGTGTTCCACTCCCCAGTAATCCGGAAAATTGGTTACATAGACATTGATGAAAAGCTCACCCATCCGTTCGATTCTTTTCCTCGTCTCTCTTCCTCTTTCCCTTTGTCTTCTGTTGGTTACGACCGTCCATTCACCGTCATTCTGCCGTAATCCTTGCTCAGCATCATCTCCACCTATCCCCTGTCGCCGTTGGCCGTTGACTTGCTGCTTGAAGATGAAAGGGTTTCTTGGCTCTCTAATATTCTCTCTCTACCTCTCTCTCTCATTTTGATCCTTTTGGTTCATAAATCATACTCCCTCCGTCCCGGAGAACTTTATACATTAGGGTTAGCGCGCAGTTTTTTGCGAAAAGTTAAAGTAATGATAAAGTATGAAAAAAGTGAACAAAGTTGTACTTTCAATGGCAAAATGTGTAATTTGTGTGTAAAGTTGAGATTGTTTATTATTTGTTGGGTGTGGGGTATCTTCTTTTTTTAGTAATGTATGAAGTTATGTAGGACGGCTAAAAATGACAAATGTATGAAGTTTTGTGGGACGGAGGGAGTAACTTTTCTATGAATGGGGTTTATTGCAATTTTATGTTATGCAAATTTTATGCCATTTTTATAAAAGTATGATAAAAATAATTAACATTAATTATTACTATATGTTAAACTACTTTTTGTAATTTATCATATTAATTTTCTCAAATTATAATTGATAATAAATTGTCTTTTTAAGATCTATTATCTTAAACAACTTTATTTAATTAAGACCGTAAATATAAAATTATTTTAATTGATTTAGTATATACTCCATGGTTAGTTTGTTAAACAAGGATTTTATGTATAATTTATTGAATAAAATTACTTCAATTAAAGTTTAATTGTTAATCCCTCACTTTTTTTTTATATCGAGCTTTCACTTTTTTTTTTTTTTTATATCGAGCTTTCACTTTTTTTTTTTTTATATCGAGCTTTCACTTTTTTTTTCCCTCACTTCAGTTGAATGTACTATATTGCTAAAGTTGTTACTTTCGTATATTCTTTTCTTATTGTTGTTTAGAATTTTTTTAAAACTTTATTCATCTTTCATAGTTTAGTAAATAAATACTATTTTATAGATGTTTTTATAAAAAATATGGTTAACTTGCACAAAACCCCCTCAATTAACATAAAGTTGCAACAAATTCCCTAAAAAGCAACCTCCAGCCGCACTAACGGAGAGTGTAGTACACTCTCCGTTAATTTTGACGGTAGGAGAGGTTTCGCGCTAACTTTTCAATAACTTAGGGGGTTTGGCGCAATTTTAATAATTAAGGGGATTTGGTGTTAATTTTGAATAACTCGAGGGGGTTTTATTTAGTTTACCTAGATCCACTACAACTATTACAATGGGGTGGGGTGATCGAATTCGAATACAAGGTCGATCAATGTATATATAGGCACTATATATTGGTGCAGAAAGATGCATATACAGTTTGATGGACTTTTCTACTGTCAGGAGGCTTCACCTTGCCTAACAATGATTATATACCATTATCATTAGATTTTTCATCTCACAGTCCATATCAAATCGCCAAAGTCGATAATACGATCGTCCTATTAATATTTAAATTTTAAAAATACAAATAGTATTCAAAATATTCAAATTTACCTTCTAAATTTTTTTCAAAATATAATAATATTTATTTTAGCATTACCTATTTTTTAATTTCAGTATTTTTACATTTAATGGAATAAATGTGTTAATTTTTTATTGACTGTCTGTTGTCAGTGAGGGCGGAAGAATTTCTTTTTTTTCCATTAGGAGCAAAGCAGCAATTTGAGCACAACTTACCATCTACAAACTGATTGTAAGTTTTTTTTTTTTTGAAAACAAACTGATTGTAAGTTTGAAGCAGAAGGTAGTGTTTATTTTAACTCGTTCTACTACACATACTATACTGATTACATTGGTAAAATGGAGAGTTGAAAATTCATCATTCCTTCTATAGGTGGTCAATTCTTCTGAAAATACATTTGCTCACAATTGTGAGAACCACATTCCATGGAATTAAAAATGAAAATTATTTTCAAAGAAATCATCACAAGTCACTTGGAAGAAATGGGAAGAAACGACCTCAAGAGTCAAGACCAACGATATGGTTATCTTGAATGTGCAAGTACAATTATCATCCTAAACTTGACCTGGTAATTTCATACGCCAAGAAGCATGCTGCGTTTGCCGGAACACTACGTGCCATTGCAGGTCCAAACCCCTTGTAAAGGCCTGTAACACCTTCTGATTTCAAGATCTTCCTGAACGCATCCATAGAGCCGGAGAACTTGGGGTTCTTGTAATCATCAACCTGAAGTACACTCTTGACCACATCAGTTGGGTAAACGAAACTCCAGAAAGAGGCTCCAGCTAAGCCCCCAGCTAGTATTAGTGAGCCTCTTCCTAAACTGGAAGTGTCCTGTCCTCCTGCAAGGTACTGCTTCAGAGCTTCATAGACACCAAACATGGCAGCATTTCCAGGTATTTCACGCGCCATGGTAGGGACCAACCCCTTGAACAGACCCCTCGTGCCTCCTTCCGATTTAAGAACTTGTCTTGCCACATCCATTGGTCCTCCATACTTCACTGCTGCAACAGCAGCGGATCCAGTAGTTGCGAGTGCACTCTGGGCTTGCAATCTGTGTCATGAAACAATTCGATCTTTGAATACATAAACATTATCTGGTGGGATTCAAATGATTCATATTTTATTGAATCAAACATGGATGACTGGAGATCTACTATTGCTTTACTCATATTGCAAATTGATACTCACGCCATAACATGTGTCAACATCAACTCAGTTACTTTTCAGTTTTCACCCTACTTCCCATCATATTTTCTTGTAATTTTCTACAAAAACATATCAACCACCAATAATCTCAATGCAACAGATACACTGAAAACAATCAAAATGCATCCTAATGGACAACTATATTGTGCATAACTGCAGCACTTCACATCGTATCAAATTCACACTCAAGGCAAACTGTTACATTTTAGAATCATTATATGCAGTTAAGGCCCAAGGGGAAACATGAGGACTATAGTATAGGCTACAAGCTAGTTCAAGATATTCTTAAAAATATTCCATGCAGATGACAGAATTCAGTGACTTTGTTTCAGGACATTTTTCTTAAAACTTTGTTTAGTCGCTTGTAGCGGATACCAGTGAGAAATCAAAAAAAACACAAAAAACAAAAATGAGCAAGATTATAAAACTAAGCTGACTGTTTCATAGATGTATCTAGAGACAGGAACAACAAAGTTTAATTGTGGAGTGGAACTAAAAAAATTAGCTAACTCCCAGAATTGGTGAACCTCTCCACCCAGCGTTCTCAAACGACCACGACAACTAAGCTTCTCCTTGCCTCTTCACCTTTTCAATTGTCTTAGCTTATACTACCTTCAGACACCAAATCCCAGATTGGATTCAGTTAAAAAGAGTGATTTGGTCGATCTGTTGAAATCATGTTTGGAACAGGACACTGAGTAAAATAAACTTAAGCTTGAAACCTGTGATGTACTTGTTTGGATTCCAAGTACATGTTATTGACTTTTAAAGGTGAACACATTACCAGAGCAAAATGCAAAAATAACTAGATTTTTTCGCTTCAAGTACAAACATGCTTGTTCCATCCAACTGTATTGGGCATTTCAGTTACTTGTGCAACCTAGAACTCACAACATGGTAATAAAATCATTCAAGCCTACAAACTGACCTGCACTTTATCAACTCAGTTGGACAAGCCAGAAATGACACCGCCAATCCAGCTCCAGCCCCAGCCACTACCTGCTGGTTCACTGTGAGAGGAGTATCAGGACTTGATCTCAACACCGTCTCCATCTGGCCTCGAACCGTGAAGAGCACCGCATTAAAAGCTGCAACAGTGGCAAGTGGCGCTCCCATTCCCTTGTACAAACCCCTTGGACCTTCTGCAGTTATTGTTTGTTTAACAGCATCTATAGCTCCTGTATATTTCGGTGGCTGACCAGGAAGTGGAGCCGGCTGACTTTGGAGCTTGACCTTGATAGTATCAAAAGGGTGCCCCACTATCAATTGTGCTGCCCCTCCAACAGTCCCAGCTGATAGATCCTTTGCTACATCTCCCATCTACACAGATATATACAAGACCAATAAGTTCAGTTCAGATACATCAAAACTTGACTCTGGATTCAACAGACACAATAGAAACAACGCATTCTGAACCAAACTAGTATTGTCGCAAAACTGGAACATTTCATATTTATAAGAACAATAAAAGTAATGAATCTGTGTAAAGGGCTGACTACGTCAAGATTCACAACGTGCGTCAATAAAAGTATCTGTTTCCACCCTTTAGTGGTGACAACTGACAACATTCTCTCCTAAACTGAAACACTATACATTGAACTTCATCATAGACGGCTCAATATACACTACCGATAGAACCAAGCTGATATAAAGCTTCCGAATTTAAAACAGTCGAGTCGACTGTACATTTTTGTGTCTCAAATCTTACTACTATAACATTCAAAGTTCAGACTACTCAATCACCAAATCTCAAGACAACCAAGATTGTGTCAGAAATATACTCATAAATCGTAATACGTTTGCTGACTCTAGGAAACAAGAGTTGTATGGAAAACTTCAACCAAAACAGAATTACAGAATCCAAGTTTTTGGGCAAACATTAAGGATTCAAATAAAGCTGATTCAAGAAGCAGTAAACTCTATAGCAAAATACATATCCATGAAAGCCTCCATCAAATTCAACACAGATTTACCAAATAAACAAGACCAACAGCAAAACAAGCACATCTCAATCAAAAGAGACATAATCAGCTCATTGAAAATAAAGAATGATTGAAGAAAGTGTTAAAAAAACCAACCTTTATCTGCTCTGTTCAATCGTAGATAAGAGGCTAGCAAGTTGCAACAAATGGATGAACCAAAAATATCAATTACGCCCTTTTATGCTGAACTGCCAGTAAAGGAAATCTGACAGTGAAACACACAGGTTAGACAATCAGTGAGAATACATAACATTTTTCTTTATACATAAAAGGAAAAAAGATTGCAACAAATAAAAAATGGAATTACCAACAGTGGCTCTGATTAGTTTCCATTAGTGCATGTGTATTTATATCGAGATTTGTTTGGTGGTACGAATCATGGAGTAGGAATGGGGTGCGAGAGAAGGCAATTTTGTTTACTTTCGTATAAAATAAGGTAATGGAATAGGTTTTTCAAATTTCTGGACTGAAAGAAATGTGGTTGGTGAATGATAAAAAATGAATCTTGAAATATATAAATGAATCTTGAAAGAGATTACGAGTACAAAACCAGGAACAAAGATGGGTGAGGGAGATATGGACTAGGTTCTTGGGTCAATTTCAACCTCTCACCATTTCATGACAAAATCCCTTGGCTATGGGAAATTCTAGCCACCATTCTTTTATTTTAACATCCCAACTATTCGTATTTCGATTTTAGGCATTTTAGAACGAACATAGAGTTGGAGCGTAGTTCGTAGAGCATGGATTCGCGAGCCACCCTTCTTTTTCCACCCCGATGGTTATTTAATCCGTGCCCAATACTTAACCGGGTCAGGCCTAAGACCCTTCATTCCACTCATTTAATTACCCATTAAACCAATTCATTAACCTGGGATCAGTTACAAGTCTGGGGATCGTCGCTATCTACACCTTCCAGCAGTTCCAGACGTCACTTTCTCCTTCTTCAGACAAAACCCTCAGCTAAAACTTGGTTTCCGCACGTAAATTTCTACACAGCGCAGTCATCTTCTAAATCGATTCCTGGTTCGTTAACTGTCGGATCAAGTTGAATTTTCGAGAGTAGATTTCGAACAGACTGTTCTATACTTTCACCTGACGGATCCCTATTGGGATTAGTGAGTCATCCAAAATTTGTTATCAGACAGAGGGATGTTTTCCAACCCGTCCTCAATCCTTGTCTATCGTATTTATTTTCTCAAGGCAAGTTCTCTTAAGATTCATCACCTTTATATGGTTATTGTTGAATTATGTTTTACGGTGAACATATGCAAGATACCATGTTTTTTGTGATGATCATGTGTTTGATGCTATTTTAAATATGGTTTATGTTAATTAAGGTGCTATTTGATGACAATTACACACGGATGTTCACTTCTCGAGGATTTGATGAGTATAGTAATTCGGGCAGTGACGATTCAATTAATGTGTGATTAGTAGGTGTAATGGTAAAAATTGGTATTTCAATCGATTAAGGAAAACTAGCCCAATCGGCATTGTGGCCTAGTCCAGATAATCTAATTACAGACTGGGTTATATGCAGTCCACAAATTGCCCAATTGAAAACTGGGTGATAGGCAGTCCGCCGAAGGTTAGACAAATGCAAGTGGGCTTACTTGGTCTAAATACCAACTCTATGGAATATGTAGACTACTTGGTGGGCTAATAAGGCCAACTCAGGCCCAAAGGTCTACCACTATGAGAAAATGAATACAAACTTAAATATGACCTATGCACTAGTCAACGACCAAACCTCCACGCACCTGGTCAATGCGCCAACGTACACGCACTTAGTTAGTGTGCATAACTACTTGAACCTAGTCAGTCCGCTATTAATGGAGTAGTCGCTAACTCACTAACCAGTTGGATAGCAACTAACACCTGAATCTCGGAGTTAGAGGAGGACTGACTCCAACAAACACTTTGACGAATCTATATAGGGAGGAAGGTGATACGTGAGGTGGATCATCGAATACTCACTGAGTTAACCCAAAACTGCATAGTTACTGAGAAACCCTAGTTATCTCTCTCACGCCGCCATCTCACTCGAGCTCTCTAATCAACGTTATCAGTCACCCATGATCATCCACCTTCCTCCACCATCATTGATGTGCACTCAGGAATTTGTTAATCGTTGTATGCCTGTAATTCCAAAGTACAATCAAAGATTTAAATTTATATTTAGTCGGAAGCCTGCAAATCCACAGAATAGCGAAAAGTTGATTCGGGATGTCGTTCTCCACGGACACTTATCATAGGAACAAGCAAATAACAAAAGTATTTGTGTATGCAAATAGAAGACATATGGATTATAATGCAGTTGAATTCTAACGGTTTTGTAATCAATGGGTGGGAAGGTGTAAAGGATCCCCAACCTAGCTCATATTGTGCTACTCCCTACTTCCTGAATATTAGACTACGTATGCGCCTCTAGCAACAACGAGGTTCAATGCTAAATACCAAGTCGCGGTTAGTATCAGCACCCCCACTCAGTCAATGAAATTATTGATGTGTCACTCAACAATACATCACGTCTCATTCCCAGACAAGATAAACAATAAATTGATTATCTCTACTAACGCCTTTATAATGGACCCCTTTAGTATCTCAATAAATACACAAGTAAATAAAGAGAGTCGGACGAATAGAGTTATACAAATACGAATTACATCTAATATAATCAATCCATTAATATATATATAAAGAAATAGTACAACAGAGTTTCGGCGGTTCGCCTTTACAAAAAGTGTTTAGCTACTCATAGTCATAGCCAACAGACACAGGTAAAATCAAAAAAGAATGTATCAGAAAGGAAATCTTAGTCATGATGTCTTCGTTATATGCTGCTAGGGTTTCCTCCTCCAGGTTGCTGACGGCCAGGGCTTTGCTGTTTTGGGGTTTCACTTCCCCGAGCACTGGTTCTCTCTCAAGAGAGTTGCTTTTGATTGCGGTGTGTGATTATGAGACCCCAACACTCTTATGTATACTATAAATTTCGTCTTCTGACCGCCCATAGTGTATAGGGAAGGTTTAGAATGGCGGACCTTAGCCTAACGGACCAGAAAAAGCCTGTTTCCAGAAGATTCTGACTCACTGCGGTCACTAGGTCGATTCCTGAAGGTCTGTCTGTTTTGCTTTGTTCTTCAATTTCGGGCTTCGTAACTTCATTTCCTTAAAAAGTGGTCTTCTACAATGTTGTGGCATTTTCAATTATCTTTGCATTGGTTGGTCACATGCCTTGATTGGACACATCGAACTCCGTGTACGGGCAAATCAGCGTAGTTCCTTATTTTCCTCGATTTCGCATAAATATAACGTTTTGGCACCGGAGATCGTGCAATTCCTCAAAAACGCGATCATGCCCTACAAAATACACAAGAAGTTGATAATTGGCCATAATATGATGTAAATATTGAACCTCGGGCAAAAAACGAGGGTCTAAAAGTAGGTAAAAACGCACATTTCATGGTCACATCAATCATCAATCACTAATCGACGACTACCAGCTAGCTTCCTTCAACAAGGTCAGCTAGCCTCTTGCTGGTGTCCATCCTTACTATGCCGAACCGACTCAACCAACAGGATAAGTCGACTCTCATCACAATCTCCCTCTCTCCTTCACCTACTTTACCTTTTATCATCTTATTGACTTGAGCTTCGAAGTCCCTTCGGTCGACATCATACCGGTTTCACCTTGCAAGCTCACATCTCTGGATTTTTTTATGTTGCTTTGCAGGTTTCTGGTGCCCCTCAATTCCAACCAATTTTGATTGTAGATTTCTTAGCGTATACATTAGTCCTATTTTATTTCTGGTACCACTTTTCTGTCCGATAATTACATGGTCAGCTTTGGTTTTTGTCAATCTATATGAGAGGGTCAATTGTTAAATTCTTATGGTTCCAATCGGTCTTCTAGTTTATGTAGTAATTTATGCTAATAATTATTTAGTGGAATTTTGGTTCTTGTTGCTTCAAGTTATGGTACAGTAGTATAATATAATGCACTCAACTTTCATTCAATGTGTTTGGGTCGATCTATTTTGTGGCTTTAGTGGGCGATGTATATGTAAATATAATCTTGGAACATATGTTATACAGCATGTTCACTATATATATATATATATATATATATATATATATATATATATATATATATATATATATATATATATATATATATATATATTGAGTGTGGATAATACGTGACTGATATTGGTTATGCGCCCACATTAGCCCATGTATACATAAATTAGAGTTTAAAAGCATGCATTCACTTTAACAAAATGTTAAATGTTTAAAGTAAAGTAAGTTTCAAAGTTAAAGATATGTAAAGGGTTCGTAGGAAAATATCCAGGTATTTGTGGCGCAGTTATTAGTTCATGTTCAGCTGATGGGGACGCAAGGTTCTGAGGCCATCACATTTATTTCAACTGATAGGGCCACGAAAATGACCTGAGATCGCAAACAGCCACCATGGCTGGGATAGAAACCTACGATGCCAAGTGAGTTCATGATCATGTTATTTTTCAAGTCATGTTTATTAGTAAGTTTAAAGTTTCTTTTCAAGAAGTTCAAGTGTTTAGAGTCAAGTCAAGTCTTAGTTTTGCATTGCAATAAGCAAGATTAAAAGCTTTAAAAGACATGAAAATAGAATTTTAGGTCACGACACGTGCATGGAATTTGCTCAGTCAGAGGTCACGACTGACCCTTGCTAAAATTATCAGTTTTAGGTATTTGAAGCCAAACTATTGGAGTGAAGCGTTGCCTGACCAGTGATCTTTACCAGAAGCATTTTAACGTTTTTTCACTTTCATGATTTTCAAGACTCTGTAATGTTTCAAGATTTATGCTATTTATAATTCCGCTGCATTATTTTACTAGTTCACGAATTAGAATCAAGAATTTCCATGTCAAGTCTAAATACGCTTAAGGCATCAAACTACGTTTTAAATTTTTATACTTCAAGTTCGTCGAATTTTCAAGCTCACGAACTAGCGCGAGTTATATTTTTCATAATTTGTCTATTAAAATTCAGGGCGCTACATTTATACTCTCTGAAGTAGTCAATGGTACGTCAATACTCGACCGAAAATAAATTAAATGTAGTATATGAAAGTATATATGTCCTAAAGACAATCATATTGGGGACTATATACTTATTCACATTCAGTATTTGCATATAATTGTTATATGTAATTATAATGTACATATACATATATTGGCATTACAGTGTTTAAATGTTTATTGTCTGTTTGTCTGCATTCATTTATACACGTGTTCCCATGAGTTTAATGTTGTCACTAAGAATATGAGATCTTGAGTGATATAGCATAAGCTCTTAAATCGCCCCAATCAATGATCATCGGGAATGGAATATCGATGATGCATAATATCCTTGGGATATTGAAGATTGGCATGTGGTCTGCATCATATTCTTAGAGGGGTGTAGTGGTTCTCACAACTACGAATAACTCGGTTATTCATGATGAACACATGGGCACTTTAGAGAGTGTTGGTATACCCTACCGAGAAACCATTTGATGTATTCTATTTATGTGTCTATGGAAGTATCGACATGTAGGGTGATGTAATAGTCCTTCGACTTGAGGTCAATACGACTTCATGTGTGAAGTGATGTACTTTGGTCACGACCAAAGTTTGCACTCCTGAGGGGGTAGATACGGCGTGCGCTAGGTACATCACGGAGCATATGGAAGTTGTAGTTGAGTCAAGATAGAATTCATTCCTCATGATAGAATTTGAGAGAATACTCTACTTCTCATATTTAGTTGATCGTTAGTCATTGGCCAATGCATTGGATATGTATTCGAAATGGTCATCGAATATATCAAGGATCAACTAATAAGATTGAGAGATATTGATTAAGTTATTGGAACAGACACAATATCAAGTTCTAGACTTAATCAAGTTCGTGAATGAAGGGACCGTATCATCATTAGCTCTACATTTCAGGGAGTTTGTATAAGTCCTCACAAACGTCCTTATGTATCAAGAATGTCCAGTGAATTTTGTAGGAGTTCGTCCGGACCTTAATTTAATTAGTGCTTGCTATACATAAGGCCCTAAGGGTCACACAATATAGTAATTGTTGCACCAATCGTATGTTGGAATTAATTAAATGTTAAGCTTTAGTCCACTCAGCCATCTCCCCCAATTTAAAAAGATAATTACTACGTTACACATAATGTAACAAGTCCGTCCTTTTTTCTCGCCTTTTTCC